>CM065745.1:37464809-37480563 GCA_033310375.1 Conus canariensis
AGTTATTAATGGGCCAATGTCCCTGTGTTTCATCAAAGAGGGCCATTGCCCTTGTGTGTCATCAATGAGGGACAGTGGGTGTCAGCAACGAGGGCCAATGTCTCTGTGTGTCATCAGTGAGGGACAGTGTGTGTCAGCAACGAGGGCCATTGTCCCTGTGTGTCATCAATGGCGGACAGTGGGTGTCAGCAACGAGGGCCAATGTCCCTGTGTTTCATCAAAGAGGGCCATTGCCCCTGTGTGTCATCAATGAGGGACAGTGGGTGTCAGCAACGAGGGCCAATGTCTCTGTGTTTCATTAAAGAGGGCCAATGTCCCTGTGTGGCATCAGTGGGGGACAGTGGGTGTCAGCAACGAGGGCCATTGTCCCTGGTGTCATCAATGAGGGACAACTGTCAGTGTATGTCAGCAACGAGGGCCAATGTCCCCGTGTGTCATCAACGATTGGAAACAGTCAAAGTGTGTCAATAATGAGGGTCGATGTCCCTGTGTGTTATTAATGATGGGCCAATGTCCCTGTGTGTCAATAATGAGGGCCAATGTCCTTGTGTGTCATTAATAAGGGCCAATGTCCCTATGTGTTATTAATGATGGACCAATGTCCCTGTGTGTTATTAATGATGGGCCAATGTCCGTGCGTGTCATTAATTATGGCCCAATGTCCCTATGTGTCAGTAATAAGGGCCAATGTCCCTATGTGTTATTAATGATGGACCAATGTCCCTATGTGTTATTAATGATGGGTCAATGTCCCTGTGTGTCATTGGTGAGGGCCAATGTCCTTGTGTGTCATTAATGATGGACCAATGTCCGTGTGTGTCATCAACGATTGGCAACAGTCAAAGTGTGTCATTAATGATGGGCCAATGTCCCTATGTGTTATTAATGATAGGTCAATGTCCCTGTGTGTCATTAATGATGGACCAATGTCTCTGTGTATCATCAACGATTGACAACAAAGTGTGTCATTAATGATGGGCTAATATCCCTGTGTGTTAATAATGATGGGCCAATGTCCACGTGTGTCATCAATGAGAGCCAATGTCACTGTGTGTTATTGATGATGGGCCAACATCCGTGTGTGTTATCAATGAGGGCCAATGTCCACGTGTGTCATAAACGAGGGCCAACTGTCAGTGTATGTCATCAATGAGATCCAATGTCCCTGTGTGTCATTAATGAGGGGTCTTTGTCCCTGTGTGTCATCAATGAGAGCCAATGTCACTGTGTGTTATTGATGATGGGCCAACGTCCGTGTGTGTTATCAATGAGGGCCAATGTCCACGTGTGTCATCAACGAGGGCCAACTGTCAGTGTATGTCATCAATGAGAGCCAATGTCACTGTGTGTCATCAATGAGAGCCAATGTCACTGTGTGTTATTGATGATGGGCCAGGTCCGTGTGTGTTATCAATGAGGGCCAATGTCCACGTGTGTCATCAACGAGGGCCAACTGTCAGTGTATGTCATCAATGAGAGCCAATGTCTCTGTGTGTCATTAATGAGGGGTCTTTGTCCCTGTGTGCTGTCAATGAGGGCCAATGTCCCTGCGTGTTAACAATTAGGAGCCAATGTCCCTGTGTGAATTAATGATGGGCCAATGTCCCTGTGTGTCATCAATGAGGGTCAATGTCCCTGTGTGCTATCAATGAGGGCCAATGTCCCTGCGTGTTAACCATTAGGAGCCAATGTCCCCGTATGTCATTAATGATGGGCCAATGTCCCTGTGTGTCATCAATGAGGGTCAATGTCCCTGTGTGTCATCAATGAGGGCCAGCTGTCAGTGTGTGTCATCAATGGGGGCCAACGTCCCTGTGTGTCATCAACAATAGGCCAATGTCCCTGTGTGTCATTATTGAGGGGCCTATGTACCTATGTGCCATCAATGAGTGCCAATGTCCCTGTCTGTTTTCAATGAGGGCCATTGTCCCTGCGTGCCAACAAGAGCCAATGTCCCTGTGTGTCATTAATGATGGGCCAGTGTCCCTGTTTGTCATCAATGAAGACCAATGTCCTTATGCGATATCAATAAAGACCAATGTCCTTATGCGACATCAATAAAGACCAATGTCCTTATGCGACATCAATAAAGACCAATGTCCTTATGCGACATCAATAAAGACCAATGTCCTCATACAACATCAATATAGACCAATGTCCCTGTGTATCATCAATGAAGACCAATGTCCCTGTGTGTCAAGAATGAGGGCGAGAGTCCCTGTGTGCAATCAATTAGGCCCAAGGTCCATATGTGTCATCAATGATTGACGAGTGTCCCTGTGTTGTCAATGTGAGCGACAACTGTCAGTGTGTGCCGTCAATGGTTAGCAACTGTCGCTGTGTGTTATCAATCACTGGCAACTGTCACTGTGTATCATCAATAATGATAAGTAGGTCACTTACTGTGTCATCAATAATGGGTCATTGTCACGGTATCAATGATGGGCCATTGTCACCGTATGTCATCGATGATGGGCCATTGTCAGGGTATCAATGATGGCCAATTGTTACGGTATCATCAATGATATGTCATCAATGATGGGCTATTTTTACGGTATCATAAATGATGGGCCATTGTCACGGTATATCATTAATGATGGGCCATTGTCATGGTATATCATCAATGATGGGTCATTGTCATGGTATATCATTAATGATGGGCAATTGTCATGGTATATCATCAATGATGGGCAATTATCACGGTATATCATTAATGATGGGCAATTGTCATGGTATATCATCAATGATGGGACACTGTTACCGTATCATCAATGATGGGCCATTGTCATGATATATCATCAATGATGGGCCATTGTCACGGCATATCATCAATTATGGGCCATTGTCACAGTATATCATCAATGGAGGGTCATTGTCACGGTATATCATCAATTATGGGTAATTTTCACGACATATTCGCAATGATGGGCAATTTTCACTATATATCATCACTGATGGGCCATTTTCACAATTTTCATCAATGACGGGCCATTGTCACGATATATCATCAATGATGGGCCACTGTCACAAAATATCACCAATGATGGGCCATTATCACGGTATACCATCAATGATAGGCCATTGTCACGATTGACATATCATCAGCGATGGGGAATGGTCACGGTATATCATCAATGAGGGACCATTGTCCCGGTAAATCAGCAATGATGGGCCATTGTCAAGATACATCAACAATGATGGGTCATTGTCACAATATATCATTTATTGTGGGCCATTCTCGCAATATATCATCGACAAGACGCCTTTGTCAATATGTCATCAATAATGGACTATTGTCACGATATATCAACAATGATGGGCGATTTTCACTACTTCATCAAAGATGGGCCATTGTCACAGTATATCATCAACAGTGTTTGACTTTCACATTACATCATCAATGATGGGCCATTGTCACGGTATATCATCATCTAGCAGGGGCACCCGGCGTTGCCCAGGATATGAACATTCTTTGCGATACTCACGTGACGGCAAACATGTATTAATTGTTTTGATTTACAATCAACCCCCCCCCCCCAACATCTTCCCACCCCCTCCCCCCACACAAATACACATTCTGTCTGTCTGTCTGTCTGTCTGTCTGTCTGTCTCTCTCTCTCTCTCTCTCTCTCTCTCTCTCTCTCTCTCTCTCTCTCTCTCTCTCTCTTATACATTCTATTGTTTTCCGCCTGCCTCTGGCCCCTTTCCTCTGGATCTTCCCTAGCACGTCGAGATGTTTTTCTCGCTCGATTTTCCGCCTGCACTCACTGTTTCCATTCTCATTCTTCTGATTGCCCTTAATTTTGTAGGAATAGACTTTGTGCAGAAGTAGTTTATTTCAACGGGTCTGTGTCTAATGTAAAAATAGTGTATCAGGCTTTGCACTGTACAATCAATTTTCTGGCACCTCTCATTCCTCCCTTTTCATCCCCCTACCCTGTCCCATCCATGTGGCAAAATTACTTACCGTTACTGGACATACGCATACCGAATTTTATCAATAGCGGTGTAAATTTAGAAAATAACGGTATTTAACGGTCAATGTTAAGTTTTGGTTCGTAAAATTTGCATAACATTGTTCAGCGCTTAAAACTGTACGTGCATACGGAATGTTATCAAGAACGGTGAAAATTTAGAAATTCAGAAAATAACGGTTTTTAACGGCCAATGTTAAGTTTCGGATCTTGAAAATTGTATATCATTGTTTAGCGTTCAAAGCTGCACATGTAAATTGAGTTTCTTCAAGAATACTCTAAATTTATTAAATAACGTTTTTTAACGGTCAATTTTAAATTTTGGTTCGTAAAAGTTGTATATCATTTTTCGGCATTTAAAACTGCACATGTATACCGAATTTCATCAAGAACAGCCTAAATTTGGAAAATAACGGTTTTTAACGGTCAACGTTAATGGTCATAATGACTATCTAATGACCCAATGTTACCCGCTGGATGTTCCTGTAGGCTTATGTCAAGTTTGGTGGCGATCCGATGACTCTCGTGGCCGCCAACCTCAGAAGATCGGGTTTTAAACAGTTTTTATAGGGTTTGGTGTTTTTAACGGTTTTTAGCTGTTACAAATAACGTTTCTTAACTGCCAAATCACGGTTCTAATTTTCGAGAAGTGGCCCTGTACCTGTGCAATGTCACAACGGCCATTTGAAGAAAAGCAGAGGAAAAATATATCTTTGAAACCGTTATAACAGTTTTTTTTAACGGTTTTTAACGGTTTTATTTTTTTTAGAGATTAGCCCCAAACCATCCTCGGTTCACAACAGACGTGCCTGCTAAATTTCAAGAAGATCGGGTTTTAAACAGTTTCTTTTATAGGGTTTGGTGTTTTTAACGGTTTTTAACTGTTATAAATAACGTTTGTTAACTGCCAAACAACGGTTCTAATTTTAGAGAAGTAGTCCTGTACCTGTGCAATGTCACAACGGCTATTTGAAGAAAAGCAGAGGAAAAAGATGTCTTTGAAACTGTTATAACAGTTTTTTAACGGTTTTTAACGGTTTTATTTTTTTAGAGATTAGCTCAAAACCATCCTCGGGTCACAACAGACGTACCTGCCAAATGTCATGACAATCGGTCGAGCCGTTTTTGAGTCTATAGCGTACACAGACAGACAGACAGACAGACAGACAGACAGACAGACAGACAGACAACACACACACACACACACACACACACAGAATTTGCCATTTATATATTAGATGATGGGGGCCATTGTCACAATATGTCATGAATAATGGGCCATTGTCACAATATATCATCAGTGATGGGCCACTGTCACGACATATCATCAGTGATGAGCCATTGTAACGGTATATCATAGATGATGGCCAACTGGCATGACATAACATCAATGATGGGCCATTGTCACGTTATGTCATCGACGATGGGCCACTGTCATGATATATCATCAATGGTGGACCATTGTCACGATAATTCATCAATGATGGGCCATTGTCACGGTATATCATCAATGATGGGTCATTCTCATGGTATATCATCAATGATTGGCCACTGTCACGGTATATCATCAATGACGTGCCATTGTCATGGTATATCATCAATGATGGGTCATTTTCATGGTATATCATCAGTGATGGGCCATTGTCACTACATCATGAATGATGGGCCACCGTCACAATATCATCAATTATGGGGCATTGTCAAGATATATCATCAATGATGGGCCATTGTCACAGTAATTCATCAATGATGGGCCATTGTCACGGTATACCATCAATGATGGGCCATTGTCACGGTATACCATCAATGATGAGCCATTGTCACAGTAATTCATCAATGATGGGCCATTGTCACAGTAATTCATCAATGATGGGCCATTGTCACAGTAATTCATCAATGATGGGCCATTGTCACGGTATATCATCAATGATGGGCCATTGTCACTATTTCACCAATGATGGGCCATTGTCACAGTATATTATCAATGATGAGCCATTGCCAATGGATATCATCAATGATGAGTCATTGTCACGGTATATCATTAATGAATGGTCATTCTCACGATATATCATAAATGATGGGTCGCTGTAATGGTATTATCAAGAATGGGCCATTATCAGCATGCATTGATATTGATGGGCCATATTTAAGATATCATCAATGTTACGGATGGTGGTCGGTGCGTGTTTTGCTGTCTGACTCTCACCTGAAGAAGTTTGGATGCGTGTACGTCTTTTTCCCTGCACACACCCACACCACACGAACATAGATAGCCAGGCAACAAGTTAAGTTTCTATCTTTGTTTTTTGCTGCCTGAACTTTCAAAATCAAAACAAATATACGTTTCATGCTGAGTATAAGCAGGCACATAAATTAGAGCACGCCGCCACTAAAGGGCGTGCAACAACACTAGTTGTTATACTGGCATATCAAACATATTTTTCTTTCTCTCTCTTGCGCAGGCCAAGCTGGCACCCACAGCAGTGTCACCAGAGATAGTCTATGCACTCGGTCGCATCCGGCCCAAGTCACACAGCACTCACGCAGCTCAAAAGTCACTCACGGTTCGTGGAGTCCTTCCAGGAACTCACACACAAGTCGTACGTTCCAACAAACTCTGAAGCGCTTTCACACACCAGCTCTTTGTTAACCACACAGACAGCCTCTCAACACCCCCACGGGGTGGAGACAGCGGCTGGGCTCGTGCTGCACCCCACACCTGGTTGGCAGTACGCACACAATGTCTACTGACCATTCAGTCAGCCTCTCTACACCGCCACGGGGCAGAGACGGTGGCTGGGCATGGGCTGCACCCCACATCCGGATGGCAGTCAGTTCCAGGTCGGACACGGAGCTTCACCGACACCTGGGGGAACTGATAGCTACCTTGATTATCTAGCCTACTTCCAACATATTTATCGTTCTTGTTTGTAATTAACAGTCACTCCTCACATAATACATTCCACTAGAACCCAGGGGGAAATACCCATAGTAAGATCTACAAAGTTTCAATACAGTGGATGCATTACAATAGAAAAAATTCCTTGACTAACACCATGATTGTTCACATTGAAGGAAAAAGATTTCCACATGGAGCCCTTTTTTCAAAGTACCAAGAATACAATTAGTATCTATAAAGGGATGATTCCCCCTTTGTCCCATTTTATCAAGAATAGAATGTTTTTATCTTTTCACATCATAACTAGACGTGTCCAATTACATTTCAAGGAACGATTTCCGTTCGTCCCATTTTATCAAGAAAAGAATGTTCATCATTATCTCTAGACTAATCCACAACAGGAATCAGAATACATTTTCCGGTAATTGATGCACAATAATTTTCATTGCTTATTTC
The DNA here is from genome assembly GCA_033310375.1 of Conus canariensis. Classification (NCBI taxonomy): domain Eukaryota; kingdom Metazoa; phylum Mollusca; class Gastropoda; order Neogastropoda; family Conidae; genus Conus; species Conus canariensis. Next base: position 37,472,139 of record CM065745.1, read on the forward strand.
CAGAGCTCACCAACGCTCGCATCATTATAATACTTAAGGGTAAAATAGACATTTTTTTCAATAAAACATTGATTCAACTAGATTACTTTTTGTTCCGATCACATATAAATATACATGTATTATTTCTTCTTTCTACCGACGCCATTCTTCTCATCCACCTTGCGACTCATACATTCACTAACTACAACTTCCTACTGTCACCCTATGTCTCGTCAAATCACAAGATATATCAAGGGAACAATTAGACATTCCCGGCCTTTATGAAGAACTGGAAAGTTCGCAGCCACCTGTAGGAAAAAACAACTTCATCAGTACAAACCCCAACTTCCATTTAACTTCTTCTTCTTCTTTTTCTTCTTCTTCTTCTGCGTACCCAGGCTGGTACTCCTGCGGACACTCCCTCTATGAACAGACAGGTATTAATCCCATCTACCCAACAAAGAGAGTGGAGTTTTGTATGTATGACCGTTTTTTATCCCGCCATTAAGTCATCCATACTCCATCTTCGGGGAAGATGCATGCTATGTGTAACGTGTCATCCATACCAACGGCCAAACTGGCTTCTCTTCCGAAAGTTGGTGATGGGATATTACGTGTGTGCAAGATGTTATGCGTGCGTTCACACACGGAACCTCGGTATATAGTCTCATTCGAAGGGCTGTATGGGAAATGGAGTCAGAACTAACTTTAACCCCGAGGGAGAAATCCCCCCGTACCGAAACGGCCCGGTGGAGATTTGAACCCACAACCCTTGTACTATGAGTCCTACCAACTGAGCTACTCCGGCCCCCTTCCATTTAACGATTGGAAGATACCTGACTGCCAGCGAGGACCTGACTTTAGTCTCTCTATGGCTCTTCTGGATAAGTTGCTCGGCTGGTACCTCCGCGGAGACTGAAGGGAAATCCTCGCTCACCCAACTAACAACAAACACAGGTAAGTAGCTCTCAGGTAAACAGGTCGACCGGCTTTTTTTTTCCAGGTTTACCTGTTCCGGTTCCAACGTGTCCCCAAAATTTGGGACCAGACAAAATATGGTCCATCACAATCAATCAACGACTATTGTCATGATATGTCATCAATAATGGGCTATTGTCACAGTATCATCAGTGATGGGTCATTGTCACAAGATCACCAATGATGGGCCATTTTCACGATATATCATCAATGATGTGTCATTATGATGGGCCATTGTCACGATATATCATCAATGATGTGTCATTATGATGGGCCATTGTCAAGATATATCATCAAAGAAGGGCCATTGTCATGGTGCACTATCAATGATAGGCTTTTGTATCGGTGTCATCATTGATGGGCCATTGTCACGATGTATCATCGATGATGGCCCATTGTCACGATATATCATCGATGATTGGCATTGTCACGATATATCATTAATGATGGCCCATTGTCACGACATGTAATTGATGATGGCCATTGCCACGATACATCACTGATGATGGGCCATGTCACTATATAGTAATGATGGGCTATTGTCACGATATCATCAATAATGGGCCATTGTCACTGTATCATCATCGATGGGCCATTGCCAACATATCATCAATGAGTCGCATTTCACTGCATCATCAATGATGGGCAATTGTCACGATATATCATCAATGATGGGCCATGTCACTATATATTAATGATGGGCCATTGTCACGATATCATCAATGATGGGCAATTGTCACGATATATCATCAATGATGGGCCATGTCACTATATATTAATGATGGGCCATTGTCACGACATCATCAATGACGGGCAATTGTCACAATATATCATCAATAATGGGCCATTGTCACTGTATCATCATCGATGGACCATTTCACTATATCATTAATGATGGGCCATTGTCAATATATCATCAATGATGGGCCATTGTCAATATATCATCAATAATGGGCCATTGTCACTGTATCATCATCGATGGACCATTTCACTATATCATTAATGATGGGCCATTGTCAATATATCATCAATGAGTCGCATTTCACTACATCATCAATGATGGGCCACTGTCACTATGTCATCTATAATGGGCTATTTCACTATATCATCAATAATGGGCCATTTCGCTCTATAATGAACGATGGGCTATAGTCGCAATATCAGCAATGACGAGACATTTGACTATATAATTAATGATGGGCCATTTCACCATATTATCAATGAAGGGCCATTTTACTATATTATCAATAATATCATAAATCATTAATTATTTGCCATTGTCACAATATATCATCAACGATCGGCCACTGTCACAGTATCTCATCAGTGATGGGCCATTGTCACTGTATCGTCAATGATGGGCCATTGTCAAGGTATATGTCATCAATTATTGCACATTGTCACTATATATCAACAATGACGGGTTATTCTCACAATATATCATCAAGGATGGGCCATTGTAACGGTATGTCACCAATGATGGGCCATTGTTACTGTATCATTAATGGTGGGCCATTGTCACTGTATATTTTCAATGTTGGGCCATTGTCGCGATATATGATCAGTGATGGGCCATTGTCTTGGTATTTCATCAATGATGGGCCATTGTGACTGTATCATCAATGGTGGGCCATTGTCACTGTACATTTTCAATGCTGGGCCATTGTCTTGGTATATCATCAATGATGGGCCATTGTCTTGGTATATAATCAACGATGGGCCATTCTCATGGTAATAAGTCTGGGTCTGTGTGCGTATATCATCAATTAATGGCCATTGTCACGATATATCATCAATGATGAGCCATTGTCACGGCATTTGATCAATGATGGGCCATTGTCAATGCATCATCAACGATGGGCCAATGTCAAGGTATGATATGTGATGTGCAATTGTCATTGTACATCATCAATGAGGGGCCATTATCACTGTATCATCGATGATTGGCCTTTTCCACTATATGATAATTAATGGGCCATTTCACGATATCATTAATGATGGGCCATTGTCACGATATCATCAATGATGGGCAATTGTCATTACATTATCAATGATAGGCATTGTCACTCTATCATCAATGATGGGCATTGTCGCTATATTATCAATGATGGGCTAATTCACTAGATCATCAATAATGGGCCATTTTGCTATATAATGAATAATGGGCTATAGTCGCTATATCAGCAATGACGGGCCATTTGACTATATAACCAACAATGGGCCATTTCGCCATATCATTAATGAAGGGACATTGCACTATATCATCAATAATGGGCCATTGCCATCATATATCATTAATTATTGGCCATTGGCAGGATATATCATTGATGTCAGGCTATTGTCACGATATATCATCAATGATGGGCCATTGTCAATGTATCATCAATGATGGGCCATTATCACTGTATATCATCAATGATGGGAATTAGTTACGGTATATGATCAATTATTGGCCATTGTCACGATATATCATCGATGACGGGCTATTGTCACGATATATCACCAATGATTGGCCATTGTCATAGTATATCACCAATGATGGGCTATGGTGACTGTACCATCAATGATGGGCCATTGTCACTGTACATCTTCAATGTTGGGTCATTGTCACGATATATCATCAATGATCCACCATTGGCTTGATATATCATCGATCATGGGCCATTCTCATGGTAATATGTCTGGGTCTTTGTGCCTACATCATCACAAAAAGGACATTGTCACGACATACCATCAATGATGAACCATTGTCACGGTGTTTCATCAATGATGGGCCATTGTCACTGTATATTGTCAATGATGGGCCCTTGTCAAGGTATGATATATGATGTGTATTTGTCAGTGTACATCATCAATGATGGGCAATTGTTACTATATCATCAATGAGGCTGCACTGTCACTACATCATGAATGATAGGCCATTGTCACGATATCATCATTGATGGGCAATTGTCACGATATGTCATCAATATTGGGACATTGCCATTGTCATTATTTCATCATTGATGGGCCATTTCACTATATCATCAATGATAGGCCATGGTCACATAATCAATGATGGGCACTTATCACAATATATGATCAATAATGGGGCATTGTCTTTGTCATTATATCATCATTGATGGGTCATTTCACTACATCATCAATGATAAGCCATTGTCATTATATCATCAATGATGGGCTATTCCACTATATGATCAATAATGGGCCATTTTGCTATATAATGAATAATGGGTTACAGTCGCTGTGTCATCAATGATGGGCCATTTGACCATATAACCAATGATGGGCCATTTGACCATATAACCAATGATGGGCCATTTGACCATATAACCAATGATGGGCCATTTGACCATGTAACAATGATGGGCCATTTGACCATATAACCAATGATGGGCCATTTGACCATATAACCAATGATGGGCCATTTGACCATATAACCAATGATGGGCCATTTGACCATATAACCAATGATGGGCCATTTGACCATATAACCAATGATGGGCCATTTGACCATATAACCAATGATGGGCCATTTGACCATATAACCAATGATGGGCCATTTCATCATATCATTAATGAAGGGCCACTGTACTCTATCATCAACAGTGGGCCGGTGCCATTATATACCATTAATTATTGGCCACTGGCACGATCACTGATGTCGGGCTATTGTCACAATATATTATCAATGATCGGCCATTGTCACAGTATCTCATCAATGATGGACCATTGACACTGCATCATCAACGATGGGCCATTGTCACGGTATATGATCAATTATTGGCCATTGTCACGATATGTCATTGATGACGGGCTATTGTCACGATATATCATCAGTGACGGGCCCTTGTCATGGTATATCACCGTTGATGGGCCATTGTCAGTGTATCGTCAATGGTGGGCCATTGTCACGGTATCTCATCAATAATGGGTAATTGTCACAATGTAACATTAATGATGGGCCATTGTCACGGTATCTCATCAATGATGGGTAATTATCACAATGTAACATTAATGATGGGCCATTGTCATGGTATCTCATCAATGATGGGTAACTGTCACAATGTAACATTAATGATGGGCCATTGTCACGGTATGTCATCAATGCTGGGCCATTGTAACAATATATTATTAATGATGAGCCATTGCCAGTATATATTACTAATGACAGGCCATTGTCATAATATATTTTCAATGATGGGCCTTTGTCACGATATATCGTCAATGATGGACCATTGTCATGGTATATCACTAACGATAGGCCATTGTCACTGTATCATCAATGGTGGGCCATTGTCGCGGTATATCATCAATGGTGGGTAATTGGCACAATGTAACATTAATGATGGGCCATTGTAACAATATATTATTAATGATGAGCCATTTCCAGTATATATCACTAATGATAGGCCATTGTCATCATATATAGTTTCAATGATGGGCCTTTGTCACGATATATCATCAATGATGGACCATTGTCACAATATATTATCAGTGATGTGCCGTCGTCATGGTATGTCATCAATGGTGGGACATTGTCACTATACAATCATTGTTGGGCTATTATCACGGCATATCAGCAACGATGGGACACTGCGACGTGCGCGATATATCATCAATGATGGGACATTGTCACGATATGTCCTCAATCGTGGGCCATTGTCACGATAAATCATTAATGATGGGCCGTTTCCATACAGGCCATTGTCACAGTATATCTTTGACGACAGGCTATTGTCATGGTATATCATAATGATAGGCCATTGTCATCGTGTACATTAATGATGGACCATTGTCATGGTGTATATTAATGATGGGCCATTGTCATGGTGTATATTAACGATGGGCCATTGTCATGGCGTATATTAATGATGGACCATTGTCATGGTGTATATTAACGATGGGCCATTGTCGCGACATATCAATGACGGGCCAATGTCAAGGTATATCATCAATTAAGGGCCATAGTCACAATAAATAATCAATGATGGGCCATTGTCATGGTATAGTATCAATGATGGGCCATTGTCACCGCATCATCAATGATGGGCCATTGTCAATGTGTCATATATGATCGGCAAACTTCACCGATATCATCAATGAGGGGCCATTGTCACTATTTCATCAAAGAGGAGCCATTCTCACTGTATCATCAATGATGGGCCATTGTCACTGAATTATCAATGATGGTTCATTTTCGTGGTATATCATCAATAATGGGCCATTGTAACAATATATTATCGATAATGGGCCATTGTCACAATCTTTCATCAATGAAGTGCCAGTGTCACCATACATCATCAATGGTGGGCGATTATGTGGTATATGATCAATGACGGGCCGTTGTCATGGTATGTTATTAATTACGGGCCATTCTGACAATGTATTATCAATGATGGGACATTTCCACGATGTATCATTAATGCTGGGCCATTGTAACGATATAATATCAATGATGGGCCATTGCCAGTATATATCATTAATGATAGGCCATTGTCACGATAGATTATCAATGGCATGCTGTTGTCACGATATATCGTAAGTGATGGGCCATTGTCACGGCATATCATCAATGATTGCCCATTTTCATGATATATCATCAATAATGGGCCAATGTCACGATATACGATCAATGGTGGGCCATTGTCATGGTATATCATTAATGATGGGCTATTGACACTATACAATCATTGTTGGGCTATTGTCATGGCATATCAGCAACGATTGGCCACTGCGACTGTATATCATCAATGATGAGGTATTGTCACAGTATATCATCAGTGATGGACCATTGTCACGAAATATCATCAGTGATGGGCCATTGTGGCTGTATTATCAATTTTGGCCCATTGTCACGACATATCATCAATGATGGGCCTTTGTCATGGTATATCATCAATGATGGGCTATTGTCACGATATGTCATCAATTTTGGGCCATTGTAACAATATATCATCAATGATGGGCCACTGTCACGCTATATTATCAATGATGGGCCATTGTCTGGGCCATTGTCATGGTAACATGTCTGGGTCGTTGTGCCTGTATCATCAATAGATGGCCATTGTGACAATATATCATGAATGATGGGCCACTGTCACGGTATTTCATCAATGATAGGCCATTGTCACTGCATCATCAATGATGGGCCATTGTCAAGGTATCATATATGATGTGCAATTGTCACGGCACATCATCAATGATGAGCAATTACCACGATGTCACTGTGTGTTATCAGTGATGAACCACTGTCACTGTGCGTCATCACTGATCAACAGTTGTCACTGTGCATCATCAATGATCAACCACTGTCACTATGTGTCATCAGTGATCAACCGCTGTCATTGTGTCCTATCAATGATCAACCACAGTCACTGCGTGTCATCAATGATCAATCACAGTCAATGCGTCCTATCAATGATCAGCCAGTGTCACTGTGCGTCTTCAATGATTAACCATTCTCACTGTGCGTCATAAATGACCAACCACTGTCACTGTGTGTTATCAATGATCAATCGCTGTTACTGTGTGTCGTGAATGATCTACCACTGTCACTGTATGTCATCAATAATCAACCACTGTCACTGTATGTCATCAATGATCAACCATTGTCATTGTGCGTCATCAATGATCAACCACTGTCACTTTGTGTCATCAACGATCAACCACTGTCCCTGTGTGTCATCAACGATCAGCAGCTGTTACTATGTGTCATCAATTATCAGCCACTGTCACTGTGTGTCATCAATGACCAACCACTGTCACTGTGTGTCATCAACGATCAGCAGCTGTTACTATGTGTCATCAACGATCAGCAGCTGTTACTATGTGTCATCAACGATCAGCAGCTGTTACTATGTGTCATCAACGATCAACCACTGTCACTTTGTGTCATCAACGATCAACCACTGTCCCTGTGTGTCATCAACGATCAGCAGCTGTTACTATGTGTCATCAATTATCAGCCACTGTCACTGTGTGTCATCAATGACCAACCACTGTCACTGTGTGTCATCAATGACCAACCACTGTCACTGTGTGTCATCAATTATCAACCACTGTCACTGTGTGTCATCAATTATCAACCACTGTCACTGTGTGTCATCAATGACCAACCACTGTCACTGTGTGTCATCAACGATCAGCAGCTGTTACTATGTGTCATCAATTATCAGCCACTGTCACTGTGTGTCATCAATGACCAACCACTGTCACTGTGTGTCATCAACGATCAGCAGCTGTTACTATGTGTCATCAATTATCAGCCACTGTCACTGTGTGTCATCAATGACCAACCACTGTCACTGTGTGTTATCAGGGTTAACCACTGTCACCGTGTGTCATCAACGATCAACCACTGTCACTGTGTGTCATCAACGATCAACCACTGTCACTGTGTGTCATCAATGATCAACCACTGTCCCTGTGTGTCATCAATGATCAACCACTGTTACTGTGTGTCATC
>CM065745.1:37480663-37495663 GCA_033310375.1 Conus canariensis
CGTGCTCGCAAGAGAATGTTCTCACAAGCCCACAAATCACACACACGCATGCACATACACTTCTGCACACGCGCGCGCGCGCGCCACACGCGTGCACACACACACACACACACACACACACACACACACACACACACACACACAGTGTGCAGACTCGTACGCGCACACACATATACATGCTTTCGTACACACACGCCTACACGCATATCATACACACACGCACATGCGATCGCGCACTGCATACACTGGCACACCCACATTGGCCCGTGCCCCCCCTCCCTCCCCCCGCCCCTCACACACACACACAACACGCACATGCGATCGCGTACCGCATACACTGCACATCCACATTGGCCCGTGCCCCCCCCCCCCCCCCCCCCCCACACACACACACACACACTTACACACACATACAGTGATAATAATGGCACAGCCAGTGTTAAGCAATTGACTCAAGGGCTGACCAGCACGTTGGGCAAATGTGTAGGTCACGCATCTGTCAAGTCGTAGCCACGAAACCTTCTTCTTAAATTCTCTCATCTTAGTCATTAATTCATTTAGCCATCAGCTTTTAATCATGCACAGTGTGGTCTCAAAATATGGTGAATGTGATGTGGCGTACATGGACTAGTCCGCACGCAGTGACAGCTCCTTGTTGAAACTGAAACTGAAACTGAAAACTGTAATGATAACAGATATTGTGTAATACCAACTGTGTACTATTTTCCATGATCCCTGAGGGGACAAAGGTTAGTTACTATCGGGAATAAAGTCTATACATCAAAGGTTATCAATCGATCCATCCATTGACCAATCAATCAGTAAATCGACCGATCAATCAATCAGTCAATTGATAAGTCAACCAATCAACCAGTATGTCTATTAATTTATCTATCAATCTATCTATTCATCCATGTATCTTTCTATCTATCTACCTATCTATCTATATCACTATCTATCCAGAGAGATTGAGAGACAGAAGAATAGACAGACAGAGACAGACGGACAGCTGACCGACCGACAGACAGACAGTTGTGTGTGTTCGTGTGTTGGTGCATGCAAGTTTCTAACACACTAAGTGCCTGTGTTAGTGGATGTCTGTTGAACTTATAAATTCATGCACATCTGTTCACGTGCACGTGTGTGCAGAAAAGATGCCAAAATGAAATCGCTTGCAAAAAATCGATGAGTAGAAAAGCAAAGTGGTGTGTGTGTGTGTGTGTGTGTGTGTGTGTGTGTGTGTGTGTGTGTGTGTGTGTGTGCGTGCGTGCGTGTGTGTGTGTGTGTGTGTGTGTGTGTGTGTGTGTATGTGTGTGTGTGTGTGTGTGTGTGTGTGTGTGTGTGTGTGTGCATTGTCTCCACTGAAAGTAACAACTGGGTGATTGACGCCCAGCCAAAGTGAGATGCAGGCTATATGGTTTACATCTTCACTACGGACAGTCACTGAGGTCTGCCTGGTCTTGACCGCTCTATCCCCAATAGCGTGGTGGCCGTTTCCTCGAGGCTTGTGATTTCTACAGAACACTTGGGTCGACCGGTTGATTTCCCACCCCACCTCACTGGCCTAAAGTGTGGTCAGCGGTGTTCATGATCTCAGACTCAGACTTTGAATCTCTCAGTCCCCCTGTGTTCACTGTACATGTATGTGCACTGGTAAGGTGCATCAATGAAGCATGTGGAATGTAGAAACTTCATAGACGTGAGTGTGTGTGTGTGTGATTCATTTAACGTCTTTCCACTAATCGTGATATTAGACGATAAAAAAAAAAGAAAAAAAAAAAGAAAAAAAAAAAAAAAAAAGAAAAAGAAAAGGAGTGTGTAAGAGAAGAAGACTAGTGCATGACTGAAAGTTATAGAGTTCCAAGTATGCATGCATGTATGTGTGAAAGTGTGTACACATATGGTGCTTAGACGGTTATTTAAAATATATCTGATTAAAGAAATAAGTATATAACTACACTATTAGAAATAATAAACAAAACAGAAAAAAAAACACATATATATAACAACAACAAAATCAGTGAACACCCCCACCCCACCCCACCCACCCCCTTCCTTTCCTTCCCTCTCTATCCTCTCCCCATCCATCCCTCCCCCTCCATCACTTTTATATTTAAAAAAAAAAAAATTCAGATACTGTAGTGACCAACTGGACTGATATCTAAACTTTTAAAAAAATCTTAGGTTAAAGCTGGTGAATTGAATATAATGTGCGAGTTATTTTGCAACAAAACTGGAATAAAAGTATTTACAAGTTCTTACGTGTGTGCTTATGCTTGTGCACGCACACGTATGTGTGCGTGTGCGTGTGCGCGTGTGTGTATACATATGCAAGTGTGTTTGAGTATGTGTGTGTGCATATGTGTGTGCTTATATGAGTGCTTATATGAATAATAATGGTAATTACAAAGCACTTAAATTTTTCAAAAAAGTTTCAAAGGAAAAAAAAAATTAACAAAACTAATCAATTTAACAATCATCAAGGCACAGAACCGTAACCTTTCTCCGTCCTTGTCACTTTTAAGCTTTGTACATTATTCCATCTTCCCTCCCCACACTTATGCCCGCCCCACATACAACAAAAAAGGAACCTATAAATACTTCCCCAATGGAGTGCGCTCTAAGCATACAAAAAACTCATATGTTAGAGCTTGTGACTCAGAGATGGCCTGTGCACTATTTTGTCTCAATACTGGAATTATTTTTTTCATGTCTTGACATGTAACAATATGTTCACGTGTTATTTTCTTTTTACATAAACACACTATGTTTTTAACATATTTTGTTTTAAAAGCATCAAGTTTCCACCTATACATCAACGAAAGTATATTTTTATTTAAACTAAAGTTATGTTGAATGATTTTAATATCAAAAGTATCAAACTGATTTTGATTGACATGTTCTATCATTCTATCTTTGAAAGTTTTCAAAATATGTGTTTTAACTAGATTGCACTGCTCATGTACCGATAAGGCTAGTTTAAGATACTCAGAACCAGAGATATGTTTTGCTCCACATTTAGCTGCCCTATCTACTTTATCGTTATAATAAAAGGAACAGTGTGAAGGAATCCAACAAAAGGATAACTGGGTGCCTCCTTCAATAAGCATGTGGATCAAACAGCTTACCTCAATAATCATTTCAGGCCTAGTATGCAAATGAAAATCTTTTAGCGCCTGAAGGACTGATTTTGAATCTACACAAAACAGAACTTGAAATATTGTTTTGGGGAAATTTAAAAGATAATTCAAAGCCATGAGTATTGCTGTTAATTCAGCTGTGAATATGGATATGTTACATCCAATGTAAAAAGATTTCTCCACCCTCAAGTCTGGGATTAAGAATGCACAACCCGTTTGCTTACCAATACATGAACCATCTGTGTATATTTTTAACTGGTTAGTGTATTTCTCGTCAATATGACACTTAGTATAACTTGTTAGCATATTGATATTTTCATCTTTTTTGATGTTGGTGTGATCGATATCAAAATGGGCTTTTTTAAGTTCCCAGGGTGGAATAGGACAAAAAGATGGTCTGGGAGAGAAAGCTTCCTTTTCTAAAGACACCCCAGAATCTGAAAGTATTTTTGATGTATAAGTTGCTATAGTTATTTGAGAAGTTATAGACCTTGCTCTTTTCGGAAAATCAAAATCTGATCTCATTTTAATTTCTGATTTGATATGTGTTTTTCTAGCTGTACTTTTAATGACAAATTTACAACATGTTAAATCTCTATAATCATCTAGAGGAAGTACCTGGGCTTCATAATATGTACGTGACGATGATGTGTGCACAGGAAGTCCAAGGGCTAATTTCAATGCCTTACATTCAATACTTTGCAGTTTTTGTAATAGATATTTAGGCGCATTGAAGAATATTTCTTGGGCATAAGTTACTTTTGATCTCATTAAAGATTTACATAGAGTAATCAAAGTAGCTGGATCCTGCCCCCACTTTTCTTTAGAAATAATTTTCAGAAAGTTTAATGTTTTTCTCGCTTTTGTTAATAAATATTCGATATGAAAGTTCCATGATAATTTAGATGTAAAATAAACTCCTAGAAATTTAATCTCTGTTACGTACTTAAGAGGAGTATCATCCAATGTGAAAACAGGCATACTTTCTGGGTTAGATCCACTGTTAAAAAGAATCATATTTGTTTTTTCGGTTGACAGACTTAGTCCATTTAGCTTCATATAATCCACCATCTTGTTTAATTCTCCCTGATAGATCTTTTTGACGAATTTTATATCTCGTTGTGAAGTTTTCTTTTTTAACGTTACATCCATCCATATGCATATATCGTCTGCATATTGGACAAGAACAACATTTTTTGATAATTTGTTTGGCAGATCATACATTAATAACGAGAAGAGAAGTGGCGCTAATACTGATCCTTGAGGGATTCCCATTGAAAGTGTTCTACTTGTGGAATATGTTTTTCCTACTCTTGTTCTTATTACCCTATCCTTCAGAAAACATCTGACATAGTTGTATATATTTCCTGTCAAGCCAATGTTTTTAAGTTTGTTCAATAGCTGTAAATGCCACACTTGATCGTAAGCCTTATTTATGTCGAAAAAGGTAGCAAGAACACATTTTCGTCTAGCAAACTGTTTCTTTATATTTGTTGATAATTTCACTAAAATTTCTGTAGTGGATCGACCTTTCTGGAAACCAGCTTGATTAATTGGTATGATGTTATATTTTTCGCAGTAATGTACAAGTCTATTCATAACAATTCTTTCTGAAAGTTTACATACATGTGAAGTTAATGCAATGGGTCTATAATTCTTAGGATCCTTTGTACATTTTCCTTGCTTATGAATTGGAACAACGATCGACTGTTTCCATATTTTTGGCATAACACCATTGCTCCAACATGTACTGAATAATTTATGAAGAAACTCTACAAACTTTTCAGGCAAATTTCTTAACATTTGATTAGATATTGCATCTAAACCAATAGATGATTTTCTTAATGGTATGGATCTAATGGCTTCTTTTACTTCTTGGATGGTTATAGGAGCATTGATATTGTTACTATTGTCTGCTGTAGATTCATCATGTGCTTTAATACCTTCTTCTTTCTCTCTGTATATTTGGTCCGTACTTGTTAGACCTTCATTGCGGCTTACCTCAGCAAACATGTTTACAAAGGCTTCTGCTTTCTCATCAGCACTAAGAAGACTGTTGTTATCTATTTTTATAGGGTACTGTGGCGATGTTAATCCATTTTTCATAGCTTTCAGTTCCTCCCACACTTTACCAATATCTTTATGATTTTTAACTTCAGAGTTACAAAATTCATTCCAATGCTGCAACTTTGCATCATCTATAACATTTACACTTTCTTTATCTGCCTTTTTCATTTCTTTATGACTACTTGCTGATCTCTTTTTACAATAAATCTTGAATCTTTCTTTTTTCTTTTTATTGGCTGTTTCACACTTTGTGTTCCACCATATGTTTCCATTATGTTTCTTTGACTTTGTGTTTTTTATCTTCGGGATCGACTTGTCAGCTGCTGCTAAAATATATTTACAAAATGCAGTGTATTGGTCATCTACATTTTCATTAGCTGAGAACACTATGTCTGTGTTGTTAAGATTGATTTGAAAAAGTGACCAATCTGCATTTTTGTAAATATATTTTGGAATAATATCTTCTGAGATTTCCTGTTCTAATATGTCATTCAACAATATTATTATTGGAATATGATCTGACCCCAGTGGACTATCTCCTGTTTCCCACATTGAGTTTACTACAAGTGATGGAGATGTAAAGGTTAAATCAATGGCTGAGGGGTTATGGGTGGCTATATCTGGAATGCGAGTAATACTTCCATTATTTAGCAAATATAGATTAGAATCAGCTATGTTATCTAATAATCTATTACTTGTAACATAAGAGCAGCCATGATCCCAAAATGGAGCATGTGCGTTAAAATCTCCTCCAATAACCCATTTGTCTCTTTGGTCTTGGAACCCTTTTAGCCATTCTGTATTCGTATCATCAGGTCCTTTAGGAAGGTAAACTGAGGCAATGTTCAATATCAAAGAAGATGTAAATTTAACCATTGCTGCACAGCATGAAGCAGAGGGGATGTTATTGGATACTGGTGGAGTTCTTTCACAAAAATCCAGGCCTTCACGCACATAGATAGCTGTTTGTATTCGGTCCGCACATTGTTCATAAACTGGGGGGTGATAGAATCCTGGTAAATGTGGTAGATTATCGCTGTTGACATTTAGTGATTGTAATAATAATACATGAAACTTATTTATTCCAAGGTATTGATTCAAGTATGATACATTTCTTGTTATGGAGCGACAATTCCATTGGAGAAGCTTGATAGTTGGTCTCTTTTTTGTTGTCATAATAAAGATGTATATAATAAGTGAAGTGACTGAGAAATTCCTTCTTAACGTATATTAGCAGGTAAGGACCTGCACGATACCCATAAGACTTAAAACAAGAATTATGAAACAGAAATGCAAAATAATAAACTAAATAGTCTTCAGTAATAAAATTCAAATTGTCACGTTAACAAGTGAGGTGGGGGAATATAACTGGGCTCCACTACATGACTAGATTTCAGTCAATATAGAGACTTGAGAGATGCTCCCGAACACTTGGAGCATTTCATAGCGGTTCCACCAAGGTCCCCTCTCGTCCCGATACAGCATCTGAGTACCCCAACGCCCTGGATGGGGAGGTAGGCGGCGAGATGGCTTCTTGGGCTTTTCCCAAAGGAGGTCTCGTAGATGCCGGCCAAGGTTAGCTGCCAGGATCGATGATCCTCTGGTGGTTGGATGCATCCCGTCTCTCCCGTAGTCATAGAAGTTATTGTGTGGTGCGAAAGAAATAATTTTGTCAGCCAGCAGTTCTGTTCTTACAAGGGCATTGAACAATTCACGTTTAGCATCCAATTCAGCATCTTCTACTGCAGTTGCCTGACTCACAACAATGTGTGATGATGGGTGTTTCACTTTGATTTGTTTGACTGCTTTTGTGAAATCTTTGCTGACTGTTTCTGCGTCTTTCGTTTTCAAATCATTGATACCACAGTGAATTACTATAGCGTCTGGTATTTCTGAGTCGTGTGTTGAATCAACTAGTTGAAGACTCAGGTTTTGTGTGGCATATGTTTTCTGTCGTTTGGAGGTAAACCCATAGGAACGGCCTAGTCTTTTCATTTGTACACCTTTCAGTATAGAATCAGAGTGTAAGATCACTGAAGGAAAGTCATTGTTCTTTTTCGTATTGGAGTCTTTGGATGACGTTTTGCTTTTCGCGTCATTTGCCTTTATGACGTCAGATTTTCTTTTCTTGTCTTCCAGTGTTCCTTTTTTATTTATTTGCCCCTTCACGCCCGTTTTGTTCACAAGTACATTGGATGGCGATGGAGATGGGGATGTTGGAGTGGAACTTGCTACTTCGACATAAGATTTAAGGCCAGGGGTAATGATTTCGGGCTCTGTTTGTGTGGTAGCCATGGCAATGGATGTTACTGGCCTAGCCTGGATAGACTTGAGTTTTTCTATTTCATGCCTTTGATCGTGCACAGCTCTTTCTAGGGATAGTATTCTGTCACAGAGTTTCAATATAGTATTTTTAAGATCACTAACCGCACTGGTGATCACCGTAGTGTGCGTAGTGTCGCTGAAGCTTGACGTGTTTGGTCTCACGGTGTCGGAATGCTGTTCAGAAGCAGCAGTTGTGGTGGAAGTGGCGGCATCACTTGCACCGTCACCTGCTTTTCCACATACATCCCCAGTTCCTGAGCCAGTTTTTTTCTCTTCGTCATTGTCTTCTTTTCCAAAGACTCGTCCACGTCCTTTCCCTGGGGTCTTTCTAGTCATTATAGCGGATGCGCAATAAAAACGTTCACATGGAGAAAAAGTTGTTTGCACTCTCCGCCATCTTGGTCACGTGTCCATGAGTGTGACGTGACATGAGTGTCCATGTGTTGACGTGTGTGCCTGTGTGTGTGTGTTGTTGTTGTAGTTGATGTTGTTGTTGTTGTTGTTGTTTAGTCATTGTTTTTGTTGTTGTCACAAATATACGAAAATATGTCAATGTCTGAACATTTTTTGCCATAAATACTCAAAGGCACACACACACACACACACACACACACACACACACACACACACACACACAACAAACACACACACTCATGGGCGCGCACGCACGCACACACACACACACACACACACACACACACACACACACACATACAAATACACACACACACACATGGGCGCGCGCGCACGCACACACACACACACACACACACACACACACACACACACACACACACACACACACACACACGCACACACACACTTTTCTTAATTGTTAGCTTTCTTGCGCACGCGTGCATGTGTGTGTGTGTGATGTGTGTGTGTGTGTGTGTGTGTGTGTGTGTGTGTGTGTGTGTGTGTGTGTGTGTGTGCGTCTGTGTCTGTGTCTGTATGTGTGAGTGTTTGTGTGTGCGAGTGAGTGTGTGTGTGTGTGTGTAGGGGGGGGGGGGGGGGGGTGGCTGGGTTGGTGGTGTGTGTGTGTGTGTGTGGTGGGGGGGGGGGGGGGGGGGGCAACATATTTCGGGGGCAACAGATGGAACACGCGGTGATCTTGAGTAGTGCTGGTTGTTGTCGAGATTGTTTCTTTCTCTTCTCTCTCTCTCTCTCTCTGTTTTATCCGCTGGAAAACCCATACCCCCCTCCTCCTTTTTTACAGCCTCCACCCCCTTCCCATTCCCCCAACAACCTACCATTCAATCATATGATTGCCCCTCCACCTCCACCATCTTTCTCCCACCCATCCCCACCCTCATGTTTCATTTTCCATCGGTTTCAATCCACAAGCTGTTGAAGGAGTGGGATGAAAAGCCATGAGCTTGTCTGCAGCCCCCTCCCCCTCCATCCCTGACCCCTCCACCCCTCTCCTTCCCCGTCTTAAACTTTTCACTCAAACGCAATCCCCCTACCCCACCAAACTACAAGATGGACAGATTTACAAAACAAAACGTTAGACGACACGAATAGACTAACCAAGTGACCACAACGAAACTATAATAAATAAGCAATACACTGACAAAAGTGACTGGAAAACCAAAATGCACTGGCACCAAAACACACAGATCTCTTGTTTTGACTTTGTTTTCTGACCTGTCATTGTGATCTTGGGTGACTTGTGACCTTTATCCTTGTGACCTTGATCTAGGTGAGATCTATTCTTCTGACCAAGTCTTTGGACATCCTCTTGAGCTTGTCTTTGTACCTGTTCTTTTAGCCTTCTTTTTGGACTTTTCCTGTTGACATTGTCTTTTAACCTATCCTTTGACCTCTTTCTCTTGTCTTCAGAGTTATCCTTCTCATCCTGTTTTTAGACCTCTTCTTTTGTCGTTGTCTTTGGACATATCATTTGGACTTTGTCAATAGACCTATCATATAGACATTGTTTATAGACCTCTTCTTTTGACCTTGTCTTTGGACATGCCATTTGGACTTTGTCAATAGACCTATCCTACTGACCGTGTATATAGATCTGTTCTTTTCACCTTGTCTTTGGATATATCATTTGGAATTTGTCAATGGGCCTATCCTACTGACCTTGTTTATATATATATCTCCTCTTTTGACCTTGTCTTTGGATATATTATTTGGACTTTGTCCATGGACCTATTCTATATATCTATTCTTTTGACCTTGTCTTTGGACATATGATTTGTCAATAGATCTAATTTCGGATTTTGGCATTGGACCTGATCTTGTGACCTGGTCTTTGAACCGTTTTTCTGACCCTGTCTTTGGTTCTATCCTATTTACATCTTTGGACCTATCCTATAAACCTTTTCCTTGGACCCATCTGTTTGAGTTTGTCTTCGTACCTATCAATTGGACCTTCCCTTTAGACTTGTCTTTAAGACATTGTTGTGACACATTTTGACCTTATAATCGGAGCTGTCCTATTGACATTGACACTTGACCTATGTGTTTAACGTCGTCCTAGAACCTGCCAATTTGACCTTGGCTTTCGACTTGTTATTCTGTCCAGGCCACCAGACCTATCTTTTTAACCTTGCCCTCAAACCTATCCTTTTGACTTTGCTATTGACCTTGCCTTAAGATTCTTCCTTTTGACCTTGCCCTTAGATTCTTCCTTTTGACCTTGCCCTTAGATCGTCCCTGTTGACCTTGCCTTTAGATTGTTCCTTTTGATCTGACCTTTAGATTTTCCTTTAGACCTTGCCCTCAGACTGTTCCTTTTGACCTTTCCTTTAGATTGTTCCTTTTGACCTTGGCTTTAGATTTCCCTTTGACTTAGCCCTTAGATGATTTCTGTTGCCCTGGCCTTTAGATTGTTCCTTTTGAACTTGCCCTGAGATTGTTTCTTTTGACCTTACCTTAGATTTTCCTTTTGACCTGTCCTTTAGATTGTTCCTTTTGATCTTGTCTGAGATTTCCTTTTGACCTTGCCCTCAGATGGTTCCATTTGACATGACCTCTAGATATTTTTTGACCTTGTCCTTAGATTGTTCCATTTGACCTGACCTTTGCATTGTTCTATTTGACCTTGCCTTCGATAGTTCCTTTTGGCCCTGCCCTTTGTTCCTTTTGACCTTGTTTTAGACTTTTCTGCTGACCTTGCCCTTAGATTGTTCTTTTTGAACTTGACCTTAATTTGTTCCTTTTGATCTGGTCTTCATGCATCAAGTTGATCTAGTCCTTTGATTTATCATATTTTGATTTTTTTTACACCTTTTCCTTACAACACTATTTTGACATCGCAACAGCCTTGGATGTGTCTCTCTAGTTATGTCTGAAGTATTTCTTTCGTAGAAGAATTCAGTTTCCAAAATCTACACAAGTACTATACAAATAGTTTGAACAGCAGAGAGAGAGAGGAGAGAGAGAGAGAGAGAGAGAGAGAGAGAGAGAGAGAGAGAGAGAGAGGAGGGAGAGAATGAGAGGGAGGGAGAGAGAGAGTGAGGGGGAGACACACACACACACACACACACACACACACAACACACACACACACACACAACCACACACACACACAACAAACAACACACACACACACAACAACACAACAAACACACACACACACACACACACAACGGCACAGAGAGAGAGAGAGAGAGAGAGAGAGAGAGAGAGAGAAGAGAGACAGACAGACAGACAGACAGACTGACACAGACAGACTGACAGACAGACAGAGACAGAGAGAGTCAAAGAGAGAGAGCAAGTGAGAGAAAGAGAGAGAGACACAGAGATAGACAGAAGGGGACACACATGAATTTAGTAATTTTTTTCTGTAGCAGGCAATGTATTTTTGGACCCCTGCAATACGATGTCTGAAATCTCTACTGCTGCAGGCACACTGTTGAAATAAACGAGTCTCAGATCGTATGAAACATGTCAGAGGTGTGTGTGTGTGTGTGTGTGTGTGTGTGTGTGTGTGTGTGTGTGTGTGTGTGTGTGTGTGTTTGTGTGTGTGTGTGTGTGTGTGTTGTGTGTGTGTGTGTGTGTGTGTGTGATGTGTGTGCAGTGTGTGTGCATGTGTGTGAGTGTGGTGTGTGTGTGTGTGTGTGTGTGTGTGTGTGTGTGTGTGTGTGTGTGTGTGTGTGTGTGTGTGCGTGCATTTTTCCTGGGGGGACTTCTCACTGGGGAAGTCCTTTGTAACATTGACACAGACACACTCATTCATCAAACAATCTTTCTTACTAATGCAGCGTGTAATCCGCAGCTGGTTCATTCTGCTGTCGTCAGCCTCACGAGCCGGTCGCCAGTGACCTTCTCTCCGCCCTGTGAACAGACCCCATCCCTGGAAAGAAGTTGTCATCCGCCATGAGGACAGCGGCCGACTCCTGTTTCTGTGCCTTGCTGTGGGACTGCTGTTGGAGTCTCAGGCACACCCCGTGAGTAACTCCACTGTGGCCACTCTGTTTGGGATCCACAGTTATGGCAACTCCATTTTGAAGGGATGAGATTATCGTTCATCCACTTTTTTACGTTTAATATTGTTTGGATTTATAGTTCTTCGTTGTTGTTTTTTCTGTACAGATTCACTTCAGTTCAGTCTTGAAGTATGATTCTTATTTGATTTTTTAAAGGTGAAATATTGTGTGTGTGTCCGGGGGGGGGGGGGGGGGGGGGGGGTTAGTGTTGGGATGAAGCACAGGTTCAGTGTAAATCCATTGCTTATCAACTTGGTGAGCTGCTGGGGTTTTCTTCTGAAATTTATGGTTACTCTTTTTTGTGTGTGTGCGCTCGAGTTTCCAATGGCTCTACTATTTTGTGGTCGCTCTTTATTGTGTGGTTCAGTTTCCTTTGGCTCTACTATATTGTGGCTGCTCTTTTTTGTGTGTGGTTTAGTTTCCTAGTTTACAAAGTACAGGACAAGACACAATGCATTTCGCCCTCTTGGGACTTCTTCAGGCAAAAACAAATAACATTTAGGACAGTGAAAACGAAGAACGAGAAACCACTTATCTTCTCATATTCGGTACAAAATCAAAATGGCTGTTTAATGAAAACGAGGCCGTTAAGGAGATCATGGGAGTTGAAATGGTAATGATAACTCTGATAATAATAGTATTAATGGCAATAATAGTGGCGGTGATGAGAACGTATACAAGAAGAAGTATACTGGTAAAGTGGTTTTGTTGAAAAAAAAAAAAAGGGGGGGGGGGGGGGGGGGGGGGGGGTGAGATTTGTAGTTTGTTTTGTAATTATTGTTTAATGGTATGATATGCAAGTAACAACAGTGATTATGGTGGATTGATAATAGTGCCAAGTGGTAAGGGATAGAAATGAAAAGAAAAAGAAAGAAAAAAACAACAACACCTGAATGTGTGGTGATTGTGAGGATAGTAGTTGTATGTGGGTGATTGTATGTGGGGTGTGGGTAATGCTAATAATGATTGGAAAGAAAGGAAAGTGACCAATGGAATGTTTCCCCTGACCACTAGCAGGTTTGTTTCCCCTGCTCACTACCAGGATTCTCTCTCCTGACAACTGCTAGGATTGTAACCTCTGATCACTACCAGGATTGTTTCCCATTTACATGTGGCAAAATTGTTTCCCTGACCAATGGCAAAATTGTTTCCCCTGACCACTGGTAGGATTGTTTTCCCTGACCACTGGTGGAATTGTTTCCTCTGAGCACTGGCAGGATCGTTTCCTTTTACAAGTGGCAAGATTCATGGGATAGTTTCCCCTAACCACTAACATGATTGTTTGTCCTGGCTATTGGCAGGATTGCTTCCCCTGACCACTTGCAGAATTGTTTCCCCTGACAACTGACAGCACTGTTTCTCCTGACCACTAGCAGGATAGTTTCCCCTGATCACTGACATCATTGTTTCCCCTGACCACTGACAGGATTGTGTCCTTTGACCACTGACAGGATTGCTTCCCCTGGCCACTTACAGTATTGCTTCTCCTGACCAATCACATTATTGTTTCTCCTGGCCACTGACAGGATTGTTTCCCCTTACCACTCACAGGATTGTTTCTCCTGACCACTCACAGGATTGTTTCTCCTGGCCACTCACGGGATTGTTTCTCCTGGCCACTGACAGGATTGTTTCCCCCTGACTACTCACAGGATTGTATCTCCTGACCACTGACAGGATTGTTTTCCCTGACCACCGACATTAATGATTCCCCTGACCACTGACAGCATTGTTTCCCCTGACTACTTGCAGAATTGTTTCCCCTGACCACTTAAAGCATTGCTTCCCCTAACGACTTGCAGGAGTGTTTCCCCTGACCACTAACAGGATTGTTTTCCCTGATCACCGACAGAATTGTTTCCCCTGATCACTGGCGGGATTGTTTCCCTGACCATTGACAGGATTGTTTCCCCTAACAAATGGCTGGATTGTTTCCCCTGACCATTGACAGGATTGTTTCCCCTGACAAATGACTGGATTGTTTACCCCTGATGACTGAGAGGATTGTTTCATTGCCGACTGATTGCATGTAGTGGGTTCTGGGGATTTTTGACGTGCCCTGAAATATGCCTTTACCTGTTCTAGCTTGCGTTATGTTTGCATTGAACGAAGACCATGCGCGTGCCGTATGGTTTCCACTGGTGTACCCTTCTTTGTTTCCAAGATCAATCCATTTCCTCAATTTGAATTCTTTCTCATTTCAGAAGATAGTTCTTGAACAGTGTTGTAAGGTCTAATCCATAATCAATCACACTAAGTACCACTGCGTGATACAGTCAGTTGAGATCGCGCTGTTCAATGCCTGTATCCTCCATTGCTTGTTTATATCAAGCCTTAAATATAGGAAGAAAGAAAAAGTGATGATGATGAAAAGAATAAGATGGAAATAATAAAAAAGACATGCTGGGAAGAGAATGCTACAAAAGACAAAATTATGAAGAGAGAAGAGAAGAGAGAGAGAGAGAGAGAGAGAGAGAGAGAGAGAGAGAGAGAGAGAGATTGTTCAAAACGTTTGAGGACTTTTCTGAGCAGTGGTGAGATGGGGTGGGGTGATATATCTATATGCTCGCCCTTCCCTCTACCACCCTTACCCACCTGCCCACATTCTAACCACCTCTTCGGGCCACTCTACTTTTCCCCAGTTTCTTTTATCTACAATCTAGACAGACAGACAGATGGACAGATAGATGGATAGACAGACAGAAAGAAAGACATACAGATAGATATAGATAGATAGATAGATAGATAGATAGATAGTAGATAGATAGATAGAAGGGACGAAGATAGATAGTAGATAGATAGATAGATATATAGATAGATAGATAGATGGACAGATAGATAGATGGATAGATAGACAGATGGATAGACAGAAAGAAACACACACACACACACACACACACACACACACACACACACACACACATATATATATATATATATATATATATATATATATATATATATATATATATAGACAGACACACAGACAGACAGCGAAATAGATGGCTAGATAGATAGATAGAGAG
>CM065745.1:37500663-37513163 GCA_033310375.1 Conus canariensis
GCACACACACACACACACTCACTCACTCACTCACACACACACACACACACACAGACACACACACACACACACGGACGCACTCACACACACACACACACACACACACACACACACACACACGTACGCACGCATGGACGCACTCTCTCTCTCTCTCTCTCTCACACACACACACACACACACACACACGTGCGCGCGCGCACGCACACACACACACACACACACACACACACACACACACACACACACACACACACACACACACACACACAAGTGGTAGAAATTGATTTTAATCTTGCATTAGTAAATATTTGGCTAAACAGCATAATGTCTCTCCGTCCAGTATACACATAGCCACAATGTATTACTTTTATCCCTGTATCTTCGACAGTTAATAGTATTTCACTAAAACAGTATTTAAAAAAAAAAAAAAAAAAAAAACTTTGTTAGATAATTTTCTGTAAACCTGTTGATAATTTCTGCTATATGTCATGTTGCCAAAGGGTTCATCTTAACCTGCCCGTGGCCAGGACAATCTGTCACAAGTTTGTATAACATTGCTCCAGTCATACCCTCTACAGTTTAACACATATTGCTTAAAAGCAACTGAATAGCAAAAGCAAATAAATGAATAGAAAAATACCACCACCACTTACAATATCGCTTTCTTTGACTTAGACTTGCAAACGAAAAACGAAGAGAGAGAGAGAGAGAGAGAGAGAGAGAGAGAGAGAGAGGAGAGAGAGAGAGAGAGAGAGAGAGAGAATCGCATTCTTTGACTAAAGCAAACGAAAAACGAAGAGAGAGAGAGAGAGAGAGAGAGAGAGAGAGAGAGAGAGAGAGAGAGAGAGAGAGAGAGAGAGAGAGAGAGAGGAGACTTGTCTGACTATGTGACAAACCATTTCATCCACATCTATGCTATTCTGTTCAACAGGAGGGCAAGATTCGTCAGTTGAGAAAGGACAGAAAAAGGCTAGCGCTTATGGTCGTGGCTCTGGCGATCCTTTTCCTACAAGTCCAGGTCTTCCAGATTATTTGTCACCGTCCGGTGGCCACTGAGTTCTGACCCTCGGTCCTGGACAACAGACTGGGACATAGCCAGACTACACTGCACAGAACACAGTGGTACAACACAGCCTCATTCTTCTCCATGACTCCACGTCTTCTTCAGGCTACATGTACAGCAACAGTCTTCCTGGACACAACATTGCTTTAATGTGTAGTAGTAGTAGTAGTAGTAGTAGTAGTAGTAGTAGGTGTTGTTGTTGTTGTTGTTGTTGTTGTGCCAATAGCAATAACAGAACTAGCAGCAGCCATAGTAACAGTCACCACAACTACTCTTAGTTAAATAGGGCTGAAGCTCGTATGGAGTTTTGAAACTGTACATTGCCATCAGATTCTACTGTTGTTATGTCAACTTCCTGCATGAATGTTCTTTGCAGCCCACATCTGTAGATCTCATTTCCAATTACTGTATTATAAAAAAAAAAGATTTCTCTGAAGATAGTGTTAGCTCCGTCTTCTGTATAGTTGGTTTGTCTGTCTGACTGTCTGCCTGACTGTCTTTGTTTGTTTGTTTGTTTGTTTTTTTTCTTTCTTATTTTCTTTCTTTCTTTCTTTCTTTCTCTCTTTCTTCATCTTTCTTTCTCTTTCTTTCTCTCCTTTCCTCCTTTCAGTGATAACTCTGTTCTTATAAACGCTCTGTTTCTTTTGTGCTGAGGTATCATCTCATCAGTTTGTTTTTACTGACCTTGATTTTCTCCCTAATCTCAATTTCTGCACAGGTCCCTCCACAGGCAATAAACTGGTTATGTCCAAGTACGAGTGACGATATCTTTGTAGGGATGTCTGTCTGTCTGTCTCTCTGTCTCTGCCTCACTGTCTGTCTCTGTCTCCTCTCTCTCTCTCTCTCTCTCTCTCTCTCTCTCTCTCTCTCTCTCTCTCTCTCTCTCTCTCTCTCTCCCTCTCCCCTCTGTCTCACATGCAACGTCATTTTGATGGAAGTTTATAATTCAAAGTCATTGGACCAATAAAATGTGGTTCTCCCGACATGGGTATGAGGCTGGATGATTCAGAACAGGTCTTGTGACTCCAAATTGACGTTAAACGTAAATTGGCTCAAAATGGGTCGTAGTGATTTAGAGATGTTAAATGTTAAGTGAGACAGACTGAGTTATAACATTTTAAAGTGATCCAGAATGCAAATGACCCAGATATAGTATCTCATTGTGGTGATCAACACAAAGTGATCCAGATAACTCAGAGTGGTGACCAACACAAAGTGACCCAGACATAGTAACTCATGGTGATCAACACAAAGTGACCCAAATAAAGTAACTCATTGTAAAAAAAACAACAACAAACAAACAAACAAAAAACCTACCACCTTAGGTGCTCCATTGATCCGAGAACTGATGCCACAAAAAAAGTGAAAAAAAAAGTAACTCCTTGTGGTGATCAACACAAAGTGACCCAGATATAGTAACTCATTGTGGTGATCAACACAAAGTGACCCCGATATAGTAACTCATTGTGGTGATCAACACAAAGTGACACAGATATAGTAACTCATTGTGGTGATCAACACAAAGTGACCCAGATATAGTAACTCATTGTGGTGATCAACACAAAGTGACCCAGATATAGCAACTCATTGTGGTGATCAACACAAAGTGACCCAGATATAGCAACTCATCGTGGTGATCAACACAAAGTGACCCCGATATAGTAACTCATTGTGGTGATCAACACAAAGTGACCCCGATATAGTAACTCATTGTGGTGATCAACACAAAGTGACCCAGATATAGTAACTCATTGTGGTGATCAACACAAAGTGACCCCGATATAGTAACTCAGTGTGGTGATCAACACAAAGTGACCCAGATATAGTAACTCATTATGGTGATCAAACAGAGTGACCCAGATATAGTAACTCATTGTGGTGATCAAACAGAGTGACCCAGATATAGTAACTCATTGTGGTGATCAACACAAAGTGACCCAGATATAGTAACTTAATGTGGTGATCAACACATAGTGACCCAGATATAGTAACTTAATGTGGTGATCAACACATAGTGACCCAGATATAGTAACTCATTATGGTGATCAACACAAAGTGACCCAGATATAGTAACTTAATGTGGTGATCAACACATAGTGACCCAGATATAGTAACTCATTATGGTGATCAACACAAAATGACCCAGATATAGTAACTTAATGTGGTGATCAACACATAGTGACCCAGATATAGTAACTCATTATGGTGATCAACACAAAGTGACCCAGATATAGTAAACTCATTGTGGTGATCAACACAAAGTGACCCAGATATAGTAACTCATTGTGGTGATCAACACAAAGTGACCCAGATATAGTAACTCATTGTGGTGATCAACACAAAGATGACACAGATATAGTAACTCATTGTGGTGATCAACACAAAGTGACCCAGATATAGTAACTCATTGTGGTGATCAACACAAAGTGACACAGATATAGTAACTCATTGTGGTGATCAACACAAAGTGACACAGATATAGTAACTCATTGTGGTGATCAACACAAAGTGACCCAGATATAGTAACTCATTGTGGTGATCAACACAAAGTGACCCAGATATAGTAACTCATTGTGGTGATCAACACAAAGTGACCCAGATATAGTAACTCATTGTGGTGATCAACACAAAGTGACCCGATATAGTAACTCATTGTGGTGATCAACACAAAGTGACCCAGATATAGTAACTCATTGTGGTGATCAACACAAAGTGACCCAGATATAGTAACTCAGTGTGGTGATCAACACAAAGTGACCCAGATATAGTAACTCATTGTGGTGATCAACACAAAGTGACCCCGATATAGTAAACTCATTGTGGTGATCTTCAGAAAGTGTGACACAGATATAGTAACTCATTGTGGTGATCAACACAAAGTGACACAGATATAGTAACTCATTGTGGTGATCTTCAGAAAGTGACACAGATATAGTAACTCATTGTGGTGATCAACACAAAGTGACACAGATATAGTAACTCATTGTGGTGATCAACACAAAGTGACACAGATATAGTAACTCATTGTGGTGATCTTCAGAAAGTGACACAGATATAGCAACTCATTGTGGTGATCAACACAAAGTGACACAGATATAGTAACTCATTGTGGTGATCAACACAAAGTGACCCAGATATAGTAACTCATTGTGGTGATCTTCAGAAAGTGACACAGATATAGTAACTCATTGTGGTGATCAACACAAAGTGACACAGATATAGTAACTCATTGTGGTGATCTTCAGAAAGTGACACAGATATAGTAACTCATTGTGGTGATCTTCAGAAAGTGACACAGATATAGTAACTCATTGTGGTGATCAACAACAAAGTGACACAGATATAGTAACTCATTGTGGTGATCTTCAGAAAGTGACACAGAAATAGTAACTCATTGTGGTGATCAACACAAAGTGACCCAGATATAGTAACTCAGTGTGGTGATCAACACAAAGTGACCCAGATATAGTAACTCATTGTGGTGATCAACACAAAGTGACCCCGATATAGTAACTCATTGTGGTGATCTTCAGAAAGTGACACAGATATAGTAACTCATTGTGGTGATAACCAAAGTGGACACAGATATAGTAACTCATTGTGGTGATCTTCAGAAAGTGACCCAGATATAGTAACTCAGTGTGGTGATCAACACAAAGTGACACAGATATAGTAACTCATTGTGGTGATCAACACAAAGTGACACAGATATAGTAACTCATTATGGTGATCAACACAAAGTGACACAGATATAGTAACTCATTGTGGTGATCTTCAGAAAGTGACACAGATATAGTAACTCATTGTGGTGATCTTCAGAAAGTGACACAGATATAGTAACTCATTGTGGTGATCTTCAGAAAGTGACACAGATATAGTAACTCATTGTGGTGATCAACACAAAGTGACACAGATATAGTAACTCATTGTGGTGATCAACACAAAGTGACCCAGATATAGTAACTCAGTGTGGTGATCAACACAAAGTGACCCAGATATAGCAACTCATTGTGGTGATCAACACATAGTGACCCAGATATAGTAACTCATTGTGGTGATCAACACAAAGTGACCCAGATATAGTAACTCATTGTGGTGAATCAACACAAAGTGACACAGATATAGTAAACTCATTGTGGTGATCAACACAAAGTGACCCAGATATAGTAACTCATTGTGGTGATCAACACAAAGTGACCCAGATATAGTAACTCATTGTGGTGATCAACACAAAGTGACCCAGATACAGTAACTCATTGTGGTGATCAACACAAAGTGACCCAGATATACTAACTCATTGTGGTGATCTTCAGAAGTGACCCAGATATAGTAACTCATTGTGGTGATCAACACAAAGTGACCCAGATATAGTAACTCATTGTGGTGATCAACACAAAGTGACCCAGATATACTAACTCATTGTGGTGATCTTCAGAAAGTGACCCAGATATAGTAACTCATTGTGGTGATCAACACAAAGTGACCCAGATATAGTAACTCATTGTGGTGATCAACACAAAGTGACCCAGATATACTAACTCATTGTGGTGATCAACACAAAATGACCCAGATATCGCAACTGATTGTGGTGAACAGCACAAAGTGACCCAGACTGGGGAAATAATCTTAATGATAAAGTGACTCGGACTGGGTCACAGTAACCTGAATGATAAAGTGACTCGGACTGGGTCACAGTAACCTGAATGATAAAGTGATAAAGTGACTCAGACTGGGTCACAGTAACCTGAATGATAAAGTGACTCAGACTAGGTCACAGTAACCTGAGTGATAAAGTGATAAAGTGACAGACTGGGTCACAGTAACCTGAATGATAAAGTGACTCAGACTGGGTCAGATTAACCTGAATGATAAAGTGACTCAGACTGGCTCACAGTAACCTGAATGATGAAGTGATAAAGTGGCTCAGACTGGGTCAGATTAACCTGAATGATAAAGTGACTCAGACTGGCTCACAGTAACCTGAATGACAAAGTGACTCAGACTGGGTCACAGTAACCTGAATGAGGAAGTGATAAAGTGACATAGACTGGGTCACAGTAACCTGATTGATAAAGTCACTCAGACTGGGACACAGTAACCTGAATGACAAAGAGACTCAGAATGGGTCAGAGTAATCTAAATGAGAAAGTGACACAGAATTGGTCAGGAATCTATAGTGATTATCAATATAAAGTGATCTGGAGTAATGATCAACTTAAAGTGACCCACACTGGGTCAGAAAGTCCTGATTCATGGTTACATAAAGTGATTCATACTAGGAGACAATTATCGAGAGAGATAATGAAATATATGAGCTTGAATGGATCGAGGTAATCCCGAGTGACAATACATAAAAGTGATCCAGAATGGGTCAAAATAACCCAGCGTGATAATACATAAAAGTTAAACAGAATGGGTCAAAGTAACCCAAAGGGATATTACATAAAAGGGAACCAGAATGGGTCAAAATAAACCAGCGTGATAATACATGAAAGTAAACCAGAATGGGTCAAAATAAACCAGCGTGATAATACATGAAAGTAAACCAGAATGGGTCAAAATAAACCAGCGTGATAATACATGAAAGTAAACCAGAATGGGTCAAAATAAACCAGCGTGATAATACATGAAAGTAAACCAGAATGGGTCAAAACAAACCAGAGTGATCATACATAAAAGTGAACCAGAATGGGTCAAAAGTATCCTAAAGTGATATCACATAAAGGTAACCAGAATGGGCCAAAAGAACCCAGCGTGATAATACATAAAAGTGAACCAGAATGGGTCAAAGTAACCCAACGTGATATTACATAAAAGTGAACCAGAATGGGTCAAAATAACCCAGCGTGATAATACAGAATGGGTCAAAGTACGCCAACGTGATATTACATAAAAAGGGAACCAGAAGTGGTCAAAGTAACCCAAAGTCATATTATATAAAAGTGAACTAAAATACGTCAAAATAACCCACAATGTAGTCCCAGAACGGGTCATTGTGACCATGTTCTGGGTCAACAGGAAATGACACGATGACCCAGAATGTCATAGTGACCCGAAGTGATACTGTTCACTGACCTAGAATGGGGCATGGTGACCCGAAGTGATCATCTTCACTGTCCTAAAATAGAGCATGGTGAAGTGATACTGTTTATTGACCTAGAATGGGGCATGGTGACCCGAAGTGATCATCTTCACTGACCTAAAATAGAGCATGGCGAAGTGATACTGTTCACTGACCTAGAATGGGGCATGGTGACCCGAAGTGATACTGTTCACTGACCTAGAATGGGGCATGGTGACCCGAAGTGATCATCTTCACTGACCTAAAATAGAGCATGGTGAAGTGATACTGTTCACTGACCCAGAATGGGGCATGGTGACCCGAAGTGATAATCTTCACTGACCTAAAATAGAATATGGTGAAGTGATACTGTTTATTGACCTAGAATGGGACATGGTGTAACAGATAGAATACTAAATACGACACTGGTATGTCTTGAGTAATGAAGTAGCTGTGAAGTATGTGACAGGTAAAATACTAACGAGACACTGACATGTCTGGTTTAATGAAGTAGCTGTGAAGCATGTGACAGGTAAAATACTAACGAGACACTGACATGTCTGGTTTAATGAAGTAGCTGTGAAGTATGTGACTGGTAGATAACTAACGAGACACTGACATGTCTGGTTTAATGAAGTAGCTGTGAACAATGTGACAGGTAGAATACTAAAGAGACCTTGGCATGTCTGGTTTAATGAAGTAGCTGTGAAGTATGTGACTGGTAGATAACTAACGAGACACTAACATGTCTGGTTTAATGAAGTAGATGGGAACAATGTGACAAGTAGAATACTAATGTGACACTGAGATCACTGTTCATTCTGATTCCAAAACATTCTTGCGAATATTGCAACAGCTAGACCACTGATGCCACTCTTCAGTATCGGATCCCTTTGAGCAGGTATGAACTACGTGACAGCTAGTAGTAGGTTAATGCCACACTGGTAGCTCTGATCGAATTAACTTCATCGTGGTTTATGTGACAGGTATGAACTACGTGACAGCTAGTATGTTAATGCCACACTGGTAGTGCTGATCGAATTAAATTCATCGTGGTTTATGTGACAGCCAGTTTGCTCATTTCTAATTGGATCTGAATTGACCGAAGTAGACAATAGGTTCATCAATAGACTGAGAGCTGAAAACTGACCAGCTGGTTTATTGAGTGGCGTCACACATGGTCATTTGGCTGTAGGTTCAAGCGGTCAAAGCTCTTGATTCCCAAATGGTGACTCCAGCTTCCAGATCCAACAGCTCTGGGTAAAGAAAAGGGGGTGGGGTGGGGTGGTGGTGGAGATCCAACAGCTCTGGGTAAAGAAAAGGGGTGGGGTGGGGTGGTGGTGGAGATCCAACAGCTCTGGGTAAAGAAAAGGGGGTGGGGTGGGGTGGTGGTGGAGATCCAACAGCTCTGGTAAAGAAAAGGGGTGGGGTGGGGTGTGGTGGAGATCCAACAGCTCTGGGTAAAGAAAAGGGTGGGGGTGGGGGGTGGTGGAGATCCAACAGCTCTGGGTAAGAAAAGGGGGTGGGGTGGGGTGGTGGTGGAGATCCAACAGCTCTGGGTAAAGAAAAGGGGGTGGGGTGGGAGGTGGATGACAACAGCTCTGGGTGAAGAAAATGGGGTGGGGTGGGGTGGAGGTGGAGATCCAACAGCACTGGGTAAAGAAAAGGGGGTGGGGTGGGGGGTGGATGACAACAGCACTGGTTGAAGACAAGGGGATGGGGTGGGGGGTGGATGACAACAGCACTGGTTGAAGACAAGGGGATGGGGTGGAGGGTGGATGACAACAGCACTGGGTGAAGACAAGGGGATGGGGTGGAGGGTGGATGACAACAGCACTGGTTGAAGACAAGGGGATGGGGTGGAGGGTGGATGACAACAGCACTGGTTGAAGACAAGGGGATGGGGTGGAGGGTGGATGACAACAGCACTGGGTGAAGACAAGGGGATGGGGTGGAGGGTGGATGACAACAGCACTGGGTGAAGACAAGGGGATGGGGTGGAGGGTGGATGACAACAGCACTGGTTGAAGACAAGGGGATGGGGTGGAGGGTGGATGACAACAGCACTGGTTGAAGACAAGGGGGGATGGGTGGAGGGTGGATGACACACAGTACAGACAGGATGGGTGGGGTGATGCACAGCATGTAAGACAAGGGGATGGGGTGGGGGTGGATGACAACAGCACTGGTTGAAGACAAGGGGATGGGGGTGGAGGGTGGATGACAACAGCACTGGGTTGAAGACAAGGGGATGGGGTGGAGGGTGGATGACAACAGCACTGGTTGAAGACAAGGGGATGGGGTGAGGGTGGATGACAACAGCACTGGGTGAAGACAAGGGGATGGGTGGAGGGTGGATGACAACAGCACTGGTGAAGACAAGGGGATGGGTGGAGGGTGGATGACAACAGCCTGGTGAAGACAGTGGATGGGTGAGGTGGAGACACACACGGTGAAGACAGGGGATGGTGGAGGGTGATGACAACAGCACTGGTTGAAGACAAGGGGATGGGTGGAGGGTGGATGACAACAGCACTGGTTGAAGACAAGGGGATGGGGTGGGAGGGTGCACACATGTGAAGACAGGGATGGTGGAGGGTGATGACAACAGCACTGGTTGAAGACAAGGGGATGGGGTGGAGGGTGGATGACAACAGCACTGGTGAAGACAAGGGGATGGGGTGAGGGTGGATGACAACAGCACTGGTGAAGACAAGGGGATGGGTGGAGGGTGGATGACAACAGCACTGGTGAAGACAAGGGGATGGGGTGGAGGGTGGATGACAACAGCACTGGGTGAGAAGGATCAGGGGAGTAGGGATGGTGGAGGGTGGATGACAACAGCACGTGGTGAAGACAAGGGGATGGGGTGGAGGGTGGATGACAACAGCACTGGTGAAGACAAGGGGATGGGGTGGAGGTGGATGACAACAGCACTGGGTTGAAGACAAGGGGATGGGTGAAGGGTGGATGACAACAGCACTGTGAAGACAAGGGGATGGGGGGAGGGTGGATGACAACAGCCCTGGTTGAAGACAAGGATGGGGTGGAGGGTGGATGAACAACAGCACTGGTGACAGAACAAGGGATGGGTTGGAGGGTGGATGACAACAGCACTGGGTTGAAGACAGGTATGGGTGTGGAGAGGTGAGACAACAGCACTGGTTGAAGAAAAGGGGTATGGGTTGGAGTGTGGATGACAAAACAGATGGGTTGGAAGAACAGGGGATGGTGGTGAGGTGTGGATGACAACAGCATGGTGTGAAGACAATGGGATGGGGTGGAGGTGATGACCAACAGACGGTAGAAGGATGGTGGGATACATGACAACAGCAAGCCCTGGGAGAGACAAGGGGATAGGGGTGGAATGGAAGATCAACAGCACTGTGAAGAAAATGTGTAGTTCTTAAGGAAGTGTGTGAAGGAACGTAGGATGTTGTTAATGAATAACGATTCTCTAGGGTTGATCAGCCTGAAGAAAGTAGTTTTGACCCTTTAAAAAGATATTGGAGAAGAGAGGAAATGGGTTATCTCCTCCCCCCCCCCCCCGCCCCTTTAAGAAAACAATTGCTTTTCATTCAAGGAAACAGTGGTAACAGGAAATCAGTAATGATTTGCCCCTTTGAAAACATGTATTACTCTTAAAGGTAGTAGTGATAACAGAGAAATCAGTAATGATTTGCCCCTTTGAAAACATGTATTACTC
Source organism: Conus canariensis (assembly GCA_033310375.1). NCBI lineage: Eukaryota > Metazoa > Mollusca > Gastropoda > Neogastropoda > Conidae > Conus > Conus canariensis. The sequence goes on from CM065745.1 coordinate 37,511,494, forward strand.
TTAAAGGAAGTAGTGATAGAGAAATCAGTAATGATTTGCCCCTTTGGGAAAAATGTATTACTCTTAAAGGAAGTAGTGATAACAGAGAAATCAGTAATGATTTGCCCCTTTGAAAACATGTATTACTCTTAAAGGAAGTAGTGATAACAGAGAAATCAGTAATGATTTGCCCCTTTGAGAACATGTATTACTCTTAAAGGAAGTAGTGATAACAGAGAAATCAGTAATGATTTGCCCCTTTGAAAACATGTATTACTCTTAAAGGAAGTAGTGATAACAGAGAAATCAGTAATGATTTGCCCCTTTGAAAACATGTATTACTCTTAAAGGAAGTAGTGATAACAGAGAAATCAGTAATGATTTGCCCCTTTGAAAACATGTATTACTCTTAAAGGAAGTAGTGATAACAGAGAAATCAGTAATGATTTGCCCCTTTGAAAACATGTATTACTCTTAAAGGAAGTAGTGATAACAGAGAAATCAGTAATGATTTGCCCCTTTGAAAACATGTATTACTCTTAAAGGAAGTAGTGATAACAGAGAAATCAGTAATGATTTGCCCCTTTGAAAACATGTATTACTCTTAAAGGAAGTAGTGATAACAGAGAAATCAGTAATGATTTGCCCCTTTGAAAACATGTATTACTCTTAAAGGAAGTAGTGATAACAGAGAAATCAGTAATGATTTGCCCCTTTGAAAACATGTATTACTCTTAAAGGAAGTAGTGATAACAGAGAAATCAGTAATAATTTGCCCCTTTGAAAACATGTATTACTCTTAAAGGAAGTAGTGATAACAGAGAAATCAGTAATGATTTGCCCCTTTGAAAACATGTATTACTCTTAAAGGAAGTAGTGATAACAGAGAAATCAGTAATGATTTGCCCCTTTGAAAACATGTATTACTCTTAAAGGAAGTAGTGATAACAGAGAAATCAGTAATGATTTGCCCCTTTGAAAACATGTATTACTCTTAAAGGTAGTAGTGATAACAGAGAAATCAGTAATGATTTGCCCCTTTGAAAACATGTATTACTCTTAAAGGAAGTAGTGATAACAGAGAAATCAGTAATGATTTGCCCCTTTGAAAACATGTATTACTCTTAAAGGAAGTAGTGATAACAGAGAAATCAGTAATGATTTGCCCTTTGAAAACATGTATTACTCTTAAAGGAAGTAGTGATAACAGAGAAATCAGTAATGATTTGCCCCTTTGAAAACATGTATTACTCTTAAAGGAAGTAGTGATAACAGAGAAATCAGTAATGATTTGCCCCTTTGAAAACATGTATTACTCTTAAAGGAAGTAGTGATAACAGAGAAATCAGTAATGATTTGCCCCTTTGAAAACATGTATTACTCTTAAAGGAAGTAGTGATAACAGAGAAATCAGTAATGATTTGCCCCTTTGAAAACATGTATTACTCTTAAAGGAAGTAGTGATAACAGAGAAATCAGTAATGATTTGCCCCTTTGAAAACATGTATTACTCTTAAAGGTAGTAGTGATAACAGAGAAATCAGTAATGATTTGCTCCTCGGAAAACATGTATTACTCTTAAAGGAAGTAGTGATAACAGAGAAATCAGTAATGATTTGCTCCTCGGAAAACATGTATTACTCTTAAAGGAAGTAGTGATAACAGAGAAATCAGTAATGGTTTGCCCCTTT
>CM065745.1:37520663-37525663 GCA_033310375.1 Conus canariensis
AAGATCAAACAGAAAATTCAAACCCATCAAAATAGCAATAAGTTCTGCTGTAAATATTGAACAATGTTTTCCAAGATGGTAAGCCTTTTCTGCTTTTAAAGCTGGGATTACAAATGCAGCTCCAACAATGTCATTATCTAGCTTAGAGCCATCAGTGTAAATTTTTAGATGGTCCGGGTAGTGCTAAAAAATATGAGCTTTTACAGAAGCAGATAAAGTGGGACCATCATTTTTCTTTATATTTGTATAATTAGTATCGAAATAGGCTGATAGTAGTTCTCATTTAGGGACTGCAGTGAACAGTACACGAGATGATATATTTTTCTTGTTGATTCCTGACTCTTGAAAAATGTCATAAGTGTAAGTGCCTATTGTTTCTAAAGAGGCAACCGACTTTGCTCTTTTGGGAAAATCCGTGTCTGATTTTACGCACACTTCATCATAATTTGAATTTGGAACTGATGTACTCCTTAGGACATATTTAGATGATGCAAGTTTCATATTTTCTTCAAAAGGTAATATACCAATTTCAGCATATGTTTTTAATGAAGATGTATATACTGGAACTCCAATGGCAAGTTTATAGGCTTTACTGTCTATACTTTGCATTTTTTAAAAAGGTATTTTGGGCCAGAGAAGAATACTTCTTGGGCATATGTTAACTTTGAACGAATAAGTGCTGTTACTAGATGTATAAGAGTGGAAATGTCTTGTCCCCACTGTTGTTTGCTGACAATTTTTAGGAAGTTCAGACTCTTTTTAGCTTTCATCATTGCGTATTCTAAATGCTCTTTCCATGACAATTTTGATGTAAGGATTACTCCTAAAAATTTAACAGACTGTGCATAATTGATAACTGACCCTTCTAAATTGAAAGAAGGCAAATCTCTTCGATCGTAACCAGAGTCAAAAAGCATCTTATGTGATTTCTCTGGAGACAAAGTTAAACCATTTTGAATCATAAAACCATTAATATTATCAAGTTCTCTTTGATACAATTTTTTAGTGTAATTTAGCGATCTCATTGGAGTGCGTTTTTTCATAGTCACATTCATCCATTGCAGATATCATCAGCATATTGAACCAATTCAACATGATTAGACACAGATGATGGTAGGTCTTGTGTTAAAATATTGAAAAGTATTGGTGCTATTACTGATCCTTGTGGAATTCCCATATGAAGTGGTTTTAATTTTGAGTAAGTGTGTCCTATTTTGGTCTGAATTGATCTATCTGCTAGAAAAGTCTTGAAATAATTATACATGCAACCTGATAAGCCAATGGATTTTAATTTATAAAGTAGTCTAGAGTGCCATACTTGATCGTACGCTTTTTTTGATATCAAAGAAAGTAGCCAGTACATTTTTCCTTCTAGCAAACTGATGTTTAATTTGGGTTGTTAATTTGGTAAGGTGATCGATGGTTGATCTGCCCTTACGAAAACCTGCTTGATGTATTGGTATGATATTGTTCTTTTCGCAGTAGTGTAGGAGACGATTTAAAATTATTGTTTCCATCAGTTTCCCCGTATGTGACGTCAGAGCAATAGGCCGATAACTGTTTATGTCTGATTTTGGTTTACCAAGCTTGTGTATGGGAACAATAATAGATTGTTTCCATATTAATGGAATATTTCCAGACGACCAACATCTTTGTATGAATTGGTGAAGAAAGTTAACAAAATTAGCAGGTAAATGTTTGATTAATTCATTTGAGATTCCATCAGGGCCTACTGAAGTTCTTTTATTTCCATTGGAGAAAGTGACATCTTTCATTTCTTTTAAGGTGATTGGGGCATTGATAAAATGGCTGTTATCTTCTATTGGATCATTGTATATTTCACTGGAAGATTCTTTCTCTCGAAAAACTCTATCCTTTTCTGACAAGCCCTCTTTGCAATTCGTCATTGCAAACAATTCTGAGAAAGCTTCGGCCTTTTGTGAGTTAGAAGGAAATTCTTCATTTTTTATATGTACTGGATATTCTGGAAGGCATACTCCATTTTTCATATCCTTCATTTTTTTTCCAAAGCTTCTGAAGATCTGCATGATCAGAAACTTCGTTTTTACAAAAAATTAGACCAGTACTGCCGTTTGGCCTGTTCGTTTACTCTATTGCTATGTATTTTTTGCCTTCTTCATATTTTTGTGTTTTTTCTTCATTCTTTTTGTCTTTGAGATGTTCATTAAAGGCTTCTTTCTTCAATTGTTTAGCCTCTGCGCAAGCATCGTTCCACCAAACATTTCCTGAATATTTATTATCTTTCATTTGATTGCACTTTGGTATTGAAGAATCAGCAGCGTACAAAATTATATTTAGGAATTTTATCTTTTACTGAATCCTGACTTACTGGTTTGTCATTTAAACTGATAACAACGGGAAGATGGTCACTACCCAATGTATCCTTGACAGTATCCCATTCACAGTTGCATGCAATAGCTGGCGATATAAGTGACAAATCGATGGCAGATGGCTTATGTTTCGATATATCTGGGATTCTAGTTACACTCCCAGCAGAATCAATAACATTTTCGAGGAAACGGTTATTGATAGACCTGCCAACAGTGCATTCCTTGTCCCAAAAGGGAGAATGAGCATTAAAATCGCCCATTATCAACCATTTCTCTTTTTGATCCTGAATCGAGCGTAGCCACTCCATGTTCTGTTCGTCTGGACCAGTTGGCAGATACACAGAAACTATATTCAAAATCAGCGATTCATTAAATTTTACTCTGACTGCACAGGCATTAATGTTTCTAGTATCTGTTGGAAAGGGTGGTACAATTTGCCTGTAATCCAGAACATCTTTGATATAAATAGCTGTGTTGACTTTTCCTTTTCCATCCTCAGATTTGTAGATTGGAGGATAAAAGTAGCCCTTAAGGATTGGGAGTTTCTTAGTGAATACGTTTAGAGATTGTAAAGCTAAAACATGGTACTTATTTGATGAAAGATGCTGCACAAGATTGTCTAGATTTGTGGAAACTGATCTACAATTCCAGTGCATTATTTGAATATTAGATTGCCTTTCCATTTTCTTCGGCATTTTTTCCCTCCTGATTAATGCTGTGTTGTCTCAACAGCCTTGCGATTAAGAATGAACTCAGTGATATAAATAAGAAATAGCTAACAATACCAGCAACAACAACAACAAATGATAGTTGTGATAAGATAATATAAAAACAACAAAAATGCACAATTTCACAAAAAGTTGACAACAGACTATAGATCTATATAATATGCTTTGACAAAGAAAAACAAGAAATATGCGAATTATAGTCACTCAAGATGGGGTAAACAGTGATCTTGACTGTGATTTCCGCAGAAACTAAATCAACAGGTCTCTTTGTCTTTGGTTTAATACCACTGTGTACTCAACACGTCGAACATGTTGAACCAAGGATCTCTGTATCCAGGGAGGGGCTGGTGTCCTCTGTAACGTTGATATTTTCCGGCCTGTCGCTGGTTAGACGAACTCACTGTCTTCCTCGGCTTCTCCCAGAAGAATTTTCGAACGTGCCTTCCAACATTTCTTGCCAGAACACTTGACCCTCTAGGTGTAGGATGGAGGTTGTCTCTGAGTGCCCAGTTGTTGGTTGGTAGGTTGTTATGAGAAACAAAAGACACATTCTTGATTCCAAACAGATCTGAGGTTGTAAGAGCGTTAAAAACCTCTCGCTTAATTTCCAGTTTGGGATCTTTGACTGGAGCAACTTTACTAACCACAACCTTCACTTTGGAATAGCTGGTGGCAAAGTCTTTCATAATGGAAGTAAACTCTTTGCTGACAGTTCTTGGGTCTTTTTTTCTGTAGGTCGTTAACCCACAGTGGATCATTACTGCATCTGGTGGTTTTTCGTCAGTGTAAAGATTTGACTGAAGCGCCAAAGTAAGGTCTTCTGATGTGAATACTCGGCTTGTCTTACTCTTAGCCTCAAAACCATAAGAAAGGCCCAGTCTGTTCCCACTCACTCCCTTATACACAGAATCATGAAGAATTACGGCGTTCGGGAAGTCTTGTTTCTGTTCTTGTTTGGAACTGACTGAGTTCTGTGTGTTTCCTGTCTGATCTTTTTCGTCATGAAATTCTGACGTCATTTTATCTGGGTTCTCGGCTTCCTTCTTTTCTTTTGATTTTTGATTTACTTTCATCCTCCTTCTCTCTGGCGTTGATGGTGATGTTTTCTTGGGGTGTGATGCAGCAGGTAGGCATGATTTTGCAACGTCAGCATATGACTGAAGAGTATGAGAGGTCAGATTGTCTGTTAGGGTATGGCTGTCTGTTATTGATGCAGAAACGTTAGATCTGACCATGCTAGCAATCATCTCAGTCTGCTTGAGTACAGTAGTTTCGAGAGAAGCTATTCGTTCTGTAAGAAACTCGATAATGCTTTTCATATCTTTTACCAGACTCACTGCAACAGATACGGTGGTGTCTTCTGTCGTGCTGGTTTCTTCTCCTCCATCTCCTTGACGTTCACGCTGGGCGGCTTTCTGTGCTGATCGATTCAGGGCATCTTTGAGGAGGCATTCTTTGCTGTCACCTTTCTGAGGGCTGTTTTCTTTTTCTTTCCTTGGTGTCGTTGTTGAGCGGCTGCCTAGACTTCTTGATCGAGCCAGTCTAGTCATGCTGATGGAGTTTTGCGGAAATTTTTAGGAGAGCCTAACCGAAACTTTCCTCACTGTCCGCCATCTTGTGTGTGTCGTCTTGTGTGTTGTGTGTGTGTGTGTGTGTGTCACTCTCTGATACAAACGTATCAGCGGAAGATAGATTTTGTTCAAAAGTTCAAGAAGAAGCTCAAGAAACAAAGGAAGGCTTGCTCAGAAGCTGAGATGACTGGACTAGAGACAAGCTGTGAGACCTCATAGCACAATACAGTGCCCTCGGCAACACATCTTCAGCCAGAGAGAGCGGAAATACAAAGAAAAAAACACAAGAACGAGTCTTAAAAGCACAATACAGTGCTCTCAACAAAACATCTTCAGCCAGAAGAGTGGAA
>CM065745.1:37535663-37543163 GCA_033310375.1 Conus canariensis
CACCATGCCCATCCAGCAAAGGTCCGCATAAAATCACCCATATTGGTGACCTCAGCATGAACTTTCTAAAGGAATAGGTGTGGAGAGGGAACTGAAACTGAGGTCACTATGAGAGCAGGGCACGAAGAGCCACAGTAGTTGAGACTTTTTCCTTTAAATGCTGGTCGATGAGGATGATGAACATGATGCTGTAGAGTTCCATTCTGATGAGGATGATGAACATGATGCTGTAGAGTTCCATTCTGATGAGGATGATGAACATGATGCGGTAGAGTTCCATTCTGATGAGGATGATGATCATGATGCTGTAGAGTTCCATTCTGATGAGGATGATGAACATGATGCTATAGAGTTCCATTCTGATGAGGGTGATGAACATGATGCTGTAGAGTTCCATTCTGATGAGGATGATGAACATGATGCTATAGTGTTCCATCCTGGTCTGAGTCCCTGACAGGGCTGTACTCTATCCTAGCATCAGCTAGCCCGAAAGATGGAGAAACTGGCAGTATTGGTCATGGAATTTAAGCAACACTTTGAAATTCGCACCTGTTACAGTGATGAAACTCGTCTGTGTGGTTCCAGTCTTCCCAGCTGAGCCCATAGCAAACTCACCGCGTGGGTAGGGATGGTCATGGGCTGAGTTAAGCACAAACAACAAATCCACCTGTAGGGATGTCTGAGTAAGCGTGAAAGGCTGAGGAGCAAACAAACCGCTGGGTAGGGGATGGTCATGGGCTGAGTCAAAACAAAGCCACCAAGAAGTGAAAGGCTGAGGAGCAAACTCACCGCTGGGTAGGGGATGGTCATGGGCTGAGTCAAACAAAGCCACCAAGAAGTGAAAGGCTGAGGAGCAAACTCACTGCTGGGTAGGGGATGGTCATGGGCTGAGTCAAAACAAAGCCACCAAGAAGTGAAAGGCTGAGGAGCAGGAGGCTACAAAAGGGGATAATCTCTCTCTTTTATGACCCTTCTTCTTTCTTCTTCTGTCTGTCTGTCTGACTGTCTGTCTGTCTGTCTGTCTGTCTGTCTGTCTCTCTCTCTCTCTCTCTCTTAGTGTGTGTGTGTGTGTGTGTGTGTGTGTGTGTGTGCGTGTGGTGTGTGTGTGTGTGTGTGTGTGTGTGTGTGTGCGTGTGCATGCGTTGGTGAGTGCGTGCATGCGTGCGTGTGGACGTGTTCACAGGCGCGTGCATGCGTGTGGACGTGCGTACGTACGCGCGCGCGCGCGCGTGTGTGGTGTGTGTGTGTGTGTTGTGTTGTGTGTGATTTGATTGATTGATTTGATTTAACGTCTGTTCACAACAATGGTGATATTAGACTAAAAATGAACCAGTCCACAAACAAACAAAGAAAAAATTAAAACGGGCTGTGTAAGAGAGAGAGAGAGAGAGAGAGAGAGAGAGAGAGAGAGAGAGAAGGTGTGTGTGTGTGTGTGTGTGTGTGTGTGTGAATATGCACTCATGTGTGAAAGGCTACATATGAACATTGATACAATAACTATAAATGACTTAATATTTACAATAAATTTGAAAGTATAGTGCTGGATAAAACTGATGCAATGTGTACCATTTCTTCGCTGTAGGTTATATCATTTAAAGATCCTATTTTTGCTACATCTATCCTAGATATGTTGTATAATAGGGATAGCAATGGACAATCAAAAAGAATATGTTCAATTGATATTGGATGACCACAAGCACATTCTACATTTTTTTGAAAGTTTAGTCTTCCATGAATTTAATCGAATTTTGTAAATGAGACTAGACAAGGATCTTGACACGATAATATTTTTGACTTTGAAGGAAGCTTTTCTGTCATTATACTACTTTCTAACATCGAATTTATTTCATGTTTTTCTAATTTTAGTGTACTATCAGGATATTTTCTAATAGCTCCTTCTTTCTCTGATCTATCAGCCATTTCATTCCCCCAAATACCATGGTGAGATGGAATCCAACAAAATTCTACATTGATACCTTTACATATAATTGAATGTACGAAGTATTTTACATCAAATATCAAATCTTTTCGAACTTCTGCATTCCAGTTTTGCAGACGGTAAAGAACAGATTTTGAGTCAACACAAAGTAAAATGCTATAAATCGCAATATCAATATCAGCTATGAAGGATAAGGCCATAAGAATTGCATATAGTTCTGAAGTAAATACAGAAAAACCTTTTCCTAGACAAAATGACTTTCTTATCTTTAAAGCAGGAATAGCAAATCCAGCCCCTGTGTATGATTCCAAAACTGAACTATCTGTAAAAATCTTTAAATGATTCGGATACTTATTTTCTAGGTGTTCTTTTGCTTCAACGGATATGAGATTGATGTTATCCTCTTTTTTTTAGAGTTGTATAATCTGCATCAAATATAGCAGAAATATGTTCCCATTGAGGAATAATGGGTATTATGGGACTACTTGAAATTGATGTAATATCAATATCACAACTCTTAAAAAGATCATCTGTATAGTTTCTAATAGGTTGAAGATATGAAATGTTTTGCGCTCTCTTCGGGAAATCATGTCTTGGGTCAAGAAAAATGTCATTTGTTACTGAATTAGAAACTGAAAGACATATAGTCACATACTTTGCAGTGGCCAACTTCCGTTGGTCCTCAAGAGTTAACAGATTCGCTGCTCTGTATGTTTGGAGCGCATTTGTGTGTACTGGCACACCAAGTGCCAACTTAACAGCCTTACTATCTATGCTTTGTAATTTTTTTTAGCAGCGTCTGTGGGGCTGAGAAATAAACCTCTTGACCATAAGTTAATTTCGATCGAACTAAACTGGTAGCAAGATGTAAAAGTGTTTGAGTATCTTGTCCCCATGACTGAGTATTAATTATTTTGAGAAAATTTAATCTTTGTCTAGCTTTATTTATTATGTGTTCAATATGATATCGCCACTTTAACTTAGGGGTTAAATAGATCCTACAAATTTTACAGCTTTTGAATATCTAAGAGTGTTGCCTTTTATAACAAGTTGAGGAGGATAAAAAACATTGTGTCTTTTCTCTCGAAAGTTCTAAACCATTTTCTTACATGTATAAGTCTAACTTATCTAGCTCAACTTGATATAGTTTTTGAACATGGGTTATAACTCTCTTATTTGTTTGTTTTCTGACGTTTGTATTCATCCATATATCAATGTCATCAGCATATTGAACGAGATGGATATTGTTAGATGGAACGTTTGGGAGATCATGAATAAGAATAGTAAAAAGAATTGGAGCAATGATAGATCCTTGAGGAACTCCAATATCAATATCCTTGAATGACAAATAACATGTGCCAATTCTTGTACAAATAGATCTCCCAGACAAGAAACATTTTACAAATTGATACATTGCTCCACTAATTCCAATATGTTTTAGCTTATAAAGCAGACGAAGATGCCATACACTATCATAAGCTTTTCTAATATAAAAAAAAGTAGCAAGTGTACTTTTTCTTCTTGAAAACTGTTTTTTGACTTCATTCGTAATTTTGACTAGATGATCAGTCGTACATCTTCCTTTCCTGAAACCTGCTTGGTTGTTTGGAATAATATTGTTCTTTTCACAGAAATGTAAAATACGACGTTCAACATTTTTTCCAACATCTTACCAACTTGCGATGTTAAAGCTATTGGACGATAACTACCAATTTCGGATCTACGTTTACCTTGCTTTGGAACTGGTATTACAACCGTCCTCTTCCAGATAGGAGGGAGAGTTCCATTTAACCAACATTTTTGGTAAAATGAGTGGAGTAATTGCTTCCAAGATAAAAGCAAATGGCAGAGCAATTGATATGAAATACCATCGATGCCAACAGCAGTGGTATTGCAAGTAAAACACTCCAATGAATCATTAAATTCATCAAAAGTTATAAAAGAATTTAAGTAATGATTTTCATCTGGAGGAGGGTCACAATAAATATGTTTTTTCTCTTCCTCTTCTCGGTAGCTTCTTATATCTGATGAAAGACTTAATGATGAATTATTCTTTGAAAACACTTCAACAAATAACTCTGCTTTTTCTGCTGATGTGGGGATAGCGTTGTTATCTAATTTAATGGGATATGATGGTAAATGGTTATCTAATTTAATGGGATATGATGGTAAATGGTTATCTAATTTAATGGGATATGATGGTAAATGGCATCTGTTCTTTAATTCTTTAACCTTCTTCCATACTTTGTGCATGTCCTTTGATGCAGATATTTTTGAATAGCAAAAAGTAGTGAAATAGATACGTTTTGCTTTGGTCACAACTCTGTTACTCTGATTTTTTGCACGTTTCATTGCAATAAAATTTTCTTCAGTTCTGTCCTTTAGCCATGTTTTATAAGTTTTCTTTTTACTGCTCACTGCTTCTGCACATTCTTCATTCCACCATCCATTTCCTCTGTACTTCTTATCATTATAGCATTTACGCTTGGGCATTGATTTTTCAGCAGCGTATAAAACAGCTTTTCTGAAGTTCTCATAAAATATATCAGTGTCTTCATGTTCCATGGAATTATGATCTATTGACAATAGAGTTGACTCATAGAGGTTCCAGTCAGTGCTATTGTATAAAAACTTAGGAATCATACATTCAACTTCTTCTTCATCTTGAATCTTTTCATTTAGTGTAAGAACAAGTAGGGAAATGATCACTTCCTAATGTGTCTTCCTCTGTTATCCAACTAGCATCAATGATATATCAGGAGATACTAACGTTAAGTCAATAGAGGTTGGCCTATGATTTGAAACATCAGGAACACTTGTTATGCTTCCATCATTCAGTAAAACTAATTTGGAATCCACAATATTTTCAACAAAGTGATTACATGTTGTGACAGAGCAATCTGGTTCCCAAAACGGAGAATGTGCATTGAAATCCCCCAATATGATCCAATTTTTTTCTGAAGAAGGAAAGTGTCTTAACCAGTCTGAATTATCTGTGTTTGGGCCATTTGGATAATATACAGAAAGTATATTTATACTAGAATCTTTGCCCATTTTGAATGATAACCCAGTAATAAAAAATTCTTCTTTATCTTTAGCTGTTGAATTGAGGTCTAACTTCAAAGATCTATAATTAAGATCTGATCTAACATATATTGCAGTCTGAACCCTTTTAGTTGATGTACTACAGTTATATACAGGAGGGTAGTAGAATCCCTTGAATTGAGGTAATTTACTTGGTTCTACATATAGAGACTGCAAAGCCAAAATACAAAAGTTGTTGGAATAAATGTAGTTCTCAAAATGAAGTAGATTTTTAACGATTGATCTACAGTTCCATTGTAGAACAGTAATACAATTGTCAACATGTTTCAAAATAATTGGTAGAATAAAACATTATAAACAGACGTTGGGCAAAGTCAATAAGGTTGAAAGATGGGGACCCAAGGTTGTCGACAGCACCAGGGGAAAGGCACTCTGGAGATGCGCGCAGGCCTGTAGCCGTTGCTGGATGGACCCCGATGATCACTGAAACCATGTCCACTGACAGGGTATTGGGGCAGCCTCCTGTGTGGCCGTTCCCAAAAGAGCGGTGGACGTGATGCCCCAAGTTGCCAGCGAGATGCTGGTGCCCCTGTCTGAACGGTGGATGGAGTCCTTCATCAGCCTGTTGTTCGTGGAGTCCAAGTTCTCATGGGACAGAAGGGACACGTTGTGCATGGGGAGCTCTGCAAGGAGTAGGGCGTTGAACATCTCCCGCTTGCTTTGCAGATGTCGATCTTTCACTGGGGCCACTCTACTAACAACTATCTTGGTGTTTGGATGATTTGCTTTTGCTTGGTTTACAAGTGCGGACATCTCTGACACGACTGTCTTAGGATCTTTTCCTTTTAGATCGTTGACCCACAGTGAAACACTAAGCAACCAGCAGTCTTCACTGTCTCGGTGTCGCCTAGGTTTTTTGCAAAGGCCTCCAATCGGTAGGATGGTTTTGAAACCAGATGTACACTGTACGCGTACCCCAAACGACGTGGGTTTATCTTCCCCATTGTGGAATCATGGAATAGAACAACCTTAGGCAGACCAGACTGGTTGACGTCATCCCTCTTTTCAGCATGTTTTGACGTCATGACAGGCTTGGATTTGTGTTCAGGTATAAAAGAATTAACGTCATTCTTAATTTGTTTAACGTCACAATTCAGGCCTGATCTTGCTGGCGATGTTTTTGCCTTTTTTTGAAGGGGATTTCAAGCATGTGTGTGTGTGTGGTGTGTGTGTGTGTGTGTGTGTTGTGGTGTGTGTGTGTGTGTGTGTGTGCGTGCGCACGTGTTCATGCTAGCGTGTGTGTGTGTGTGTGTGTGTGTGTGTGTGTGTGTGTGTGTGTGTGCGTGCGCACGTGTTCATGCATGCGTGTGTGTGTGTGTGTGTGTGTGTGTGTGTGTGTGTGTTTATGTGTTGTTTCAGACTCAACTCAGTAAAGGGGGTGTTTATGTATGCGGACTAATCCTTAAGCACTACACCACGTCTGCTAAGCTTTTGATATGACAATATGCAGGATTTACAGTTGATGGATGAATACATTTATGACTAACAAATACACACACCATGGGATATGTTGCCACAAACACATGAATTGACATACAAGAGGACTCTCATGCCATGTTTATAGCTGCCTTCACGTATATTCATCAGATGTGCAATTACACACACGGAGAGATGGGCCAGCTGACAAACCAAATGATTCACAACTATAACAACAGGGCTAGTACCTAGAGTTACAACATGCAGACATACAGACTGATATTTTCTCCCTTTTCCTGTCCCAACCCCCCCCCCCCCCCATCCCTCCCTCATTATTGTTTCTCTACAGTCCTTCCACACTCTCTCACTTCACTCTCTATCCGCCTCTGTCCCTGAGTTGTCTGCCTTCTTTTCTATTGTGTCCACCTCCGTCCCTGAGTTGTCTGCCTTCTTTTCTATTGTATCCACCTCTGCCCCAGCAATCATTTAGCTCAGAGTTGTCTGCCTTCTCTTCTATTGTGTCCACCTCTGTCCCTGAGTTGTCTGCCTTCTTTTCTATTGTGTCCACCTCTGACACTGAGTTGTCTGCCTTCTTTTCTATTGTGGCCACCTCTGTCCCATCGGTCGTTATAGCTCTGAGCTGTCTGCTTTCTTTTCTATTGTGTCCACAAACCCAGAGACAACCCACCCATCACAAAGGCGGTTTGAACTGACATGGAAATAAACACATGAAAAATGGGTGCCAGCCATTTAAGATGGATGAAAATGAACACCTCACCCACACACACACACACACACACACACACACACACACACAACACAACACATGCATGCACGAGCGCACACACATGCACTCATGTACACACATACACATGCATACATACACATACATGAATGCATGCATGCGTATGCACACATACAAGCTCGCACATGCACACCACACACACACACACACACACACACACACACACACACACACACACACATATACACACGGATGCACATGTGCTCAACTTCACACATGCACACATCCATACATA
>CM065745.1:37548163-37570663 GCA_033310375.1 Conus canariensis
CCCATTTGTAAATATCTCTTGCTGGAATAAACATTTTGTATCTTTGTTTCTATACTTCTATTGGTCAGAAATGCTTTGATATAGTTATATACATGACCAGAAAGGCCAATGGTTTTCAGTTTATATAGAAGTCTCTCATGCCAAACATGATCATACGCTTTTCTGACATCAAAGAAAGTGGCGAGGACATTTTTTCTTTGTGCAAATTGTTGTTTTACATGAGTCGTCAATTTTACCAGATGGTCTGTTGTTGATCTGCCTTTTCTAAAGCCTGCTTGTATAGCCGGAATTATACCACGTTTCTCACAGTGATATACAAGCCTACTTAAAACAATTCTTTCCATTAACTTACATGTGTGAGAGGTGAGGGCAATCGGACGGTAACTATTTATGTTGGATCTAGGTTTGCCCTGCTTTAAGATCGGTACGACTACAGATTCTTTCCAAACAGAAGGGATACTTCCATCTTGCCAGCATTTTGTTATGATGTTATGAAGTAACGATACAAAATTATCTGGCAGGTGTTTTAACATCTCATTCGAAAGTGCATCCAGACCAACTGATGTTTTTTTTGTTGGTAATAATATTATTGCATTTTTTAATTCCTGTAGAGTGATATCTGCGTTTAGATAATGGTCATTTTTTTCTTCTGGATCACAGTACATATCGTTATTCTTTGAGTTTTCCCTCATAGTTTTGCATTTATCAGAAAGGCTATTTGTGGAACTATTCTTTGCAAACAGATCTGCGAACGCCTTGGCTTTTTGAGCAGCAGTTGGAAATTGCTCATTTTCTAAAGTAACTGGATAAATTGGAAGATTCACTCCCTGTTTCATTTCATGGACCTTTGTCCAAACTTTGTTAACGTCGTGATGATCAGAGACTTTGGTGAGACAAAAGGACGACCAGTGGTCCCATTTAGCTTTTTCAATGACTCTGCTGCTCATATTCTTGGCCCGTTTCATAGTGACGTTGTTTTTCAGCTTGTCTTTAACATATTGTTTGTATTTTAGTTTCTTTTCATCAACAGCACGTTTGCAGGATTCCGTCCACCACACATTTCCGCTATGAACTGATCTTCTTTTGTGGTTAGTTTTTGGAATGGATTTGGTTGCAGCGTACAAGACCGATTCAGAAAAATGTGTGTACATAGTTTCAACATCCTGGTTTTCAAGAGTTGTTACATTAAAAGACATTAAAATAGATTTGAATTTCTCCCAGTCAGCTCGTTTGTAATTATATTTTGGAATTTTATCAACTGTGTTGTCTTGTGCAACTGTAAAACCTCTGAGGGATATGGTAATAGGGAGGTGGTCACTTCCCAAAGTATCTTTATCAACCTGCCAGGAACAGCTAAGAGCTAAAGATGGGGAGATGAAAGAAAGATCAATTGCTGAGGGTCTATGGTTAGGAACATCTGGCAGTCTAGTGACACGCCCATCATTTAGAAGGTAAAGGCCAGAATCAAGAATATTTTCTACCAGGCGATATGAGATAACTTTAGAGCAACAACTGTCCCAGAAGGGAGCATGTTCGTTGAAATCGCCGGCGATCAACCACTTCTGATTTTGCACGTCTATAGTACGTAACCAGTCAGTGTTACAGTCAAAAACTCCTTTTGGGAGGTATATAGAAACTATGTTGAGTGTTAACGACTTATCGAATCTTACACACACTGCGCATGAGTGAATATTTGCAGCGTTTTCTGGAACCGGCGATGTTATAAGGCGGTAAGACAGATGTTCATGTATGTAGATGGCTGTAGACACTTTTTCGCCTTTAGCAGTCTGTTGACACACTGGGGGATAGAAAAAGTTTGCCAGTCGTGGTAGTTTATATCTAGACACATTTAGTGACTGCAGAATTAAAACGGAGAATGAATTATCTGCAATGTGCTCTTGAAGGTGGGAGATGTTATTTGCCAACGAGCGACAATTCCACTGCAGTATGTCTATTTTGGGCTCTTTAGCCATAAAAAGTCAAAACAGTAACAAAAATTACTAACGCTTTTAGGGGAAAAAAAAATAAAATAAACAGATGAATGCAAATGGGTGGAAACGAAACTATTCCACTAGAGGAATCCGCAAAGACATGTACTTAGGTGGGAGAAATCAGTTTAACTGGGGACAAAAAGATATAACAAAAGTGACGATGTTAAATGCAATCAAAGCATTGACACAGTTGTCAGAAAGACAGTCATGGAAACCAGCGGAAGAAGCCACGCCGTGGCGGTGGCACCGGAGCCATGTAGCTGTAGTGGTGCCGGTACTGTCGCCGTGGACAGGGTCCATCATCCCTGTAGGGTCTGCTGGGGGCAGGTCGTGCAGGTCGTCTTGGTTTGGACCAAAACAGGTGGTGAAGATGACGACCCAGGTTCCCAGCAAAGACACTCAAACCTCGTTTTGAAGGGTGGATGTTGTCCCGCATGTACCAAACCTTGCCACCCCTCAGCTGTAAACAACATTTCAATCCTACAAGCAAACAATTCGGAGAGATATGAAACTGGCAGCAACTCCGACCTCCCCAAAGTTTTGATCGTCTCGGATTCTGTGTTAAACGGCATATGTGAAGAGAGACTAGGTTTGGGGTATGGTTTGCACGTTGTTAAACGTCAGAAGTGCTACACAATAAAGGAATGTAAGAATACTCTGTTGGACAATACAGTGGATTATACAGATGCCATTGTACTCCATGTAGGTGTGAACGATCTCAAAAACACAAAAGACAGTCAGGAAACATCAAAAAACTTCGTCAAGCTCGTTCAAAGTCTGAGAAAGAAATATCCCAAAATGCTTATCATCATCAGCCGGGTCGCTCCTACCAGACTTTCAGACCTAAACACAAAACGTGAAATATTCAACGCCCATGTACTGTCTAGTCTTCATGGTGATAAGAACGTATCGTTTGTGTGTGTGTGTGAGTGTGTGTGTGTGTGTGTGTGTGTGTGTGTGTGTGTGAGTGTGAGTGTGAGTGTGTGTGTGTGTGTGTGTGTGTGTGTGAGAGAGACTAATAATATGCAGGCTCTAACCAACATCTTATTTTGCCCGAAACCCCCCTTTTCACAAACAATCCCGTCCGCCTCATGCTACTTTTTGCCAAAATTAACACCTTTCTACAACCAAAATTAACATGCAAAAACCTCCAAAATTGACGTAATCGTTATTTAAAAATGGGGGTTTTCGTGCAAAACAAAGATGTGCAATTTAGAGGCCCGCATATTATTAGTCTCTCTCCTCTTCTGATTAATCTTCTATCTCAAGCACCACCAACAAATCAGAACAAACAACCGGCCTTCCATCTTGGTTAGTTATTTTTACACACAATGAATGTATATCCTCACCAACTAATTCTTTAAATTGACTGTTTTCACCAAATGTATATGACTGATAATCGCAAAACCCCACCTTAGTTGATGGGAGTGCTCTTAGAATCGTAGATGGCTGGCCATTATACAAATTAGTGTTTGTTTTTAATTCACTTAAATGAACATACAACCTTGGGTTAATTAGAAAATCGGATGGTCTACTGCCTGCATACTCGTAGAGGCCACTTTCTAAGTACTTATGGGTGTTAACACTATACGTTTCACCACTATCATAAAAGCCCAAGATTCTAGCAAGACCTTTAGGAAAAACGTACTCTCGCCTTTCTTCTGGAAAGTGCATAGTAATTATAAGATTTGCCTCATTAATTTTTAACTTAATGCCAAAATTGCTAATACTTCTTTTAAAGAACAAAAGTTGTAGTAACCATCAGGTATTTTTAACTGCTTTAATAAATTACCTTGCCCGCCCTTAACATTCACCCAGTTATTCTTAGCTTTTTCAGATATATTAATCCACTTAACTTAAGAACCAATTTCTCTAAGAGCAACCCTATTATTACCGCGCCTATTGTCAATTGGATACTTTAAGAACACACGCGTGCTTTGCTTGGTTATATAAAGGAACATCCTTTTTAAATCCTTTTTAAAAAAATCTATTTAAAAATGGAACCTTTTAAATATAATGAAAGTGCCACTTACGACGTAGGAGGGGTTTATGAGCCCAAATCTTTGGACTTTAGTAACCTAACCATCGCAGTGGATGAATCATATGGCTTTCTAGTCAGACTTGTAAACCCACTAACTAGATATTTAAATCCTCCAATTAAGAGTGATAGAGTGCCATCAGCATGGTCATCCAACCCTATGGCTTTTTACCAGAATCAGTTAAATTTTGCCATTTACTGCTCAACCACTGGCTGCGGTGTTTCATATGCAAACCATTTATACCACCCCAATCTCTTAGTAAGGTCAGTATATAACTTTCATGTTTATTACCAGTATAGACGCATACTAACTGAACTACAAGTACCCCTCCCCAACGACAATGCGTTTAATCCATTCAACAGCCCAATGGACAATAATGCATATGAAAGAATCTGCAACGAATTTAACATTAAACCTTCAAATAACTTTAGACAAAAGTTAGACCGCAATCACGGGTTGGGCACATTGTATTTGTGGGGTCAGCGTAGAGAATATAATTTTGACTACTGGCCCGGCCACACCTCTTTTAAGCCAAACTCCCAAGTTAGATTGGGATCAATAGAACAAAAACACCCCAATGCTTGGGCAACATTTATCTTGGATGAAAGTAAAGGCCTAACAATGCCAGGAGTGCAAAGACTTAATGACTCCATACGCACGTACGTTTGGTGTCTATTAGGAGCGCAAGCACAGACCAAGTCTAGCATAGTGGATCAATCTACAGGCTTTGATGCCAGAAAACAATTTCTAGCCAATTTAGAAGATGCTATTAACTCTGCTGTTGATTTGCCTTCCAGCATACAAAGGTACCAAAACGTTCTTTCACATGCTAGGTCAAAGGTTGACTTTGTTGTGGGTCATGGATTATACATGCTGCCTTCTGACCTTAGACTGCAGATTGGCATGATACAGAATTATAATAATGAAATCCTCATAGCCGGAGACGATCAAAACTTAGGGCATAATCAAGGTTTAAACACAAGGCCCGCGCCAGCCATTTTAAAAAAAGTATCTAGCCCTGAAAGCGACCCCCCACCAGTTATAAGCAGCCCACAGCCAGAAAGCGGTCCGCCTGTTGATGTACCTCACCCCGACAGACACACCAGCGAAAAGACAGCCCTTGTTGTGTTTTTAACTTTTACTGGACTGGCTATACTTTATTTCACTAAAAATTAAACCAGCAGCCAGCACTCCTAACGTCCACAGATGGTCAGCCATATAACCAGCCACTTTGCCTATGGTAGACAAAACCCAACTAACAACACTGCCTATTATGCCAGGCAGAGCATCAAGCGCTTTGACAGCTAACTTCTTTAATAGGTTTGCTAGATGGCGCAGTTGTTTTCTAATCCAACTTTTACCGGGCTGAGGCGTTGGAGGCGCTACTGGCCCTGCTGGCGCACTGCCAGTTAATGCATAAACCAGTGTAGAGATAGAAAACCCAACGGCTGTTAATATACTAACTATTGTAATCCCCTGCTCTCTGAACAGAGCCCTTATTCTTTCTGCTAACGTAGTATTTTCATGAAGTATTCTGTTTATAGTTTCTCTGATTCTGCTTGTATGGTATTTTATTTTTTCACTGTTAGTAGACAACGCCGCTAACCTGTTTTTTCTTTCTATCCTTAAATCCTGTATTTTCGCCTGTATTCTAGCCTTTACTTCTAACCCTAAATTGTTATCATCTGCATCAGCCAGTTTATTTTTTTCTTCTCTTATCTCTCTATCTAGCTCACCAAGTTTTGACAAGTTGTTTTTTAGCTCGCCATTTATTCTCCGTAGAGCATCATCAAGACCCCTGAGGTCACGCAGAGCAGCTTTAAGATTCCTGTGTACACTCTCAGGCAATGGAGGATCATCAATTGTTTTTAAAGCTGCTTCTTCTTCAGGACTCAGCTCACGTTCTCTTTGACTAGGCGATGAAGAATCGACAATTGTTTTTAACTGGGTCTCCTCATTAAAACTCGTTTCAATTTCTGCTATTACTTCATCTGCTCTTTGACTTAATTCGTGAAGAGGAATGTTTTGCATTTCAGATTGTGTTGGCAACCTTTGCTCCAAGTTCTGTAAAGCTCTAACGGCCTCAGGCCTTAGATTGCTAATAAAGTTTAACTGCCTTTGGTCAGAAATAGGGAGCTCTCTAAGAATTGTGCTCCTGCTTAAAAACTGGGTTGGGTCTGGTTTTGTAGTAAGTCGTACAAGCTTTCCTTTACTAGTTCTTACATACAAATGATTATTTTCATCTGTTAAAAAATTAGAAACATTAAGTACTTCTGGCTGCTCTCGCCCTATACTGCTATATAATGATTCAATTCTATCTAACATTCGTATTTGACTTAATCCTGCTCCTTGACCTGCTGCTGCCCCTTCAAGTTCTTCTTGCAATGAAGGACCCAGTTCTTCTTTTTCATTATCTTCTTCTTCAATAGGACTAATCGCGTCAACATCTTCATCAGACATATTTATATATTTATTATTTTTTGTTTTATAAAAAATGAACCCATACGGTTGCGACCTTGATCCATTCAGAAAAGCGAAGGAGCCCCATGGCATAAAAGGCATAAGACAGACTGTGCGCGTTGTAAATAATCCATCAACAATTGAGCCCAATGAAATGTTAACAGTAAAATTTAGTGACCTCGGGCCTGACGATGTTATAATGCCAGGCACTGCCAGGCTGTCATTCAAAATAGATATTGAGTCGGCGGATCCTAATGCTACTGTCGTTGCTAACCTGGGCAGGGCCATCATTAAAAATATGGTAATTAAACTGGAAGGTACAGAAGTCTTCTCACTGAGTAGCGCAGACATTTTTAATCTCTATTCTGATCTGTGGCTGCCTAGAACAGAAAGGAAAGACAAAATCTTTCAGGGGATCCAGAGCCCAAACGGTCTTAAGCACAGGCTTAATGCTGCAGATGCAAAGGAAGACGAGGGAGACCAGGCAATAGCGCGAGCATTTAAGAACAGATTTTGCATCCCTCTAGATTTTGAACTGTTAAAAACCCATCAGCCATATTACCAAGGCGCACTAAGAGACAAACTTACTTACGAACTGACATTCAATGACAGCGGGTCTGTTATTCTATCAGATGACCCAACAGCTAGATACACTGTCAGTAACATCTCTCTTAATTTTGATGTTGTTACTAACCCTGAACTGGCTAGAATAATCTTAAACCAGTATAAAAGTAGGGCAGTTGTTTACTTTGAAAGAGTTTTACACCACAGTCTAGCGATTAAAAACAAGCAAGACGCCGTCTGGGAAATAGCTATAAGCAATTCTTTAAGGTCCCTAAAGGGGGTTCTCTTGCTATTTACTGAACCCTCAGCTCCTTTTCAGAGAGAATCTGAGGTGTTTTACAACCCAAAAATTGAGCAGCTGTCTTGCACAGTAGATGGCAAGCCTTTTCAGCTGTATTCGGCTGGACTTTTGCCCGACCAACACTTTGATGAAATAAGAAACTTGTTTGCTGGAGGCAGACAGACAAGCCCCACAGCCGATCATGTGTGTAAAAAAACTTCACCTTCACGATGTAAGACTCGAAGATTATCTAACAGACAAATATGGACTATGGCTGGATTTTAGATCCACGTATGACAACAGACTGCACGGGAGTGGAAGAAGGGTAGGGTCAGATGGCATACTCATACAGATTAATAAGGAAGAGGAGGAGAATGGCCAGATACAAATGCACGTTTTTGTGGCTTATGATGCCCAGCTGAACATTGAAGAAAATAGACTGAAAGAAATAGCCTATTAAAACAGATGGATAGTTTGAACTTTTTACCTAAAGACCCGCACTGCTTGCTTATTTGTGGGATTACTGGGTGTGGGAAAACTGTCTTCGTACTTGATTTGTTACAAACAATCTACATGTTTCATTACGAGTACATTGTTATATTCTGCACAACTATTAAGCACAACAAGTCTTACAAAGAAAGGCAGTTTGTTTGGACAGACGAGAATATATTTTTAGTTGATCCTACTGACAAGCTAAGCGACTGTTTAGAACATTACTATAGGCTATTTGAGGGAACCGAAACGCTGTTTATTATTGATGACTGTTCAGCCGAACAAGACATTGTTAAAAAAAAGAAGGACTCTGTCTAAGCTAGCCTTTAGCGGAAGACACGCATTAGTTTCTGTTTGGCTCTTAACTCAAAAATACAATGCTGTCTTAAAAGACTTTAGATCGCAGTTAAAATCAGTCATCTTATTCTATACTAAGGACAAGGACAGTTTTGAAGAAGGTTTAAGTGAAAACTATATAATCAGGGACAAGGATGAACTAAAAAAAATAAAAGAGCAGTTAGAAAAATCTAAGCACGCTAAACTATGCTTACGGACTGACCCGCCAGTTCAATACGTTTGCTTATTATAGATTATTTATTACAGATTATTTATTATAGATTGCTTATTACAGATTATTTACTATAATTTTTATATTAAAAAGAATGTCTCGAGGGCCTGAATCAAAAGCGGAGTTAGCTCCTAAATGCGTTGCAGTAGAGATAAAAGATCTAGCAGATACAACTGACTTTGATCTAATAGGGGTGGCAGGAAATGTTTATGGATTTGAGTACACCGACGATGGTGTTTACAAACGAATAGAAATTGAAGATAAAAAACGACAGCAATATCCTACCCTGGAAGAGATAAGAAATCTAAGGGCAAACGATTTTGGCAAACACGAATACAAACTTCATAAACGAGAGAATGCCTGGGCGTTGCTTCCTGACATTAACTGGGATTTAAAGTTTGAACTACGAAGCCCCTATGTATACTTTGATAAGAAATACAATTTTAGAAAAGCTTTGAATGAAGGACACCTTCTTGTTAGCCTAGTCCCAGGAACACAACAGAAAAAGCAGATTGAAATAACTAAGCAGGGCTCTGAATATATGCTGCGGAGAAAGAAGTCCTTAGCTGAAGTGGGGGATGACACCGTCGGCTTAGAATTTAACCCAAAACTAGAATCACTGCCTAGAAAAATGACGATGCTTTTTCGCTTATTTATTACTCCAAGGGAGGCTGATCCTAGTTTGCCAGAGCATACGTTAATCAGAGGTGTACAAATAAAGTCTGAAAACTTGGACGGGCCTCTTAGGCTTGTTATTGCTATTACTAAAAACGGGGATGAAATAAAGACTTTTGTATCTTCTGACAAAGTCACTGTGATGGTTGACAATGCTAAACTAACAGTACTCGATTTTATTTTTATTAAGTATGTTGATTTTATTGGGTTTTACTCTGTTGATGAAGTGCTGCCAGAAGGGTTAATAAGGAGATATGTACAAGATTAATCTTAATTAAAAAATTAATCTTAATTAAAAAATGGATGATCAAGCTCAAAAGTTTAGGTTAGAGCAAATAACTGAACTTCAAGAAGAAATAGAAAGTGACTTGAATAAGTATAGGGTTACTAGAAAGAAATATGCTAAAGTTTTAAATACTCTTTCTTATATAATCACCGGCTCATCAGCTGTAGCGAGCGTAAGTGCTGGGTCTGGCGTTGCTCTTTTAGCTACTGGGGCCGGAGCGCCAGCCTCTTTAGCATTAGGGAGCATTGGTTTGGGTTTAGGTGCTATGTCTATGATTGTGAGTGCTGTTTTAAAAAAATTAACACCTAAATTACAAAAGCACACTGCCATTGTAGCCCTAGCATCAGCAAAACTTTGTTCATTAAGACTGAGAATAAGCAAAGCATTGCAGGATGAAAACATTACAGCTGAAGAATTTGAGTGCCTTAAGGCTGATGGTGAGGATTACAGGCGACAAAAAACTGAACTTCAAAAGGAGTGGAGAAAGACTTTTACTTCGCAACAGGTAGACACTGAGACAATCAAACAGAACATTGAAAAACAAGCAAACAATCAGTTAAACCCAAAATAGACTAAAAAAATAAGATGTGAACTAAAATAAATAAATCATAAGTTTAACAAAAAAAATAAATACTTTTTTTTTTTTTTAGCTAACAGGCACTGTGTTTGGCGGGACAACTTGCAACTCTTCGCGAACAAACGATCTTTTAGGGGCGGGCTTTTTAGACGTAGTAGCACCGCTAGAAGAAAGAGTCTCTCTTAAATAATACACTGGGGGGGGGGGGGGGGGGGGGGGGGCTGTTTTCATAATTCTTTCAACTTCATATACGTCTACGCTCCATATGGGGTCTGTGGCTCTAATTCTAACATCACCTTCTGCCTCTCCAGGCACATACAAGTATCTTACTTTTAGTCCAAAAGGCAAGAGTTTTTGATTACCTTGGATGTCTTCAGTAATACTTATTTTTTTTAATTTGATTGCGTTCACTGGCTTAAGGCCTGTTGCTTTAAATTCTTCATTGTTCATGGCGCGTAAGACTGCTGGCAACCTCCTAACCCATTCTGTGTTGCGTGTTTTGTCCATAAGGTCTCTATGATATTGATAGGTAAACAGGCGCTCAGCTAGATTCTTATTAAAGTTTTCTACTAGAGCCTGGGAGCGATGGTTGCCTGGAATCCCTCTCTTAACTGTAACCCGATGTCTTAAAAGCAGTTGGTTTACAGCTCCTTTAAACTCTTTTCCATTATCAACCTGAATCAACCTAGGATACTTTAATGGGCCTCGCATGTATATTTGTTGTAAAGCCACAGCCACAGCAGTTGAGCTTTTATCCGTTAAAGGCTCAGCATCTTTATACCTCGAAGCCATGTCAACAACAGTCAGAGCATACTTAAACTTTTTTCTTCTAACTTTGTCATGTGGAAGGTACAACAAATCCATCTGGTGGGTGTCATTAGGAACTGAGTTAACAAATCTAGGCCTTATTATTCTTTTTGGGGCAGGCAGATATATTTGCCAGATCGCTTGTTTTGAAAGCCAGTCTTTCGCTTCTGATTCAGACACCCTAGCAGCTTTACTCAGTTTATCAATAGCGGCCTTTCCTTTCCAATACCCTCTAGGAGAATAATATATTTGTACTTTGTATCGTCCATAAGAGACTGTTTTTATTACATTTTTAACTATGATTTTTAGATTGAATATGCAAGAAGAAAGATTGCTCCCATAGCACCTATAATAAAGCCTATTTCTACCATTTTCTGATCCTCAGATGGTTCATAAAAGTCAGACAGTTCTGGCGGTGACGATGTTAGAAACTTCTTTCCTGTCACTAAGTAATATTCATTCATTGCTTCATCAACGTCTGTAAATGTGTGCTCTGCATGTTCCTGTTCTCTTAACTTTTTATTAATAAAGTCTAAGTGAGCAATTCTCCTTTTCTCGTAAGCGTCTCTTGCCTTAGCTAAATCTTCCACTGCCTTGTTATGGCGTTCTCTCTCTTCATCAGACCGCAATTTACTAAACATGTAATTGCTGCCAGAGAAAGCCAATGCATTAACAATAGCTCCTCCCACCATCAGAACTAATCCAGACATCTTTTTATAAATGAATGAATATTTTTTATAAATCAATATTTTTTAGAATGAATCTTTTTTTTTAAAACAATCTGCCTAAATGCATTAATCTTTCTATGCATTGATGTTTTCTGGGATAATCCCCTGTGCAACAAGAAGTCTTTTGAGGCAATCCCTGCCGTTATTACAGCTATAACCTTAACAACATCCTCAATGTCCAACCTTCCTAGATCGGCCGGCCTCATTTTAAACATGTTTTTTGCTAACGTGCTATATCCTATACTAAGACCGCTGATTACAGCAGAGTGGTAAATCGTATTAATAATCTTTTTTTCGCTCATGTTTTTTATTAACTAAAAAAATAATTAAAATAATCATAATATGAAAGACTGTCTATGTGCTTTTTAATCAGATAATCTTTTGTTGCCAGAGCTAAAAATAAGGTTACAACTAGTTTCGGCGAATCTTCTATCTTTCCCATGTTGGGCGGTTTTATTCTTAACAAACATTTTGCTAGGGTTGAATAAACTATAACACCGACAATGGGCACTGCATAATTAACCAGCGTTAAACTCATGGTTTTATTATTTTTATTGTTTTTAAAAAGAGTTTAAAAATGGATTGCGACGAGCTATTAAAGTGTGAGGAGGCAGCAGACCTCTGTCATAAAGAAAGATTATACTCGCTGGCTGCATGTGGGAAAACCAGGCAGTATTTAGGCGTTGAACTAAGTATCGAACAGATTCAGCAATTGTCTACATCAGACGTTGAGAAGTATTACGCTAGGTACGAAGCACAGCTAGGATCAAAATGGTTAGATCGGTGGGACAGACAATGATTAGTTTATATGCTAAGTTAGTAGGCAAGATAGCGCCGATTGATTCAGAAGAAGATTTAAAATATGACTTAACACAAGATCCGGTTTTAACCAAGTCCCTAGAATCTCTTGCATGTGACATGTATTATAGATTTGGGATGTTGCTATGCCCATTCATCATGGGATTAATTACTTTCAATCATATTAATTTTAATCATATTAATTTTAATCAGACTAAAAAAAATGAGCGAGCAGGAGAAGAAGACTCCACAGGAGCAGAATGTCCCACAAGTGAATTCCCCACAAGTGAATTTACAGGCGAGTGTCCCACAAGTGAATCCACAACTGAGTGTCCCGCAGGTGAGTAGTGTTACTAAGTCTAAAAATTCTGGCCGCGTTGAGGCCGGTCGTAAACTAGCTGAATGGAACAGACTGCAAAAAGCAAACCAAGCAGCAAAACAAAAATTATTAGATAGTAATACAACATCAGCACCAGCACCGCCGCCGCCACCAACAACAACACAATCAAACTGTAAGATGTATTATTATGTACTGGGGAGTATTGTTGTTGGTGGAGGGCTTTTGGCATACAAGCGCCTAAAGCCATACTTAGCAACAAAGTTACAAACCCCTACAAAAACAGTAAAAGAACCAGCTTCTGCAAAAAAAGTACAACCTCCTGCTGTAGACCCATTTTTAATAAATTAGTTTTTTTAATGTGTTGTTAAGTACTGGTTAAGTACAAGCTAAGTACTGGTTAAGTCAGTTATAACAAGTTAAGTACAAGTTAAGTGCAAGTTAAGTGCAAGTAAAGTGCAAGTCATGTTAAGTACTAGTTAAGTACTAGTTAAGATCTTAAGTAAAGTACTAGTTAAGTACTAGTTAAGATCTTAAGTTAAGTACTAGTTAAGTACTAGTTAAGATCTTAATTTAAGTCAGCCAAGTCGGTTTTCCAGGGGCCTATAGCGTATGAAAGCTCGGGATTAACGCAAGTTCGCTTGCTATTGTTAGAGTCTAGTGATTTCTTATTAACAGCAGTTGTGTTTACTTGATGAAGAGTAGAGCGCAGATTAACGTTTGTGTGATAAAATACTTTGCGTTCAAAGAGAGCCTGCTTGTAGTTGTCGTGACTTATATATTTTTTTACAACTTCTTCACCTATGCCCTTAGCCTTCTTTGTTACAGAAGTCTGGGTAGCAACGCTATACATCTTTGCCCGTAAGCCAACATATTCTTGTATAACCGTCCCATTAAATTCATCCTTCATCCTTCCAATCACTTTCTTGTTCACGGTTGAATGTAAAGGCGAATCTTTTGGATAGTCGCATGTGTCGTACCACCCATCGGCCCCTTTGGCCACTTCTATTTCCATGTCTTTGTAAAAGTCTTCAGTTGGGATGTCTAGAATAAAACTATCGGTGTCTGTGTAAAGGACATATGATTCTGGGTACAGCGGCTTAAAGTAGTCGTATAGAAATTCAAGCATTAATAACTTTGACAGCTCTAGCACGGCAAAGCCGATAAACACCGGCTTGTCCAACTTCACATTCTGTTTCTTCATCATAATGCCAACCAGGCTGTCGCTAAACCGTCTAAAGTCTTGATAATTAGGTTTAGAGACCAGCTTAATTGCTTGTTTTTCTTTTCGTAACTAATCTTACATGTTTACGATTGTGTACGTTCTCCATGGTTTTGCCAAAACAGCTGTTGTTCATCAACTTAAAGAAGTCTTTTTCTGAGGCGTCCGTGGCCTTGGTTCTAAGGTTGGTGTTCTTCATGATGTATGGTCTCATGAAAGGCCCTTGGCCGAAAGTAATTATTCTGTGAACGGCGGTAAGTTTCAGTCCGTGTCTTAAGTAAAACTGTAACAGTCGGTAATGACAAACATATTTAGTTTTGTTAAAGAGGTTAGGCACGAGTTTAGGCGGTTCGGCGGGACTCATCTTTAATTTTTCTGCGGCTAAGGGGAAATCGTTATGGGGGTCGTGCAATTCTTTAGGATAATCTAAGTCTACCTCTAGGATTAATCCTATTGGATTATCGGGTGTAAGATCTGACAATAGTCCTACCACCCGATCAACCTCATGAGGCCCGTTTATCATTTTAAAGTTTCTCAATGGCAGTGCCTGGCTCATGGCCCACCCATACAGATTGTTGGCGTCTAAGTACATCAGATAGTTGGATGGTTTAGTTGGATCATAATCATCTAAATACTTGTTGTTGGCTCTGCGGTAAGGATGACAGGCCATGCTAATGCCTCCTCTCAGCCCATCCTCAATCATCTGAAGTGTATCCAGATCCGATATTAAGTCAATCTCAATGTTTGTAGACTTCAAGAATGCGTCCCAAGAAAGGCCCGGGGCAGAGATGTACTGTGACGAATCCAGGCCGTAGTGTTTCATGCAAGTGGATCTGTAATTCTGAAAGACGTCAGCTAATAAACACACGTCGGCCAATAAATATTGATCGTGATAATCGCCCATCGTTTTGCAGTGTAATTCTGTCCAGGCTTTCTGCGCGTATTCATAGTCGGCGTCAGATATGCCTCCGCCTCTAAGCCGGCTGTAAAAGTCTTCCTTAAGCGGCAGCGCCAGCTCGTCAAACCTGTCCCACGAGTCCATGTATTCATAAGGGTAAAAGCCTTTACGGACTAAAGATGGGTCGAAATATTTTTTAGTGATTGGATAGTCTTGCAGAGATCCCGCCAATTTATCTAAGCTCCCCATCAGATGCTGGGCAGAGTCATAGAAGGATAAACAGTCTACAGCAAAGGTCATGTACTTTTCTGATGACTGTGCAATACAGCTAATCCTCTTACATTCAGAAGTTATTGCTTGCATGATAAAGTGCGAATCGTAGCCCCGCAAGTTATGAAAGAAGATTGGCAGTTTCCATTTTTTGGGGTCAACCTTGAGGTAAAGATTGCAGCTGTTGTGCGCCGCCCCTCTGAATTTGCCAGTAATGTGATCGTGGTCTCTTACAGTGTCACCTAATAACTTGCATTTGCATATCCAGCAGTGGGTGGCTGATTTATAACGTTCTTCATCTTCGGGGGTCATCTTAATGTCTGAGAGATTTAGCTGATTAGAGAATTGATTGTGAAGGTGTTTCATCTGCTCCAAAAATCGATCGGCTGCGTTGGGGCCTCTGTAAATCTCCGGCTGTGTGTGTCCGCCATCTGACCTAACAGCAACAAATGCATAAGAACAGATCTGATGACGGGATAATAGGGTTGTTTTTTGGTCTTGCTGAGGGCTGTAGTACTGTGGCAAAATCGCTTCAAAGTCAGCATAGACTACGTATGGTCTCATCTGCAGTTTGTGTACATTCTTAAAACTAACTTTAGACCCCGGTTTGGGTGTAAGAAGTTCGATTTTACAGTCTACAAAACTTTTACAGTGTTTCTTATGGCTGGCAGCTGCTTCTATAGTTGGAATCCTGACCAAACACTTTCTACAAAGCTCTTGTTTAGATTTATGCTTTGATGTATATTCTAACAGTCTGCTAATTGATCTAATTAATACATAATGGCTCTTTAGATCGTCCGTAAACAGTATCAAGTCTACATGATTCTCAAGTGATTCACCTAAAGTGGGAGCGTTGGGAGAGATCCTTAGAGGGACTAGATTGTCTACTGGATCCCAGGTGTATACGCTTACGGTTATTGGTTTGTTTTGTTCTTCAAACTGGTCGATACTTTCTACGCTCACTGGAAAGGTTATGTTATTTAAGTTCAGCTCATGTTTGTATGCTTCATAAATAGATACTCTGTCTGCATGCTTTTTAACTGGGTGTAAATGCGCCAAAACGCACCACATGAAACATAAGTTATCTGAATTTTTTATGTTTAGGACTGCACGTTTTAACACTAACTCTCTCGGGAGAGGAAGGTAAGAATTGCCGATTATAGGAGAGTATTTGGTTTGTCTTAATTTGATTTCGAGGACTGTTCCTTCAGACCAGCCAGAGCCGCGCAATTTCGCTTCTTCACTTGCATGGTTAAACTGTGTAAGCATGTAATCAGCCCAGCCAGGTGTAAAGTCGTAATAGCTGATTACTTCTTTCTGTCTAGTTGAAACCCAGACTTGCATACTACTATCGTCGGGGGTTATATATTCAATCAGAATGGCCAACAACACTTTTGCTGGCGGGGCAATTTGAAGAGATCCTGGGATTTTAGAAATAGCATGTGTTACGCTTTCCTGAACGTTTGTGGGGTTAATGATGTCCATGTCTAATTCAATGAACATATTGCCCAATGATTTGTTACTACCTTCCAACTGTACGTTGTTGGGCAGTATTTCAAACTCGGACTCGCTTGTTGGGTTTATTTTTATACCGCAATATTTACGTAACTTAAAAAAATAAAAGTAAGTAAAAGTAAGTAAATGCGCTTTTATTCTTAACCCAAGCGTTGCAATACTTCAAGATATCCTAATCTTACAAGAACGTCTGCTAATACTTTAGCTTTTTCTGAATCATTACAGTCAATGTTTAACTCTTTGATTGCTTCGTCAAATAGTTCACTATGATTTTTGATTAAATTGTTTACATCATTCTCAAACCCAGATTTACTAAAATCAATGTTTAACACTTTCATCGTTTCGTCAAATAGTTCATTACAATTTTCTATTAAAATCATTAGATCAGATTCGCTGTGTTTGGCCGTCATTTTTAAATCTATAAATTAAATAAATAAAAAATAATTGTTATTTATTACTCATAGTCTTTTACTAATCTTAAAAACTGTCCAGGTTTAAAGGTAACAGTTACTCCTTCAGGGTCAGTAGAAGCAGTCAGATCAAGATCTTCAGGAGCTATTTGATCAATTAAAATGGCAAACAACTTTATAACTGGATGGGGCCAAGAATGCGGTAGTTTACTGATGGCGTTCCTTACGCTTTCTCGCATATCTACGCGCTCAAAAAGCTCCGTAATTAATTCTTCAAACTCTTCTCTATCAACCCCCCAGCTCCTTTCCTGCAACTCCCAATCTCTAAATATATCAATAAGCTCTGCAACTTCAGGCTTCATTTTTTAACCAGATTAAAAACACCAATTAAAAAAATTAAGTAGGCCGTTCCTATTGTTTTGCGCAAGAATCAGAAGAGGAGAGAGACTAATAATATGCGGGCCTCTAAATTGCACATCTTTGTTTTGCACGAAAACCCCCATTTTTAAATAACGATTACGTCAATTTTGGAGGTTTTTGCATGTTAATTTTGGTTGTAGAAAGGTGTTAATTTTGGCAAAAAGTAGCATGAGGCGGACGGGATTGTTTGTGAAAAGGGGGGTTTCGGGCAAAATAAGATGTTGGTTAGAGCCCGCATATTATTAGTCTGTGTGTGTGTGTGTGTGTGTGTGTGTGTGTGTGTGTGTGTGTGTGTGTGTGTGTGTGTTTGACACAACCAACAATGAAGACATTGAAAACAGTACCTGGAGAGACACCTGTGGAGAGACACAACCAACAATGAAAACTTTGAATACGATATCTGTAGGAACTTCTATGGAGTGACACAATAATCAAGAAACTGTAAACATTCAAATACCACATGAAATGAAATTGTGTTGTGTGGGTAAGGAGGGTGGGTGTGTCAGTTTGAGCTCTCTCTCTCTCTCTCTCTCTCTCTCTCTCTCTCTCTCTCTCTCTCTCTCTCTCTCTCTCTCTCTCTCTCTTCGACGTCATGGACCAGGTTTGTCCTCAGATTTAACTGCCCAGTCCTACAGGTGAGAACTCAACCACCATGTAATGTCTGTTTACTTCACGTTGATTTCACTGCCCAGTCCTACGTGTGAGAACCCATCCACCCTGTGATGTCTGTTTACTTCACGTTGATTTAACTGTCCATCCTACAGGTGAGAATTCAACCACCTGTGATGTGTGTGTATTTCACATTGATTTAACTGCCCAGTCCTATAGGTGAGAAACCAACCACCCTATGATGTCTAATTACTTCACGTGCGGCATACATGCTGCAGCACTATTTCCATGACCAGGTGGCCAAGGCAAAGACTTAAAAAAATGTTTTGATACCGTGCACAGGTGATCTATGCTGTCCATGCACACTCCCTTTTCCCCTATACACACAGGTAATCTATATTGGCCATCAATACACTCTTTTTACATGTACACACATGTGATGTGTGTTGTCCATCAATACACTATATTTACATATGCACACAGGTGAATATATGTTGTCCATCAACACACTCTTTTTTTTAAATAAATACATGCAGGTGATATATGTTGTCCATCAACATACTCTTTTTGTAAATACACATAGGTGATCTATGTTGTCCATCAACACACTCTTTTTATAAATACACACATGTGATCTATGATGTCCATCAACGTAACCTTTTTTAAAATATACGCAGCTGATCTATGTTGTCCATCAACATACTCTTTTTATAAGCAAACACAGGTGATCTATGGTGCCCATCAACACACTCTTTTTATAAATGCACACAGGTGATCTATGGTGCCATCACATCCTTTTGTGAATACAACATGATTTGTCCATCACATACTTTTTATGAATACACACAGGTAATATATGTTGTCCATCAACACTCTTTTTAAAAACACACACAGGTGATCTATGTTGTCCATCAACACATTCTTTTTATAAACACACACAGGTGATCTATGTTGTCCATCAACACACTCTTTTTATAAATACACAGAGGTAATCTATGTTGTCCATCAACACACTCTTTCTATGAACAAACACACATGAAATCGCCATGAACTTGGGCAGCGCTCCTGACACTGCAGATCAATTCCTCCAATTACCAAAAAATCTGTGTGGAAGATCACTGCGACACCCATGTCACAAATTACATTCACAACGAATAAACCAATCAACAAGCAAAGGTGAACTTACCATATCTTTCATAGAGGTAATGCTACGTTAGCTTAACAAACATATGTTAATGAGCAGTGAGTTATCACAAATGCTGATGTCACAGAGTAGTTCATTCATCAGCAATGCTATAGGCACATGATACTTCACTGATCAGCAGTAACACTGCAATGTGGCAGTTAATTGATCAGCAATAACACTGCAATATAGTAGTTAATTGATCACCAATAACACTGCAATATGGCAGTTAATTGATCAGCAGTAATACTGCAATATGGTAGATAATTGATCAGCTATGCATTGCTCACATACGGTTAACTGATCACTAATGGTATAATCACATAGTAGTTAATTGTTTAAAAGTGCAGTGAAGATATTGGTCCATCAATCAAAGGTGCTGCAGTTGTATAACAGAGAACTGCTAAGCAGTGCTTCACTACCATAGCAGTTCATTGATCAGGAAGGCTAGGGACACATAATAGTTAATGGATTATCAGTGTTATGGTTACGTAGCAGTTTCATCATCAGCAATGCTATGATTGTGGAGTAACTAAATTGTTTGTTATGTTTACATCACATGTTTTGCTTTTTTCTAAAAAAAAACATTGAAGCCTGCAATGAAAAGTACTGGGAAAACCAATGAGGCAGCATTGTTAGCCTAAACTGTATTGTTGTACTGAATACCATTTCAAGGTGTTTTTTTTATTTTTCAGTTTAAGTTTTATCAGCTACATTATTATCAACAATATCATCATGATCATGATCATGATTTTCATCATCATCATCAGCAGCAGCAGCAGCAGCAACAGCATCACCATCATCATTATTATGATTTGTGATGGGCCGTTTTTCATCCGGTCACAAAGTTTCATGTGCGACTGTGCTTACCGGGAGGTAGTTGTCCGGAAGCCGGTTGCAAAAGTTAGCTGACTGCTACTCACTGGTGCATTGCTATACGCCGGGTGAGTTGCACCGGTTAGGCAGTCTCTGCAGTGATTCCGGCAAAACAAGTCACAGAAGGCTGAAGAGGGACTCAGCCATTTGCTAGTAGCAGTCAGGTGTTTATCATTGAATGTTTATTTATTAACAAACTAAAACTGTATTCCCGTTTAGGAGCGACTGAAACTTCCTCAGCGCTCTTGTGAAGGTTTTATTTAAAAAAGGAAAGTATTGTTGTTCTGTTATCCTATGACTTGATAGGGTAACAAAACGAAATTGTTTCGGAAAATGTGAATAGATGAAGTGAGTGTTATAAGAAGTGGTCTTCAGAAAAAAGAAAAAAAGATTTTGTTTATTTTGTAACTTAACTGGCTATGAACTTCATGATGAAGAAAAAGTGTCTATTCTAATATGGTTTGCAAGAAGATGGAGAGTTTTGATGCTATGGATAATAAGCTCCCAGAGTGAGCGACATAGACTTTTGTTTTTCATTCTGATGTGTGATGTGTTTACATGGGTATCAATATATGTGTTGTTAAACAAAAGTGTGGTGGAAATCTTTCCCTCGCATATATTGGAGCTGATGAACTGAAGTGAAGTGAGCGTTCTCGTGTTACAACAAAAGAAATGAACATTTCCTGAATTGACAAAAGACATGGTGATTATATGAAATGAATTGAACATTATTGTTTACAAGAAAGCAAATGAACAGTGTGTGAATTAACGAAAGACATTTATAGTTTGAAAAAATAATCATCAATTGTGTAATGAAATTATTGTGTGTAATGAATTGTATTCATGGTTTATTGAAGAGGATCGAGATGGAAATCCTTTTCCCTAATTTGGAAGACTAGATTATGAAAGGTTTATATGGAAATCCTTTCCTGTGCAATGTTATGATTCCGGAAAAAAGAATATTGTAATGATGAATAAATATGCTGATGTATGGCTCAAGTTCTAGTGAAATATGATGTGGCTAATGAATATGAACGAATATGCTGATATGTGGCTCAAGTTCAAGTGAGATATAATGTAGCTAATGAATATGAAGATAGTTGTGATTCTAATGAATGGTGGCCATGATAATCAAGGTAGTTAATCAGTTGCCCCCAGGTTGATAGTGTTCCCTGGACTGACAGGGACTGGCTGCTACCGGGTTAGGGCCGGGGCCATAGCTGTGTTGATGCCCTGTTCTCCACCTGTTTGCTGCTGGTGTTGAGAGGCCGGCCTGAGTGCTGACAATTGCCCTACCTGCCACTGCGCCCGTGACCGACCACTGTTGGGCCAGTGGGTTGGAGACGTCACTGCTGGTGAGCCAGGACGTCGCCCCTTTTGTGCCAGCGACCTGCATCCGAGGCTGTCGCTGTGTGTGTGGTGTGTGTGCCACAGCTCTTGGTTGGTGTTGAGCCACAGCTCTTAGGTGTTTGGGCCACAGCTCGTAGTTGAGACTGTCACCATGTTGCTGACAGAGACGCCACGAACGTGTTAGTTTTTCTTTTTCTTCTTTCTTCATTGTGAGCCACAGCTCTGAAGAGACTCTGTTGTCAGACTTGACTCGTTGCTGCCGCCGTCGTCATCATCATTGGACCCGGCAGTTTTGATAGCTATAATTGTATTGACTTGTTGTGTGTGTACACCTGATGGTGGGTGCACGGC
Organism: Conus canariensis; assembly: GCA_033310375.1. NCBI lineage: Eukaryota > Metazoa > Mollusca > Gastropoda > Neogastropoda > Conidae > Conus > Conus canariensis. Next base: position 37,569,870 of record CM065745.1, read on the forward strand.
AGTCGGGCCTAGATGAAAATCGGTCTGTTTAGTTTTCTGGTGCCCCGGCGTTGAACCCCGGCGCTGACCTTCACCGCTTTGGTAAGCGTTGGCATCGTGCGTACACCACGCACGTGTTTATCAGCTGCAGACTGAGTACTGATTCTTTGTGGTGAAGTTTTCTGTTGTGATTAATGCATTATTATTCTTCCACACTCCATAACTGGATATAATTAACACTGTGAGTGATTTGTGTGTTGTGATTCTTCTTTGTGCCGTTTGATATAACTTCGGTTCATACTGCGTTCTTAAGTTTTTTTTTGTTTTTTTTTCGGTGGGTGTTGTTCATCAGTTGCCGGCGGAGAGTGCCTTGCAAGGCGGCCCGGGTCTGTGTGGCGCAGTGCTGAGACTTGTACACTCCACCAAGCACTTATTTCTCTCTCTCTCTCTCTCTCTCTCTCTCTCTCTCTCTCTCTCTCTCTCTCTCTCTCTCACGCGCGTGCGTGCGTGCGTGCGTGTGTGCTTGCGTGTGTGTGTGTGTATTGTGTGTGTGTGTGTGTGTGTGTGTGTGTGTGTGTGTGTTGTTGTTGTTGTTGTTGTTGTTGCTCTCTCTCTCTCTCTCTCTCTCTCTCTCTCTCTCTCTCTCTGCATACATAAAAGTAAGAGTGTGCAAGTTAGTACCCAAGCGTGTTTTAATGATAAAGTAAGCTGTAATATATAGTTCTCCCTCTCTCTTTCTCTCTCTCTTGCTCTGTGTGTGTGTGTGTGTGTGTGTGTGTGTGTGTGTGTGTGTGTGTGTCTGTGTCTGTGTCTGT
>CM065745.1:37575663-37613163 GCA_033310375.1 Conus canariensis
TGTTGTTCGGTGGCAGGACTGTCTGTACAGCCTGCAATACTGGCATAAAGCGGCGTTGTTCAGTGGCAGGACTGTCTGTACAGCCTGCAATACTGGCATAAAGCGGCGTTGTTCAGTGGCAGGACTGTCTGCACAGCCTGCAATCTGGCATAAAGCGGCGTTGTTCAGTGGCAGGACTGTCAGCACAGCCTGCAATACTGGCACATAGCGGCATTGTTCTATGGCAGGACTGTCTGTACAGCCTGCAATACTGGCACATAGCGGCGTTGTTCGGTGGCAGGACTGTCTACACAGCGCGCAATACTGGCACATAGCAGCGTTGTTTGGTGGCAGGACTGTCTACACAGCCTGCCATACTGTCATATAGCGGCGTTGTTCTATGGTAAGACTGTCTACACAGCCTGCAACACTGGCACATAGCGGTGTTGTTCAGTGGCAGGACTGTCTCCACAGTCTGCAATACTGGCACATAGCTGACTTGTTTGTTGGCAGGACTGTCTACACAGTCTGCAATACTGGCACATAGTGGACTTGTCTGTTGGCAGGACTGTCTACACAGACTGTAATACCGACACATAGTGGCGTTGCACTATGGGAGGACTGTCTACACAGCCTGCAATACTGGCACATAGAGGACTTTGTTGGCAGGACTGTCTACATAGCCTGCAATACTGGTACATAGCGGCGTTGCTCTATGGGAGGACTGTCTACACAGCCTGCAATACTGCACATAGCGGCATTGTTTGGTGGCAGGACTGTCTACTCAGTCTGCAATACTGGCACATAGCGGCGTTGTTCAGTGGCAGGACTGTCTACACAGCCTGCAATACTGGCACATAGCGGCGTTGTTCGGTGGCAGGACTGTCTGCACAGTCTGCAATACTGGCACATAGTGGCGTTGTTCGGTGGCAGGACTGTCTGCACAGCCTGCAACACTGGCACATAGCGGCGTTGTTCAGTGGCAGGACTGTCTACACAGCCTGCAATACTGGCACATAGTGGCGTTGTTCAGTGGCAGGACTGTCTACACAGCCTGCAATACTGGCACATAGCGGCGTTGTTCGGTGGCAGGACTGTCTGCACAGCCTGCAATACTGGCACATAGTGGCGTTGTTTGGTGGCAGGACTGTCTACAAATTCTGCAATACTGGCACATAGCAGTGTTGTTTGGTGGCAGGACTGTCTACACAGCCTGCAATACTGGCACATAGCAGTGTTGTTCAGTGGCAGGACTGTCTACACAACCTGCAATACTGGCACATAGCTGCATTGTTCGGTGGCAGGACTGTCTGCACAGCCTGCAATACTGGCACATAGCAGTGTTGTTCAATGGCAGTACTGTCTACACAGCCTGCAATACTGGCACATAGCGGCGTTGTTCGGTTGCAGGACTGTCTGCACAGCCTGCAGACAGCCTGCAATACTGGCACATAGCAGTGTTGTTCAATGGCAGTACTGTCTACACAGCCTGCAATACTGGCACATAGCGGCGTTGTTCAGTGGCAGGACTGTCTACACAGCCTGCAATACTGGCACATAGTGGTGTTGTTCAATGGCATGACTGTCTACACAGCCTGCAATACTGGCACATAGCGGTGTTGTTGGGTGGCAGGACTGTCTGCTCAGCCTGCAATACTGGCATATAGCGGCGTTGTTTGGTGGAAGGACTGTCTACACAGCCTGCAGTACTGGCATATATCAGCGTTGTTTGGTGGAAGGACTGTCTACACAGCCTGCAATACTGGCACATAGCAGTGTTGTTCGGTGGCAGGACTGTCGTCTGAACGTTGAGAGCGTATCAACACTGAGTTTACCACCATTGTACGGCTTCTGACTGGCAATATATAATCATTACAACGTCAATGTAAACTGTTTTTTCTCACTCTTATTCAAACACAGTCTGCCTGGACACTATGCGACAAAGGCTGTTGACGCTAATGCTGCCGCAGTTCTCTCTCTCTCTCTCTCTCTCTCTCTCTCTCTCTCTCTCTCTCTTCAGGTGACACCCCACCATGCTTTGAAAAGGCTCTATTTATTCGTCGTGGCCTTTGCCCAACTAAACCTGACACCCCCACCCTTGCTATCCCATGTACACCTACCTGTCCAAAGGATTTAAATATGTTTACATTGTGCATCGTCACAAGACAGACAGACGGGAAGGGGGGGTGGGGGTGGGGGGTAACTGGAGGTAGGATGGAGGTCTACCACGGCTGTGTCTCGTGATTGTGAGGTAAATAATGGCTTCTGTACTGCGCAGCAGAAAATAAAGGGTGGAATTATTCTAATACTAACAGGATATTGCATGAGTCCACCTACAAACGAGTGAGCATGCACACGCGCGCCGCGCGCGCGCGCGCGCACACACACACACACACAAACACACACACACACACACACACACACACACACACACACACACACACACACACACAACACAACACATACGCACACAGGTGCACGAGCGTGTGTGTGCATGGACGCATGTGCATGGACACTCATGTGCGCGCGCGCACACTCACACTCACACACACACACACACACACACACACACACACACACACACACACACACACACACACACACACTCACACACACACACACACACACACGCATCCATGCATGCACATTAAACTTTTCATACAGATACAAAACTATACAGTAGTGTGTGTGTGTGTGTTGTGGTGTGTTTGTGTGTGGTGTGTGTGTTGTTGTGTGTGTTGTGGTGTGTGTGTGTGCTGTGTGTGTGTGGTGTGTGTGTGTGTGTGTGTGTGTGTGTGTGTGGTGGTGTGTGTGTGTGTGTGTGTGTGTGTGTGTGTTTGTTTGTTTGTGGTGTGTGTGTGTGGTGTGTGTGTGTTGTGTGTGTGTGTGTGTGTGTGTGTGTTGTGTGTGTGTGTGGTGTGTGTGTGTGTGTGTGTGTGTGTGTGTGTGTGTGTGTGTGTGTGTGTGTGTGTGTGTTGTGTGTGTTGTGGTGTGTTGTGTGTGTTGTGGTTGTGTGCTGTGTGTGTGTGTGTGTGTGTGTGTGTGTGTGTGGTGTGTGGTGTTGCGTGTGTGTGTGTGCGTGTGTGTGTGTGTGTGTGTGCGTGTGTGTTGTGGTGTGTGTGTGTGTGTGTGGTGTGTGTGTGTGTGTGTGTGTGGGGTGTGTTTGGTTCAAGACGTTCATACTTTCACTCTGAGTTGTCCACCCTTGTATCACGGTTCAGAGGGTACGTGCTCTGTGTTGTCCACCCTTGTATCACGGTTCAGAGGGTACGTGCTCTGAGTTGTCCACCCTTGTATCACGGTTCAGAGGGTACGCAATCTGAGTTGTCCACCCTTGTATCACGGTTCAGAGGGTACGTGCTCTGAGTTGCCCACCCAGGTGTCATGGTTGACATTCAGAGGGTACCCACTCTGAGTTGACCACCCTTGTATCACGGGTGACGTTCAGAGGGTACCCACTCTGAGTTGTCCACCCTTGTATCATGGTTGACGTTCAGAGAATACCCACTCTGATTTGGCCACCCTGGTATCACGGTTCACGGTCAGAGGGTACCCACTCTGAGTTGACCACCCTGGTATCACGGTTGACGTTCAGAGAATACCCACTCTGATTTGTCCACCCTTGTATTACGGTTGACGTTCAGAGGGTACCCACTCTGAGTTGACCACCCTTGTATCACGGGTGACCTTCAGAGGGTACCCACTCTGAATTGTCCACCCTTGTATCACGGTTGACTGGCCACTTTCAGTCTGGAAAGCACATGTCAATGTACCTCCATTGGGTACCAGCTCTAGCACCAGACTAAGGCTGTTGTAGCAATGCTGCTGACCTTTTGCTGACCAGTTGACTTCTATGTGACCATGACATTGCTGACTAACAACACAACTATGCAGCCATAGAATCATGGATAATTCCAGTACAGTGAGGCCGTAGAATAATTAACCAATTAACTGCTGTGTGACCAGAGCGTTTATGATCATTTTATTTCCTTTAACTAGGAGGCATTGTTATTCTTAAAGTATTATGTGACTATAACATTGTTGAGATTCAACCACTGTGTGATCATAACATTGCTGACTATTTAAACACTATGTGACTACAACCTTTCTGAGATTCAACCACTGTGTAATCATAAAATTGCTGATTATTTGACTACTATGTTACCATAGCATTGGTGATAAATCAACTACTATACAAAAAGATCATGTTTTATCAATTAAACTCAAAGTGGCCATAGCCCTGCTCATTGGTTGCGTACAAATTGACCGTAACACTGCTGATCAACTAACTGTCCTGTAATCATAACATTGCCGATAAATGAAATATTATGCCAAGATAGCATTCCCAATCAGTTAACAAATCTATGATGATAACTTTGCAGATCATTTGACTATCATGGGATCAACGTATTGCTGATTAATCACATACTCTGTAACTGTGACAATGCTGATGAATTAATGGCTTTGTGCTGATAGAGCACAGCCCGGTCGGCCCCGCCACAGCTCCGGCACCGGCAATCCACAGGGAGCAGTAAATGTCAAGTCGTCAAGAGGCAACCCACCGGAGGAGACACTGCACTGCTGCCGAGTCACTTCGGTGGTGTTCAGTGGCGCCTGTTCTGATCTAACATACGCAGGACACCACCTACTAAGCCCCTTACTGATGACAATAATTGCTTAGTCGCGGAGCCTGCGTGAGTGAGCTCTCCCACCGGAGGGCGCCACTACGTCCGTCCAACGACAGCCCCCATGGACTCGCCGATACCGGTGACCCAGACGGAACCAAACCAAGGCCACAGACGTGGAGAGGACATCGAAACTGAGGTCACCATGAGAATAGGGCATGAAGGGCCACAGAATTTGAGACATTCTTTGTACTCCCAGTTCTTATAGAACAGGGAGTACTTTAGAATGGGAACGAAGAAATGCTGTGTCTGTCCGTCCCTCCGTCTGTCTGTGGTCAAAATGTGTTCCACTCGCTCCAGACAAAACTACTGGGCCGATCTTTCTGAAAATTTGTAGGTGTGTTCATTATGGGTCAAGGATGATGCCTGATGTTTTAGTTTACCCCGTTATAGCCGTTACCAACGGCTGTAACGGCCTGTAACGGTTTTTCTTCTTTATGGAATATCTCAGAAAGTACTTGGCAGATCTTTGTGAAAATTTGCAGGTATGTTCATTATGGGTCACGGATGATGCCCGATGTTTTAGTTTACCGTTATAGCCGTTACTAACGGCTGTAACGGCCTGTAACGGTTTTTCTTCTTTATGGAATATCTCAGAAAGTACTTGGCCGATCTTTGTGAAAATTTGCAGGTATGTTCATTATGGGTCACGGATGATGCGCGATGTTTTAGTGTACCCCGTTATAGCCGTTACTAACGGCTGTAACAGCCTGTAACGGTTTTTCTCCTTTATGGAATATCTCAGAAAGTACTTGGCCGATCTTTCTGAAAATTTCTAGATATGTTCATTATGGGTCACGGATGATGCCCAATGTTTAGTTTACCCCGTTATAGCTGTTACTAACGGCTGTAACGGCCTGTAACGGTTTTTCTTCTTTATGGAATATCTCAGAAAGTACTTGGCCGATCTTTGTGAAAATTTGTAGGTATGTTCATTATGGGTCATGGATGATGCCCGATGTTTTAGTTTACCCCGTTATAGCCGTAACTAACGGCTTTAACGGCCTGTAACGGTTTTTCTCCTTTATGGAATATCTCAGAAAGTACTTGGCCGATCTTTCTGAAAATTTCTAGATATGTTCATTATGGTTCACGGATGATGCCTGATGTTTAGTTTACCCCGTTATAGCTGTTACTAACGGCTGTAACGGCCTGTAACGGTTTTTCTTCTTTATGGAATATCTCAGAAAGTACTTGGCCGATCTTTGTGAAAATTTGTAGGTATGTTCATTATGGGTCATGGATGATGCCCGACGTTTTAGTTTACCCCGTTATAGCCGTAACTAACGGCTTTAAACGGCCTGTAACGGTTTTTCTTCTTTATGGAATATCTCAGAAAGTACTTGGCCGATCTTTCTGAAAATTTGTAGGTATGTTCATTATGGGTCACGAATAGTGCCCGATGTTTTAATTTACCGTTAAAGCCGTTACTAACGGCTGTAATGGCCTGTAACGGTTTTTTCTTCTTTATTGAATATCTCCAAAAGTACTTGGCCGATCTTTGTGAAAATTAGCAGGTATGCTCATTATGGGTCACGGATGATGTCCGATGTTTTAGTGTACCCCGTTATAGCCGTTACTAACGGCTGTAACGGCCTGTAACGGTTTTCCTTCTTAATGAAATATTTCAGAAAGTACTTGGCCGATCTTTGTGAAAATTTGTAGGTATGTTCATTATGGGTCACGAATAATGCCTGATGTTTTAGTTTACCGTTATACAGTTACTAACGGCTGTAACGGCCTGTAACGGTTTTTCTTCTTTATTGAATATCTCTAAAAAGTACTTGGCCGATATTAGTGAAAATTAGCATGTATGTTCATTATGGGTCACGAATAATGCTCGATGCTTTATTTTACCGTTATAGCCGTTACTAACGGCTTGTAACGGATTTCCTTCTTTATGGAATATCTCAGAAAGTACTTGGCCGATCTTTGTGAAAATTTACAGGTATGTTCATTATGGGTCACGAATAATGCCTGATGTTTAATTTACCGTTACAGCTGTTACTAACAGCCTGTAACGGTTTTTCTTCTTTATGGAATATCTCAGAAAGTACTTAGCCGATCTTTGTGAAAATTAGCAGGTATGTTCATTATGGGTCATGGATGATGCCCAATGTTTTAGCTTGCCGTTATAGCTGTTACTAACGGCTGTAACGGCCTGTAACGGTTTTTCTTCTTTATGGAATATCTCCGAAAGTACTTGGCAGATCCTTGTGAAAATTAGCAGGTATGTTCACTGTGGGTTACGGGTGATACGCGATGTTTTAGTTTACCGTTAAAACCGTTACTGACGCTGTAACGGCCTGTAACGGGTTTTCTTCTATATAGAATATCTCCGAAAGTACTTTGCCGATCTTTGTGAAAATTTGCAGGTATGTTCATTATGGGTCACGGATGATGCCCCATGTTTTAGTTTATGGTTAGAGCCGTTACTAACGGCTGTAACGGCCTGTAACGGTTTTTCTTCTTCATGGAATATCTCAGAAAGTACATGGCCGATCTTTCTGAAAATTTATAGGTATGTTCATTATGGGTCACGAATAATGCCTGATGTTTGATTTACCGTTACAGCTGTTACTAACAGCCTGTAACGGTTTTTCTTCTTTATGGAATATCTCAGAAAGTACATGGCCGATCTTTGTGAAAATTAGCAGGTATGTTCATTATGGGTCATGGATGATGCCCAATGTTTTAGTTTGCCGTTATAGCTGTTACTAACGGCTGTAACGGCCTGTAACGGTTTTTCTTCTTTATGGAATATCTCCGAAAGTACTTGGCAGATCTTTGTGGAATTTAGCAGGTATGTTCACTATGAGTCACGGATGATGCCCGATGTTTTAGTTTACCGTTATAGCCGTTACTAACGGCTATGACGGCCCACAACGGTTTTTTCTTCTTTATGGAATATCTCAAAAAGCACTTTGTCGATCTTTGTGAAAATTTGTAGGTATGTTCATTATGGGTCACAGATGATACCCGATGTTTTAATTTACCGTTATAGCCGTTAGTAACGGCTATAACGGCCCACAACGGTTTTTCTTCTTTATGAAATATCTCAGAAAGCACTTTGTCGATCTTTCTGAGAATTTGTAGGTATGTTCATTATTGGTCACGGATGATACGCGATGTTTTAGTTTACCGTTATAGCCGTTACTAACAATTACAATGGCCCATAACGGTTTTTCTTCTTCATGGAATATCTCAGAAAGTACTTGGCCGATCTTTCTGAAAATTTGTAGATATGTTCATTCGAGTCGACGGACGATGCCCGACGTTTTAGTTTACCGTTAAACCTGTTACTAACGGCTGTAATGGCCCATAAGTTTTGTTTCTTTTTTATGAAATGTCTCAGATAGTACTTGGCCGATCTTTGTGAAAATTAGCAGGTATGTTCATTATGGGTCATGGATGATGCCCAGTGTTTTAGTTTACCGTTATAACTGTTACTAACGGCTGTAACGGCCTGTAACGGTTTTTCTTCTTTATGGAATATCTCCGAAAGTACTTGGCAGATCTTTGTGGAATTTAGCAGGTATGTTCACTATGAGTCACGGATGATGCCCGATGTTTTTTACCGTTATAGCCGTTACTAACGGCTATAACGGCCCACAACGGTTTTTCTTCTTTATGGAATATCTCAAAAAGCACTTTGTCGATCTTTCTGAAAATTTGTAGGTATGTTCATTATGGGTCACAGATGATACCCAATGTTTTTGTTTACGTTATAGCCGTTAGTAACGGCTATAACGGCCCACAACGGTTTTTCTTCTTTATGAAATATCTCAGAAAGCACTTTGTCGATCTTTCTGAAAATTTGTAGGTATGTTCATTATTGGTCACAGATGATACGCGATGTTTTAGTTTCCCGTTATAGCCGTTACTAACAGCTATAATGGCCCATAACGGTTTTTCTTCTTCATGGAATATCTCAGAAAGTACTTGGCCGATCTTTCTGAAAATTTGTAGATATGTTCATTCGAGTCGACGGACGATGCCCGACGTTTTAGTTTACCGTTAGACCTGTTACTAACGGCTGTAATGGCCCATAAGTTTTGTTTCTTTTTTTATGAAATGTCTCAGATAGTACTTGGCCGATCTTTGTGAAAATTAGCAGGTATGTTCATTATGGGTCACGGATCATGCCTGACGTTTTGGTTTACCGTTATAGCCGTTACTAACGGCTTATGGGTCACGGATGATGCCCGATGTTTTAGTTTACCGTTATAGCCTTTACTAACGGCTATAACGGCCCCTAACGGTTTTCCTTTTTCATGGAATATTTCAGAAAGTACTTGGCCAATATTTCTGAAAATTTGTAGGTATGTTCATTATGGGTCACGGATGATGCCCGTTGTTCAAGTTTACCGTTATAGCCGTTACTAACGGCCCATGATGGTTTTCTTCTTTACGGAAAATCTCAGAAAGTTCTTGGCGGATCTTTCTGAAAATTTGTAAGTATGTTCATAAAAGGTCACAGATGATGGCCGATGTTTTCCAGAATAGCCATTACTAACGGTTAGACCAGCCCAAGACGGTTTATCCTCTTTATGGAATATATCACGTGTATTCAGGATATACTGGGAATACGTTTATATGCTTTGCATCTTTCTTTTTTTTCAATGCTGATCGATGAGAATGAGGATGATTAAGATGATGCTACAGATTTCCATTTCGGTCTAGGATTACATGACAGGGCTGTACTCTTCGCTTCCTTTCATAATATATCCTGGCGTCAACCAGGCCCGCGAGATACAGGCACCTGCTGTGTTGGTCAAGAAATTTGAGCAACACTCTCAGAAACGCATCCATTAAGTGGATGAAACTCGACTGTGTGGTCCCAGTCCTCCCCTACTGAGTCCGCAGCAAACTCAACTCTGGGTAGGAGCTGGTTGGGGCAGAAAAACCCACATGACTTCTGATGGGATTCGAACCCACGACCTCCCATCCGGGAGTCCGCGACGCTAACCACTTCGCCACGGCGGCTGGTGACACAAAGTTCTTTACTTAATTGAATGAGCTTTAATGATCGCTGTGTTGGTAAAGTTTCACACACACACACACACACACACACACACACACACACACACACACACACACACACACACACACACGTTTTGTGTGTGTGTGTGTGTGTGTGTTTTGTGTGTGTGTGTGTGTGTGTGTGTGTGTGAGAGAGAGAGAGAGAGAGAGAGAGAGAGAGAGAGAGAGAGAGAGAGAGAGTACTGTAGACGACGGTATCAACACTCACAGTTTGTGGGCGGGGTTATGACGTCACAGTCAGCAGCTGTCAACAAACAGTCGAGCAGTTGGGTGTGAGGACGTGGCATTTGGGATCTGGTCGTCGTCAGAGACTGACACACTCAACGGTTCGCCTTCTTTGTCCGTTGTCCACAGTGTGAGATCACAGGTAGGGGTGACTGGTTCTGTTCTTCTGATTCCTACACTGAATCTGTGGATGTTGGTTGTACTTCTTGATCTGTTTCTTTACCTGGGCTAAAGGGGCATTGTTATTGTTTCTTTTTTTTTAAATGTCATTTTCACACTGGAAAAGAAACCTGTAGCTGTGGCCAAACATTGTGTGCCAGTTCAGCATACAAACATGTGTGTGTACAACAGCTCTGTGTGTCAGTTGAAAAGAGAGTTATGTAAATAATTTCTGCATACCAGTCAAACACAGAGACATGTATGTGTCTACTAACTCTGCATGTTTCTTAAACAGACATAGGTCTGTGGCTAAACCAGTCAGACATGTATGCGTCTGCTGTGTGTTAGACGGTCAGACATGTATGTGTCTACATGCCGTGTGTGTCAGACAGTCAGACATGTGCGTGTCTGCATGCTGTGTGTCAGACAGTCAGACATGTATGTGTCTGCATGCTGTGTGTGTCAGTTAGACAGTCAGACATGTATGTGTCTGCATGCTGTGTGTGTCAGTTAGACAGACAGACATGTATGTGTCTGCATGCTGTGTGTGTCAGTTAGACAGACAGACATGTATGTGTCTGCATGCTGTGTGTGTCAGTTAGACAGTCAGACTAGTATGTGTCAGCATGCCGTGTGTGTCAGTTAGACAGTCAGACATGTGTGTGTCTGTATGCTGTGTGTGTGTGTGTGTGTGTGTGTGTGTGTGTGTGTGTGTGTGTGTCAGTTGGACAGACATGTATGTGTCTGCATGCTGTGTGTGCCAGTTAGACAGTCAGACATGTATACGTCTGCAAGCTGTGTGTGTCAGTTACACAGTCAGACACGTGTGTGTCTGTATGCTGTGTGTGTGTCAGTTAGACAGGTATGTATGTGTCTGTATGCTGTATGTCAGTTAGACAGTCCGACATATATGTGGCTGCATGCTGTGTGTCAGTTTGACAGTCAGACATGTATGTGTCTGCATGCTGTGTGTGTCAGTTACACAGTCAGACATGTATGTGTCTGCATGCTCCATGTGTCAGTTATACAGTCAGACATGTATGTGTCTGCATGCTGCGTGTGTCAGTTAGACAGTCAGAAACGTGTGTGTCTGTATGCTGTATGTGTCAGTTAGACAGACATGTATGTGTCTGCATGCTGCGTGTGTCAGTTACACAGTGAGACATGTATATGTCTGCATGCTGTATGTGTCAGTTAGTCAGACATGTATGTGTCTCTATGCTGTGTGTCAGTTAGACAGTCAGACATGTATGTGTTTGCATGCTGTGTGCCAGACAGTCAGATATATATGTGGCTGCATGATGTGTGTGTCAGACAGTCAGACATGTATGTGTCTGCATGATGTGTGTGTCAGTTATACAGTCAGAAATGTATGTGTCTGTATTGTGTGTGTGTCAGACAGTCAGACATGTATGTGTCTGCATGCTGTATGTCAGATAGACATATATGTGGCTGCATGCTGTGTGTGTCAGTTAGACAGTCAGAAACGTGTGTGTCTGTATGCTGTATGTGTCAGTTAGATAGACATGTATGTGTCTGCATGCTGCGTGTGTCAGTTACACAGTCAGACATGTATGTGTCTGCATGCTGTGTGTGTCAGTTACACAGTCAGACATGTATGTGTCTGTATTGTGTGTGTGTCAGACAGTCAGACATGTATGTGTCTGCATGCTGTATGTCAGATAGACAGTCAGACATATATGTGGCTGCATGCTGTGTGTCAGTTAGACAGTCAGACATGTATGTGTCTGCATGCTGTGTGTGTCAGACAGTCAGACATGTATGTGTCTGCATGCGGTGTGTGTCAGTTAGACAGTCAGACATGTATGTGTCTGCATGCTGTGTGTGTCAGTTACACAGTCAGACATGTATGTGTCTGCATGCTGTGTGTCAGTTAGACAGTCAGACATGTATGTGTCTGCATGCTGTGTTTGTCAGTTACACAGTCAGACGTGTATGTGTCTGCATGCTGTGTGTCAGTTAGACAGGCAGGCATGTGTGTGTCTGTATGCTGTGTGTGTCAGTTAGACAGTCAGACATGTATGTGTCTGCATGGTGTGTGTGTGTGTCATACAGTCAGACATGTATGTGTCTGCATGCTGTGTATCAGTTAGACAGACAGACATGTATGTGTCTGCATGCTGTGTGTGTCACTTACACAGTCAGACGTGTATGTGTCTGCATGCTGTGTGTCAGTTAGACAGTCAGACATGTATGTGTCTCTATGCTGTGTGTGTCAGTTAATCAGACATGTATGTGTCTCTATGCTGTGTGTCAGTTAGACAGTCAGACATGTATGTGTTTGCATGCTGTGTGCCAGAGAGTCAGATATATATGTGGCTGTATGATGTGTGTGTCAGACAGTCAGACATGAATGTGTCTGCATGATGTGTGTGTCAGTTAGACAGTCAGACATGTATGTGTCTGCATGCTGTATTTCAGTTAGACAGTCAGACATATCTGTGGCTGCATGCTGTGTGTCAGTTAGACAGTCAGACATGTATGTGTCTACATGCTTCTGTGTGTCAGTTACACAGTCAGACATGTATGTGTCTGAATGCTGTGTGTGTCATACAGTCAGACATGTATATGTCTGTATGGTGTGTGTGTCAGTTACACAGTCAGACATGTATGTGTCTGAATGCTGTGTGTGTCACTTACACAGTCAGACATGTATGTGTCTGTATGGTGTGTGTCAGACAGTCAAACATGTATGTGTGTGCATGCTGGTGTGTCAGTTACACAGTCAGACATGTAGGTGTCTGCATGCTGTGTGTGTCAGTTACACAGTCAGACATGTAAGTGTCTCATGCGTGTGTGTGTCAGTTAGACAGACATGTATGTGTCTGCATGCTGTGTGTCAGTTAGACAGAAAGACATGTAGGTGTCTGCATGCTGTGTGTGTCAGTTAGACAGACATGTATGTGTCTGCATGCCATGTGCGTCGGTTAGACAGTCAGACATGTATTTGTCTGCATGCTGTGTGTGTGTTAGTTAGTCATATATGTGTCTGCATGCTGAATGTGTCAGTTAGACAGAGAGACATGTATGTGTCTGCACGGTGTGTGTGTCAGTTAGACAGACATGTATGTGTCAGCATGCTGTGTGTGTCAGTTAGACAGACAGATATGTATGTGTCTGCATGCTGTGTGTCAGACAGACAGACATGTATGTGTCTGTATGGTGAGTGTGTCAGTTAGACAGTCAGACATGTGTGTGTCTGCATGTTGTGTGTGTCAGTTAGACAGTCAGACATGTATGTGTCAGCATGCCGTGTGTGTCAGTTAGACAGTCAGATATGTGTGTGTCTGCATGTTGTGTGTGTCAGCTAGACAGACATGTATGTGTCTGCATGCTGTATCAATTACACAGTCAGACATGTATGTGTCTGCATGCTGTGTGTCAGTTAGACAGTCAGACATGTATGTGTCTGCATGCTGTGTGTCAGTTAGACAGTCAGACATGTATGTGTCTGCATGCTGTGTGTGTGTCAGACAGTCAGACATGTATGTGTCTGCATGCTGTGTGTCAGTTAGACAGTCAGACATGTATGTGTCTGCATGCTGTGTGTGTCTCAGACAGTCAGACATGTATGTGTCTGCATGCTGTGTGTCATTTAGACAGTCAGACATGTATCTGTCTGTATGCTGTGTATGTGTCAGTTAGACAGTCAGACATGCATTTGTCTGTATGCTGTTTTTCAGGTAGACAGTCAGACATGTATTGTTCTGCATGCGTTTGTGTCAGTTATACAGTCAGATATATATGTGTCTGCATGCTGTGTGTGTCAGTTAGACAGTCAGACATGTATGTGTCTGCATGCTGTGTGTGTCAGTTAGACAGTCAGACATGTATGTGTCTGCATGCGGTGTGTGTCAGTTAGACAGTCAGACATGTATGTGTCTGCATGATGTGTGTCAGTTACACAGTCAGACATGTATGTGTCTGCATGCTGTGTGTCAGTTAGACAGTCAGACGTGTGTGTCTACATGCGGTGTGTGTCAGTTAGACAGTCAGACGTGTATGTGTCTGCCTGCTGTGTGTCAGTTAGACAGTCAGACATGTATGTGTCTGTATGCTGTGTGTCAGTTAGACAGTTAGATATGTATGTGTCTGCATGCTGTGTGTGTGTGTGTCTGACAGTCGGACATGTATGTGTCTGCATGCTGTGTGTCAGTTAGACAGTCAGACATGTATGTGTCTGCATGCTGTGTGTGTGTCAGACAGTCAGGCATGTGTGTGTCTGCATGCTGTGTGTCAGTTAGACAGTCAGACATGTATGTGTCATGTATGCTGTGTGTGTCAGTTAGACAGTCAGACATGCATGTGTCTGTATGCTGTTTGTCAGGTAGACAGTCAGACATGTATTGTTCTGCATGCGTTGTGTGTCAGTTATACAGTCAGACATGTAGGTGTCTGCATGCTGTGTGTGTCAGTTAGACAGTCAGACATGTATGTGTCTGTATGCTGTGTGTCAGTTATACAGTCAGACATGTATGTGTCTGCATGCTGTGTGTGTCAGTTAGACAGCCAGACATGTACGTGTCTGCATGCGGTGTGTGTCAGTTAGACAGTCAGACATGTATGTGTCTGCATGCTGTGTGTCATTTACACAGTCAAACATGTATGTGTCTGCATGCTGTGTGTGTCAGTTACACAGTCAAACATGTATGTGTCTGCATGCTGTGTGTGTCAGTTAGACAGTCAGACATGTAGGTGTCTGCATGCGGTGTGTGTCAGTTAGACAGTCTGACATTATGTTCCTGCATACAGTGTGTGTCAGTTAGAGCATCAGACATGTATTTGTCTGCATGCTGTGTGTCAGTTAGACAGTCGGACATGTATGTGTCTGTATGATGTGAGTGTGTGTTAGTTAGACAGTCAGACATGTATGTGTCTGTATACTGTGTGTGTGTCAGTTAGTCGGACATGTATGTGTCTGCATGATGTGTATCAGTTAGGCAGTCAGACATGTATGCGTCTGCATGCTGTGTGTCAGTTACATAGTCGGACATGTATGTGTCTGCATGATGTGTATCAGTTAGACAGTCAGACACGTATGTGTCTGCATGCTGTTTGTCACTGAAACAGAAATCTATGTAGTGCCAGCCTCTGTGTTGATTATGGAGACTGACGTGTTGAAGAAATTTACATTTTATGGATAGAACACAATGGAACCATATTACGAGGAAAAAGATGATAAAAAAAACACATTTACCTAAAACAATTAAACTTCTCACTTATGATATGACTTGGGTACTTGTTGATCAACCCAAATCGAACGAATATAAAAAAGCAAGCAAAGGGAGGGGGAAGAACTCTGAATTGAATTCTGTTTGTGACGTCTATCTGAACACTTAATTACATAAGTTATTCCCAACAAAAAAAGTTTTCTATTTTGAATGGTGATAATGTTGACTGTGCTTCCCTGTCTTTTTCTGTACTTTTCATCACTGTATCTTGCTCGATGGATTGTTGGTAAAAATATGAGCATCAGAATGATAATGGCCCATCACTTACGGAATCGTGAGTTGGACCACACCTCTGATAGTCACACAGTCAATGGTTCAGGAACTGGTCAAAGATGTTGACTTTAACAAAGGTCTGCAGGTCCTGGAGCAGACTGCTTCAGGTCAATACAGACTGTCCTCCACTGCTCTTTGGAGCTGCTCTTTAACTTAAGGCAAATCACTGTCCTCCACTGCTCTTTGGATTCCTGCCTAAGGGAACGGAGAAGAATCTCTCCCTCATTGTTGTCAAAGCATCAAAGAGATGGAGAAGTTGAGAGGTGACCAGCAGCCATGTGTGTTGGATGTGATGGAATTAGGGGGGGGATTACCTCTCTTAATACTCTTTTTCCAGATTTATTTACTTTAATTTCCTCCCATAGCTCACACACACACACACACACACACACACACACACACACACACACACACACACACACACACACACACACTAATTTACCTTCCCACACAAGATAGCAAACTTGATTTTTCCGTATCTCAACTTCTTTCAATCACCTTTACCCAGATCACTTTCTACAGTTTCTAATTTGCTTTCTTTTTTCTCTATTGTTATTTATCCTACATGTTTTGCATGTTCCTGCTTCCTTCATGTCTCAACCCCATATACTCTGTTGTTTCGGATTTTGTTTTGAGTTTATCTATTCTTGGTCTCCTTTCCCCCCAAACATACCTTACTCCTCTTGTGTTTTCCATGTCAAGTTCTCGTCCCTCGCTCACGTCTCTCGCTCCTCCTCAATGTTGTCCTTTTCTTTCCATGATCTTCCTCCAATCTTTTGTAGTCGTAATAGCAGCAGCAGCAGCAGCAGTCAAGTAGTAGTAGTAGTAGTAGTAGTAGTAGTAGTAGTAGTAGTTTCATTTTACGTCTTTTGACAAAATTATGTCATATAAGACGATCCTGTCTTTTGAATTCTTCTCAAATAGACAAATTCTTCTCACTCTCTCCTCCCCCCCTCCCCCGCCCCCCCTCCTTTTTGTACTCCCAGTTCTTAAAGAACAGGTAGTACTTTACAATGGCAACAAAGAAATGCTGTGTGTTCGTTCGTTCTTTAATTTAATGTCTATCCACTTTACAGTGATCTTAGACAAAAACAACAGACAAACGAACAGGCATACAAACAAATAAAGACAAAACAGAAAAACACATGTAAAAGGGGCCGGTGTGTGTATGTCGGTGTGTGTGTGTGGGAGGGGGGGGGGGTTATAAGTGTGTGTGTTGTTTTAAAAATGTCATTAAAACTGTATGGAGTGTGGAGGTAGTGTAGTATACTAATCTTTGCATGCATAGTCTATTTAGTTAATGAGATACCAATAAGTGACTATCACATTAACCCCATTCTAATCTACCGGCATAACGGTAAACTGCTTTAGCCTGGATTCATATCTGAACATTTTTAAAGAAAAAAAACATTTTAACCATTGAAATAATAAGAAAATAAATCAAACAAATAACTTGAGAATCAAAGTAAATGTCCAACTGGACTCTTAACAATTGCCCTAACAACTTCTATAGCCTTCGCTTCGTTCCCAAAAATGTCCCAAAAATTCGCGATTGATGGGTTCAAACTTAATAACCAAATAGGTAAATACTTTTGAGTATTTCTGCAAAGGAAGATGACATGGAATAGTGTAATATTATGGCCACAAATGCAAGTGACATTTTTACAATATTTTGTTTTGTATGCATCAAGTCTGAGTCTAAAGATCAGACTCTTCAAAAGTCGTTCCTGGTGGAGATTGTGTCCCGTTTTATATTTTACAAGCTTCTTGAAGAATTTTCCCTTGTTGTCCTTTGTTATGTTTGGACACTCTTTTTGTCTTCCTATCACCGAATCCCATGATGCTTTACCTAAAAGGCTATAATTTTCATACAAGGATAAAGGAATATTTATTTTTGTAAAGCTCTTTTCCTTAGCTGCACCATTTTTGGCTAACCGATCAACCCTTTCATTTGCTGCTAAACCACAATGTGATGGAATCCAACAAAAGTCAATAGAAGAACCACGTAAAGACAAAAAATGAATTAAATGGAATATCTCAGATATCATTTCTCCTCTCACTCTTGTATGAGAATATTTTAAAGCTTGTAAGACAGATTTTGAATCGACACAAAATAATTTGATGTATCGAATGTGGAAAACTAAGAAGATAGTTCAGTGCCATAATAATGGCAATTAGCTCTGCTGTGAATACAGAGAAATGTTTCCCAATGTGATACGATTTCTCTATTTTTAATGATGGAATAATAAATGCAGCACCTGATAATTGGTTTTCAAGTAGAGAACCGTCTGTATATATTTTAAGATGATTTATATAATTTTCGTTTATATGTGCCTTGACATATGTTGGCAGCATGGTCCCATCACTTTTCCTTAAATCTGTATAATTAATATCGAAATTAGCCTTACTAAGCTCCCATTGAGGAATATTACTGTAACTCGTTTGAGGAGCTACTGTTTCGGGTTCAACACCAGCATCTGTAAATAATTGTGACGTATAGGAGCCTATAGTTTTAACAGAGTCAAAACTCTGTGCTCTCTTTGGAAAATGTATTTCTGATTTCAAACCAGTTTCCTTGATACATGAATTTTGCGTTGCATAACTCCTTAATATATATTTTGCTGAAGCAAGTTTCATATTTTCGGCAAAAGGCAAAATTCCTATTTCTGTGTAGGTTTTTAGTGTTGAGGCATGGACAGGGACACCGAGAGCTATCTTATAAGCTTTACTATCGACGCTTTGCATCTTTGTTATCAAATATTTTGGAGCTGAAAAGAATATTTCCTGAGCGTAAGATAATTTTGATCTCACAAGCGCAGTTGCTAAATGAATAAGTACCTTACTATCTTTTCCCCATGACTGTCGACTTATCATTTTAAATAAATTTAATCCTTTTCTGGCTTTTGTCAGAATATTTTCCAAATGGTAGTTCCAATTCAATTTAGAAGTCAGGCTTACTCCTAGAAATTTAACAACTGTCTTATATTCAAGCGGCATTCCATTTATTTGAAAAGAGGGCAGAGGTTTAGGATCATACCCAGAGTTGAAGAGAACCATATGCGATTTTTCATATGAAAGGGTTAGTCCGTTTTCAATCATGTATTTGCTGATTTTGTCTAGTTCATTTTGATATACCTTTTTAATATAGTTAATTGATCTAATTGGTGTAAGCTTTTTCAGAGTGACTTTCATCCATATGCAAATATCATCCGCATATTGTGCTAACTCGACATTGTTTGAGACCACTTTTGGAAGACCATGCATCAAAATGTTGAAAAGGATTGGGGCTATTACACCTCCTTGTGGGATTCCCATCTGTGTACGTCTTTGATTAGAGTAGGCATTACCAACCTCAGTCTGCATTGTTCTTTCACTTAAAAATACCTTTATATAATTATACATACAACCTGAAATGCCTATTGTTCTTAGTTTGTTTAGAAGTTTTGAATGCCAAACTTGGTCATATGCCTTTCTAATGTAAAAAAAAGTGGCAAGTACGTTTTTCCTACGTGAAAACTGATGTTTAATCTGTGTGGTAATTTTTACTAAATGATCAACTGATGATTTACCTTTTCTAAAACCCGCCTGTTGTATGGGTATTATATCATTTTTTTCACAGAAATGTTCAAGCCTTTTTAGAATTATTCTTTCCATAAGTTTTCCCACATGTGATGTAAATGCTGTGTGTGTGTGTGTGTGTGTGTGTGTGTGTGTGTGTGTGTGTGTGTGTGTTGTCTGTCTGTCTGTCTGTTTGTCGTCTGTCTGTCTGTGTGTCCGTCCGTGGTCAAAATGTGTTCCACTCGCTCCAGAAAAACACACACACGCACAACACACACACACACACACACACACACACACACACACACACACACACACACACACACACATACCGGGCCAATCTTTCTGAAAATTTGTAGGTATATTTGCTATGGGTCAAGAATGATGCCCGATGTTTTATTTTACTGTTATATCCGTTACTAACGGCTATAAAGGCCCATAACGGTTTTTCTTCTTTATGGAATACCACAGAAAGTACTTGGCCGATCTTTCTGAAAAGTTGTTGGTATGTTCATTATGGGTCACGGATGATGCTCGATGTTTTATTTTACCGTTATACCCGTTACTAACGGCTATAACGGCCCATAACGGTTTTTCTTCTTTATGGAAAATCTCAAAGTACTCGGCAGGTCTTTCTGCAAATGTGTAGGTATATTCATTATGGGTCACAGATGATGGCCGATGTTTACCAGAATAGCCGTTACTAACAGCTATAATGGTCCAGAACGGTTTTTCCTTTTTATGGAATATCTCATGCGTATTAAAGATAAAGTAGTAGTACGTTTATATGTGTTGCATCTTGTGTGTGTGTGTGTGTGTGTGTGTGTGTGTGTGTGTGTGTGTGTGTGTGTGTGTGTGTGTTTTACATTCGTCTTATTATTATTACTCTCACTCATCTTGTTCTTGTTCTTTTCCTTCTTCTTCTTCTTCTTCTTCTTGTCATGCTGACGATGTTTTCACATCATCGCCCTTGTAATATTACACAGATCTGCTCACATCCTCATCTAAGTATTGAGACTGAGGAGGCGTCATCTTTAAATGACGTCATGCTCTACACTGACAGACCTTTTGGCAGTGCAACAGACGACAATATTCTCCATACCAGTGAAGGAAGGACGGAAGCTTTACAAATGATGCCGTTGTGATCTCTTTGGCCCGGTTAAAATTGAGAGGACATTGATGCCTTAAGCATGTCTCTTCCGACTGTTGATTTGACTAGCGCTCCAACAGAACGGGCTATTAACCATTGGGTCAAGTATTGGTCGATCTGAAGTTTAGCCATTGATAGGAGTGTTTAAAACATGAAGTTCGTCAGGTTTTGTAATGGAAGGTGTATCATATGTGTTTAAAAAGAAAAAGAAAAAAGAAAGAAAAGAAAAACAAGATGCAGAACATATAAACGTGCTCTCAGTTTATCTGGAATGTGCGTGAGATATTCCATGAACAGGAAAAACTGTTTGGGGCCGTTATAGCCGATAGTAACGGCTATTCTGGTAAACATCGGCCATCATCTGTGACCCATAATGAACATACCTACACATTTTTCAGAAAAGATCGGCCAAGTACTTTCTGAGATTTTCCATAAAGAAGAAAAACCGTTAGGGCCGTTACAGCCGTTAGTAACGGATATAACGGTAAAATAAAACATTGGACATCATCTGTGACCCACACACACACACACACACACACACACACACACACACACACACACACACACACACACACCATTCCTTCGATCCCATTGTAAAGTACTCCCTGTTCTATAAGAACTGAGAGTACAAAAAGTATGAACTTTTGTGATGACATACGCATGTGTAAATGTGCTTTGCACATGATGGCTGAGAGACTAAGTATAGCAGATCTCTACAAATCTCGCGTTTGATACAACCCCTAGTCCAGCTTCTGTGACAGTGACTGAAATGGCGGTTGTCTGCCGCGAACAGGGCCTGACAGTGAGTCATGGCATATGAATTATACACGAAGGAAGAAAGAAGAGGGAAGCGTGACGTAGTGAAAAGAGGTTTCTCCTAGCTGCTTTCCTCTGGTGAATGTTGTGCTGAGCTAAGGTATAGGAGGCAAGTTCCCAAGTGAACCTTCATTTTGCGATATCATAACGACCACCACATCAACAACAACAATAACACAAACAACAACAACACTATCAACAAAGGGAACTCATTTCGTTATTGGTAATGCGTTCAACCTGTAGATGTTTCATTTGTTCGAGCGTCTGCCGGACTTCATGGGAATAGCAACGTTTGGTCATACTTTAATCTGGCAAAGAATGTTCAAAGAAATGTGCGAGTCAGGGGGATGCCATGGTCATGGTGGCTTGATCTGCTTGTATGTCACTTGACGTCACCTGTTATGACCATTGTTTACTTTGTTTTGTATTGTTTGTTTTTGCTTTTCTTTTTGGAGGGGCGGGGGGGGGGGGGGGGGGGGGGTACAGGACCCGGTGTGCACTCAGACACCTTTTGCATTCACAGACTCAAGTGAGTTTCAAATAGTGAAAAAGAAAATGTAAAAATTAAATCAAATATAGAATCGCATCTCCCCCTCTCTCTCTCTCTCTCTCTCTCTCTCTCTCTCTCTCTCTCTCTGAATAGGCAATTGGAATTCAACCAGGCATCATTTATGTTTACAATCTTGACAGATACTATGTCATGTTATATCAATGCCCTGTTTACAAGATCGAACAACTTTTCTGGCTCGACGAAATTCCTTCTTCCCTACCCACGCATTGATCTACACAAAACAAGCCTAGCTTACTCTGGACCATATGTCTGGAACTCACTTCCACCGAATCTACAAAACATGAATACTTTAAACTTTTCAAGGAACATTTGTATAAACATTTTATGTCTCAGTAATTTAATTATTCGATTACAATGATTAGCGCCCATTCGCAAAGTCTTCTGTGAACCATACTTCGAATAAATCGTCTAAACATAAAACCTACTCCGTTAAAATCGCTCATCCCCACTCCCACTCTGTCTACCATCCCTTTTCTCCTCCCCCTACCTACCATTCTCTCTTCCCCACCCTCCTCTGACCTCTCTCTCTCTGTAGTCTTGTTTGTTTGTTTGTAAGTTTCCTTCTGTTTTACCATCCCCCATCTCATTAGTACTTATATGAATAGTTTGCTTATCATTGTAGAACTAGATTACTGTGTTGCTATGTTGAATTGTCAGTATGAATGATATGTGTTGAAATAATGTATGCATGACAAGGACAGATTGTAAGACTAGGTTTTGGCCTAAAATCTTCATCCTTGTGTATTAAAGATCAATCAATCAATCAATCAATCAATCTCTCTCTCTCTCTCTCTCTCTCTCTCTCTCTCTCTCTCTTCTGTCTGTCTGTCTGTCTGTCTGTCTCTCTCTCTGTCTCTCTCTCTCTGTCTCTCTCTGTCTCTGTCTCTGTCTCTCTCTCTCTCTCTCTCTTCTCTCTCTCTCTCTCTCTTTCTCTCTCTCTTTTAGTTCATGAGTAAACATGAAACGATCTTTTTGATGAATCTCTGTCTTTTCTTCTTTTGGTCAGAGTCCTGAACGTCACTATGGCAACAGGAGGACCATCTTCCCACCCCACTGCCACTGACTGTCCCTTGTGTGGGTCCCTCTGTCTTGGTCCCGTCATTCTGCCGTGTAGAGACGTCATCTGTCGGAAATGTCTCCATGATGTACTGCGACAGCGGGGCCTACGAGCTGCCTGTCAGCAGTGTGGTCAACGGCTGGACCTGCCGAGGGACCTGGACATGACGGTCAGTGAGCTTGCCCAGCAGATGGGGACAGACCCCGTCATGGACAAGGTGGTCCTTCAAGAGCTGGACAGAGCCACAGACATCCCATGTCTGAACTGTTCCAACAAAGAGGCTGCCAATGTCTGCCTGGATTGTCAGGAGTATTACTGTGACGTCTGCTCAGGTATTCATTGCAGAAGTCGAATGGCCAGCGACCATGTTCTTCACCAGCTGTCACAGGCTCTGCAAAACGCCCCCTTACAAGCCCCAGCCACACCCACACCCAGACCCATATCCTCTTCTGCAATGTCCACATCGTCCTTGTCTAGCATCCGCAACCTCCCTGACCCCCAGTCACGTGACACGTCGAGAGATGTGAAGGAGTGGGAGGAGTGGCTGAAGAAGCAGTTGGATCTGTTGCGGCGGGCATCCAGAGACAAGCTGCAAGTCAAGACCGTGGTGCAAGAGATCGTGTCTCTGGGACAGGAGCTGCTGGACAGGATCCAAACAGACGAACAGATCCTCGACAATTATCAACACTTCCTGCCTCGTTTTGACGTCATCCAACGCGCAGACCCGGGCGTTTACGTCATCCAAGAAAAAGGTTCTGGCGTCAGAACGCAAGTCAAGAGACAGGCCTTGGAGGGACGTCTGTGCGGCGTCAGGGAATGTCGTCACTGCCCCGACCTGGACTCTGTTGAGGGGATCAGGACACAACTGGATCAGCTGTTACACCTTGCCGGTCAGTGATGAACGGGGCTGAGGCCATAGGGGATAGGATAGAGGATAGGAGAGAGAGAGAGAAGAGAGAGAAGAGAGAGAGAGAGAGAGAGAGAGAGAGAGAGAGACTGAGACCATAGGAGATATGATATGATAGAGGGGGGAGGGAGAGAGAGACAGAGAGAGAGGAGAGAGAGAGAGAGAGAGAGAGAGAGAGAGAGAGAGAGAGAGAGAGAGAGAGAGAGAGAAAGACTGAGGCCATAGGGATAAGATAGGAGAGAGAGTGGGGGAAGAGAAAGAGAGAGAGAGAGAGAGATTGAAGCCATATGGGGATAGAATAGGGAGAGGGGAGAGGGGGGATAGGAGAAGAAGGGGGAGAGAGAGAGGAACAAGAGAAAGAGAGAGAAAAGAGAGAGAGAGGAGAAGTGAGGCCATAGGGGATATGATATGATAGAGAGGGGAGACAGAGAGAGAGAGTGAGTGAGAAAGACTGAGGCCATAGGGATAAATAGGAGAGAGAGGGGGGGAAGAGAAAGAGACACAGAGAGAGACCTGAGGCCATAGGGATAGGATAGGAGAGAGAGGGGGGGGTGGGGAGAGAGACATAGAGAGAGACTGAGGCCATAGGGATAGGATAAGAGAGAGGAGAGAGAGAGAGAAGAGAGAGAGAGTCACAAACTTAGACGTGCTTTTTTTGTTTCAAAATGGAGTGACTGATGGCGGAGAACGAAGCAAAATTTGGAAAGAGAGGGTGTTAGTTACCGCCAATGACATTGACAAACAAAGCACAGGACAAGACACGATGCATTTCGACCTCTTGTCTTCTTCAGGCAAAAAAACAAACAAACAAACAAACAAACAAACAAAAAAACCATCACATTTAACATTTAGGACAGTACAAACAAAGAACGAAGAGTGACTCATCTGTTGTCCATGTGGTAGGGAAATGGCCGCCAGGCGGAAATGCCAGAGGGATTATGAGAGGAAAAGGGGGGGGGGTAAGAGGGGGTGGTTGGTGGGGGAGGGGTGGTGATAATGTGGTAAGGTGGTGTGTATAGTTTAGTGGGGTGGTGGGTAGGGTGGATGGGGTAGGGGGGGGGGGGGGGGGGGGGATTGGGAGAAGAAAAAAAGAAAGAAAAAAAAATTATATATATATGTATATGTATATATATATATATATATATATATATATATTTATGAACAATATAAAAATGTCCTTAAAAAATCTGAAAATGCTCAACCCCTTGGGGAGCAACATCTGTTAAAATATTTTTTTAAAATGAAGTATTAAAATCTACAAGCTTGTTTCAAGCCTTGCTATCATCAGGATATCTTTTGGGGGGCACGCCAACGTTCTTTTATGGCGTGCGGGGCTTGATTTCAACTCTGTGTGTGCAGGCGGATCTCGTTTGCTGCACGTGCGGCCTGTGGTTCTTATTGGGGCCTGTTCAGATGGAATGTGCTAGCAAAGATTTCCACTTGTGCCTGCAGTTGTTTACAATTTCTACTTTTGTGTTCAGAGTTGCTAAGTGTGGTCTACATAATATCAACCATTTTTCTGTGGAGCATAGATTACATCTTTTTGAAATATTGTTGTATGGTGTTGCTCTTTTTATGATTTTCCATGATATGTTGTAGTCTATTTTTTTATCTTTAAGTCTCCAAATGTATTTACTCAGCTCTGTTTGATTTTTGTATTTTTCATTTTTGAATGACTGTACTCATGTACTCATACTCATGTATGCCTAACCTCAAAAACATAATTGATTCATCTAACAAAATGAAAAGCAACACAAAAGAGAAGGGTGCTGAAAGGACATCGTGCAACTGCACTAAAAAAGAACAGTGCCCCCTAAGCAACAAATGTCTTCACAGCAACATTGTATACCAAGCTACAGTAACATCAGAAAATGAAAAAGAAACATATATAGGGATTACTGGAAACACTTTCAAAACCAGATACGCAAACCACAAACAGTCATTCAAAAATGAAAAATACACAAATCAAACAGAGCTGAGTAAATACATTTGGAGACTTAAAGATAAAAAAATAGACTACAACATATCATGGAAAATCATAAAAAGAGCAACACCATACAACAATATTTCAAAAAGATGTAATCTATGCTCCACAGAAAAATGGTTGATATTATGTAGACCACACTTAGCAACTCTGAACACAAAAGTAGAAATTGTAAACAACTGCAGGCACAAGTGGAAATCTTTGCTAGCACATTCCATCTGAACAGGCCCCAATAAGAACCACAGGCCGCACGTGCAGCAAACGAGATCCGCCTGCACACACAGAGTTGAAATCAAGCCCCGCAAGCCATAAAAGAACGCTGGCGTGCCCCCCCCCCAAGATATCCTGATGATAGCAAGGCTTGAAACAAGCTTGTAGATTTTAATACTTCATTTAAAAAAAAATTTTTTAACAGATGTTGCTCCCCAAGGGGTTGAGCATTTTCAGATTTTTTAAGGACATTTTTATATTGTTCATGATAATTGCTCCTCACGTTGAGCACTGTGGTCTGAAAAAATCTAAAATGGAGAAAATCAACTTTAGGCAATCTACTAAAAACATACCATTTTCAAACCCACAAACTTACACTAAAAAACTGATAGAGCAAACCGAGAAATTTGTGCGCAACATGAGATGGAAGGCGTTCTTCTTCCTAAACCCAAATGTAAAGAATGAAGACAAAAATACATATGGATTCAAATCATGGTGATCACCTCCGACAATAGATGAAATGAAACCTTTTGAAGACAATATGAAGGGACTGATAGCCAATATTAAATTCAAAAAATCAAATAATAACTTTCAAACATCACTAGCAAATGATATAAAACAAATCCAAAATGATAAAAAGATATTCGTAAAGGCTGACAAAACTAGCAATTTTTACAAAATGGAACCAAATGAATACTCTCAACTCTTAAACAAAAACATCCAGAAAAACTACAAGAAAGCTGATAAAACCACACACAGCAACATCCGCAAAAAAGAAAAAGAGCTTGCACACCGCATGGAGTTAAGCGATAGGGTAGAGGCAACAGCAACAAATGAAGCCTTTATAACACTTAAAGACCACAAGCCTAACTTCCAAAACAACCCAACATGTAGACTAATAAACCCATCTAAATCCGAACTGGGCAAAATAAGCAAGAGAATTTTGGAAAAGGCTATAGAAGATGTAAAATCAAACACCGAATACAACCTTTGGAAAAACAGCTATGAAGTCATACAATGGTTTAAGAAACTCAACAAACAGAGAAATACAATGTTCATTACATTTGACATTGTAGACTTCTATCCATCCATAGATGAAGAACTACTCAACAAAGCTTTGAAATTTGCCAACAAACACACAAAAATAACAGAGTCAGAAATGGAGATTATTTTCCACACCAAGAAAACCTTACTCCATAGCAGAAATGAAACTTGGATTAAAAAAACGAGCAAAAACTCCACATTTGATGTGACCATGGGATCGCATGATGGTGCCGAAACATGCGAACTAGTCGGACTATTCATGCTATCCAACATCCAAAAACAACTTGGAAAACAGGTCGGTTTATACAGAGATGACGGCCTCGCTGCTTTAAACAATAATCCAAGAACCATTGAAAACAAGAAAAAAGAATTATGTAAAATCTTTAAAAACCACAACTTAAAAATCACAATAGAAGCAAACAAAAAAGTAGTGAATTACCTAGACATAACATTAGACCTCAATGACCATGTGTACAAACCATACAAAAAACCCAATGACATACCAATCTACGTAAACATCAAAAGCAACCACCCACCATCTATACTAAAAACAATACCCAATGGTATAAACAAGAGACTATCCAACCTGTCATGCAATGAAAACGCATTCAATGATGCAGCAACAGAATATCAAGAAGCATTACAAAATAGTGGTTACAATTACAAACTACAATACAGTCCAGACAATAACACGAACAGAAATAAGAAAAATAGGAAAAGAAAGATCACATGGTACAACCCACCATACGATGGACAAGTAAAAACAAATGTAGGAAAAGAATTCTTTAAAATCTTGGCAACATCATTTCCAAAAGAACACAAACTGTCCAAAATATTCAACAAAAACACCATTAAACTATCATACTCATGTATGCCTAACCTCAAAAACATAATTGATTCATCTAACAAAATGAAAAGCAACACAAAAGAGAAGGGTGCTGAAAGGACATCTTGCAACTGCACTAAAAAAGAACAATGCCCCCTAAGCAACAAAATGTCTTCACAGCAACATTGTATACCAAGCTACAGTAACATCAGAAAATGAAAAAGAAACATATATAGGGATTACTGGAAACACTTTCAAAACCAGATACGCAAACCACAGTCATTCAAAAATGAAAAATACACAAATCAAACAGAGCTATGTAAATACATTTGGAGACTTAAAGATAAAAAAATAGACTACAACATATCATGGAAAATCATAAAAAGAGCAACACCATACAACAATATTTCAAAAAGATGTAATCTATGCTCCACAGAAAAATGGTTGATATTATGTAGACCACACTTAGCAACTCTGAACACAAAAGTAGAAATTGTAAACAATTGCAGGCACAAGTGGAAATCTTTGCTAGCACATTCCATCTGAACAGGCCCCAATAAGAACCACAGGCCGCACGTGCAGCAAACGAGATCCGCCTGCACACACAGAGTTGAAATCAAGCCCCGCACGCCATAAAAGAACGTTGGCGTGCCCCCCCCCCCCCCCCCCCCCCCCCCCCCCCCCCCCCCCCCAAGATGTCCTGATGATAGTAAGGCTTGAAACAAGCTGGTAGATTTTAATACTTCATTTAAAAAAAAATATTTTTAACAATATAATATATATATATATATATAATATATATATATATATATAGAGAGAGAGAGAGAGAGAGAGAGAGAAGGGATAAATAAGTAGATGAATAAAATGAAAGCAACTGTAATTAAAAAAAAAAGGTTAGGTGAATAAAATAAATGATTTCTCTGGGTGATGAAAGAGGTGGTAGTAGTTATGCGTGGGTAGTTGTGAAAGGTGTGTGGGTAATGTTAATAAGGGAAGAAAGGGGATGGAAGATAAATGGGTGATAAGGTATAATTGGGGGGGAGGGGGTGGAAAAAAAGGGGGGGGGTAGGGTGGGTGGGGAGGAGGGTAATGTGTATGTGGGGGGGGGGGGGGGGGGGCAAGAGAAGGAGCGCTCATATCTCTTCATCCACTATGGGGTGGGGGGTGGGGGTGGGAGGTTGATATAAATAGTGCTGTGGGATGATGTTCATTGTAACAGGTGAAATAATGTGTTGGCATCAATATGCTGATGTTGGTTGAGAGAAGATAGCAGTGATCAATGAAAAACAGGGTATCATGTGTTGCAACACACACACCACACCACACACACACACACACACACACACACACACACACACACACACACACACACACACACACACAAAAAGGGGTGGGGGGTGGGGGACCACATATAAACAATGTTCTGGGTGAGTTATGATCATATGATCATAATGAGACTAACTGTGGAAAGTTTTCTCACACACACACACACACACACACACACACACACATATATATATATATATATATATAATACACTCATTCACAAAAAAAAATATATATATATATCATCAATCAGTCACTGATGGGTGATCATCATGTGAGATCAACAGTACTATAGGGAGAGTTTCTTCTCCGTTCCCTTAGGCAGGAATCCTGGAGGTACTGGCAAAGGCTTCTGTATGGTGAAGGCCCTCCAGTGGTAAATAAAGTTTTGCACTCATCGGGTTGTTGGCAGGCCAGGTTTCTACTTTTGGTGTTGTTGGGAATCTTCTGCCGTCACTGGGGCTGCATGGATAAATTGGAGACTCGCCAGTGTGGAATATTGCATAGATGTGATGTCACAGTCTGGAGTTCCCAGTTCTCAGTCTCACAATGATGGTCTTCTTCTTCGTTTACTTGGGTAGGAATCCTGGAGGTGCTGACGGAGGCTGCTGTATGGTGAAGACCCTCCAGTGGTCAGTAGGGTTTTCTACTCATCGGTGAGTTGGCAGGCCAGGTTTCCACTTTGGGCCTAGCTGGGAATGCTCCGCTATCTCTGGGGCTGCACTG
Source organism: Conus canariensis (assembly GCA_033310375.1). Classification (NCBI taxonomy): domain Eukaryota; kingdom Metazoa; phylum Mollusca; class Gastropoda; order Neogastropoda; family Conidae; genus Conus; species Conus canariensis. Next base: position 37,605,455 of record CM065745.1, read on the forward strand.
CATTGATAGTTTGAAAGACTCACAGGTGTGGAGTATAGTGGACCTGTGATGTTAAAGTCTGGAGAGCCCTATCCTCAGTCTCACAATGTTCACTTGGTCTGATCTGGGCATCCGGTAGTATGCATCCCTCTTGTTGAAGTCTGGGTGCTGCTCAAGACATCTTCCTATTTGTCTCCTTGGAAATATTTTTGATTTATTCCAAGGAGGCTACCTTTTACAGTTGGGGCTGCTGTCCTCCTTCCTTTGTCAGTTGGTCAGCTTCTTCATTTCCATATAATGCAGTAGAAAGGTGTTCACTGGATGGGAGTATTTTCAGTGACTGATAAATGGTAATAATTTTAAATCAGTAGTACCACAGGATAATGACCATTTGTTATACAAGTGGAAAAATGCAGTGGTGAAGGTGCAATGGTGCAAGGTGGGGGGATAAAGGAAAATACCAATGACCTGTGGGTGATGCTCACTGGCATGGGTGAGATCAATGGTACTGTAGGGTGATGGTCACTGAGGTAAGTGGAATAATAAGGTGGCATTGGTATAATATTGCAGGTTGAGAAAGTGGGTGAATGGGGGGTTGGGGTTGGTGGGTGATGGTCATGGATCATTTGAGATACTGTGGGATAATGATAATTGTGTAAATGGGATAATGTTGTGGCATGGTGTAAAATGCCGGTGGGGGAATGGGGCAGGTGTTCAAAGATAGGTGGATGGTGATCATGGTCAAGGTGACAAGAACAAACCCAAGGGACTCTAATCTCTAAACTACTACCACCCACCCCTATCCCCAGGACCCACCCTTCTCTTTTGACCCGGGACCACTACCGCACCGGTCGCTGCGTCCCTAACAAAATGAACGAGGATGATGAAGTATCCAGTAGTGACAAAATGGCCACAGTGACAAAATGTCCAAGAGTAACAAATTGCCCAATGATGACAATATATCCAGCAAATTAGACATATCGAGGCAATAACAAATGTCTAGAAATGACAAAGTATCCCAGGGGAACAAACGACCTAGGTCTATCAAATGTCAGGCATGACAATAATTATGTCTATGACAGTCAAATGTCCAAGGGATAATTAAATAGTTTGAGTAATAGCAAATCCGGAGATCCAGGTACACAAGATGTCTAGAGATGTCAAACTATCCAAAGGTAGCAACATTTTCAGAAGTGTTAAAACGTACAGGGGTATGAAAATGTCCAGGGGTGAAAAAAGTTTAAACTGTCCAGGGGTAGCAAAAGTAAAGTATCCAGGGGCGACCAATGTCAAAAGGTAACACAATGACCAATGGTGACAAATGTCAAGGGATAGCAAAGTGTCCAGGGGTAGCCAAATGCCTATGGGAACAAAATGTCCAAGGGTGACAAAATCACTAGAGGTGACAAAATGTCTAGGGTAGCAAAATGTCCGGGGGTAGTAAAATGCCCTGGGTTAGCAAGATGTCCAAGGGTGACGAAATCGCTAGGGGTGACACATGTCCAGGGGTTGAAAAAATAACAAGGGTGACAAGATCTCCCGGGGTTGCAAAATATTCTGGGGTGACTAAATGTCTAGGAGTGACAATGTCCAAAGGTAACAAACTGTTGAGGGGTGAAAAAATGTCTTTGGGTAACAAAATGTCCAGGGATGCCAAATGTCTAAGGGCATGAAAATGTCCAGGGGTTACAAAATGTCCAAGACTGACAACTGTGCAGGGACAGCAAAATGTGTAGGGGTGACAAATGTCTTAGGGTAACAAAATATCCAGGGGTGACAAAATGTCCGGGAAAAGCAAAATGTCCATGGCTGACAAATGTACAGGGGTTGCAAAATGCCCATGGCTGACAAAATGTCCAGTGGAACCAAAATGTTCAGGGTTATAAAATGTTCTTGGAGAGTAAATATTCAAGGGTATCAAAATGTCCAGTGGAGGAATAATTGACAGATGTAGCAAATATAACGCACTGATGATAACAGATAATGTTGATGATGATGATGATGATGATGATGATGATGATGATTGTCCACAGATCAAGACAGTGCAGATCTAACCTCCACGGCATCAGCAGGATGACCCACCTCCTCCTCCACCCACGCCCCCACTTCAGCTCAACTGCCCCCAGCCACCCCTGCTACCACCCACACCTTCACCCCCAGCGTCAACGTCATGACGGCCACCCCGCAACGTCTGTTCACGACGTTGCCAACAACAGCAGACGGTATGGAGAAACCCTTCATCACCGCCATTGTGTGTCTGCCCAACGACACTTTAGTCATGGTTGACAACAACAACAACAAGGTGAAGGTGATGGGCCTGGCTGCTCTTCACACAGTGTCTGCCTCTCTGACCCTTAGTGAAACACCATGGCGCCTGGCTCTGTTGTCCGACAGCCTGGTTGCCGTGACAACACGTTCCCCCCTGATATATCTGATCAAAGTGACAGACACACTGACAGTGACGTCACGGATTAAAACTGTTAGGACTTATGACGGTGTAGCAGGACAGAGTGACGGAGGTTTGTTGGTCAGTTGTGAGGAAGATAGCGCCGGTCCTGCTGCCGTGCACGTGCTGACCAGACAGGGTCACGTGGTGAGGTCAGTAACTGACAGCACCAGGCTGACAGGACTGAAGGGACCAGGGTACATCTGTGCTGATGGGGACAGCCATGTCCTGGTGGCTGACTGGTGGACACACATGGTGCACAGGGTGGAGGTCAGTTCTGGCCACGTCACCCACACCTATGACCACACTGATCTCATAAATCCTACACAGGTGTGTATAGACAGGGCAGGTGTTGCCTACATGACGAGTTGGGGTGGTAGATGTGTGTTGGTGAGGAACAGGGATGGTCAGTGGAGACGATTGCTGACCTCTGACCTCAGTGACCCAGGGCATGTCTGTCCTCGTGGGCTGTGTCTGACCAGGACTGGACGTCTGGTGGTGACATGGAACAGACCTATTATTGACAGTGTTGTTGGTGTGTATGACTTTGTGTAAACTTTTGACCTGACTTCCTTCATGCAGGTGTTTGTCTGTCTGCTTTGTCTGTCGTTTATGATTCTGTCTGCCTGTTTGTCTGTCTGTATGCTTGTTTTTTTTATATGTTTGTCTACATAACCGGCTGACTGTTTAATGTCTGTCTGTCTGACTGTTTTTTTGTTTGTTAGTTTCTATGTCTGTCTGTTTATGTGTGTTGAACCGTTCATTTGTGTATAGATTTGCCTGTATGATGACCTATTCCTATGTCTGGCTGTGTGTTTATCTATCATCTGTTGGTTAATCCACCTGTCTGGCCATCCACCAGTCTATCCATCCATCCATCCATCTATCCAAACATGAAGTGGATAGACATTATAGACCTGTCCTGTTACTGACGTAGATCCAGTGAAGATCTGTGGAGAAACAACCTGGTTCCCTTCTCTTTGTCCTGGCGGCACTCCGCACACATGACGTGAATTCAAATGACGTCATTGTCCACTTTCATTGACACTGTGTCCCCTCCTGGGCCTAAGGGTCTGTTCCAACACCGAAACGTTTCCCAGCAACTGTTGCTGAGGAACGCTAACGGCAAACCATCAAGGCAAACGATCCTCATACAACAAAGATGGCGACGCTGAAAATCTGCTGGCTAAATCCACAGTAAATCTCTACACTGGTTTTCAGTAGATGATTTAAAGCAACATAGAGGAACAAAAAAATGCAATGACCAAGACTTAACATCAGCTTAATCCATGTTAAATGAGCTTGATTATTGCCTATCAGATAACGTGAATCAACAAAACGTTCGGCAACGTGACGTCACTCTTCGTTTACTTGTGTTGATTTCTAACATTGTAAACATTGAGAGTGCCAGAGTACACCCTTAGATTAAGAAAAAAAGGGTACAACATTTAAATAGATACCATGTTAAAACGATTTTTTTCTTTGTTTCTTGTGGTGTTTTTAGTTCCACTGTGATCTGATCCTGTTAGAGATGTAAGATATCTGGGTGAAGAAGATTCAACAGAAGATGCTGAACATGATCATGTCAGAAGGGTACCACAAGGACAGGGAAGAATCAGGCAGTAGCGCCTGTTGACTTGCACGTCAGTTGTAGTAGATCTGGATTTACTGTTGTTGGTAGATCTCTTCATTACCAATAGGAAAGGACCTGTTGCGTCTGTGCATATATGCCATGATCCTTTTGTGTGTGTGTGTGTGTGTGTGTGTGTGTGTGTGTGTGTCTGTGTGTGTCTGTGTGTGTCTGTGTGTGTGTAATCACTCGTTCTACCATGACAGTAGACTGGAGGCGTGACGTAACGATCACTTGGACAGCCAGGCACCAGGCCTAAGTCATGAGCAACAGGGCAGAGGCGTTAAAACCAATCCAGTTCTTCACCTTGTCCACCCAGTTCAATACTTTGTGTCGTCAATGTAATCCAAATGTCACCTAATCATCCAGTCTGGCCCTTCACGTTGTCAATTCTATCCAATCCTTCTTTCTGTGAATCCAAGTGAAAAGTTATCTTGACCATCCAGTCCAGTCCTTTATGTTGACCATCCAGTCCAGTCCAACTTTCATGTTGTCCATCCAGTCCAATCTCTCATGTTGTCCATCCAGTCCAGTCCTTCATGTTGTCCATCCAGTCCAATCCTTCATCTTCCCATCCAGTCCAATCTCTCATGTTGTCCATCCAGTCCAATCTCTCATGTTGTCCATCCAGTCCAATCTCTCATGTTGTCCATCCAGTCCAGTCCTTCATGTTCTCCATCCAGTCCAGTCCTTCGTGTTGTCCATCCAGTCCAATCTCTCATGTTGTCCATCCAGTCCAGTCGTTCATGTTCTCTATCCAGTCCAGTCGTTCATGTTCTCCATCCAGTCCAGTCCTTCATGTTGTCCATCCAGTCCAGTCCTTCATGTTCTCCATCCAGTCCAATCCCTCTTGTTGATCAGTGTATGATCAGTGTAGAGCTGTATCTTCACCGGAGAGCTGATGGAGGTGGTTACCCATATGATCAGTGTAGGGCTGTATCTTCACTGAGAGCTGATGGAGGTAGTTACCCATATGATCAGTGTAGAGCTGTATCTTCACCGGGGAGCTGATGGAGGTGGTTACCCAGATGATCAGGGTAGAGCTGTATCTTCACTGAGAGCTGATGGAGGTAGTTGCCCATATGATCAGTGTAGAGCTGTATCTTGACTGGGAGCTGATGGAGGTGGTTACCCATATGATCAGTGTAGAGCTGTATCTTCACCGGGGAGCTGATAGAGGCGGTTACCCATATGATCAGTGTAGAGCTGTATCTTGACTGGGAGCTGATGGAGGTGGTTACCCATATGATCAGTGTAGAGCTGTATCTTCACCGGGGAGCTGATTGAGGTGGTTACCCATATGATCAGTGTAGAGCTGTATCTTCACTGGGAGCTGATGGAGGTGGTTACCCAGATGATCAGTGTAGAGCTGTATCTTCACCGGGGAGCTGATGGAGGTGGTTACCCATATGATCAGTGTAGAGCTGTATCTTCACTGGGAGCTGATGGAGGTGGTTACCCAGATGATCAGTGTAGAGCTGTATCTTCACTGAGAGCTGATGGAGGTAGTTGCCCATATGATCAGTGTAGAGCTGTATCTTGACTGGGAGCTGATGGAGGTGGTTACCCATATGATCAGTGTAGAGCTGTATCTTCACTGGGAGCTGATGGAGGTGGTTACCCATATGATCAGTGTAGAGCTGTATCTTGACTGGGAGCGGATTGAGGTGGTTACCCATACGACCAGTGTAGAGCTGTATCTTCACTGGGAGCTGAGGAGGTGGTTACCCATATGATCAGTGTAGAGCTGTATCTTCACTGGGAGCTGATGGAGGTGGTTACCCGTATAATCAGTGTAGAGCAGAGCTGCGGAAACTTAAGTGTCGAGATCATGAACTAACAGAAATTGTTTTGAGTTACACACCCTGACTGGGGCTACAATTTGACTCAATTTAGGTCGACGTTTGTTTGCTTGAGGGAATAGTGTCTTGTTCATTCGGTATTTCTAGTATTTAAGTAAACGATATTATCTTGTACAGTCAGTATGTTTTGTGTTTTAATAATATTGCAATGTCAGAATTTTAATGGTTGACTATATAGTGTTGTATTTTAAGTTGGTATTTGTGATATTTGACTAAGTTATATTGTCTTGTTCAGCTGGTATTTTAATTATTGATCTGATGATTTTGTCTAACTGAATTGTGTGTGTGTGTGTGTGTGTGTGTGTGTGTGTGTGTGTGTGTGTGTGTGTGTGTGTGTGTGTTCATTATTTTGTTTTTCTTGGTTGTCTGAATAGTAGCAATGGTCTCTGCAATATATACTAAACATTTTGTTTGACCAAAATATTTGTGGTTGGTCTTTTGAATGTTTAGTTTACTGTTGAATTGTTCATGATCGGTCCTTTCAAAGGTCCACTTAAAATGGCGATACGCAGCTATGTACGGTTTGTTGTACATCTGTGTAATGTTTGACATGGCATTATGATGTTCATTCATGTTTGGTCTGTGGTCTGCTGTCTTTGATTTCCCTCTGATAAATATTGCATAGTTGATCTAGGTTTGCTTTTGACTTGTCTTTTTCATGTTTGAGTAAACATTGTGTTGCCCAGCCATGTTTGGTTTAAGGTCGATCTTTCTGATGTTTGCCCATTGACGCAGAATTCTGAGCCTTGATGTGATTCTGCAGTACCTTTGCCTGTTAATGTCAGATAAATAAAACTGAAATAAACTAACCTGGCAACGTCAATCAAATAAGTTGAAATAATCTTATCTGGTAACGTCGTACAAATAAATTGAAATGAAATGCCTTGATAACGTGATACAAATAAATTGAAATAAACCTGAGCTCAGAGAAGCCTGATAATGTAACTTCATATATGACCACAGAAGACTAATGATGTAAACTTCGTGTGATTGAAATGAGATAAACTAACATTTGACAAGCCTGGTAATTTAAACTCCATGTAAATGAAGTAAAACAGACCTTACCTTGGGTAGGCCTGATACAGGTAAACGTCGTAGACCTTTGATGAAATAGATCTGAAGTAAACCTAGTCCTTGTAGACGTACTTGATATAAACTAAACTAAACCTGACATGACGTAAGTCTGATGTGATTAAACCAACGCCACTAAAATGAGTCATTCTCAAGCTTAGTCAAGCCTGATGCATGAATAAAATTCCAGAAATAAAACAAAATGAGTACGAGCCGAGGTACATTACGCACCTCTATATGATATCAAAATAAAATGATTCAGGCAAGCATGATAACTAAACACTGAGTGAAAAAAAGGGGGAAAAAAACGGAGATAAAGTCAGCATAATACATGTAACCTTAATGGAAATAAACGGAAATACATATGACCAGAGGTAAGCTTGACACATGTAAACGCTACAAAAATGATCGGAAATGAGCCTGAGCTGAGTTAAGCCTGACACATGTAAAGTAATACAAATAATTGAAATAAACCAGGTCTGAGGTAAACCCAAAACCTTCTAATATAATTAGATTGAAATGAATTAGACCTGAGCCTAGATAAGCTTGATTCATGTAAATTCATAGAAATAGAAATATATCTGACCTAAGGTAAGTGTAATGCATGTAAACGCCATAGAAATCGATGGAAACCTGAGTTCAGCCTGGTATGTGTAGGAGCCATAAAGATGAACGAAAATAAACCTGAGCTAAGTTAAGCCTGATGCATGCAAGCAACATA
>CM065745.1:37618163-37620403 GCA_033310375.1 Conus canariensis
AATAGCAAGACGTGAATATAAAAAGTTGTTGAAAAGAAAAGAAAAGCTCTTTAATAAGGTGCTGTTGGATAGACTTGAGAGTTCCATACGTAATCAAAGAGTGTTCTGGGATAATGTACATAAACTGTCCTTTAAAAGAAAACAACCAAGAAATAGCATTAATATTGAGACCTGGTTTAATCATTTTCAGTTATTATTAGAAAAAGAAACACTGGATTGTAATATGAACGAAAGCTTAGGTGAGCATGATGATGTTGATGGTTTTATGAATCGTCCAATTTCGGTGGAAGAAGTGTTATACGCTTTCAGAAAGTTGAAAAGTCGCAAAGCAGCTGGACCTGATGGTAATATTAGTGAATTATACAAGAATTCTTGTGATCATGTGCTCCAGTTCTTCTTAAAATTATTTAACACATTGTTTGATAAGGGTATCTTTCCTCAAGATTGGAGTGAATCTATAGTTTTACCATTGTTTAAGAAAGGTGATGTGAATAATCCCAACAATTACAGAGGTATATCCCTTAGTGATATTAGTAGTAAATTATATAGTACAATTATTAATGTTAGATTGCAGGAATGGGTCAATGAACATAATATCAGAGGTGAGCATCAAGCTGGTTTTAAAAAGGGATATTCAACTATAGATCACATGTTTACTTTCTTAGCCTTGATACAAAAACAATTTGCATTTAATCGTAAACTGTATGTAGCATTCATAGACTTTGAGAAGGCATTTGATTCTATAAATAGAAATTTGCTTTGGCCAGTCTTGATAAAAAATGGTGTAAGAGGTAAACTGTACAAGTGTATTAGGAGCATGTATGATAACGTTAAATGTAGGGTTAGGTGTGACTCTCAACTGACTGAATATATTAACTGTACTGCTGGTGTGAAACAAGGCGATGTGTGCAGCCCCATATTATTCTCATTGTTTATAAATGAACTGACCCTAGAAGTATTGAATAATGGCAGACATGGTGCCATGTTTTCTTATGATGCATTTGAGTTGTTTATTCTTTTACTGGCAGATGATATTGTTCTATTGTCTGAAACCATCATTGGCCTTCAGACCCAGCTTAATAAGAAATTCAGCACTGGCACTTCAGTTGAACGTTAATATGGAAAAAAAGTGACATCATAGTGTTCCGGTAAGGTGGGTTTTTGGGTGCGAGAGAAAGATGGACATATAATGGTGTTTTAATGCCGGTAGTAAACGTGTATAAATACTTAGGGATTTTGTTTTCCACTCGTTTAAGCTTTACTGCTGCTTGCAAGGATCTTGCTAGCAGAGGAAAGAGGGGTCTGCTTGGCATCATGAAAAAGTTATCGTCAATCAATAACAATTCGTTGACATTATTTGTTAAAATATTTGATTGTCATGTGCAACCTGTTGTACAGTATGGCTCGGAACTGTGGGGACTCAACAGAGCTGCTTTATTTTCTGAATCTGTGCACTTATTTGCTTTAAAGAAATTTTTGGGTGTAAGCATGTGTACACCCAATGATTTAGTTTATGGTGAAACCAATAGATATCCATTATATTTAAATTCTGCTGTTCAATGTATTCGTTATTGGTTTAATTTGCTTCAAATGGATGAGTGTCGCTTACCTCGTAAAGCATATAATATGTTGTTTGAATTAGATAAGAAAGGAAAGCAAAATTGGGTCTCGGATATACGCACATGTTTATATGAGTATGGTTTTGGTGAAGTGTGGATGAATCAGGGCGTTGGCAATGTTAAGGGATTTATATGTGTTTTTCGTCAACGTCTAATTGATTGCAGATGGCAAAAATGGCATGATCATGTTCAAAACAGTGTAAGATTTAATATGTTTAGGATGTTTTGTAATACACATGAAACAAAAACACACCTTTTGTTGAATATGGATAGTCATTTGAAATATATAACAACGAGATTTAGGCTGGGGATTTCAGAGATAGCGGTGCATTATTATAGATACAGAGAACACAATGAAGCAGATCTGATATGTTGTTTATGCAAAAATTCTAAGGAAGATGAGGTGCATTTTGTTTTATGCTGCCCAGCTCTTAGTAAAATTAGAGAAAAGTTTATTCCCAGCAAATATTATCAATGCCCTTGCGTCTTTAACTCTGCTTGTTGATGGCATCCTCTAAACACAGTGATGTTAGGAATTTATCGCTTTTCTTGTATAAAGCTTTTAAGTTCAGAGAAATTATTACCTCGTAATCGTGTATTTCAAATGTCTTATTTCATGAA
>CM065745.1:37620503-37623003 GCA_033310375.1 Conus canariensis
TAGTCAAGCGGCAATCATCATCAAAATCATGGAAACCTCCCCTCCCGCAGCCGCGGCCGCGAAGTTTGGTCACCACCGGCACTATCTTCAACAGAAACAAATACGTGTTGGCTAGCGTCCTGGCGTCCGATATCAAACGCGTACTGAGGAAGGTCTTGCGGGGACTGGAGGGGTACTCTCGCTGGAACAAAACGTTTTCTGGGCCCCTCGTTCGAGCCAACGCCTTGCTGTCGCTGATAGAAGAACCTAGGCCGGAGTTACTGATCGCGAAAAGTATCATGGACCGGGTGGAAGAGGCTGACTGTTACGACCGGTTCCTGACGAAACTGATCCAGAGTGGGGCGATGTCGAGTCGGTTGAAAAACAAAGTGGTGGATATATGCCGCAACAAGTACCTGCCTCCGGTGCCCAGGTTTATGATCCAATTGGTGCGAAACAGAAATGTGGCGGATCAGGAGAAGCTGCTGAAAGCTTTGGATGTGGGACCGTACTATGATGATGAGTACGATGACGACGACGATGACGATGACGAGGACTTGGAAGATGATGAAGATGACAATGATGATGATAGATTCGCGGAGATGATGGTGGTGAAGAAGTACTTGCGAGATGACGCGACGCTAGAACGCGGTCTGTCCAGGTGGATTTTGAAAAAACAACGATCCAAAGACTATAACGCTCATTGCGATACGCTAGGGCAGGACTCCAACGCTCTCGCCGATTTTGAGCGGGGTATTACGAAGACAGCCAAAATGCCTCTGTTGAACCTGAGCCCGAACGTTGCGCGGGCCATTCGCGATACCTGCGACCGGGCGAAACTGCGCCAGTTAGTGCGCAAAATGCGTCAAGATCTAGGAGGGGCTGTTTCGGAGGAGGAAGAAGAAGAAGACGGCTTTTTCTTGGGCAATGCAGCCGGTAGTCGCAGACGCTTGGGTGGTTTGATCGCCGACTGGCTTTTGGCCAGGCAAAGACAGGGTCTCATTTCCAACCATTTAAATTGTGAGATAATGTGCTACGTCTACGTGCTGGAGTTGGATAAAGCCTTGGGCCTAGCCTCATCGACGACGAGTCAGCGGCGGGACGATGATGACGATGACCGTGATGATGAAGAGGAGCGGCGGTGGGTGCGTGGTGAACCGCCAAACTGGAGGAGATTCCACTGGGAGGACCTAGAATGTCGCGTTCGGTCTTTTGGCAAGGAATGGGCACGACGCCATAATCAGTCCGCCCTGAGTATGGCTCAAAGCGGGTTTCGCTTGGCGTCTTTGAGGCCCGAAACGAATCCCAGCCAGGATGTGGTAACGTGCTACCAGTGCTGGATCGGCCTGAGAAAGTGGCGAGACGATGACGATCCCGATCTAGAGCATCTGTGGAGAACGTGCGAAGACCGACGGTCGTGTCCTTACCTGCTCAACAAACTCGGCCGTCCTATGGTGAACTTCATCGAGGGTCTGCAAAAGGTGGGTGACCCGAAACCGCGGGATATGAACCATGCCAGAGAACTCTACGGCGCTCAACTGTTTTGAGAGTCCGTATTGACGAATATGATAATGAGGAGGCGGGGTCGGTCGCTATAAAGAGACCCCTCTCCAGTCGTTTCGTTTCATTCTCCCGCTGGCACTCTCCCTGGCAAGATCTACTCCTTGCCCCGAAAGATAAAGGCTAGCCTACTCAACCAACAACCCCGACATGTCAACTGCAGTCCCCCCCGCTGCTACTTCTAACATCACCCACAAGGGGTCTCTCTTTCTCGTTTTTCCTCCTCCTCTTCCTTCTCTTCCTCCTCCTCCTCCTCCTCCCATGCCACTCTCCACTCAGCAGCAGCAGCAGCAGCAGCATCTGGTAGAGGAGGCCGGTACCACCACCACCACCACCACCGCCGACGATGGTGACGACTTTGGTAAACCGCAGCAGCAGTCAGAGGCCACTGATGATTCTTGTCAGTCAGATCATGAAAATTGTCAACAGCAGCAGCCGCCTCTTTCTTCTGCTGCTGCACAAACCTCGGCTTCAGCCGCTGCAGCATCCACCAATACCACCGCCACCGCTACTACTACTACTACTACTATTACAACCGCGCGTGTGATGATGGTGGTACTTCCACTACTTCGGCCATTGCCGTAGTTATTGGAGATGGGGAGATAGTGGGCGAGGAAGGAAAAGCGACCATTTGGCGCAGTTACGCGCGGAACTCCAATCTGAAGATGTACTCTATCCAGCAAGCCTCCACGAGCGCCTTGAGGGTTTTCCTGGACCCGGGAAAAAAGGACTGTAACGTGAAACTGGTCGTGGTTTGTTTTACTGCTAACGTCTGTGTGCGCGGGACCATTTCCGAATACGAATGGAAAAGCCTTATCCAGATGCTGAACGAGGCTTTCCCTGAAGCCAGAATCCTAATGGGTTCTGTGATCTTCCCTCTGTATGGAGGAAAGTTGAAGTATCGTATCCTTGAGTCCAACGACAATTTGAGAAAGGCTGTTCGAGAAGCTCGCCAGGCTAA
>CM065745.1:37630503-37633003 GCA_033310375.1 Conus canariensis
TGAGGGAGTCTGCCAGGATATTGTGGGTCCCTGCTATGTGTCTCGCGCAGAGGGTGATTCCCCGTGCGTGGCACCAGCGTAGGAGGGCCTCTGTCCGGAGGGAGAGGCTGATGGAGCGAGCCCCCCTCCCCCCTTGTTGACATAGCAAACTACCGAAGTGTTGTCCGTGAGCAGGAGAACAAGTTGGTGCGAGACCTGGGGTTGGAAGTGGAGGAGGGCAAGCCTGACTGCTTCCAATTCCAGGACGTTGATGTGGAGACGGGCAGTCTGTGCGTCCCACACTCCCGAGGCATGAATGTTCTCCAGGAGGGCGCCCCAGCCCGAGTTGGAGGCGTCTGTGTAGAGTTTCAGGGGCCGGGTTGGGAGGGAGATGGGAACCCCGGAGGTGTGAGTGGCGGGGTTGAGCCACTCTTCCGTAGTCCATTGGAACCAAGGCCCGAGGGGAATGGTCTGATCCCAGCGGTCGGAGGTCTGAGACCAACGACGACGGAACTCCCCTTGGAGTTGGCGCTTGGGGACCCGGCCTAGGGGAATGAGGGACGAGAGGGACTCCATCATCCTCAGGAGGGAGGAAAGGGTTCTGGCCAGGGTGTGGGAGGATCGGCGGAGGCAGGAGATGAGGTCCACTATGCGGGCGGACCTCTCTGGGGTCGGGGAGACCTGCATGGAGATTGTGTCGAAACTCATGCCCAGAAAGGAGAACTGCTGACTGGGGTTGAGTTCGCACTTGGTGGGGTTGGTGACACACCCTAGGATGGAACAGAGGCGCAGAAGATGGTTGGTGTGGGACTGGCACTGGGCCCGGGAGGGAGCCAGGACGAGCCAGTCGTCCAGGTACACCAGGAGGCGAATGTCCTCCTGTCTGGCCAGGGAACAATCTCCTTGACCACCTTCGTGAAGAGGAAGGGTGCCAGGGAGAGGCCGAAGGGGAGCGCCTTGAACTGGAACACCCGACCCTGGCAGACGAACCGTAGGTATCGTCTGTGGGATGGGTGCATGAGGATCTGAAAGTAAGCGTCCTTCAGATCTATCGAGGTAGCCCAATCCTGATGGTGGATGGAGTCTCTGATCTGAGTCGGAGTGTCCATCTTGAATTTGGTTGCTCTGGGGAACTTGTTGAGGGGAAAGAGGTCGAGGATGGGCCTCCATCCTCCCGAGGTTTGGGGATGACAAAGAGGTGGGAGTAAAACCCTGGGTTGGGATGGGAGATCTCCGTGATGGCCTCTTTTTGGAGGAGTTCTTCGACTTCCCGGCGAAGCGCCTCCGCTTGGCCCGGGGAGGGGTCGCTGGGGGAGGGAGGGGGAGAACGCATCAGAGGGGGGCCCAAGGCAGGCGGAACCCCTCCTGTAAAACCGCCGCTAGCCATGGGCTGAGGCCCATACGTCTCCACTGGTGGGCATGCTGGGAAAGGCTGCCCGCCAGAGGGGCCAAGGGGCCGGGGGCGGGGGGGGGGGGGGAAGCGAGTGGGCGGGATAGGGGGGTAGCGGTATGAGTTCTCCCTGTTCCAGTTCCCCCGTAGGTGAGTCCTCCAGTCACCTCCGGGGCCGTGCCTGCTGGCCGAACCGAAAATTCTGCTGTGGAAGTTTCGGCTTCGGCCTAGAGGAGGTATTAGGGCGCTTGGCGGGCCGTGCGGAGCGAGGTGGGGCCTGCTTGGAATAGGGCTGGGGTCTGGAAAGGGGAGTGGAGGAACGAAAGGAGGGTCTAGCCGGGCGAGGCAGACGAGGGGGGGAGGGGGGGGGGGCTGGCCGCAAATGAGGCTGCCTGCTTACGTTCTTCGACTGTGTGGGAAATGACAGCAGTCGAATAGTCGCCGAAGAGCGACTGCTCCTGACCCGGGATGCACCGCAAGGCCGCCTTAAGCGCTGGGGTGAGATTAGCCTGTGACAGCACGGCATCTCTACAGGCCAGTAGGCAATTGTAGTGGCTCCTGGCTGTGCTGTCCGCCGCAGCCGAAAGGTGATGTGATATCTTGTTGATCAGGAGTCGCATCAGGGGGTCGCCGAACAAGCGAGATTCCGTCTCCCGGTGTCCCTCCGAATCGTGTACATCTGAGGACACTGAGACAGCGCCGTCCTCCTCCGGCCAGATCTCCTCCACCCGCTGCCAGAGCATGTCGAGAAAGACATGTCCAGCAGTGGTGTGCAGGATCCCCGTTCTGGCTATACGGTCCCACTCGTCAGGTTCTTGATAGAGATCGTGGCGGAGTTAGGGGGGGGGGGGCAGATGGGGGATCAGCCGGCAGTCTGCCGGGGAAATAGCAATTTCCCTGGTCACCAGATTGTCGGAGAACAGGGAGGAGATGTGGGCCTTCCGGGGGTCCCTGAGGAAAGTGCCTACAGGGGGCCACATTCGGAGCCAAGAGGGATTCATTCCCTAGCGGAGGGACGGCCTGTGCACCCCTGGCTAGGGTTGCCGGACACTCCCAAATAGAGGTAAGGATCTGAGGTGCGACGATTCTGGGGCGAGATCGCTGGGCTGTAGGGGGCCTGGCGTACTTAGC
>CM065745.1:37638003-37645503 GCA_033310375.1 Conus canariensis
GCAGGATCACAGGATAACAGGTCAACAGGATAGCAGGTCAAACAGGTAGATAGCAGGTCAACAGGATAGCAGGTCACAGGATAGCAGGTCAACAGGATAGCAGGCCAACAGGATAGCAGGATCACAGGATAGCAGAATAGCAGGGCACCTGAAAGTTACATTGCCTTGGGTAATGTCCGCCTCGTGGCAACATAGAAAACACGCCCAGGTACAATTACGTCTTTATGTTAAAAAAAAAAAAATCTGTATTTGTCGACATACAGCCACACAAATGTATAACTTCCCTAGTGTGATGTGCGGTTTTTGTACGCCTTACTGTGGGCACAATGATTACACCTAGGTGCGGATGGAGATGAAACACTGGTGAAGATGACACCTTTAACAAAGATAAACTGATCCGCAACCGCATCGGATCTCCAAACCTGTAATGAAGGAAAATGATCAATTCCTTAACTATAATAATCGTCACGTTGATAACGTGAACAGAATAACATCGAAACTGCGGTGATGGTGCAGGTATAACCTAGAAGATAAAGCATGACATCATGACACTGATTATTGCATATAGTAAATAAATGTATTAAAAATTGACATATCTTCTGTAGGGACCTACCTCGGAATATACCCTGCTAGTCCAACAGAGAGGCCTGGCGAGCGTGGTGTTAATCACTCGTTCCGAGGTCCAAAGAAACTCTCTGTTCTAGTGTTCATCACAAACATGGTGAGCAGGACACAAGACAGGCTGGACAGATGACAAGTACGTAAATGATACAGATGACTCTTCTATCTGTCTTTCGATTATTTCTCCTTTACTCGACTTCGCCTGGGGATCTCCCAGTATGGCGTGATGGTTTGAAGGTGATGTTCGACGATGGAAAACTAAATATAAACAGCAACTCCACGGAACGTACACAAAAACGATGTCCTGCTCAGACTGAAGAACGACGACTCCCCCGACCGTTTTGGGACTCCTAGCAACGGACCCGTATCCAACACATTCTGCGCACAAGCTCTTTGGGGTCCAAAATTGTTTCAGATTTCATTTCTGTTTCTATGGCAAAAATGTGCCTTTTCCTTTTCTTTTAAAACGATGAAGATTCCGAAATTTGACCAAAACTGCAATTTATAAAACATATCATTTAATTTAGAATTTCTCATTGGTACTGACGCAATGATGCGCGTTTAAAGATGCTACGTAATTTTGGTTAAAGTAATGACGTTTCGTTGCTAGAGCAATGCAGAATGCGATGGCACTGGTCTATGCTTTTGTTAGTGTTTGGGGTACGTCAAATAAAAAAAAAAAATTGTGTTTCTCCTCTCTCTCTCTCTCTCTCTCTCTCTCTCTCTCTCTCTCCTCCTCCTCCTCCTCCTCCTCCTTTCCTCCTCTCTGTATCTCTGTCTCTGTCTGTCTGTCTCTCTCTCTCTCTCTCTCTCTCTCTCTCTCTCTCTTTGTCTTTTTCTCTCTCTTATTTTTTTTTTATCCGCTGCAAAGCCCATCCCCCTCCCCTCATTTTTTACAGCCCCCCCCCTCCCCACTTCCCATCCCCCCGACAACTTATCGTTCAAGGATGCGATTGCCCTCCACCTCCACCACCTTCCTCCTTCCCTTTCTTTTTTCCCGTCACCGTTTTCCCCACCCACCCCCACCCTCACGTTCCATTTTCCATCGGTTTCAATCCACAAGCTGTTGATGGGAGTGGGTTGAAAGCCGATTAGCTTCTTTGCAGCCCCCTCCCTCCCTGTCCCCTCCACCCCTCTCCTCCCCTTCTTAAACTTTTCAACCAACGACAGTCCCCTCCCCCATCACACTGCAAGATGGACAGATTTACAAAAACGTTAGAAGCCACGAATAGGCTAATTAAGTGACCCAAACGAAACTGTGATAAATAAGCAATACATGGACAAAAGTGACTGGAAAACCAAAAAGCACTGGTAACAAAACACACAGACCTCTTGTTTTGACTTTGTTTTCTGACCTGTCCTTGTGACCTTTGGTGACTTGTGACCTTCATCCTTGTGACCTTGATCTAGTTTAGATTATTCTTTTGACCATATCTTTGGACTTATCCTTTTGACCTTGTCTTCGTACCTGTTCTTTTAACCTTCTCTTTGGACTGTTCTTGTTTACATTGTCTTTTAACCTGTCCTTTGACCTCTTTACCTTGTCTTTGGAGTTATCCTTATGACCTTGTCTTTGGACATATCATTTGGACTTTGTCCATGGACCTATCCTACTGACCTTGTTTATAGATCTCTTCTTTTGACCTTGTCTTCAGGCATTTGAGCTTTGTCAATGGACCTATCCTACTGAAGTTGTTTATAGATGTCTTCTTTTGACTTTGTCTTTGGACACATCTTTTGGACTTTGTCCATGGAGGTATCCTGTGTACCTATTCTTTTGACCTTGTCTTTGGACATATCATCTGTCAATGGATCTATCAACTGGATCTTGGCATTGGACCTGTTCTTTTGACCTGGTCTTCGAACCATTCTTCTGAAGCTGTCTTTGGTTCTATCATATTCATGTCTTAGGGCCTATCCCATAAGCTTTGTCCTTGGATCCATCTGTTTGAGTCTGTCTTCGTACATATCAATTGGTCCTTGCCTTTGGACCTGTCTTTAAGAATTGTTATGACACGACATTATGACGTTGTAATCGGAGCTGCCTTATTGACATTGACATTTGACCAATGTGTTTAACGTCGTCCTTGAGCCTGCAAATTTGACCTTGGCTTTGGATTTATCATTCTGCTGAGGCCACCAGACCTATCTTTTTAATCTTGCCCTCAAACCTATCCTTTTGACCTTGCCTTCAGATTGTTCGTTTTGAACTTGCCTTTGGATTGCTCCTTTTCACTTTATCTTTGTTTTTCCTTTTGACCTTGCCCTCAGATGATTCCTGTTGTCCTGGCCTTTAAATTGTTCTTTTGATCTTGTCTTAGATTTCCTTTTGACCTTGCCCTTAGATTGTTCCTTTTGACCTGACCTTTACTCTTGACCTTGCCCTTTGATTGTACCTTTTGACCTTGCTCTTAGATTGTTCCTCTTGACCTTGTCTTTAGATGTTCTTGTGACCTTGCCCTTAGATTGTTCTTTTTGAACTTGACCTCAATTTGTTCCTTTTGATCTGGTCTTCATGCATCAAGTTGATCTTGTCCTTTGATTTATCAAATTTTGATTTTTTTTACACCTTTTCCTTACAACACTATTTTGACATCGCAACAGCCTTGGATGTGTCTCTCTAGTAATGTCTGAAGTCTTTCTGTCTTGGAAGAATTCAATCAGTTCCCAAAATCTACACAAGTACTATTCAAATAATTTGAACAGTTGAGAGAGAGAGAGAGAGCGAGAGAGAGAGAGAGAGAGAGAGAGAGAGAGAGAGAGAGAGGAGAGAGAGAGAGAGAGAGAGAGAGAGAGGGGGGGGGCACAGACAGATTAACTGGGTCAATTTTTTATAGCAGGCAATATATTTTCGGACCACCCTTGCAGTACAGCGTCTGAAATCTCTACTGCTGCAGGCACACTGTTGAAATAAACAAGTCTCAGATCATATGAAACATGTCAGAGGTGTGTGTGTGTGTGTGTGTGTGTGTGTGTGTGTGTGTGTGTGTGTGTGTGTGTGTGTGTGTGTGTGTGTGTGTGGTGTGGCGTTTTTCCTGGGGGGGGGGGATTCTCACCGGGGAAGTCCTTTGTAACATTGCCCACAGGCACACTCATTCATCAAACATTCTTTTTCACTTATGCAGCGTGTAATCCGCAGCTGGTTCATTCTGCTGTCGTCAGCCTCATCAGCCGGTCGCCAGTGATCTTCTCTCCGCCCTGTGAACAGACCCATCCCTGGGAAGAAGTTGTTATCCGCCATGAGGACCAGCGGCCGACTCCTGCTTCTGTGCCTCGCTGTGGGACTGCTGTTGGAGTCTCAGGCACACCCGTGAGTAACTCCACTGTGGCCGCTCTGTTTGGGATCCAGAGATATGGCAGCTCCATTTTGGAGGGATGAGATTATCGTTCATCCACTTTTTTTTTACTTTTACTGTTGTTGGTTCTTTTCTGTACAGATTCACTTCAGTTCCGTTTTGAAGGATGATTCTTATTTGATTTTTTTTAAGGTGAAATATTGTGTGCGTGTGTGTGTGTTGGGGGGGGGGGGCGGGGGGTGGTGTTGGGGAGGAGTAGGTCAGTGTAAATCCATTGTTTATCAAGTTGGTGAGCTGCTGGTGTGTGTGTTTTTTTCCTGAAATTTATGGTTACTCTTTTTTGTGTGTGGTCGAGTTTCCTATGGCTGTGCTATATTGTGGTTGCTATTTATTGTGTGTGGTCTAGTTTCCTATGGCTCTACTATATTGTGGTTGCTATTTATTGTGTGTGGTCTAGTTTCCTATGGCTCTACTATATTGTGGTTGCTGTTTATTGTGTGTGGTCGAGTTTCCTATGGCTGTGCTATATTGTGGTTGCTGTTTATTGTGTGTGGTCGAGTTTCCTATGGCTGTGCTATATTGTGGTTGCTGTTTATTGTGTGTGGTCGAGTTTCCTATGGCTGTGCTATATTGTGGTTGCTGTTTATTGTGTGAGGTCGAGTTTCCTATGGCTCTACTATATTGTGGTTGCTGTTTATTGTGTGTGGTCTAGTTTCCTATGGCTCTACTATATTGTGGTTGCTGTTCATTGTGTGTGGTCTAGTTTCCTATAGCTCTACTATATTGTGGTTGCTGTTTATTGTGTGTGGTCTAGTTTCCTATGGCTGTGCTATATTGTGGTTGCTGTTTATTGTGTGTGGTCTAGTTTCCTATGGCTGTGCTATATTGTGGTTGCTGTTTATTGTGTGTGGTCTAGTTTCCTATGGCTGTGCTATATCAGTTGAGGTTAGGTGTTCTTGTGTGTTACTGATTCAGGTTTTTTTTTCCACTTTAATGATTAAGGTTTAATTTTTAGAAATAGAGGGGGCTAGTTACCGCCAAGGACACAGACAAACAAAGTACAGGACAAGACACAATGCATTTCGACCTCTTGGGACTTCTTCAGGCAAAAACAAATAACATTTAGGATGGTGAAAACGAAGAACGAGAAACCACTTATCTTCTCATATTCGGTACAAAATCAAAATGGCTGTTTAATGAAAACGAGTCCGTTAAAGGGGAGATCATGGGAGTTGAAATGGTAATGATAACTGTGATAATAATGATATTAATGGCAATGATAGTGGCAGTGATGAGAATGTATATAACAAGAAGAGGGATACTGGTGAAGTGGGTTTGTTGAAAAAAGAAGGGCGGGGGGCGCAGGGGAGGGGGGGGGGTGGAACAGTGAGATTTGTAGTTTGTTTTGTAATTATTGTTTAATGGTATGATATGTAAGTAACAACAGTGATTATGGTGGATTGATAATAGTGCCAAGTGGTAAGGGATAGAAATGAAAAGAAAAAGAAAGAAAAAACAACAACACCTGAATGTGTGGTGATTGTGATGATAGTAGTTGTATGTGGGTGATTGTATGTAGGGTGTGGGTAATGATAATAATGATTGGAAATGAATGAAAGTGATCAATGGAATGTTTCCCCTGACCACTGGCAGCGTTGTTTCCCCTGACCACTGACAGGATTGTTTCCCTGACCACTGGCAGCGTTGTTTCCCCTGACCACTGAGAGCATTGCTTTCCTTTTCCACTGACAGCATTACTTCCCTGACCCCTGACAGCATTGTTTCCTTTGACCACTGACAGGATTGTTTCCCCTGACCACTGGCAGGATTGTTTCCTCTGACCACTGACAGGATTGTTTCCCCTGACCACTGGCAGGATTGTTTCCTCTGACCACTGGCAGGATTGTTTCCTCTGACCACTGGCAGGATTGTTTCCTCTGACCACTGGCAGGACAGTCTTCACTGGCAGTATTGTTTTTACTGACCATTGGTGGGATTGCTTCCCCTAACCACTTGCAGAATTGTTTCCCCTGACCACTGACGACATTGTTTCCCCTGACCACTGACAGGATAGTTTCCCCTGACCACTACAGGATAGTTTCCCCTGACCACTGACAGGACTGTTTCCCCTGACCACTGACAGAGTTTTTTTCCCCTGATCACAGGCAGGACAGTCTTCACTGGCAGTATTGTTTTTACTGACCATTGGTGGGATTGTTTCCCATGACCAAGTTGAGCAGATTGTCTATTCCTCACACTGATCTGAAACCCCAAACCCAGGCTTATGTCAAAGGCCTCTTGTAAGAGGTATAGAACTCGCAGACGGATAACAAACATTAAAAATCCGTCCAAACCTGGAAGAGTTTTTACCATGCTCCCAAGACAGGCGAAAAGAAGAATCAGATTTGTGCCCTTTGCATACAGGCCACTGCTTTTACATCCATTCTTATCTTTTAAAAGGTGAAGAAGCTTCGTGGTGCATTCCATGTCATGTACCACTCACAGTGAAGCATATCCTTTCATGATGTGAGACATAAACAATTTACAGCAGATTCCATGAAAACTTAGTTCAAAGATGTCCCGCCTATTGTGATCTTTGAATTTCTGAGGGAGATTAACATTTTTCATCTGATCTAAGGTTTTATGGAGGAAAGAGTTTCTACAAAATTCCCACTGAGTTGTCTGAATCAGGGTATTTTTTAATGACTTCTGAGTTAGCTTCAACGCGGTGACAGCCCTGATATAGCCATATGCGGTCGGTTGAACTGTACCATTACCTTTCCCCTGACCACTAGCAGGATTGTTTCCCCTGACCACTGGCAGGATTGTTTCCCCTGACCATTGTCAGGATCGTTTCCCCTGACCTCTGAAAGGATTGTTTACTCTAATGACTGTGAGGAATGTTTTGCATGACCACTGATTGAATTGTTTCCCCCGACGACTGACAGGATTGTTTCCATGACACTGACAGAATTCTTTCCCCTGACAAATGGCAGAATTGTTTCCCCTGACCACTGCCAGGGTTGTTTCCCCTGACCACCAACAGGATTGATTCCCCTGAACACAAGCAGGAATGTTTCCCCTGATTGTTTTCCCTGATCACTGACAGCATTGTTTCCCCTGATCACTGACAGCATTGTTTCCCCTGACCACTGACAGCATTGTTTCCCCTGACCACTGACAGAATTGTTTCCCCTGACCACTGGCAGCATTGTTTCCCCTGACCACTGAGAGCATTGTTTCTCCTGACCACTGACAGCATTGTTTCCCCTGACCACTGACAGAATTGTTTCCCCTGACCACTGACAGAATTGTTTGCCCTGGCCAATGGTTGTGTTGTTTCCCCCGACCATTGACAGGATTGTTTCCCCTGACCACTGGCAGCGTTGTTTCCCCTGACCACTGACAGGATTGTTTCCCCTGACCACTGGCAGCGTTGTTTCCCCTGACCACTGACAGCATTGCTTTCCTTTACCACTGACAGCATTACTTCCCTGACCCCTGACAGCACTGTTTCCTTTGACCACTGACAGGATTGTTTCCTCTGACCACTGACAGCATTGTTTCCCCTGACCACTGACAG
>CM065745.1:37648003-37690503 GCA_033310375.1 Conus canariensis
AAACACTCTACAATGATCCATGTCACGTGTTGAGGTCTACAAACACTCTACAATGATCGATGACAGCGTGCTGAGGTCTGAATGGTTGTACTCAAACACTTTGGTGAATTTATTTCAAATCGAGTCGTTATTTCAAAACGTGTCGACACACACCAACACGTTTTGAAATAAACTCAACACATTTTGAAAAAATTATTTCAAATCTCGTAGTTATTTCAAAACGTGGCGACACACACCGACACGTTTTCAAATAAACTCGAAACGTTTGGAAATAATTATTTCAAATCGCATCGTTATTTCAAAACGTGTCGACACACACTGACACGTTTTGAAATAAACTCGGCACGTTTTGAAATAATTATTTCAAATCGCGTCGTTATTTCAAAACATGTCAACACATGTGTCTACAAACACTCTACAATGATCCATGTCAGCGTGTTGAGGTCTACAAACACTCTACAATGATCCATGTCAGCGTGTTGAGGGCTACAAACACTCTACAATGATTCCTGTCAGCGTGTTGAGGTCTACAAACATTCTACAATGATCCATGTCAGCGTGTTGAGGTCTACAAACACTCTATCATAATCCATGTCAATGTGTTGAGATCAACAAACACTCTATACAATGATCCATATCAGCATGTTGAGGTCTACAAACACTCTACAATGATCCATGTCAGTGTGTGGAGATCTACAAACACTACAATGATCGATGTCAGCATGTTGAGGTCTACAAACACTCTATCGTCATCCATTTCAGCGTGTTGAGTTCTGAAAACACTCTACAATGATCCATGTCAGCGTGTTCAGATCTACAAACACTCTTTAATCATCCATGTCAGCGTGTTGAGGTCTACAAACATTCTACAATGACCCATGGCAGCGTGTTGAGGTCTACAAAAACTCTACAATGATCCATGTCAGCGTGTTGAGGTCTGCAAACACTCTACAATGATCTTTGACAGCTGTGGATATCTACAAACGCTCTACAATGATCCTTGTCAGCGTGTACAGTTCTGAATGGTTGTACTCAAACACTTTGGTCAATTTATTTCAAATTGCGGTCTTATTTCAAAACGTGTCGACACACACCAACGCGTTTGGAAATAAATTCGAAACGTTTTGAAATAATTATTTCAAATAGCGTCGTTATTCAAAACATGTCGACACATGTGTCTACAAAACAATCTACAATGATCCATGTCAGAATGTTGAGGTCTACAAACACTCTACAATGATCCATGTCGGCGTGTGGAGATCTACAAACATTCTACAATGATCCATGTCAGCGTGTTGAGGTCTACAAACACTCTATCATAATCCATGCCAATGTGTTGAGATCTACAAACACTCTATACAATGATCCATTTCAACATGTTGAGGTCTACAAACACTCTACAATGATCCATGTCAGCATGTGGAGGTCTACATACATTTTACAATGATCCATATCAGCGTGTGGAGATCTACAAACACTCTACAATGATCCATGTCAGCGTGTGGAGGTCTACAAACACTCTACAATGATTGATGTCAGCGTCTTGAGGTCTGAATGGTTGTACTAAAACACTTTGGTGAATTTATTTCAAATTGCGGTCTTATTTCAAAATGTGTCGACATACACCAACACTTTTTGAAATAAACTCGGCACATTTTGAAATAATTATTTAAAATCGCATCGTTATTTTAAAACGTGTCGACACACACCAACGCGTTTTGAAATAAACTCGACACGTTTTGAAATAATTATTTCAAATCGCGTAGTTATTTGAAAACATGTCGACACACACCGACACGTTTTGAAATAAACTCGACACGTTTTCAAATAATTATTTAAATCGCGTCGTTATTTCAAAACGTGTCGACACACACTGACACGTTTTGAAATAAACTCGACACGTTTTGAAATGATTATTTCAAATTCCATCGTTATTTCAAAACATGTCGACACAAGTGTCTCCAGACAGTCTACAATGATCCATGTCAGTGTGTTGAGGTCTACAAACACTCTAAAATGATTCATGTCAGCGTGTTGAGGTCTACAAACATTCTACAATGATCCATGTCAGCGTGTTGAGGTCTACAAACACTCTATCATAATCCATGTCAATGTGTTGAGATCAACAAACAGTCTATACAATGACCCATATCAGCATATTGAGGTCTACAAACACTCTACAATGATCCATGTCAGTGAGTGGAGATCTAGAAACACTACAATGTTCGATGTCAGCATGTTGAGGTCTACAAACACTCTATCGTCATCCATGTCAGCGTGTTGAGGTCTGCAAACACTCTACAATGATCCATGTCAGCGTGTTTAGATCTACAAACACTCTTTAATCATCCATGTCAGCGTGTTGAGGTCTACAAACATTCTACAATGACCCATGGCAGCGTGTTGAGGTCTACAAAAACTCTACAATGATCCATGTCAGCGTGTTTAGGTCTGCAAACACTCTCCAATGATCCATGACAGCGTGTGGAGGTCTACAAACACTCTACAATGATCCATGTCAGCGTGTGGAGGTCTACAAACACTCTACAATGATTGATGTCAGCGTCTTCAGGTCTGAATGGTTGTACTAAAACACTTTGGTGAATTTATTTCAAATTGCGGTCTTATTTCAAAATGTGTCGACATACACCAACACTTTTTGAAATAAACTCGACACGTTTTGAAATAATTATTTCAAATCGCGTCGTTATTTCAAAACGTGTCGACACACACCAACGCGTTTTGAAATAAACTAGACACGTTTTCAAATAATTATTTCAAATCGCGTAGTTATTTCAAAACGTGTCGACACTCACCGACACGTTTTGAAATAAACTCGACACGTTTTCAAATAATTATTTCAAATCGCGTAGTTATTTCAAAACGTGTCGACACACACTGACACGTTTTGAAATAAACTCGACACGTTTTGAAATAATTATTTCAAATTCCGTCGTTATTTCAAAACATGTCGACACATGTGTCTCCAGACAGTCTACAATGATCCATGTCAGTGTGTTGAGGTCTACAAACACTCTAAAATGATTCATGTCAGCGTGTTGAGGTCTACAAACATTCTACAATGATCCATGTCAGCGTGTTGAGGTCTACAAACACTCTATCATAATCCATGTCAATGTGTTGAGATCAACAAACAGTCTATACAATGATCCATATCAGCATGTTGAGGTCTACAAACACTCTACAATGATCCATGTCAGTGTGTGGAGATCTACAAACACTACAATGATCGATGTCAGCATGTTGAGGTCTACAAACACTCTATCGTCATCCATGTCAGCGTGTTCAGGTCTGCAAACACTCTACAATGATCCATGTCAGCGTGTTCAGATCTACAAACACTCTTTAATCATCCATGTCAGCGTGTTGAGGTCTACAAACATTCTACAATGACCCATGGCAGCGTGTTGAGGTCTACAAAAACTCTACAATGATCCATGTCAGCATGTTGAGGTCTGCAAACACTCTACAATGATCCATGACAGCGTGTTGAGGTCTACAAACACTCTACAATGATCCATGTCAGCGTGTGCAGGTCTGAATGGTTGTACTCAAACACTTTGGTGAATTTATTTCAAATTGCGGTCTTATTTCAAAACGTGTCGACACACACCAACGCGTTTTGAAATAAACTCGACACGTTTTGAAATAATTATTTCAAATTGCGTCGTTATTTCAAAACGTGTCGACACACACCGACACGTTTTGAAATAAACTCGACACGTTTTGAAATAATTATTTCAAATCGCGTCGTTGTTCAAAACATGTCGACACATGTGTCTACAAACACTCTACAATGATCCATGTCAGCATGTTGAGGTCTACATACACTCTACAATGATCCATGTCGGCGTGTGGAGATCTACAAACATTCTACAATGATCCATGTCAGCGTGTTGAGGTCTACAAACACTCTATCATAATCCATGCCAATGTGTTGAGATCTACAAACACTCTATGCAATGATCCATGTCAACATGTTGAGGTCTACAAACACTCTACAATGATCCATGTCAGCGTGTGGAGGTCTACAAACACTCTACAATGATCCATATCAGCGTGTTGAGGTCTACAAACACTCTACAATGATCCATGTCCGCGTGTGGAGGTCTACAAACACTCTACAATGATCCATATCAGCGTGTTGAGGTCTACAAACACTCTACAATGATTCATGTCAGCGTGTGGAGGTCTACAAACACTCTACAATGATCCATGTTAGCGTGTTGAGGTCTACAAACACTCTACAATGATCGATGTCTGCGTGTTGAGGTCTGAATGGTTGTACTAAAACACTTTGGTGAATTTATTTCAAATTGCGGTCTTATTTCAAAATGTGTCGACATACACCAACATGTTTTGAAATAAACTCGACACGTTTTGAAATAATTATTCAAATCGCGTCGTTATTTCAAAACGTGTCGAAACACACCAACGCGTTTTGAAATAAACTCGACACGTTTTGAAATAATTATTTCAAATTGCGTAGTTATTTCAAAACGTGTCGACACACACCAACGCGTTTTGAAATAAACTCGACACGTTTTGAAATAATTATTTCAAATCGCGTCGTTATTTCAAAACGTGTCGACACACACTGACACGTTTTGAAATAAACTCGACACGTTTTGAAATAATTATTTCAAATTCCGTCGTTATTTCAAAACATGTCGACACATGTGTCTACAAAACAGTCTACAATGATCCATGTCATGTGTGTTGAGGTCTACAAACACTCTACAATGATCCATGTCAGCGTGTTGAGGTCTACAAACACTCTACAATGACCCATGTCAGCGTGTTGAGGTCTACAAACACTCTACAATGATTCATGTCAGTGTATGGAGGTCTGCAAACACTCTACAATGATCCATGTCAGCGTGTTGAGGTCTACAAACACTCTACAATGATCGATGTCTGCGTGTTGAGGTCTGAATGGTTGTACTAAAACACTTTGGTGAATTTATTTCAAATTGCGGTCTTATTTCAAAATGTGTCGACATACACCAACATGTTTTGAAATAAACTCGACACGTTTTGAAATAATTATTTCAAATCGCATCGTTATTTCAAAACGTGTCGACACACACCAATGCATTTTGAAATAAACTCGACACGTTTTGAAATAATTATTTCAAATCGCGTAGTTATTTCAAAACGTGTCGACACACACCAACGCGTTTTGAAATAAACTCGACACGTTTTGAAATAATTATTTCAAATCGCGTCGTTATTTCAAAACGTGTCGACACACACTGACACGTTTTGAAATAAACTCGACACGTTTTGAAATAATTATTTCAAATTCCGTCGTTATTTCAAAACATGTCGACACATGTGTCTACAAACAGTCTACAATGATCCATGTCAGTGTGTTGAGGTCTACAAACACTCTACAATGATCCATGTCAGCGTGTTGAGGTCTACAAACACTCTACAATGACCCATGTCAGCGTGTTGAGGTCTACAAACACTCTACAATTATCGATGTCAGCGTGTTGAGGTCTGAATGGTTGTACTCAAACACTTTGGTGAATTTATTTCAAATCGCGTCATTATTTGAAAACGTGTCGACACACACCAACGCGTTTTGAAATAAACTCGACACGTTTTGAAATAAATATTTCAAATCACGTCGTTATTTCAAAACGTGTCGACACACACCGACACGTTTTGAAATAAACTCGACACGTTTTGAAATAATTATTTCAAATCGCGTCGTTATTTCAAAACGTGTCGACACAGAGCTCACCTACTTTCGG
This sequence comes from Conus canariensis, assembly GCA_033310375.1. Lineage (NCBI taxonomy): Eukaryota > Metazoa > Mollusca > Gastropoda > Neogastropoda > Conidae > Conus > Conus canariensis. The sequence goes on from CM065745.1 coordinate 37,653,787, forward strand.
CTCCGCGACTAAGCAAATATTGTCGTCAGTAGCGGGCTTATCAAGTGGTGTCCTGCATGTATTAGATTAGTACAAGCGCCGCTGAACACCACCGAAGTGACTCGGCAGTGTCTTCTCCGGTGGGTTGCCTCTGGACGACTTGACATTGACTGCTCCCTGTTGATTGCTGGTGCCGGGGTTGCGGCGGGACTGACCAGGCTGCGGCTGTGGACGGAGTGTCGGAATGAGCGGCGTGGATGAACTTCCACTAAGGAGGCACAGAAGATAAGACAGCAAAAAAAAAGAAAAAAAAAGGAAAAGAAAATCACGTCTATGGTGCACACTGATTCATTTGATGGTAAAGTTTTGATGCGGCGTACAATGAAGATCTTTTAACGCACTTCTCCCGTGGCACAAAGTTTGGTGTAATGTGACATTCGCCACACTGATGCGATACTGACCTCTCTGATCTCATGAAGTATGGAGTACTGATTTGATGAAATAGTTGTGAACTTTGTGACAGCTCGAATGCTGATGTGTCCCTAATGTGTCTGGTTTTTAATGAAGTAGTTGTCAACATCATCAAAGTGAAACGGCACAGAAGATGGGACAACATACACACACACACACACACACACACCACACACACACCACGCACGCACGCACGCACGCACGCACGCACGCACGCACGCACGCACGCACGCACGCACGCACACGCACGCACGCACGCACGCACGCACGCACGCACGCACGCACGCACCCACACACACACACACACACACACACACACACACACACACACACACAATTGGTAGAAATTGATTTTAATCTTGGATCAGAAAACATTTGGAAAAACAACGTAATGTCTCTCCGTCCAGTATACACATAGCCACAATAATCATGTTCCTTTTATCCATGTAATTTTGTTAGAGAATGTTCTGTAAACCTGTTGACATTTGCTGCTATATGTCATATTGCCAAAGGTTTCATCTAAACCTGCCCGTGCCAAAGTCTGTCACAAGTTTGTATAACATTGCTCCAGTCATACTCTCAATAGTCTAATACATATTGTTTAAAAGCAATTAAATCGCAAAAGCAAATAAATGAATAGAAATAAAAATACCACAACCACCTACAATATCGCTTTCTTTGATTTAAGACTTGCAAACGAAAAACGAAGAGAGAGAGAGAGAGAGAGAGAGAGAGAGAGAGAGAGAGAGAGAGAGAGAGAGAGACTTCTCTGACTATGTGACAAACCATTTCATCCACATCTATGCCATTCTGTTCAACAGGAGGGCAGGATTCGTCAGCTGAGAAAGAACAGAAAAAGGCCAGTGCTCGTGGTCATTACAGTGTCCCCATTAAACCTGACCATGACATACCTTTTCCATTTTAACGGGTCACTGTCCGGCAGCCGCTCTGTTCTGACCCTCGGTCCTGGACAACAGACTGGGACGTAGCCAGACTACACTGTACAGAACACAGTGGTACAACACGCCTCATTCTTCTCCATGACTCCACGTCTTCTTCAGGCTGCATGTACAGCAACAGTCTTCCTGGACACAGCATTGCTTAATGTGTAGTAGTAGTAGTAGTAGTAGTAGTAGTAGTAGAAGTGGTAGTAGTAATAGTTGTTGTCCTTGTTGCTGTTGCTGTTGTTGCTGTTGTTGTTGTTGTTGTTGATGTTGATGTTGTTGATGATGTTAATGTTGATGTTGTTTTTGCTGCTATTGTGTCAGTAGCAGTACCAGAGCTGGCAGTGGCCATAGTAACAGTCACCACAACTACTCTTAAATAAATAGGGCTCAAGCTAGTGTGGAGTTTTGAAACTGTACATTACCATCAGATTCTACTGTTGTTATGTTAACTTCCTGCATGGGTGTTTTTTTTTGTTTGTTTGTTTGTTTGTTTGTTTTTGTTGTTGTTGTTTTTTGCAGCCCGCATATGTAGATTTCCTTTCCAACTGCTGTATTAAAAAAATGATTTCTCTTAAACTAGTGTTAGTTTCGTCTGTCTGTCTGTGTCTGATTGTCTGTCCGTCTGTCTGTGTCTGACTGTCTGCCTGACTGTCTTTCCTTCTTTCTGTCTTTCTTTCTTTCTTTCTTTCTTTCTTTCTTTCTTTCTTTCTTTCTTTCTCTCCATTCCTCCTTCAGTGATAGCTCTGTTCTTATAAACGCTCTGTTTCTTCTGTGCTGAGGTATCATTTGATCAGTTTGTTTTCACTGACGTTGATTCCCCCTACTCTCAATTTCTGCACAGGTCCCTCTGCAGTCAATAAACTGATCATGCCTTAGTACGAGTGACGATCTCTTTGTAGGGATGCCTGTCTGTCTCTTTGCCTGTCTCTGTCCCCCCCCCCCCCCCCCTCTGTGTGTGTGTGTGTGTGTGTGTGTGTGTGTGTGTGTGTGTGTGTGTGTGTGTGTGTGTGTGTGCCTCACCTGCCACGTCATTTTGATGGAAGTTTATAATTTAAAGTCATTGGACGAATAAAATGTCGTTCTTCTGACATGGGTACAAGGCTGGAGGACTCAGAACGGGTCTTGTGAATCCAAATGGACGTGAAATGTAAATTCGCTGAAAATGGGTCGCAGTGATTCAGAGATGTTACATGCAAAGTGAGGGAAACGGATTTATAACATTCCAAGGTGATCTAGAATGCAAATGACCCAGATAGAGCAACTCATTGTGGTGATCAACACAAAGTGACTCAGATAACTCAGGGTAGTGATCCACACAAAGTGACTCAGATAACTCAGCGTAGTGATCCACACAAAGTGACCCAGATATAGTAACTCATTGTGGTGATCAACACAAAGTGACACAGATATAGCAACTCATTGTGGTGATCAACACAAAGTGACCCCGATATAGTAACTCATTGTGGTGATCAACACAAAGTGACCCAGATATAGTAACTCATTGTGGCGATCAACACAAAGTGACCCAGATATAGTAACTCATTGTGGTGATCAACACAAAGTGACCCAGATATAGTAACTCATTGTGGTGATCAACACAAAGTGACCAGATATAGTAACTCATTGTGGTGATCAACACAAAGTGACCCAGATATAGTAACTCATGGTGGTGATCAACACAAAGTGACCAGATATAGTAACTCATTGTGGTGATCAACACAAAGTGACCAAGATATAGTAACTCATTGTGGTGATCAACACAAAGTGACCCAGATATAGTAACTCATTGTGGTGATCAACACAAAGTGACCAGATATAGTAACTATGTGGTGATCAACACAAAGTGACCAGATAAGTAACTCATTGTGGTGATCAACACAAAGTGACACAGATATAGTAACTCATTGTGGTGATCAACACAAAGTGACCCAGATATAGTAACTCATTGTGGTGATCAACACATAAAGTGACCAAAAGATATATAGTAACTCATTGTGGTGATCAACACAAAGTGACCAGATATAGTAACTCATTGTGGTGATCAACACAAAGTGACCAGATATAGTAACTCATTGTGGTGATCAACACAAAGTGACCCAGATATAGTAACTCATTGTGGTGATCAACACAAAGTGACCCAGATATAGTAACTCATTGTGGTGATCAACACAAAGTGACCAGATATAGTAACTCATGTGGTGATCAACACAAAGTGACCCAGATATAGTAACTCATTGTGGTGATCAACACAAGTGACCAGATTAGTAACTCATTGTGGTGATCAACACAAAGTGACCAGATATAGTAACTCATTGGGTGATCAACAAAAGTGACCAGATATATTAACTCATTGTGGTGATCAACACAAAGTGACCCAGATATAGTAACTCATTGTGGTGATCAACAAAAGTGACCCAGATATAGTAACTCTTGTGGTGATCAACACAAAGTGACCCAGATATAGTAACTCATTGTGGTGATCAACACAAAGTGACCAGATATAGTAACTCATTGTGGTGATCAAACAAAAGTGACCCAGATATAGTAACTCATTGTGGTGATCAACACAAAGTGACCCAGATATAGTAACTCATTGTGGTGATCAACACAAAGTGACCCAGATATAGTAACTCATTGTGGTGATCAACACAAAGTGACACAGATATAGTAACTCATTGTGGTGATCAACACAAAGTGACCCAGATATAGTAACTCATTGTGGTGATCAACACAAAGTGACCCAGATATAGTAACTCATTGTGGTGATCAAACACAAGTGACCCAGATATAGTAACTCATTGTGGTGATCAACACAAAGTGACCCAGATATAGTAACTCATTGTGGTGATCAACACAAGTGACCCAGATATAGTAACTCATTGTGGTGATCAACACAAAGTGACCCAGATATAGTAACTCATTGTGGTGATCAACACAAAGTGACCCAGATATAGTAACTCATTGTGGTGATCAACACAAAGTGAATTAGATGTAGTAATTCATTGTGGTGATCAAGACAAAGAAAATTCGATACAGTAACTCATTGTGGTGAGTAAGACAAAGTGAATTGGATATAGTAACTTAATGTGGCGATCATCACAAAGTGACACAGATATAACAAATCATTGTGGTGATGAACACAAAGTGACCAGATTTAGTAACTCATTGTGGTGATCAAGACAAAGAAAATCCGATACAGTAACTCATTGTGGTGAGTAAGACAAATGAATTGGATATAGTAACTTAATGTGGCGATCATCACAAAGTGACACAGATATAACAAATCATTGTGGTGATGAACACAAAGTGACCCAGATTTAGTAACTCATTGTGGTGATCAAGACAAAGAAAATTCGATACAGTAACTCATTGTGGTGAGTAAGACAAAGTGAATTGGATATAGTAACTTAATGTGGCGATCAACATAAAGTGACACAGATATAACAAATCATTGTGGTGATGAAACACAAGTGACCCAGATTTAGTAACTCATTGTGGTGATCAAGACAAAATGACCCACATATAGTAACTCAGGGTGGTAATCAACATAAAATGTCCTACATATAGTAACTCATGGTGGTGATCAAGACAAAATGACCCACATATAGTAACTCAGGGTGGTAATCAACATAAAATGCCCTACATATAGTAACACATTGTGGTGAAAACTGTGGGTGGTGATCAACACAAAGTGACCCAGATATAGTAATTCATTGTAAATGAGTAACACAACATGACCATGATATAGAAACTGAATGTGGTGGTCAACACAAAGTGACCCAGATATAATAACTCATTGTGGGGATCAACACAAAGTGACCCAGATATAGTAATTCATTGTGGTGATTAGCACACGGTGACCCAGATATAGTAACTGATTGTGGTGATCAAAACAAAGTGACCCATATAGAGTAACTCATTGAGGTGATCAACACAAAGTTACCAAGATAACACAAAGACACCCAGATATAGTAACTCGTCTCAGTGATCAGCACAAAGTGACCCAGATATAGAAACTCGTGGTGGTCCACAGAAAGTGACCCAGATATAGTCACTAATTGTGGTGATCAACACAAAGTGAACCATATAACTCAGGGTGCTGATCAACACAAAGTGACCCATATGACTGAGGGTGGTGATAACATAAAGTGACCCAGATAAAGTAACTCGTGCTGATCAACACAAATTGACCCAGATGTAGCAACTCATTGCGGTGATCAACACAAAGTGACCCAGATATAATAACTCATTGGGGTGATCTTCAGAAAGTGACCCATATAGAGTAACTCATTGTGGTGATCAACACAAGGTGACCCAGATATAGTAACTCGTCGTGGTGATCAACATAAAATGACCCAGACGTAGTAACTCATTTCGGTGACCAGCACAAAGTGACCCAGATATAGTAACTCATTGTGGTAATCAACTCAAAATGACCCAGGTATAGTAACGCATTGTGGTGATCAACACAAACTGACCCAGATAACTCAGGGTGGTGATCAACACAAAGTGACCCAGATATAGTAACTCAGGATGTCGATCCACACAAAGATACCAAGATATAATAACTCATTGTGGTGATCAACACAAAGTGACCCAGATATAGTAACTCAGGGTGGTGGTCAATACAACGTGACCCAGATATAATAACTCATTGTGGTGATCAACACAAAGTGACACAGATATAGCAACTCATTGTGGTGATCAACACAAAGTGACCCAGATATGGTAACTCAGGGTTGTGGTCAACGCACACTGACCCAGATATAGTAACTCATTGTAATGATCAATATAAAGTGACCCAGAGACAGTAACTCATTGTGGTGATCAACATAAAGTGACCCAATTATAGTAACTCCTTGTGGTGATCAACACAAAGTGACCCAGATATGGTAACTCAGGGTTGTGATCAACGCACACTGACCCAGATATAGTAACTCACTGTAATGATCAATATAAAGTGACCCAGAGACAGTAACTCATTGTGGTGATCAACATAAAGTGACCCAATTATAGTAACTCCTTGTGGTGATCAACACAAAGTGACCAAGATATAGTAACTCATTGTCGTGAACAACACAAAGTGACCCAGATATAGTAACTCAGGGTGGTGGTCAATACAACGTGACCCAGATATAATAACTCATTGTGGTGATCAACACAAAGTGACCCAGATATAGCAACTCATTGTGGTGATCAGCACAAAGTGACCCAGATATAGTAACTCATGGTCGTGATCAACAGAAAGTCGCTCATGTACAGTAACTCAGGGAGGTGATCAACAAACCAGGACCCTGATATTATAACTCAAGGTGGTGATCAGCACAGTGACCCAGATATAGTAACTCATTGTGGTGATCAACACAAAGTGACCCAGATATGGTAACTCAGGGTTGTGATCAACGCACACTGACCTAGATATAGTAACTCATTGTGATGATCAATATAAAGTGACCCAGAGACAGTAACTCATTGTGGTGATCAACATAAAGTGACCCAAATACAGTAACTCCTTGTGGTGATCAACACAAAGTGACCCAGATATAGTAACTCATTGTCGTGATCAACACAATGTGACCAAGACAAGGTAACTCAGGGTTGTGATCAACACAAAATGACCCAGATATAGTAACTCATTTTGGTAATCAACTCAAAATGACCAGATATAATAACTCATTTTGGTAATCAACTCAAAATGATCCAGATATAGTAACTCATTTTGGTAATCAACTCAACATGACCAGATATAGTAACTCATTTTGGTAATCAAATCAAAATGACCCAGATATAGTAATTCATTTTGATGATCAGCACAGAGTGACTGTCATGTGATGTAGCCTCACATGGCGACATGTGACGTTCCGTCGCGTACGCCCTTATTTGTTATAAAGCATTTCCCTAGGTAAGGAACAGGAAAGGTAAAAGAAAGGTTAATTTGAATGGCCTGACCAGTGTGATCGGTGTCGCTGGTGGCTATGAAAACAGTTCAGTAAAATAGATGTAGGGTGATTATTGGTTGAATGGACGGACGTTGTCCATTGGTCAAGTAACCAAGGGCTGGTAATACGTAGAGTTAGATGAGTAATCACTCAGGAAGAGTGCAAGAAGGAAAAATAAGGTTTAGGAAGGAGATGGCTTGGGGACACTGACCAGACAGGTTGTTTGGAGCTTGCAGAGCGAGTTTTTCCTTTAATCTACCATTACCAGGTGAGGTATAGACAGATGGGGAGAGAAAAGAGAGGGAGTTAAGAAAAGGGAGAGAACGAGTAAATGCCGGGACTAGCTCAACCGCCCCTCAAACGGTTTTACCGTTTTCGGGGTGGCCGCCCGAGTCCCGGCATTTACTCGGTCTCTAATTAGTAAACTCCTTACAAACATATATACTGTGTAGGATTATCTGTTTTTAATACTAATTTACAAAACTTTTCAGATTTCAGTTTGTGCTTAATCCTTTGTTTTTCTAGATCGTTTTCAATAACATCATTTTCACACATACATTCATCAAATGCGTCTCTGTCTTTCATGTGAAATAAAACTACAGTCTTTAACTGTTCTCTAAAGTCTTTTAAAACTGAGTTATATTTTTGACATAAAATCCACACACTTATCCCAGCATGTCTTCCACTGAAAGACAGTTTTGACAAAGATTTTCTCTTTTTAACTATGTCTCTCTCTGCCGAACAGTCATCTATAATAAATAGTGTCTGCGTTCCCTCAGTCTATACCACCAGTCGGTTGATTGTCAGCTTTTTTTGCAAGACCAAGGCAACACAACGATAGTGTCGCAGTAAGTCAGCAGGCTGAGCGGCCCGTTTACCGACTGTGTGTGTCTCGCTATGTTCCGACCAAAAAATCGATAAGACACGTCTCGCCTGCCCACTGCTCTCACCGAGCTCGCGGCGCGCAACTGACCAGGTTAACTGCGCGAAGAGGAGTGTATGATTAAACCCGGAAGGCATGCTGCGGCGAAACTTGCCTTGCTGACTGTTACTATAAATAACCGTTCACGCGTGAACGTCCCAGTTTAGCAGCAAGAGGGCCGCGGTCTGTTACTATGAATAACCGTTCACACATGAACGTCTTCTTTTAGCAGCATGAGTCTAACAGGATGTAGTGGCTCTCGTCAAACGTGCATGGTTGCCAAAGAGTGGCGAAACTTGCAAGCCTCCTAACTGTGCCAAACGTGCGCCCCAAGTTCTTAATCAAGTAACCTTTAAGTTCCTACTCAAGTCTCCCCAAGTTCTTAATCAAGTGACATCTAAGTTCTTAATCAAGTGACCTTTACGATTTTACTCAAGTCACCTTAAGTTCTTAATCAAGTCACCAAGTTCTTAATCAAGTGACCTTTAAGTTTTTACTCAAGTCACTTTAAGTTCTTAATCAAGTCACCTCTAAGTTCCTACTTAAGTCTCCACAAGTTCTTAATCAACTGACCTTTAAGTTCTTAATCAAGTCATCTCATGTTCTTAATCAAATGATCTTTAAGTTCTTAATCAAGTCACCTCATGTTTTTAATCAAGTGATCTTTAAGTTCTTAATCAAGTCTCCCCAAGTTCTTAATCAAGTCACCTCTAAGTTCCTACTTAAGTCACCCTAAGTTCTTAACTTAAGTCGCCCCAAGATCATAACTAAGTCATCCTCTAAGTACAACCAAGTTCTTATTCAAGTCAATTTATAATTATTTATTAAGTTCTTGAAATATTATTGCATCTGAAATGTATCAAAATGATGTTTTGTTGTTGGCGGTTCTGGCATGCTTTTTTGTTCGGTTTCTGTATTTAGTGGCTGAGATTTTTTGGTCTGCTTTGGTTTTTGCTGGCGTTGTTTATATATTTTATAACCGTAATAACCGCCCCCAGCAGCAATGACCCCAAAAATGACAACTGTTTTAAGTTCAATATTCCATGACGACTTTGGTGTTGTTGGAATTAAATCAACTTGTTCTTGTTCTGGTGTTTTTATAATAACTGGCTGTGGCAACACTGTTGGCGTTGGTGGTGTCACTTTTTCATTATGAGTTACATTTTGTGCTTGTAACATTAATTTTTTTGTTTGTTCCACTCTGCTATTTTTTTTCCTGCTGTAACACGCCCAGGATGAGGAAGCTTTTTACTGGTCACTTTCTCCATCAGTATTTTCTGATTCTGATTCTGCTGTTTTTTCTGGCTCGGTCATTTTAAGGGAAATAAAATCTATATGATTAAAAGTAATTAATCCCATGATTACTGGCGACAGTAATGTTCCAAATCTGTAATATAGATCACATCCTAGAGACTCTCATGACTTTGTTAAAACTGGATCCTGCGTTAAATCATACGTAAAATCTTGTTCAGAATCAATGGGAGCAAATCTACTAACTAGTTTAGTGTACAAACTAAGAACTGTTTGACCGACGCTTTTTACCATTCTTGACCCCAGTTGCGCGTCATACCTGTTGTGATACTTTAGAATGTCTTGCGGCGACATCTGTTGAATCTGTTCTATGCTGAATTCATTTCCAAGGTACTGTTTTGTTTTTCCACATGCTGCCAAAGAATACAGCCTTTCCTTTTTAGGCATAATAGCTTGGTCATCAACTTGATCATTTGCAATCACAAGTTCAGGAATGTTTAGTAGATCGTCGCTGTTCATGTTTTTTATTAGATATTTTTTTTTTTTTTTTTTTAAATGAGCCCTGAAAAAATTGTTACCAGCCTTGTATACCATTCTGCTGTTATTGGAGGCCTAAGTGTAGGATACACGATGCTTCGTAAAAACTTCTTAAAAATAAAACCGGCAGATCTTGGCAAACTAGACTTTGAAGACTCAGCAAAACTGATTGCTATTATTACAGCTTCATTTGCTACGAAAGATTTTCTAGTTAAGCAAGGAATAATTCCAGGCAGTATCAATATGTAAATTAAAAAAAATACATTTATAAAAATGGCTTCACTCGTGATGATGATAGGTGGGCAGTGGTTAATGCGCTTGCTTTTAGCGGAAGTAATTACGCATTTAGTAAACTACATGATGACGGCGAGAGAAAAAGACATAACAAAGCTATGGAGCAACTAGCTGCAGCACAAGACGCTTATGAAAAGCAGAGAATTAAGCAGTTAGGTTTCATTAATGACAAACTTAGAGAACAGGGACATGCAGCTTACACATTTAAAGATGTTGATCAAGCAATAAAAGAATATTTTCTAGTAACAGGCAAACCAATCGAGACATTGCCCCCACCAAAATTCAGTGACTTTTATCAACCATCAGAAAAACAAAAGATGCAAGAAATATTGTTTATTGCCTTTGGTATGACCGTTGTGTATTTTGTTGCACATAATATTAGCTGAATAAAAAATGAACAAGATCTATTATTCGCCAAAAGGATATTGGAAGGGAATCACTGCAATTAAAAAGCTAAGCCAAGCAGCGGGAGTCAGTGAACAAACAGCAAAGGAATGGTTATCTAAACAAGCGATCTGGCAAATTTATCTACCAGCGCCTAAACAAATACAGAGACCGCACTTTGTAAATACAACACCAAACGACACCCATCAAATGGACCTTCTATATTTACCTCATGATACGATTAGACGAAAAAGATTTAAGTATGCACTTACAGTCATTGACATAGCTTCAAGATACAAAGATCCGGATCCATTAACACAAAAGAGTGCTTCTGCTGTTGCTGTTGCTATACAACTGATATATTAACGAGGCCCGCTAACTTATCCTCGCATGATTCAAGTCGATGATGGAAAAGAATTTAAAGTCCAAGTGAATCAATTATTGTTAAAACATAGAGTTACCATCAAAAGAGGCATTCCAGGAGTTCACAGATCACAGGCTTTGGTTGAAAACTTTAACAAACAGTTATCTGAAAGACTTTTCTCCTACCAGTATCACAGAGAGCTGATTGACAATTCTCGCAACACAGAATGGGTTAGAAGACTGCCCTCAGTTTTTCGCGCAATGAATAATGAAGAATTTAAATTAACAGGTCTAAAACCAGTACAAGCAATCAAACGAAAAACAATAAATGTTGTTGAAGAGTCTTCATCCAGCAAACTATTACCATTTGGTTTGAAAGTAAGGTACCTTTATTTACCAGGAGAAGCAGAAGGGGACACTCGCATCAGGGCAACAGATCCAGTTTGGAGTGTTGATCCATATGAAATAAAACGAATTGTAAAAATGAATCCGCCTGTGTATTATTTACGAGAAACTGACACAACAAAACGACCAGCCCCTCAAAGATCTTTTGTGAAGGAAGAACTGCAGATAATCCCACCAGACACAGTTCCGCTTTAACTGATTTACGTAAATATATTTGAGTTAGAAATGGAAGCTCAGAAGAAAGAATCCTTACATGAAACTAGAATGGAAGCACAGAAGGAAGCAAGAATGGCAAAGAAAGAGGTCTCGGAATTAATACAAGATTTATTTGGTGCTAAAAATATTATCACAGCAGTATCTAGTAATCTAGAACGGCTAGAAACCAAAACCCCAAATTTTGATTTTCAGATATGGGAAAAAGAATGTATTGAAATGATAAAATGGGGAAAAGAATATCTTGAAATAATAAAAAAAAATTCGAACACATTTAGCAGTAATGAGTAATAATATGGGTGAATTGCAAAGTGATGTAATTGAGCTTGGGTTTATGTAGTTGAGCTCATGATAAAAGGCCTTCTGTTCTCCAGTGTCCAATTGCATATGAAAACTCTGGATTACCAAATACTCGTTTAGTGTTTGTTCTATCTAATGACTTCTTTGTTACAACAGTTGTGTTGATCTCATGTAGATTAGATCGTAGTTTTACGTTGTCATGATGAAAAGTCTTTTATTGAACAATGCTTCCTTGTAGTTGTCATGTGATATGTTTGATTGCACAACACTGCGAGATATTCCATTTGCTTTTTTGATGTTTTTTTCTTGACATGAAATACTGTACATTTTTTACCTTAAACCAATAAACTCCTTGATCACACCTCCAGATAATTCATCCTTCATCTTTCCTAAAAGCTTCTTATTAACAGTTGAATGCAAAGGCGAATCTTTAGGATAATCAGGTGTGTCGTACCATCCTGCATGCCCTTTAGCTACTTCTATTTCCATGTCTTTATAGATGTCTTCACTAGGGATATCTATAACAAAACTGTCTGTATCTGTGTAAAGTACTCTGGACTCTGGATACAAGGGTTTAAAGTAGTCATAAAGAAATTCTAACATCAAAAGCTTTGATAATTCTAAAAGAGTAAACCCAACAAGTACAGGTTTGTCCAATTTGACTTTCTTTTTCTTCATCATTATGCCAATAAGCTGATCATGAAATCTTCTAAAGTCCTGACAATTTGGTTTTGAAGTCAGCTTAATTGCGTTGTTCTCTCTGGTGACCAATCTGACATCTTTGCGCTTGTGCGGATTCTCCATAGTCTTTCCAAAACAGCTGTTGTTCATCAACTTAAAAAAGTCTTTTTCTGGTGCATCTGCGGATTTAGTTCTGAGATCAGTGTTCTTCATGATGTATGGTTTCATGAACTGTTCTTGGTCAAAAGCAATTATACGATGAACAGCTGTTTGTTTTAAACCATGCCTTAAATAAAATTGTAGAAGTCTGTAATGACAGACATATATTTTTTTGCCTCGCAGATTAGGCACAAGTTTAGGCGGTTCTGTTTTTGTCATCTTTAGGCTTTCTGCTGCTAATGGATAGTCATTATGCAGGTCATGGAGTTCATAAGGATATTCTAAGTCAACGTCTAGAATGAGACCTCTTTTACGATCAGCTGTAAGAGTATGCAGTTGTTCTACAAAATTAGGAATGTCTCCCGCAGAGACGCCACTATACATTTTAAAGTTACGTAATGGAAGTGATTGCGCCATTGCCCATCCATACAGATTGTTTGCATCTAAATACATAAGATAGACTTCTTATCAGGATCATAATCATCTAGGTACTTGTTGTTTGCTTTACAGTAATGGTGCGACGCCATACTAATTCCTCTGCGCAATCCGTTTTCAATCATCTGAAGCATTGGCAGGTCAGACAACAGGTCAATCTGTACACCAGTAAATTTTAAGAAAGCGTCCCAACTCATCCCGGGCGCAGAAATATAATGCGCAGGATCTAAACTGTAATGTTTCATGCAGGTTTTTCTATAATTTTCAAAGACGTCCGCCAACAAACATACATCTGCCATCAAATAGGCGTCATGATAGTCTCCCATTGTTTTACACTCTAACTTCTGCCATGCTTCTTGAGCATGCTGATAGTCGGCGTCACTGATGTCCTTTCCTTTAAGACTAGAAAAGAAAGCACCTTAAGGAGGAAGTGAGTCTTCGTCAAGCCTTTCCCAACTGTTCATGTACTCATAAGGAATAAACACCCTTTCTAACAAGTGTTGGGTCAAAATATTCTTCTGTTATTGGGCAGGACTTTAAGGACATAGCCAGTGACTCTAATGATCCCATCAGGTGTTGCATAGAGTCATAAAAAGACAGGTTATTTAAAGTGAAACACATGTACTTTTCTGATGACTGTGCAATACATGATACCCTAAAGGCGCTGGTTACTGCTTGCAATATAAGATGAGAGTCGTAACCTCGCAAGTTATGAAAGAATATAGGCAGCTTCCATGTCTTTGGTTCAAACTTTAGTTGAAGATTGCATTTACTGTGTGCTGCTCCTCTGAACTTTCCACTAATGTGATCATGGTCTCTTACTGTTGGATTCATTGCGCCTGGTGTTAGATCTAAACCACAAATCCAACAACGTGTGGCTGATTTATACTGTTCTTGGTCTTCAGGTGTCATCTTGATTTCAGATAAATTCAGATTATTAGAACAGTCATTACGCACTTGTTGCATGCGTTTTAAGAAGTATTCTGCAGCACGAGGTCCTCTGTATAATTCTGGCTTTGAATGGGCGCCATCCGACCTGACAATGATGAAAACAAATGAACAAATCTGGTGATTATTAATTAAAACTGTTTTTGGAAGTTTCTGTGGGGTTGGTCCTTCATAAGGAACAATGAGTGATTCGAAATCTGCGTAAACAACATACGGACTCGTTTGCAGCCGTTTCCAGTTCTTAAAACAAACTTTACTGCCTTCTCTCAGCGTAATTAGTTCTGTATTACAGTCAACTGGGCTAATACAATGTTTCTTATGTTCACTCGCGGCTTGAACAGATGGAATTCTTGTTAAACATTTTCTACAGAATTCTTGTTTATGCTCATTCTTTGAAGTATACGCCAATAATCTACTCATTGTTCGTATCAATGTGTAATGCGGTAGCCCTGCCAGTGAAGACATCAGGAGTAAGTCTACATGATTTTTGTCTGGTTCACCAATCGACGGACTATTCTTAGACACTCTGATAGGCACCAAATTTGTTTCCTCAGACCATGTGTATACGTTAACAGTTATTGGCTTGTTCTGTTCTTCAAACTGATCAATTTTGTCTACGCTAACAGGAAATAGTATGCCGTCGAAGTTAAGCTCTTTGATGTAAGGACAATAGTTAGACACTCTCTCTGCGTTTTTGCGGACGTGATGCAGCCTTGCAAGAACACACCACATGAAACATTTGTCGTCTGAATTCTTCATGTTTAGAACTGCTCTTTTTGCAACCAATGCTGGGGGTAGCGGAATGTAAGACTTGCCTACAATCGGTTCATACTTAGACTGTTTTAATCTGATCTCTAAGACTTCACCCTCTGTCCAACCAGAGCCTCTCATTTTAGCTTCTTCAGAGGCTACATCAAACTGTGTAAGCAGCTGGTCTGCCCAACCAGGTGTTAAGTCATTATAGGAAAGAATAGTCTGCTGTTTAGTTGAGACCCAGACTCCTAGATTTTCATCATGTATTGTTATATAGTCGATTAAAACAGTTAACCTTACTTTAACTGGCGGGTCTATTGTTAGTTTACCTGGAACTTGAGAAATAGCATGTGCAACACTTGCCTGTACTTTTGTTGGAGCAATAACTTCTAAATCAATTTCATTTAAAGCTCTTGACAAACGCTCTTCCTCTAAATATTCATCTAACCAAGCGTCAAGACTTTCATATATCTTAGCCATGTTGAGTTTCTTTTCTAACTCAAAATATTTATTTAAATTTAAAAAAATACTTAGTCAGAATCAATATCAACGGTCTTTTTGTGCTTGGACTCATAAACTAAAGTATAAACGCCCTTTGGCGTTGTTAATGTGATCTGTTTAGAACAGAGTTTAATGTCTCGTTTACTTTTTTTAAACATTCCTTTTTTATCTGGTCGGTGTCTGGTTGTTGAGAAAAAGTTGCCCTTGCCTTTCTTTGAAGATCAAACTTTTGTCTTTTGTAGTCCTCAAAATCAGCCTGTAAACGCCCAAATTCTTCATCCGTGATGTTTGAGTCAACTAGTGCTTTATTTATTAACAGTTTGAAGGAACTAAGTTTAGCTGTTATTAGTTGAACCATAGCTGTGTGCTTTTGGAGTTTAGTTTTTATTTTTTTGCTGGCAGCACTTATAGCTGATGAACACACGCCAAGAGTTAAAGACAAACCGCCTAGAGGTAAAGCTGCCGGCGCACCTACGCATGTTGCTAAGAGACCTACACTTGTTCCTGCTGATAGAGCACTAATAGTCGATGTTCCAGTATTAACATATGTAAAAGCATTAAAGGCAGCAGAATACCTTCGTTTGGTTTTGCTGTATTTTGAAAGGTCCTGCTCTAGTTCTTGTTGCATTTGTGTAATGTTGGTTAATCTGAAAGTTTTATGTCAGGGCTTTCTACAGCAACAGAGTTGCCTACTATCTCTTCTTTGGGCACTTTTGGATAAACCTGAACAGACATGCTTTTTAAAATAAAAAAATAATTTAGTATTGGATATCTTTTAATCTGTTATCTTGAATATTCAGCTGCGCATCATATATTAAAAACAAATGTAGATTAAGTGGTTTATCACCATCTTTTTCTTTATCAATTTGAATGTTTATTACGTCTTTAACTGTTCTCCCACTCCCATGCAACTGATTATCCTCTGTCGACCTTAGGTCAATCCATAAACCGTATTTCGTTGTTAAATAATCATCAAGTCTAACACTGTGAAGGTGTAGATCTTTAGACACAAGGTCTACTGTTGAATTTCTACACCTCCCGCCTCCAAACAATTTCCTTATTTCATCAAAATGATGATAAGGTTTAAGCACGCTACCGTAGACTTGGTTAGGACTACCCTCAATTGAACATTGTACTTTCGTTATTTTAGGATTAATAAACTTTTCACTTTGTCTTTTGAATGGTTCTTCATCTTCACACAGCAATAAAATACCTTTAAGGGATCTTGCTGTGGCACTAAAACTAAAGTTCCATATAGTGTCTGCCCTGCTTTTAGGATATTTAGTATGATGAATCACTCTTTCGTAATATATTGCTAATTTTGACTGATATTATTGCTCAATCAGCCTTGCTAAGTTAGGGTTGCTAACAACGTCAAACTCTAACGAGATGTCGAAAATGCTGTACTTTGCTTCAGTGTCTGTAGATCTGATAACACGTTTGTATTCATTAAAAGTTAGTTCATATGACAATCTGTCTTTTAATGCTCCTTGAAAGTATGGCGCATGCGCACTTAACAACTCAAAATCCAAGGGTATGGAAAAGCGATTTCCATACGCATAACTTACAGCTTCATACTTGTTACCGGCTTTAGCATCTTCGGCGTCTATTCTGTGTTTTAGTGCTTCGTTATTTTCGATTCCTTGAAACGCAAGATTGGCCCTTTCATTCTCGGTTAGCCATAGATCAGAATAGATTAGAAATATGTCTGCATTGTGTAAAGAAAATATTTCTTGCCCCTCAAGTTTTATAGAAATTTTCTTAACGATTGCCCGTCCCAGATTCTGTACAACTGTCCTGCTTGGGTCTGTTGCTGATTTGAGTTCTATTTTGAAAGTAAGTCGTGCAGATCCTGGCACAATCACTTCATCTGCTCCTAGGTCTGGAAATTTAACAGTAAGAATTTGATCTGAATCAATAGTAGATGGATTATTTGGAACAATAATATTCTGTTTATTTCCCTTCACGCCAAAGGGCTCTTTCAGTCTTCTATGCGGGTCAAGAATTGAGCCATATGCTTGTGACATTTTTTTATAAAACAAAATAAAAAGTTAATTGTTTAAAAACATGGCAGGCATTGAAGATGAAGATTATGATGTTTTTGATCCTGGAGACGATATGAGTGAAATGACTCCTTTGGTACATCCATTGCCCTCATTGCGGCGTGAATTAACAGACAGTAAGGTCGGATCATTTTATCAAAGTTTAGGCCAAGAACCTCCCGAATTTATAGACCCTAATGATTTTGAACTAAAAGCTGACCATTTGTTTGTGAGAAACGACCAAGGACAACTTGTTCAGCTTACAACTAAACCAGACTCATCAAAGTTTTTTTAAAAAAAGAGTACAATTAGACAAAGGCTCAGTGTGAGCGAACAAAATCGCTTTGGCATTACTAAACCAAAATTAGACGAGGAGGCAGTTGGTAAACTTCAAAACACACTACAAGAACTCCCAACAGATAACCAAATGCAAAACACAGAACTTAAAGTTTTAAGTCAAACAGCAGACGAAATAATACAAGCAACAGAAGCAGAAACCAGTTTTTCAGAAGAAACAGCCTTAAAAACTATGCACGATCCGCCGCTACCTATGAGAGAAATAACGGCCCTTGATCATGCTTTGAGAAGCATCAGAGGTGAATTAACAAACAATTTAGCAAAACTGGGTGAACTAGATGAGCATATAAAAAGAGAAAAAGAAAAACTAGTTGAGGCTGACGACTCCAACTTAGGACATGATGTTAAAGAAAGAATAACCCGAAGACTACATGATCTTGAACAAGAGAGATCAGCAAGACTAGAAGTGTTGTCTACTAACCGAGAACAATTACGAACTCAAGTGCGCAGAATAAGAGAAACTATCCAAAGAATTTTATATGAAGACACGACGTTAGCAGAACGAATAAGAACACTGTTTAGAGAGCAAGGCGTCACATTAGCAAGTGTTATAACTGCCTTAGGATTTGCAATAAGTACACTGGTGTTGGCTATTACAGGCGGTGGTGGTCAACATTCAGTGCCTCCGCCACCATCACCTCCATCGCCGCCTGATAAATCATGGGTAAAAAAACAACTTGATCATCTTGCGGGTTTATTAAAAAAAATTAGCCACTAAGGCCATATACTCTTTACCTGGCATATTAGGGAGTGTCGTTAGCTGGCTTTTGTCTACTGCAAGCAAAGTAGTTGGCTTTATGGCCGAGCACTTATGGACATTAGTTGTCTTAATAGTTGGGTTAATTTTTAGTAAGATAAAGAAGGAGTAATCCTAGGCCAGTTAATCCAATAACAAGTGCTGTCTTTTCATATTCATGGTCATTATTTTTTTTGTCATCGTGAACAGCGTTCGCGTCTTCAGCGGCCTTTGGGATTTGGACCTTGGGGATTGGATGACTTATTCTTGGAGGGTCAACTTGTTTGTTTCTTGTTTGTAATATTACTGGCTCAGACTTTATGTCGTTTTTTCCGACTTTCTGTTCTTTGCCCGCCACAAGGATTTCATTGTTGTAGTTTATTATTGTTCCTATCTGGAGTCTGAGGTCAGAAGGCAGCATGTATAAACCAGTGCCAACAGCAAAGTCTACTTTCGATCTTGCGTATTGTAAAACATTTTGGTACCTTTTAATACTTGAAGGCAAATCAACTGCAGAATTAATGGCGTCCTCTAAATTTGGTAAGTACTGTTTTTGTGCATCAAAGCCAGTAGAAGGATCAGTTATGTTCGATCTTGCTTGTGCTTGCGAGCCTAGCAAACACCAAACATAAGTACGAATGGAGTCGTTTATTCGTTCTACTCCCGCTCTAGTTAGACCATTAGAAGTGTCTAAAATAAATGTTGTCCACGCTGTTTTATGCTCTTGCTCTATGGACCCGAGGTGAACAGCTGTGCCTGAAGAGAAAGATGTGTAAGGAGGATTCCAGTCATAGTTATACTTTCTGTGCACGCCCCAAAAATAAGGGGTGCCTAAACCATGATTGCGGTCCAACTTTTGTCTAAAGTCTGTCTTAACATTAATATTGAATTCGTTACAGATCCTTTCAAAAGCCCTCATGTCTATTCTGTTGCTGAATGGATTAAACGGTTTGTCATTTGGTAATGGCGCTTGCAGTTCAGACTAAATACGCCTGAAGGTGTAATAGAAATGAAATCTATACACTGACCTCACCAAAGGATCAGGATGATTTAAATGATCGGCATACGACACTCCACACCCAGTTGATGCGCAAAACACAGCAAAGTTTAACTGGTTCTGATAAAACTGCATCGGATGACTGAACCAAACTTTCGCGATGTAGTCTTTTTTAATAGGAGGGTTAAGATATCTGTTTAATGGATTACTAACCTTTACTTGAAAGGTGTCAGACTGAGTCACAGAAATGTCAAGGGTGTCAGTTATATTTTTAAGATTGTAGTGCGGTCCGACAGAATATTTTGCATTGGTATATTTGAATGCACTCATTTTTAAATTTGTTTTAAAAATGTTTGTAACAATAACAACTCAAGACAGTCCTTCGTTTTTAGAATATGCTATTGATAACGAATGCGGAACCCAAAGGGTCGCACTCCATGAATTTTTTTACAAAGTCGTATGGTTTAATATAGCTGAATCCAAGGAGAATAATATGATTAAAAAAATGTGATAATAGAGGAAACTTAGTTGGCCAGTTAACCATACCTGATGGTTATTACGGGTTTTGCTCACTAAAAGAAGCAATGAGTAACTTCGACATTACTCTCAAACTTAACAATGCAAATTTGAAAATAATGTTGACATTCAAACCTGAAGAAGAAGAAGTAGGTTACTATTTTGATGGAGAGCTAGCTAAAATGTTAGGTTTTGCAACTGACAATCGAGCCATTAATAGTTTTAGAGTTACATCAGACAAAACTACTTATGAGGGAGAAAATCCGCTCGATCTTGCATTACATTCATTACTCTATGTTCATTTGGACGAGCTGAGCACTGATGAAAACTTATATGATGGAAGGCCCTCAACTGTTTTAAGAGCTCTTCCATCAGGGAAAGCTGCATATTGCGATTATGAAATTATACAATTCTCTAATTTACAGTTTAAAAAATTAGCTTGTGGGAGGGTCAGATCATTTAATATAAAGATCACAGATAAAACAGGGAAAGTCGTGAAATGTGATAACCTGCACATTGTTTTAGAAATAAACTAATAAGTTGTACTAAAAATAATGTCGCGTGGGCCAGAAGAATCGGGAGTTACATTAGCGCCTGTGAGGTGTGTAACTTTAGAATTAAAAGACCTTGCAGACACCGAGGACTTTGAACAGAACGGTGAGATAGGCACTTTGTATGGTTTTGAGTATACTAAAGATGGTTATTATAAACGCAAAGAGGTTAGCGACAACAAAAGGTTTCCTAAACTAGAACAACTACGCAATCTAGAAGCAAATAATGCAGGTTATTATGAATATAAAATAGTTCGAAAAACTGACAACAAATGGCACTTAGAACCATATTTAGAATGGGACATAAAATTTGAATTCTTAAGCCCATTTACATTTTTTGACCGTCAAAAAAGTTTCAGAAAAGCATTCAACTCTGGTCCTTTACATATAAGTCTTATGCCGGAGGACAATAGTCGGAAAGAGATCGAAATAAAGCCGTTTGGGAACAAACAGTACATCCTCCACAGAAGAGAATCGGTTTTAAAGAAAGCTTCTACAAAATTACAGTTCATTCCACGCACAAAATTAGGAGACACGTTCACAATGATATTTGAAATTTCTGTCTTAAAAGATGAGGCGAGGAATGGAGCTTTGGGCGTCAGTGACAATCTTATGAAAGGAATTCTTATTAGCTGGCAAAACTTAGACGTTGACAAACTTAAAGTTACTGTCGTTGTTCTTTACAATGGCGAGGATATTAAGGTCATGACAACAAGCAACAAAATTGATATTAGTCTACATAGAAACGATCTTACAGAACTGAACTGGATTAATCTTACACATTTGGACCTTATAGGTTTTTATTATACTGAACAAGTTTTGACAGAGAGTATGATAAACATAATAACTGGATTAGATTAAATTCTGTTTTAAAACTATGGAGCAGTTAAACTTTATGACAAAAAACCCTCATTGTTCATTAATTTGTGGACAGACTGGTTGTGGAAAAACAATATTTGTCCTCGACCTATTACAGTTTATCGTTATAATTTTGATCATATTGTAATTTTCTCTCCGACACTTAAATGGAACAAACCATATCACGATAGAAGGTTTATATGGACGGATGATGACATATATTTAGTTGATCCCAGCAATAAACTGAGTGAGTGTTTAGAACACTTTTATAGATTGTTTGAAGGAACGCAGACACTATTTATTATAGATGACTGTTCGGCAGAAAGAGACATAGTTAAAAAGAGAAAATCTTTGTCAAAACTGTCTTTCAGTGGAAGACATGCTGGGATAAGTGTGTGGATTTTATGTCAGAAATATAACTCAGTTTTAAAAGACTTTAGAGAACAGTTAAAGACTGTAGTTTTATTTCATATGAAAGACAGAGAGACGCATTTGATGAATGTATGCGTGAAAATGATGTTATTGAAAACGATCAAGAAAAACACAGGATTAAGCAAAAACTGAAATCTGAAAAGTTTTGTAAATTAGTATTAAAAACAGATAATCCTACACAGTATATATGTTTGTAAGGAGTTTACTAATTAGAGAACGAGTAAATGCCGGGACTCGGGCGGCCGCCCCGAAAACGGTAAAACCGTTTGAGGGGCGGTTGAGCTAGTCCCGGCATTTACTCGTTCTCTAAGGGAAAAAGGGAAAAGAATTTATCATTATTCAGATTTTGAAATAGAGTACTTACACGGACTTCATTCGTATTTCAGCCCTTCCCGGTGCTGTGGCAGCACCAGTAATGGTACAGGCAACTGTGGCAGTTGCGTAACAACAGTGCTCTGGCAGCACCTAATTGCGGAGAGGACGACGACTCTCGGAGTCGTGAGAGAATTTAAAGAATTTGTCATGTTGACCCACAAAGAATGTTGATTGTCCCCTTGGGCCGGAACTCAGATGATATTCTTGTATTTTAAGCCATCTTTTGATTCTTCTTTGGAAAATGTATGAATTGTTTCTCAAGTGAAGAGAGAAACCTGAATGTTGACTGGGTCGGAATTCAGATACTAGCCATCTTTAATTCTTCTTTGGAAAATGTATGAATTGTTTCTCCAGTGAAGAGAGAAACCTGTAAAAAAAAAGTTCTTATGAATTACTATGTATAATGAGATTAAATGTGGTCCCAGCTAGTGGATCTGTAGAATGTTTGTACCTCCACTGGAGTGGAGGAACATAAGATTTAAAGATTTGAAAAGTTGATTAACGTTTAGTAAATTATTCCCTGGAGAGGAGGGGGAGAAGAAGAGTTACTGTAGTGCGCCTTCTGGTTGTTTGGAGAGACTGCGTTTGCACGGAGTGAATGCTGAGCTGAGTGCGTGTATGCATTTATGCTCAGTGTGACAGTGACCCAGACTGGGGAAGTAACCCTGAGTGATAAAGTGACTCAGACTGGGTCACAGTAACCTGAATGATAAAGTGACTGAGACTGGGTCACAGTAACCTGAATGATAAAGTGACTGAGACTGGGTCACAGTAACCTGAATGATAAAGTGACTGAGACTGGCTCACAGTTACCTGAATGATAAAGTGACTGAGACTGGCTCACAGTAACCTGAATGATAAAGTGACTGAGACTGGCTCACAGTAACCTGAATGATAAAGTGACTAAGACTGGCTCACAGTAACCTGAATGATAAAGTGACTGAGACTGGCTCACAGTAACCTGAATGATAAAGTGACTGAGACTGGCTCACAGTTACCTGAATGATAAAGTGACTGAGACTGGGTCACAGTAACCTGAATGATAAAGTGACTGAGACTGGGTCACAGTTACCTGAATGATAAAGTGACTCATACTGGGGCAGGAATCCAGAGTGATTATCAATATGGAGTGATCTAGAGTAATGATCAACTTAAAGTGGCCCACATTGGGTCAAAATGTTCTCATTTATGTTAACATAAAGTGATTCATACTAGGTCATAGTTACCGCGAGAGATAATGAAACATCTGACCGTGAATGGATCGAAGTAACCAGCGTGATGATACATAAAAGCGAACCAGAATGGGTCAAAGTAACCCAAAGTGATAATACATAAAAGTAAACCAGAATGGGTCAAAATAACCCAAAGTGATAATACATAAAAGTAAACCAGAATGGGTCAAAGTAACCCAAAGTGATAATACATAAAAGTAAACCAGAATGGGTCAAAGTAACCCAAAGTGATAATACATAAAAGTAAACCAGAATGGGTCAAAGTAACCCAAAGTGATAATACATAAAAGTAAACCAGAATGGGTCAAAGTAACCCAAAGTGATAATACATAAAAGTAAACCAGAATGGGTCAAAGTAACCCAAAGTGATAATACATAAAAGTAAACCAGAATGGGTCAAAGTAACCCAAAGTGGTAATACATAAAAGCGAACCAGAATGGGTAAAAGTAACCCAAAGTGATAATATACTCAGAGGCATAAAAAAACGCGAAAAATAGAGACAGTGCACGATTGTTCACATTGTGAACAGGACGTAAGCAATGTCGTTGGCACGTGCAACATTAGCAGAACGTGGTGTCTTGGCCGGTTGTAACCTCGTAACAGTGGGTGAATGTTGCCGGGTCAGCTTTTTTGGCACGAGGAGTGCATTTGCCATGTTGACTACCTACGCCACGTGCATCAATGTGAATTGCAACTCAATGTGGCCACGATTGTGGGGCTATAAATTTCCAAACCCCAAAAAGTTCAAATTATCCCTTCCAGCGGCGCCAACATAATGCCGAGACTTTCTCGTCAAGATCGTTGCATAGCAATGGGGCAACTGCAGGCCGGGGTTCCAATGAGGCAGGTCGCTATCGCATTCGGAGTCCACATTTCCACCGTCTATCGCCTTCTGGACCGCTTTCAAGCAAGAAACACCACTGATGACAGACTGAGGAGCGGCAGACCGAGGGTCACCATAGCAGCCCAAGACCGCCATCTTCTGCGTCAGCATCGACGGGAGCCTTACCAAACCGCTGCCAACACAGCCAGGGACACCGTCGGCAACCATGGCAGGCCAATCAGCAGCAGGACCGTGCGTCGCCGACTGAACACAGTTGGTCTCCAATGCAGGCGTCCAGCCCGTCGACCTGTCCTGACACTCCAGCATCGCCAGAACCGTCTGCAGTGGGCACAGATCCACGTGCATTGGCGCCATCGGGACTGGGGCCGAGTCCTCTTCAGTGATGAAAGCCGGTTCTGCGTCGACCCAGGCGATGGCCGCACCCGGATCTGGAGAAGAGCGGGGGAACGCTTCACGGATGCCAACATCACCGAAAGCCATGGGGTGGTGAAAGCATCATGATCTGGGGGGCTATCGGCATGAATCGCCGTATTGGGCCAGTCATCTTCCAGAATGTGGGTCCAGGACGTGGTAACAGGGTCACTGCTGTTCATTACATCGACCAAGTTCTGAGGCCCCACATCCTGCCGCATTTCCAGCAGCATCCACAGAACCTGTTTCAGCAGGGCAACGCAAGGCCGCACACTGCCCGTGCTATGCAGAACTTCCTGAGGCAGAACAACATCAATCTGCTGCCTCACCCAGCCCGTTTTCCCGACCTTAACCCAATAGAGCATTTCTGGGATGCCCTTCAGAGGCAGTTGAACCAGCTCAACCCCAGACCCCAGACAGCAGCTCAGCTTGCTGTCGCTGTGGGCCAGGTGTGGTGGCAAGTCCCCCAGAGGCAGACCAACACTCTGGTGCGCTCGATGTACCGCAGGTGCACAGCTGTGATCAATGCTCGAGGTGGTCACACCAGATACTGACATTCTGCTGTTAACACAGGGTCAAGGTCAAGTTCATGTGACCTTATTTTCTACCAGAATGAACTTTGAAAGGACACTTTTGCGGTGTTTGATTGCTTTTTCTCACTTTCTATTACCAATTCAAAGGAATCGTTGGCCAAATTACATCAAAATTTCTATACAGTTTGTTTTCGCGTTTTTTATGCCTCTGAGTATATATAAAGGGGAACCAGAATGGGTCAAGGTAACCCAAAGTGATATTACATATACGTGAAACAGAATGGGTCAAAATAACCCAAAGTGATATTACATAAAATGGAACAAGAATGGCTCAAAGTATCCCAAAGTGATATTACATAAACGTGAACCATATAGGGTCAAAGTAACCCAAAGTGATAATACATAAAGGTGATCCGGAATGGGTCAAAGTAACCTAAAGTGATAATACATAAGAGTGAACCGCAAAGAGTTAAAGTAATCCACAATGATGTCCCAAAAAGGGTCACTGTAATCATGTTTTGGATCAACAGTCAATGGATAGGCAATGACACGACGACCCAGACTGTCTTAGTGACCCAAAGTGATACTGTTCACTGACCTAGAATGGGGCATGGTGACCCGAAGTGATACTGTTCACTGACCTAGAATGGGGCATGGTGACCCGAAGTGATACTGTTCACTGACCTAGAATGGAACATGGTGAAGTGATACAGTTCACTGACCTAGAATGGCGCATGGTGAAGTGATACTGTTCACTGACCCAGAATGGAGCATGGTGACCTGAAGTGATACAGTTCACTGACCTACAATGGGGCATGGTGACCTGAAGTGATACTGTTCACTGACCTAGAATAAGGCATGGTGAAGTGATACAGTTCACTGACCAAGAATGGGGCATGGTGAAGTAATACTGTTCACTGACCTAGAATGGGGCATGGTGACCCGAAGTGATACTGTTCACTGACCTAGAATGGAGCATGGTGAGGTGATACTGTTTACTGACCTAGAATGGGGCGTGGTGAAGTGATACTGTTCACTGACCTAGAATAAGGCATGGTGAAGTGATATTGTACACTGACCTAGAATGGGGCATGGTGAAGTGATACTCTTCACTGACCTAGAATGGGGCATGGTGACCTGAAGTGATGCTGTTCACTAACCTAGAATGGGGCATGGTGAAGTAATACTGTTCACTGACCTGGAATGGAACGTAGTGACCTGAAGTGATAGTGTTCACTGCCCTAGGGCATGGTGAGGTGATACTGTTCAATATCTAGGATGGGGCATGGTGAAATCATACTGTTCAATGATCTAGGATGGGGCATGGTGAAATCATACTGTTCACTGCCTAGAATAGAGCATGGTGAAATCATACTGTTCAATATCTAGGATGGGGCATGGTGAAATCATACTGTTAAATATCTAGGATGGGGCATGGTGAAATCATACTGTTCAATGATCTAGGATGGGGCATGGTGAAATCATACTGTTCACTGCCTAGAATAGAGCATGGTGAAATCATACTGTTCAATATCTACGATGGGGCATGGTGAAATCATACTGTTAAATATCTAGGATGGGGCATGGTGAAATCATACTGTTAAATATCTAGGATGGGGCATGGTGAAATCATACTGTTCAATGATCTAGGATGGGGCATGGTGTAACAGGTAGAATACTAAATACGACACGGGCATCTCTTGTTTAATGAAGTAGCTGTGAAGCATGTGACAAGTAGTTTACAAGTAGTAGATGGGAACAATGTGACAGATAAGATACTAACGAGAGACTGACATGGCTGGTTTAATGAAGTACCTGTGAAGTATATGACTGGTAGATAACTAACGAGACACTGACATGTCTGGTTTAATGAAGTAGATGTGAACAATGTGACAGATAAAATACTAACGAGACACTGACATGACTGGTTTCATGAAGTCGATGTGAACTATGTAATAGGTAGAATACAAATGGGACACTGACATGTCTGGTTTAATGAAGTAGATGTAAACTATGTAAAAGGTAGAATACTTATGTGACTCTGACATGTCTGGTTTAATTAAGTAGTTGTG
Source organism: Conus canariensis (assembly GCA_033310375.1). Taxonomy (NCBI): domain Eukaryota; kingdom Metazoa; phylum Mollusca; class Gastropoda; order Neogastropoda; family Conidae; genus Conus; species Conus canariensis. The sequence continues at coordinate 37,681,226 of CM065745.1, forward strand.
GACAATGTGACAGGTAGAATACAAATGTGACACTGAAATATCTGGTTTGATGAAGTCGATGTGAACTATGTAACAGGTAGAATACAATCGTGGTACTGACATGTCTGGTTTAATGAAGTATTTGTGAACTATGTGACAGGTACAATACTAATGTGACTCTGACATGTCTGGTTTAATGAAATAGTTGTGAACTATGTGACAGGTAGAATACAATTGTGGTACTGACATGTCTGGTTTAATGAAGTAGGTGTGGACTATGTAACAGGTAGATTATTAGCCTAACACTGACATATCTGGTCTAATTAAGTAGTTGTGACAGGTAGAAAACTAATGTGACACTGGCATGTCTTGTTTAATGAAGTAGCTGTGAAGTATGTGACAGACAGAATGCTAACGAGACACTGACATGTCTGGTTTAATGAAGTAGAACTGAACAATGTGACAGGTAGAACACTAGTATGACACTGACCTGTCTGGTTTCATGGAATAGATGTGAACAGTGTGACAGGTAGAATACTAATGTGACACTGAAATCACTGTTCATTCTGATTCCATGACATTCTTACGAATATTGCAACAGCTAGACCACTGATGCCACACTTTCATATTGGATCCCTTTGAGCAGGTATGAACTACGTGACAGCTAGTATGTTAATGCCACACTGGTGGGGCTGATCGAATTAACTTCATCGTGGTTTATCTGACAGGTATGAACTACATGGCAGCTAGTATGTTGATGCCACACTGGTAGGGCTGATCTAATTACCTTCATCACCCCACCGGGGTCTGCCCTGGGGGACCTGGGTGGGGTGTCTTATTTTTAGTTCTCAGGGTCACCCTCTTGTGCCCCTTGAGGGTGGGACTTTGTTTTAAGTGGGCTTTCTTTTTCTCTGTTTTTTGTGTTTTTTCTGCCTACCCATGGTTCTTTCACCTGCATTTCTCTTTCAACATTCTCCTTATTAATCTGCAGTTTTCTGTTTTGTCTATCTTCTGCCTTTACGGATCTTTATCCTATTCTTTTCCTTTTTTCACAAGTCTTCTGTAGCACTTTCTATTTTCTCTGTGGCCTCTTGGTCCACCGTGTTGACCGTGCGGTGCGGCCCGTGTCGGGGGAGAATGGTGTCCTGGTGGTTGAGAGGGACTCGGAGTAGGATCTGCGCCCCTCAACACGCCACTTTGGCCCGGACTTCCCCTAGACGGGGGGCAGCATGGGGCCCAATGCTGTCAACCGGTCGCCTTCACAGTGTGGGCATGGCATGGGTCAAACCGTGTGCCACGTTGCTTGTCCTGGAAGCCAGGTGAGTGGCCTCCTGTCCGTTCCCGGCAGTTGGTCATGAGCCTGGTGGATGGGGTGGAGCGCGTGCCACGCGGTGTATACCTGCACTATAACCCTGGTGTTTCCCTTTGCTGGAGGACCGCTTAGGGGCATCGCCCTTGTGGGCACTCGATGGCGGGTGGGGAGTAGGGGAGGTGAAGTTTTTTTTCTTTCATTATGACATCTAAACAACTACCCCCTAACAAAAAGAGAAGAAATGATGATGGACATGGCACGCTTATGGACGAGACTATGAATAGAGATTCAGATTCAGATAATGAGATAAGAGAAGTGGCAAAGAGAAAGGGTATCCAAAACACATGGCCAAGCTTCCTTTTAGTGGAAGCAAAAGATCCGAAAGAATCCATTGCTCGGATTTCTCCGTTCGCTGTTTGCAAGTGGTTCGAGGGAGTTTCGTCCACAGGATTTAAAATGATCAAAAGACTCCGATCTGGTAGTTACCTTGTTAACTGTGCTACGGAAGCGGCGTCTCGGTTGCTGCTGAAAAGGGATGGTTCTCAACTCATGCAGATCACAGTTAAGGTTTCCATTCACCCTTTTCTCAACTACTCGAAAGGGGTAATCAGATGTGTTGACTTGGCTGGAGTTGCTGAATCAGAAATTCGGACTGAGATGGAAAGTCAGGGTGTTCTGCAGGTCCATAGAGTTAAAATCTCTAAAGGAAGTGACTTAATCGAAACCAACACGCTATTCTTGACTTTTGCTATGCCATCTCCCCCAGAGTTTGTCAAAGTGGGTTATGTCCGAGTGAAAGTTACGCCTTTTGTACCATCTCCCTTGCGGTGTTTCAAGTGCCAACGCTTTGGGCATTCCAGCCGAGCTTGTCGGGGTCAGGAGATCTGTCGTGACTGTGGACAGAAGAAGCATGATGAATCTTGTATAAATGCTGTATACTGTGTCAATTGTAAGGGTGACCATCCAGCAAATTCAAAAAGTTGTCCAGTGTGGAAAAAGGAATGCGAGATTCAGAAAGTAAAGATTGAGAGGAAATGTTCCTTTCTTGAGGCTAGAAGGTTAGTGGAGGCCAGGACTCCTTCGGCTGCGACTTATGCACAGAAGGTGGTTAACGATTCTGCGAACCGGTCATCGGGTGATGATCTGGGAGCAGCTCCATTCACTGCTCTGGAGAAGAAATTGACAGAATTGTTGTCATCGGTTTTGGATCGGCTTACTATACTTGAACAATCAGTTGAGGTTTTGTCTCAGAAATGCAATAGTGTTCCGTCCAGCAGTGTACAACAGGCTTCAGCCCCTGCTGGTGAGGGAAGAAGTGTTTCAGTTGTACAAAGTGCTGTGGATCAGAGGTCAGGGGTGAAGGATCGGAGGAAAGAGATGTCCCCTCGCTCACAGGCCAATAACAGCAGTACGAGACAGGCACGCAGTGAGGAGCGTCCTTTTCGGACTCCAGACCCTCCTAGGGGAAAATCTCGAAGTCAGGTATTTGGTGCAGCAGGTTTCAGTCCAGTAAGAGCAAATTCCAAGCATGGCAACAAACAACTTAGAAATTCATCAGGAGCATCGGCTTCTGACCTTGTCTTGAAGAACCGTTTTAGTTCTTTGGTGGACAGTGAAGTTTCTGGAGAAGAGGGCTGATAGATATTCTTTTAACAACCTAACATGGACATACTCCAGTGGAACATAAGGGGAGTTAAAGCAAATTGTCGGGACCTTGAGCTATTATTGACAGAGTATAGATCTTCGGTAATTGCTCTTCAGGAAACCCTTTTAACTGCAAGTAAGAAGCATGAGATTCCTGGTTTCTCCTGCTTACTCAAGCCAGCTTCTGCAGACTTTTCAAGGAGAGGCGTTTCTCTTTATATTCATAATTCGGTACTACATACAGAAATTCCACTTCAGACGGATCTGGAGGCAGTGGCAGCTCGTATCTCGTTAAACAAGGTCGTTACGATATGTTGTTTGTATCTGTCTCCATCTTCTGTGATTTCGAAGAGTCAGTTGGATGGTTTAATTTCTCAGCTCCCTCGCCCATTTCTTTTATTGGGTGACTTGAATGGCCATTCTCCACAGTGGGGAAGTAACTGCACCAATTCTCAAGGGAAAGTTCTTGAGGATTTTATATCGGATCATGATCTCTGTCTTCTGAATTCAGGCTCACCGACCTTTTGTTCTCCTTCTGGTTCTTTGACTCACTTGGATTTGTCCATTTGCGACCCTTCCTTATTTTTGGACTTAGAGTGGCAGGTTCATTCGGACCAAAGCGGGAGTGATCACTTTCCGATTTTTATTTATTTTACAAAGCAAATGCAGGAGTCCCCTCGGGAAACATGGAAGTTTCGCTCTGCAGATTGGAGTCTTTATCAGCAACAGATTTTAAGTAGACTGCCTATGAATCTGTTGCGGAGTTATGATGATCCTGTTTTGCAGTTCACTAAAGTGATTGTAGAGAGTGCTAAGGAAGCTATTCCCAAGTCCCGTGATAAACCAAATGATGTTAAGACCCCTTGGTATGATAAAGAGTGCAAAACTTTGAAGGGTAAGAGAAAAGGTGCTCAAAGACTTTTTGCTAGGTTTCCTATGGTGGGGAACAAAGTTAAACATCAGGCGTGTAGGGCTAAGTGTCGGTATACTTTTAAAACTAAGAAGAAAGAATCTTGGAAAAAATTTTGTTCGAATCTGTCCTTTAAGGTCAATTCAAGGAAAGTCTGGAAACTAATCCGTAAGATTAAGGGAAAGTCGGTTACATCAGTTATAAAATGTTTGCAAGTAAATGGATCGATTATTACTAATAAAAAGGAGGTTGCTAACTTGTTAGCTGTTACTATCCATCAAAATTCGTCAGCTGATCATTATTGCAAGGAATTCCAGCGTATCAAAAGATCAGCAGAGTCAAAATCTTGTTCCTTCGTGCCAGATAGTTCTGAGGATTACAACTGCGTTTTCAGCATGGATGAGTTAACGGACGCCATTTTGAAAGCCAACAACTCAGCTCCTGGACCAGATGACATTCATTATCAATTTATTCAACATTTGCCAGCTGAGGGTTTAAAGGTGTTGTTGTCTCTGTTTAATCATGTTTGGTGTTCAGGGTATTTTCCACCTTCTTGGAGAGAGGCGGTTGTTATCCCTATTCCTAAACCAGGGAAAGATCATTCGGACCCTAACAACTATCGTCCTATAGCTTTCACTAGTTGCTTATGTAAAACTATGGAGAGAATGGTATATTCTCGATTGTTATGGCAGTTAGAATGTCTGGGGGCCTTAGATGTTTCCCAGTGTGGATTTCGGAACAACCGCAGTACTACTGATCACCTGGTTCGATATGAGTCTTTTATCAGGAATGCTTTGATTAATGGAGAACATGTAGTTTCTATTCTTTTTGATTTAGAAAAAGCTTATGACACAACATGGAGGCATGGAATTCTCCAGGATTTGAAGGCACTTGATTTCAAAGGTAATTTACCAATGTTTATTGCTAATTTTTTGTCTAACAGGCATTTCAGTGTTAGGCTTCATTCGACCTTTTCGGATCCTTTTGAGCAGGAGATGGGTGTCCCTCAGGGTAGCATCCTTTCTCCACTTCTGTTCAATCTCAAGATTAATAACATCGTCCAGTCAGTAAATTCTGGAATTGATAAGTCATTATTTGTTGATGACTTCTCCATCTCTGCCAAGGGGAAAACTTTGGCTGCAGCTGAGCGTCAACTTCAGTTGTGTGTTAATCGTGTTCAGCAGTGGGTTACTGAAAATGGATTTAAGTTTTCAGCTACTAAGACAGAGTGTGTTCATTTCCATAGGAAAAGATCTCAGGTCTTAGAACCAGCTATCAGTCTCAATGGTCAAGTAATTAAAGTTTCCAAACAAGTGAAATTTTTGGGGTTATTTTTGATAATAAGCTTTCTTTTTTGCCTCACATTAAGTACATTAAACAATCTTGCCAGTCAGGTTTGAATGTTTTGAAGGTTATTAGTCACACTGATTGGGGTGCAGACAAGCGAACTTTGTTGCGATTGTATCGGGCTTTGGTGAGACCAAAGCTAGATTATGGGTGTGTGGTATATGGTTCTGCACGAAAATCTTACCTCAAAGCTCTTGATCCAATTCATCATCAAGGACTGCGGATTGCTCTGGGAGCATTTCGCACATCTCCAAAAGAGAGTTTGTATGTTGAATCTGGTGAACCCCCTCTGGAGCTAAGGAGGTTGTGTCTTTCCATGAATTACTATCTGAAACTGAGGGCTAATCCAGAAAACCCTGCCTATGATATTGTCATGAACCCGCCTTTTAGAGCCAAATATGATCTAAAGCCAAATGAGATTCCTCCACTGGGTATTCGTATTTTGCCCCACTTCGGGGCAGCTGGCATTGACCTTGATGCTGTTGATGACGGTCCATTACAGACTGATGTACCTCCCTGGAAAGTCGCCAATCCAGAGATTATTTTATATTTAACTCAATTTCGAAAGGAGGTCACCTCAAGTGCTGCATATAAACAACTTTATCTTGGGCAATGTGAACTTTATCAAGATTTTATCAAGATTTTTACAGATGGTTCTAAAAAAGGTGAGAGGGCTGCAGCTGCCATTGTGTGTGATAACAATTTTCAGAAGCCTACTTTGTTAAGATTGCGGGATTGGTCGTCTGTTTATACTGCTGAACTGAAGGCTTTAAATCTGGCCCTCAGTGCGGTGTCCAGGTCAGATCAGAATGATTTCCTTATTTTATCGGATTCATTGTCGGCATTGTCGGCTCTATCGACAAGAGAAGTTTCACATCCAGTTTTGGCTGATATTCATGATCTTCATACTCGGCTTGTCTCTTCGGGAAAGCATATAGTTTTCTTGTGGGTCCCCAGCCACATGGGAATCTATGGTAACTCAGTGGTGGACAAAGCAGCCAAACAAGCTCTCGGTGCAAGTCTTTCCAGGAGGCCTATGCAGTTTGTTCCTCACTCTGATCTACGTCATAAATCTAGTTTGTATTGTCGTGAACTGTGGCTGAGTGAATGGTGTAATCAAATTCATAATAAATTGTTTAAAATTTGCCCAGATTTAACCAATCCTTTCCCATCGGTGGTATGTAACCGTAAAGAGGAATCGGTTTTGTCACGGTTACATATTGGGCACAGCTATATAACGCACAGTTGGATACTCAGAGGGGAAGACCCCCCATGGTGTGTTGCATGTGACAGCTTGTTCAGTGTTAATCATTTTTTGACAGAATGTGCTGATTTGATGTGTATCAGAGAGAAGTTCTTTTCCACCAGTGATTTATCAGTTCTTTTTCGTGAGATTTCAGTAGATCTTATTTTTTCTTTTTTGAAAGAGGTAAACTTATTTTATAAAATATAATGTTTTAATTATGTATACAGGTGTCGTCGGAGTTGAACAGATAATTGTGCTTTTGTCCTCATAAATTTTAAGCGATGTGTTAATACTAGTGTGGGTATTTGTATCTAGAGACTTAGATATGATAGCTGAGGTCCTGATTTGGCTCCTAGTAGTCCGCTGGACCCTATAAACACAAACTAACTAACTATTACCTTCATCGTGGTTTATGTGACAGCCAGTGTGCTCATTTCTGACTGGATCTGAATTGAGCGAAGTAGACAATATGTTCATCAATAGACTGAGAGCTGAAAACTGACCAGCTGATTTATTGAGTGACGTCACACATGGTCAGTTGGCTGTAGGTTCAAGCGGTCAAAGCTCTTGATTCCCAAATGGTGACTCCAGCTTCCAGATCCAACAGCACTGGGTGAAGAAAAGGGGGGTGGGGGAGGGGATGGAGGACGTGCCAGTCTGATCAGCCCAGGAAAAGAGTTTTATCCTCTAAGAAACATTGGAGAAGGAGGAAATGGGCTATCCCCCCCCCCCCCCCCCCCCGCCCCTTCCAGAAAACAGTTGTTTTAATTCAAGGAAACAGTGATAACAGGAAATCAGTAATGATTTGTCCCTTTGAGAACATGTATTACTCTTAAATGAAGTAGTGATAACAGAGAAATCACAAATCATTTTCCCTTGGTAAACATTTTTTATCCTTCAAAGAAGTAGTGATAACTGGGAAATCAGGAATCATCTCCTCCCGGGAAAACATCTGTTATCCTTCAAGAAAATAGTGACAACAGGGAAACCAGTCATCATTATCCCAAAGAAAACATTATTATCTTTCAAGGAAGTGATGATAACAGGAAATCATTGGTCATTTCCCACTAGAAAACATATATTATTCTTTAAAGGACACGGCGATAACAGGAAATCGGTGATTATTTCACTCAGGAAAACGTTTATGATCCGTTAAAGGAAACGATGATAACAAAAAATCAGTAACCATTTCACCCAGGAAAACACTTATTATGTTTCAAATAGACAGTGACGACAGGTAAATCATTAATATAACAAATACTAAAAACCAAACTCAGTACTGTTAACAATCACGAAATCTCTCTCTTACCCTCAGATAGAAAGCAAAACATGAAGTTACAGCTATTAAACATCCAATCAAAAAACACAGCATATCATCCTGTTTTTCACTTCAGAACACATACACCCAACCCTCAGTCAATTGTCACTCACCTTTGCTAAAACATCCACCCCCATTAGAGAATACTGAACGAACACACAACACAACTGTGTACTCCGTGAACCAGCAACAATAAATTCCCCATTTTACGGGAAACCAGATGGTTAAAATCCACGTAAAATAAATGTACGTTTCACACACGCTTGCCTGCTTTGAGCTGATAAGAAAATCAGAAAATTTCCCCACAGAAGGAGGCGGGGGAAGGGGTGGGGGAGGGATGTGCAAGGAATCAAATGGCAAGACTATTCAAGTTTTAGGTAAATAAAACTAAATCACCCCACACAGATCTCGTAACACACTCAACTAAAGTCCCTACCTGGCGCCCCTTGTGTAAAACTTTGCAATAAGACAGGCCATTCAACCTTTTTTTTTTTTTTGCCTTCCCCAGACGAAAAGTTAAAGCAGAACTCGGCAACAGAAAGTACGACCGGAAATATTCTCCCCCAAAAAAGAAAGAAAGAAAAAAAAAACAAAAGAAAAAGAAAAAAGAAAGAAAAAAAAAATCCGACAAGCAATTCAAGGGAGGGAATTCCAATTAAATCAGTCAATACAAAAAAGACGTTGCCTCTCCTGGACCAGTTTTAACTCCTTCACTGCATTCACTACTTTTTGAACGAATCTGGGAACTATATCAATCAACACTTCATAACTCCAGCTGGTCTCATTGCTGATGACTTCATTCGTTGCACCTGCAATCTGACAACAAGAGCAGGGGACCCCTTCTCTCTCCATGGTTAATCCTGTCACGATATGCACGTGCTTACCTCAGCCATCTACTCTCTGTGGCAAAAGGAAAATCGGTTATGATCACTTTCCCCCGGAAAAAAAAAAAAAAAAAAAAAAAAACCTGTCATATTTCATGAAAGCAGTGAAAAAAGGAGCTCAATTCTCATTTCCTTCGGTAAAACTCATGCTGAACAATTAAGTAGTGGGGAAAACAAGTGCAGGCTAACAATTCTTCAGTCGTTATAGTAATGACTTGGCAAAGATTCGAAATTAAAAAAAAAAAAAAAAACATTGAAGATGAAGAAAATGGGGGAATATATTTTAAATATGAGAAGCCCTTCACTAGCTGCCTGAGGGAACCATCGTAATCCCTCTCGAAGACGCATTTATTTGTATTGCCTGCTCCTAGGCCTTTCGTCTGCTGGATCGGACTCATCAGGGAGACACGGCTGATTGTGTCTGTGCTCTTGGTGTCGAATAGAGACACACCACAGTCCATAATTCTGTGGTGTTCTCACCACCAAGGGTTCAAAAAAGAATCCAACAGCACCCTCAAAGCAGCCAGCGAAGGATAGTAAGATGGAACAAAACAAAAGTGTGGAGAGGAAAAAAGTTGATGAAAAACTAAAAGCATTATTCAAACAGTATAAAATGTAGGGGACAATCTTTGAGCCTA
>CM065745.1:37703003-37705503 GCA_033310375.1 Conus canariensis
CGCACACACACACTCACACACACACACACACACACAGGTGTCACCAACGACATGTACACGCGTGTGCGCACACACACACTCACACACACACACACACACACAGGTGTCACCAACGACATGTACACGCGTGTGCGCACACACACACTCACACACACACACACACACACACCCGGTGTCACCAACGACATGTACACGCGTGTGCGCACACACACACTCACACACACACACACACACAGGTGTCACCAACGACATGTACACGCGTGTGCGCACACACACACTCACACACACACACACACACACAGGTGTCACCAACGACATGTACACGTGTGCGCACACACACACTCACACACACACACACACACAGGTGTCACCAACGACATGTACACGTGTGCGCACACACACACACTACACACACACACACACACAGTGTCACCAACGACATGTACACGTGTGCGCACACACTCACTGAACACAAACAAGACAACACACACACACCACGTGTCATCCACACACATTTACTGTTCAAAAATCCACCACGCAATATACTGTCAAAAAGTAAGGACCAACATTTCACCGACTTATAAAAAAAGAAAATTGGGAAGTGATCAATCTCCAAGTGTAACATGAATTTATTGAATATGTGAAAAGTGTGTAAAGACAATGACAAGTCCGAGGAATCAACAAACTGGAATCGAGCGCAGTACAAACACCCCCACCCCCAAATTTGAAAGTCACAGGGGGAGTGTTTGTTCAATGTCATGGTTAATAACGTGTGTGTCCCCCGTTACTGGCAAGGCATTCAAGGCAGCGTTGTCGCATGGAGTTCACCAGTGTACGCAGAAAGGCCTGGGGGGACAGCAGCCCACTTCTGCTGGAGTGACTCAAACAGCTGACCCAGGTTAGCAGGAGGAGGACGACGCTGCTGCAGTCTCCGGCCCAACTCATCCCAAAGATGTTCGATGGGGTTCAGGTCTGGGCTGTTTGCGGGCCACTGCATTCTGTTGACACCAGCAGCTTGGAGAAACGTGTTTACTGCTCTGGTGCGATGGGGCCGTGCATTGTCGTCTTGAGAGACTGCCTGAGGTCGAAGCTGTTGAATGGCTGGCAGCACCAGGGGTTGCAAAATCTCTGTTTGGTAGCGAACACCATTCAAGTTCCCTGCCACATTGTAGAGAACCGTTCTGTAGCGTGTGCTTATGCCGCCCCAAATCATAACGGATCCCCCACCATAGCGGTTCCTTTCCAGGACAGCTTCTTCTGCAAAACGCTCCCCACGGCGTCTCTAGACCCTGTTCCGTCTATCGGTGGGATCCAGGCAGAACCGCGACTCGTCTGTAAACATCACGTTAGCCCACTGTTCATGTGTACATCTCACGTGCTGCGTGCACCATACTCGGCGTGCTGCTCTGTGGGCATCAGTCAAACGAGGTCTTATGGCTGGTCGTCGAGCACGGAGGTTAGCGGCGTGTAGGCGGTTTCGTATGGTCTGATCACTGACAATAGTGTTGGTGGCTCTCTAAGGCGACGTCTGATGTTGTTTGCACTTGCTGTTCTTTCTTGTGTGGCCTGCCTTTCAATGTATCGGTCCTCTCGTGGTGTTGTTATTCTGGGTCGACCAGAGCGTGGTCGTTCTTGCACTCTTCCTGTGTCTTGAAAGTGTTGTCTGAGTCTGATAACAACAGAGTGTGATACCCCAAGTCTCCGTGCCACTTCCCGGACTGCAACTCCTTCTTGGAGCCATCCTATTGCTCTTCCTCGATCCAGCTCGTTCAGTCTTCGACGTGGAGGCATGCTGTTGCATTGCATTTTTCGCCAGTACAGTGGCTTTTAAAGACATTTGGTTGAGCATACTTTATGACCTACAGCCTGATTTAGCTCGTGCTTCACATGATTTTGATTCAGCACATGCTCCTCGGATCCCAAGCACATCAGAAATTCACCCCAATTTGTTCCAAAAATGACAAGTCGCGACACGTGTTTTTCAAGGCGCGTGAGAAATGTGTGCCACAAAATTGCAGTTGCCGCATTCACTATCAATTTGTGCGTGTGGTTCAATTTGTTTGGACCACAAAGGCGGTACAATTGAATTTTTGTGAATTTTTAAAAGTTTTTGTGCATTCTCAATGTTGGTCCTTAACTTTTTTTGAACAGTATATATAATAATGCATACGTTGGATCAGCATGTTAGTAAAGTAGGGAGACAGACAGGCAGAAGGACACACTGTTAAATAATTTTCGAAAGGAAACTTTCAAGCAGCGCACGGACCTGGGTGTTATATGACCTGAATCATGGAATTCCGTCCAGAGAAGGCAAGTGTTTGTAATTTAGTTATCCAGAATGCCTCCCTTGCAGTTCCCTCAGCAAAGCTATCGGACCTGATTTTTTCAATGGCGATGCATTGCATGTTGTCTAAAGTATGATCTGATTGATTAAAGTGTTGGGTAACTAAAGTTCCTGTATTCTTGTTCATGTTGGATCGGAGTTGGTAAAATCTCTGTT
>CM065745.1:37713003-37725503 GCA_033310375.1 Conus canariensis
TCAATGTTTTTAATATTTGCATATCGGTACTGATGCGCTTTGATGTCTGTCATTCCTAATCTAAATCATGTTAGGTAACTTCTAACATGCCTGTCAATATTAAGTGAGAAATATTTTTTCACAACCAGCAGGTGTCTTAAGTTCTGTAAAACGAATATCGCTCACTGTTTTGGATATTTTCTTGCCAGTTTTGCCATCGGTTATCAATTAAACTTTTTTTTTTTTTTTTTTTTTTTTTGCTGTCCCAGCCTCTGCGCCACCTCAGAGGCAATGCACACATGCCGCTAATTCCGACACCCCGACCGCAGCCACAGCCCGGTCAGCCCCGCCGCAGCCCCGGCACCGACAATCCACAGGGAGCAGTCAGTTTCAAGTCGTCAAGAGGCAACCCACCGGAGAAGACACTGCACTGCTGCCGAGTCACTTCGGTGGTGTTCAGTGGCGCCTGTTCTGATCTAACATACGCAGAACACCACCTACTAAGCCCCTACTGACGACAATAATTGCTTAGTCGCGGAGCCGGCGTGAGTGAGCTCTCCCTCCGGAGGGCGCCACCACGTCCGTCCAACGACAGCCCCCATGGACTCGCCGATACCGGCGACCCCGACGGAACCAAACCAAGGCCACAGACGTGGAGAGGACATCGAAACTGAGGTCACCATGAGAGCAGGGCATGAAGGGCCACAGACTTTGAGACATTTTTTTTTATGCTGATCGATGAGAATGAGGATGATTAAGATGATGCTACGGATTTCCATTTCGGTCTGAGACTACATGACAGGGCTGTACTCTACGCTTCCTTTCATAATATATCCCGGCGTCAACCAGGCCCGAGAGATACAGGCACCTGCAGTGTTGGTCAGGAAATTTGAGCAACACTCTCAGAAACGCATCCATTAAGTGGATGAAACTCGACTGTGTGGTCCCAGTCTTCCCAAATGAGTCCGCAGCAAACTCAACTCTGGGTAGGAGCCGGTCGGGGCAGAAAAACCCACATGACTCTGATGGGATTCGAACCCACGACCTCCCAGCCGGGAGTCCGCGACGCTAACCACTTCGCCACGGCGGCTGGTAGTTATCAATTAAACTTTGCCAAACTTGTTTCAAAAAAGCTTTTACATTTCCAACCCCTTGACACATCCAGACACACCCAAATCCATTTAAAAACAGAAAATCCCGAACACCTGAAACCCGCGACTTTTTACCACGAGATTCCAATCCCAGCAGCATTTCATATGCTTTAAGTGGTAATCTATTGTCATCCATTCGTCCCTTCCTCAGCCAGTATCTGATACACCGTACAGATGAATTAATATAGATAGGATAGCAGCGTGTTTCCCCATAAACATATCCATTCAGTGTTTTCATGTGAACCCCAGAAATTTCTTAAGAGCAAATAAATAAACCTTTTCCACATGAATAGCAGATTTATCTAAGCCTAAAATCTCAGCATCATATTGAGCAACTGGTTGAACCTGGGCATCGAAGAGTTTTAGAAACATTGTCAAGAAGTTATTATCTAACATGTTTAACTTCTTTCAAAATAACACAATAAGGCATTTTTCGCTGTGCTTGCTGGGTCTTGACAAGCAGCGGTAAAGCTTAGGTGTGTAGAGAAATAGATGCCAAGGTATTTGTAGCAATTTACAACAGCCATCATCTTTCCATTAAAAAAAAGTCTTGCGCTTGCTGCCAAGTAACTATCTTTTCTAAAAACCACAATATTACTCTTTTTTGTATTTACCTTAAGCTGAAGTTTAGAAGCTGTTTAACACAAATTGTTTAACTGGGTCTGGAGGCCAATTGGAGTCTCAGATAATAAAACAATATCGTCAGCTAGTAAAACGATGGATAGTTCAATAAAATTGGGAGAAAGTGTTGCACTATGTCTTCCCTTTGCTATGATTTCTAAATCTAGTTCATTTATAAACAATGAGAAAAGAAAAGGGCTCCAAGCATCACCTAGTTTTACACCCTGTGTACATAAAATACAGTCAGTAAGTTCTCCACCTGATCTGACTCTTGTTTTAACGTTATTGTACATACTTTTAATACACTGCTATGATTTGCCATTGATTCTGCTCTTTTTGAGTATTTGCCAAAGTAATTTTCTAGAAACGGAGTCAAACACTTTCTCGGATTCAATAAAAGCTACATATAGCTTACAGTTACACGAAAACTGCTTTTGAATGAGAGCCAAAAGAGTAAACATATGATCTACAGTGGAATGATTCTTTTTTGAAACCAGCTTGATACTCACCAGTAATGTTATTTTGATCGATCCATTTTTGTAATCTGTTATTAATAATGGATCTGTACAATGTGCTGCTTATATCAGACAATGAGATTCCTCTATAATTACCAAGATCATTTACAGTACCTTTCTTAAACAGTGGAATGATAATCGATTCAGTCCAGCTTTCTGGATATAGTCCTTTAACAAAAACAATATTGAAAAATTTAAGAAAGAAATCAATCACGATGTCCCCATATTCTTGAATAACTCACCAATCAAACCCTTAGGACCAGTAGATTTTCCATTGTTTAAATGTCTTACCAACAATAGAATCACCTCGCTTGAAATGGGACTGTCCAAGCATCTTGTTTCTTTAATTTCTTCTATGTTTGCTTCACTGAAAATATCGTTCTCTAGCAAATTTGTGAAATGCTGTTACCACTCTTCAGTCGAAATGTTACTGTGTATAGATGTCTTTACAGAAATGTTACGAACATTTTGCCAGAATTCCTTCTGCCCATGGGTTGAGTTTATCAAATAATTCAGTAAAGATTTGTTGTGCTCTGTTTGCTTTCTGTGCAACATATTTTTGTATGCTCTTCGAGCCTTACAATATTTTGCACGGTCTTCGCTATCATGGGTTCTGCAAAACACTATCAGAAGTTTCGTTGTATTCGTTGTTGTCACTTTACATTATTGATCAAACCATGAGTCAGTCCTCTCACCTGAATTTATTCTTATTTTCTTTTTCTAACATTCTGCTTTGTTCATAATACAATTATTAAACATACATAAAGCTACATTAATATCTTCATCTATGCAACGAATCGCTGTTTTCAGTACTTGCAGGGTATCATCATCATTCATCAGTCTATGAAAAATGTTTGCATATTCATCATTCCATATCAATTTCTCGACATATTCAGCCTCCTTGTAATTCTTTGCAACAGGACCAACAGTTTGTGAAAAGCCAAAGCGCAGTTCCAAAGAAAGATGGTCAGACTCATTACGGTCTGTTACATATAAATGCGTGAATGATTCTAGGTATAGATACAAGTCAATGGGCATCAAAAAATAATCATTGACACTATTCCCTGTGTCAGAGATGTATGTGAAACGACCTTGGCGGTCGCCATTACATACACCATTTATTATACATAATTCTAACGCTGTGCACATATTCAAAAGGAATTTCCCATGCCTATTAAGCACACTATCTTCAGAGCACCTGTTACCACAATATGAACAGCTTTTGACTTGAAAATAACAAACATACACTTCACCAGATAGTTCAGGACCCCAAATTGCTGTTCTTCCATTGAGGTCTCCGTTTAGTAAAAGAAACACATCAGGAAATCCGAAAATTTTATCAGTAACATTTTCAAGCATACTGATGCCATTATCTATACTAAAGATGGAATGAAGAGGTGAATTTTCTGATGGTATGTAAGTACAAATATGCAAGACATCTTTCGGCAGACCCAAAATACATTTTGAATTAAGAAACATCATCCTATTACTACACTCAGTATCTTTTTCTCTTTTTTTATTACATATTTTGATAATTCATTTTTTATTAGACAAGTTATACCCCTGATCTTCTCCCTTGCGCTTTACAGAACTTTTTTTTAGTTATTAAACACACTAGACTGAAAGTTTTCAACAAAAGTTTCAACGAGACATATGAAATCAAATGACAGATAAAACTGATAAAACGGCGGTCCTTTAACTTCGACAGCAAGCCATTCACGTTACAGTGTAATAAAGACAGGCCAGTTCTAGCATTATATACACACCATTCGCGGGACAGTCACTCTCACACACACGGTGTACATTTTCCTATTTTCTTATTGATCCATTATTTCCATTCTCGCAACAAAAATGACAAATCTGAAAAGTTTCATTTGTATCAGAGTGAACTGAGATAGAAAAATCAACATCTAGATCTTAACTATTATACTGGTTGAGATCAATACCGTGGCTGTTCTGAATGTCTTTAGAAAGTCCACTCTGTGATGAAGCTGACCCAGTGACCGACTGACGAGAGCTGACAGGCGAGCTAACTCGGCCATTGTGAGCATTGCCGTTCGACAGCAGCGACAACACGGCAGCAGTGGCACCCGGCGTGTCACAATTCAGTGATTCGCCCTGTTCAGCACGCGAGAGCGAGGGGGTAGAATTTAAGCAATATGGTGACTTGAATGCATTTGTTACTGTTAAGACATTTGGAAAATTGTGGACAAAAGATAGTCCCGGAGGACAGATAGGGTTTACGCTGTTTTCAATATCAGGCCGGCCAGATTGTTAAGCCATTGGTTTGAGCTTTTTATCTCTGTCCAGACACAACCTTTCCCCATCTATGATCGAATGATCAAAGACCATGGTGGCTTTTCTGATCCCTTTCCTAGCATTCTTCAAATGAGGAACTAAGTTCCTTCGTACTTCCCTCACTCTTAGCGAAAAATCTTCACCAATGAAGATTTTACTGCCTGTAACTTATATCTGGCATATAGAATTTGTTTTTTACTTTTATAAAACGTACACATTCCGATAATTGGGGAGTCAGGTTTTCGATTTAAGCGATGAAGTCTATCGAATTCGATGTCCCAGGGCAGCTTTAGTTTGTCTGTCAGCAAGTCTTTCACAAGTCCTTCACATTCATCTCTGGTTTCGTTGTCACGTCTTCGTATTCCATAAAAGATAATATTGTTTCTTTTCGAGCGTCCCTCTAAATCGTCAGTGTTTTTGTTCTGAAGCTTCCAACTGTTCACACAGAGTTTGATTCTGCTTTTTCAACTGCTGGTTTTCATGCTTTAAATCCCTCACGTCCACCCTCAAAGATGCAACGTCTTCATGTAATCCCGCACACACGTCTTTCACTTCTTTCGCATCTTTCTTCAAGCCATCATCCTTACAGTTCAAATCGTTAAGAGAGGCCAGAATGTCCTTCATCATTGGGTCACCACGCGTCTTAGACGGGGTAAATGGGGGTCCGGCAGAGCCACCACTTGCAGATGCCAGTCGAGTCTGTCTCAGGCTCTCTGTCTTCCTAGCAGGTTCGGGTCCTGGGTTTAATTCCACATCGCCACAGCGATGCTAAAAAAACGCCATGGTACAAATACGCCAGGAGGAAACCTACGATGACACCGTCCCGTAGCTTTGAGATTTTCAATGTCCGCAAACACGAATATTTTATTTGCATTCCTCGACGATACATGAATGGAACTATCACCGGTACAAACCCGCCACAAACGGCACAAAAAGCCAAAGTTACCGCCAGCATAGTCACACATCTCAGGATCCAGGGAAGGCTTACGCTCAAGTAATACGATTTTAAGCACGGATCTCCTGTCAGCAGGTGTTTATACTAGACAACAGAGAGAGAGAGAGAGAGAGAGAGAGAACAGACGACGGTATCAACAATCAGTTTGTGGGAGGGGTTATGACGTCCCAGTTAGCAACAGTCAAAAAAACAGTCGAGCGGTGGGTTGTGAGCACTCGGCATTTGGGGTGTGGTCGTCGTCAGAGACTGATACACTCAGCGCTTTGTCTTCTTTGTCCGTTGCCCACAGTGTGAGATCACAGGTAGGGGTGACTGTTTCTGTTCTTCTGATTCCTACACTACATCTGTGGATGTTGGTTGTGTAGCATTGTGTGCCTGTTCAGCACAGGAACACATATGTGTACAACAGCTCTGTGTGTCATTGAAACAGACGTTTGTGTGAGTAAATTCTGCATACCAGTCAAACACAAAGACATGTGTGTGTACAACAGCTCTGTGTGTCAGTTAAACAGACGTTTGTGTGAGGATCTCCACATACCAGCCAAACACAAAGACATGTATGTGTCTGCTAACTCTGCATCTTTCTTAAACAGACATTTGTCTGTGGCTAAACGGTTTGTGTCAGTATGACTGTCAGACATGTATGTGTCTCCGTGCTATGTGTCAGTCACACAGTAGAACGTGTATGTGTCTGCATGCTCTGTGTGTGTCAGTGAGGCAATCAGACATGTATGTGTCTGCATGCTGTATGTCAGTTAGACAGACAGAGATGCATGTGCCTACATGCTCTGTGTGTGTCAGTTAGACAGTCAGACATGTATGTGTCTGCATGCTGTATGTCAGTTAGACAGACAGAGATGTATGTGTCTACATGCTCTGTGTGTGTCAGACAGTCAGACATGTATGTGTCTGCATGCTGTATGTCAGTTAGACAGTCAGGCATGTATGTGTCTGCATGCTGTATGTCAGTTAGTCAGACATGTATGTGTCTGCATGCTGTATGTCAGTTAGACAGATAGAGATGTATGTGTCTACATGCTCTGTGTGTGTCAGTAAGGCAATCAGACATGTATGTATCTACATGCTGTGTGTGTCAGTTAGACAGACAGACATGTATGTGTCTGCATGCTGTGTGTGTGTCACACAGTCAGACATGTATGTGTCTGCATGCTGTGTGTCAGTTAAACATTTTGACATGAGTTTGTGTGTATGCTGTGTGTGTCAGTTAGACAGTTGGACGGTATATCTCTGCATGTTGTGTGTGTCAGTTAGACAGTCGGACATGAATGTGTCTATGTGCTTTGTGTGTCAGTTAGACAGTCAGACATGTATGTGTCTGCATGCTGTGTGTGTCAGTCAGACAGTCAGACATGTATGTGTCTGCATGCTGTGTGTGTCAGTTAGACAGTCAGACATTTATGCGTCTGCATGCTGTGTGTCAGTGAGGCAGTCAGACATGTATGTGTCTGCATGCTCTGTGTGTCAGTTAGACAGTCAGACATGTATGTGTCTGCATGCTGTGTGTGACAGTTAGACAGTCAGACATGTATGTGTCTGCCTGCTCTGTTTGTTAGTTAGACAGTCGGACATGAATATGTCTGCATGCTGTGTGTGTGTCAGTTAGACAGTTGACATATACGTGTCTACGTTCTGGCTGTCTCAGTTAAGCAGTTGGACATGTATGTGTCTGATGCGTTGTGTGTAGTTAGACAGATCAAACATGTATGTGTTTGTATGCTGTGTGTAGTTAGACAATCAGACATGTATGTGTCTGCATGCTGTGTGTCGAGTTAGACAGTTAGACATGTATTGTCTGCATGCTGTGTGTGTCAGTTAGACAGTCAGACATATATGTGTCTGCATGCTGGTGTTCAGTTAGACGAGACATGTATGTGTCTGCATGTCTGTGTAGTCAGTTAGACAGTCAGCATGTATGTGTCTGCATGCTGTGTGTGTCAGTTAACAGTCAGACATGTATGTGTCTGCATGCTGTGTGTGTCAGTTAAACAGTCAGACATGTACTTGTCTGCATGCTTGTGTGTCAGTTAGACAGCATGCATATGTCTGCATGTGATGTGTCAGTTAGACATTCAGACATGTATTGTCTCTTGTGTGTGTGTCAGTTAGACAGCCAGGACATGATGTGTTGATGTGTTGTGTCATTTAACAGTCAGACATTATGTGTCTGCATGCTGTGTGTGTAGAACAGTTAGGCATGTATTGTCTGTATGCTGTGTTTGTGACTTTAGGCATGTCAATTTCTTGATGTGTGTCAGTTAGACATTCGACATGTATTTGTCTGATGCTTGTGTGTCAGTTAGACAGTCGGACATGTGTATTTTGTCCTGCATGCTTTGTGTTTTTTGTTGTCAGTTTGTGGGGGACATGTCGGACATGTAATGTTTATCATGTTATTATCTGTGTGCTTGTGAGTAACAGTCGGCATGTATGTATCTGTATTCTGTGTGTGACGACAGTCGGTCATGTCTGTTCAGTATGCTGTGTGTGTCGTTAGGCAGTCGACATGTTGTGTCTGCATGCTTGTTGTCAGTTACACACTCAGACATGTATGTGTCTGCTGCTCTGTTTGTCAGTTAGACAGTGGACATGTATGTCTGATGCTGTGTTGCTGGTGTTCAGTTAGCAGTTGGACATATATGTGTCTGTGTTTGGCTTTCAGTTAAGCAGATGACATGTATGTGTCTGTATGCTGTGTTGTGTTATTGACAGTCAACATGTATGTGCCTGTGTGCTGTGTTGTCAGTTGGAATAGTCAGACATGTATGTGTCTGCATGTGTGTGTAGTAAGACAGTCGGTACAGTATGTGTCTGCATGCTGTGTGTGACCACAGTCGTTCATGTATGTTTCTGTATGCTGTGTGTCAACATGCTGCGTTTGTCAGTTAGACAGTCAGACATGTATGCGTCTGCATGCACCGTGTCAGTTAGACACTCAGACATATATGTGTTTGCATGCTGTGTGTGTCAGTTAGACAGTATGCTGTGTGTGTGTGTGTGTGTGTGTGTGTGTGTGTGTTGTGTGTCAGTTAGACAGTCGGACATGTATGTGTCTTCATGCTCTGTGTCAGTTAGACACTCAGACATGTGTGCGTCTGCATGCTGTGTGTGTCAGTTAGACAGTATACTGTGTGTGTCAGTTACACCGTAGACTTGCTGTGTTTGTCAGTTAAACAGTCCACACATATGTGTGTCTGCATGCTGTGTTTGTCAGTTAGACAGTCACACATATGTGTGTCTGCATGCTGTGTGTGTCACTTAGACAGTCAGGACAAGTATGTGTCTGCATGCTGTGTGTCAGACGGTCGATAGTTTTGTTTTTAACACTCTCTGTGTGTGAGTTGGAGAGTCGGACATGTATGTGTCTGCATGCTCTGTGTCACTTAGACAGTCGGACATGTATATGTCTGCATGCTGTGTGTGTCAGTTAGGCAGTCAGACATGTATGCGTCTGCATGCACCGTGTCAGTTAGACACTCAGACATGTATGTGTTTGCATGCTGTGTGTCAGTTAGACAGTATGCTCTGTGTGTGTGTGTGTGTGTGTGTGTGTGTGTGTGTGTGTGTGTGTGTGTGTGTGTGTGTGTGTCAGTTAGACAGTCGGACATGTATGTGTCTTCATGCTCTGTGTCAGTTAGACACTCAGACATGTGTGTGTCTGCATGCTGTGTGTGTCAGTTAGACAGTATGCTGTGTGTGTCAGTTACACTGTAGACTTGCTGTGTGTGTCAGTTAGACAGTCACACATATGTGTGTCTGCATGCTGTGTTTGTCAGTTAAACAGTCACATATGTGTGTCTGCATGCTGTGTGTGTCACTTAGACAGTCAGGACAAGTATGTGTCTGCATGCTGTGTGTCAGACGGTCGATAGTTTTGTTTTTACACTCTCTGTGTGTGAGTTGGAGAGTCGGACATGTATGTGTCTGCATGCTCTGTGTGTCACTTAGACAGTCGGACATGTATATGTCTGCATGCTGTGTGTGTCAGTTAGACAGTCAGACATGTATGTGTCTGCATGCTGTGTGTGTCAGTTAGACAGTTAGACATGTATGTGTGTGCATGCTGTGTGTGTCAGTTAGACAGTCGGACATGTATGTGTCTGAATGCTCTGTGTCGGTTAGACAGTCAGACTTGTATGTGTCTGCATGCTGGTTGTATCAGTTAGACAAACATGTATATGTCTGCATGTCGTGTATGTTAATGAGACAGTAGGATATGTACGTGTCTGCATGCGGTGTGTGGCAGTTAGACAGTTGGACATATGTATGTCTGCGTGCTGTGTGTGTCAGTTAGACAGTCAGATATGTGTGTGTCTGTGTGGTGTGTGTCAGTGAAACAGAAACATTTGTAGTGCCAGCATATGTGTTTATTAAAGAGACCTACATATGTCAGCAAAAGAAATTTGCACTTGGTGAATAGAACACAACGGAAACTTACGACGAGGATAAAACCCCATTCTTTTAACAAATTAGTGATTTTTCTCAATTGACATTACTCTATTATAATATGAGATATATACTTGTTCATAAGCCCGACACAAATCAATTTAACAACAAAACAAAACAGGCAACAGAACAAACAAAACGTAGGGAAAGAACTCAATGCTGACTACCGTTTGTGACGATATTTGTTTGCATGTATGTTGTTATTCCTCACAAAAATTAGGTTAATGTTTACTGTACTTCCATATCTTGTTTTCTGTACTTTTCATCAGTGTATATTGCATAATGGATTTTTGGTTAAAATATGAGATTCAGAGCGGTAATAGTCAATCACTGACGGAATCTGTGAGTTGGACAACACCTCTGATAGTCACACAGTCAATGGTTCAGGAACTGGTCAAAGATGTAGACTTCAACAAAGGTCTGTAGGTCCTGGTGCAGACTGCTTTACGTCAATACAGACTGTCCCCCACTGCTCTTTGTAGCTGCTCGTTAACTCAAGGCAAATCACTATCCTCCACTGCTCTTTGGAGCTGCTCGTTAACTCAAGGCAAACCACTGTCCTCCACTGCTCTTTGGAGCTGCTCTTTAACTCAAGGCAAACCACTGTCCTCCACTGCTCTTTGGAGCTGCTCTTTAACTCAAGGCAAAGCACTGTCCTCCACTGCTCTTTGGAGCAGCTCTTTAACTCAAGGCAAATCACTGTCCTCCACTGCTCTTTGGAGCTGCTCTTTAACTCAAGGCAAATCACTGTCCTCCACTGCTCTTTGGAGCTGCTCTTTAACTCAAGGCAAACCACTGTCCTCCACTGCTCTTTGGAGCTGCTCTTTAACTCGAGGCAAATCACTGTCCTCCACTGCTCTTTGGAGCAGCTCTTTAACTCAAGGCAAATCACTGTCCTCCACTGCTCTTTGGAGCAGCTCTTTAACTCAAGGCAAATCACTGTCCTCCACTGCTCTTTGGAGCAGCTCTTTAACTCAAGGCAAATCATGTCCTCCACTGCTCTTTGGAGCAGCTCTTTAACTCAAGGCAAATCACTGTTCACTGGAACGTGTACTAGTTTACAATGATGTAACAGGCGTGCGGAAATTTATCCTTTTTTTTTTTGTTTTGTTTTGTTTGTTTTGTTTTGTTTTGTTTTGTTTTGTTTTGTTTTGTTTTGTTTTGGGGGGGGGGGGGGGGGGGTTGTTGTTGTTTTTTTTTTTTGGTTTGTTTTGTTTTTATTTAATTGCATTTTTGTGTGTGGAAGACCGAAATTCAATTCCATCCTCAAGATCAGCACCACTTTAGTCGCTGTCCCCCTCCTCCCTGCCCACTTCCCCTCCATTCTTCTCCCAATTTGTCGTGCAAAATAAAAATCACAACTACATTGCTACACATTGCCCAGAACAATCATCGTTGTCAAAGCGGAAAAGATGCTCTTTTCCTGATTTATTTACTTTCACTTTCTCCTGTAGCTTTCAACCTTCTTTCACAAGCTGAACTTGCTCCACCATTCTCATGTGCTCCACCTTGACTTCTTAAAATTCTCATGGGTGAATGTAATTGATTCTCCCTCATTAACTTGTGATTCTTCTTTATAGAGGTAACTTACAGTAGTTTACCATGCCTCCTCTCTTCTACCCAACACGTACTACGCGTGCACCCACCCCCCGCCCACTCAAACACACCCACACACACGCACACATCCACACATACACACACACGCACGCACGCACGCATACACACACACACACACGCGCGCGCGCGCGCACGCACGCACGCACGCACACACACACACACACACACACCACACACACCACACACACACACACACAAAGTAATCTATCTTTTTTTCTTTTTTTTTAAACGAGATAACAAACTGTATTTTTCCAGATCTTAATTTCGTTCAGTCATCTGTAACCAAATCGTTTTCTACAGTTTCTACTTTTTCCAGATCCCAACTTCTAATTGTCTGTACCTAAATTGTTGTCAACAGTTTCTACTCCCCCCCCCCCCTACACACACACACACACACACACACACACACACACACACACACACACACACACACTTCTTTGTTTTTAACCTGCGCCTCATTGTCATTGTCATTCTTCTGGTTCTTGTTTGATTTTTTTTCTTTCCCTCTTGCTGCTGTTGTTCTTATTCTTCTTTCTCGTCTTTATGTCATGCTGACGACGATATTGTAGCACCCCTCCCCCTCCCCCGTCCCTATTTGTGAGATTATACAGGTCTGCACATATCCTCATCCAAATTTTGAGACTGAGGAGACGTCATCTTTAAATGACGTCATGTTCTACACTGGTAGACATTTTGGCAGTGCAACAGACGACAATATTCTCCATACCAGTGAAGGAAGGACGGAAGCTTTACAAATGATGCCGTTGTGGTCTGTTCGGCCAGGGTATCACAGAGAGGACGGTGATGACTTAAACATCTCTTCTGACCGTTGATATGTCTGGCACTCCAACAGAACAGGAGGACACCAAGTAGGCTACGGACCATTGGGTCAGATATTGG
>CM065745.1:37730503-37740503 GCA_033310375.1 Conus canariensis
ATATTGATTGCCCCGACAACTACAGAGGCATTTCCTTGTTAAACGTATGTAGTAAGATTTACAGCTACATTTTGAATAAACGTCTCACTGCATGGGCAGAGGACAACGATATTATACATGAAGCGCATGCTGGATTTCGTCGCAATTACAGTACAATAGATCATGTTTTCACTCTTTTAGCTTTAATACAGAAGTAACTTCTTAGCCATTGTAAACTTTATGTCGCATTTATTGACTTTAAAAAGGCCTTCGATTTAGCAGATAGAAATTACTTGTGGACAGTCCTTAAGAAACACGGAATTAATGGTAGAATGTACAGAGCAATCAAGAGCATGCACAGTGTTGTGAAAGCTAGAGTAAGAGTAGGTAGTGATTTGACATACGCGTTTTTATGTCCTCTTGGAGTAAAGCAAGGTGAAATATGCAGTCCCATTCTGTTCTCTTTTCTGATCAATAAATTGGCAAATGCTGTCCACACTTTAGGAAAACATGGCATTAAGTTGTCACCAGATGACATTTTGGAAATCTTTATACTTCTTTTCGCTGACGATGTAATTCTTTTGTCTTATTTTGTGACTGGCCTTCAACAACAACTGAATATTTTTTTTTTAAATACAGCTAGCAGACTTGGTCTTCAAGTGAACTTTGACAAATCTAAAATAGTTATTTTTAGAAATGGTGGCTACATTTCATCAAAAGAAAAATGGTTTTACGGCGATAAAAAGATTATTTAGATTGTCAACAGCTATAAATACCTTGGTGTTATTTTTTTTCTACTGGCCTGAGATTTTCATACGCTTTGGAATACATGGCTCTTAAAGCTAAGAAGGGTGTTCTTTGCATTTTAAAACTGCTGTGGACAGTTGGTGACCGGTCTCCTTCATTGTTTTTTTAAGTTATTTGACTGTCAGATCCAACCAATGCTCACTTACGCTTCTGAAGTATGGGGTCTTACGGCGGATCATACAATTATTGAAAGGGTGCATATGTTTGTGCTTAAGAGATTCCTGAACGTCAGTATCAGGACGCCTAATGCCCTGATTTATGTTGAAACTGGGAGGTATCCTCTTTACATATGTACTAAAACCAAATGTATAAAATTTTGGCTTAAATTAATAACAATGCCTGAAGGTCGACTCCCTTACAGGGCTTATAAAATGTTAAATAATCTTCATTGTAAAGACAAGAATAACTGGGTTTCTAATGTTTGCTTCACATTGTACCGCTATGGATTCGGCCACGTTTGGGAAAATCAGAGTATCTCATATTAATGTTTTTATGTCTGAATTCAAACAGTATCTCATATTAATGTTTTTATGTCTTAATTCAAACAGAGATTAATAGATTGTTTCCTGCAGAACTGGAATGGTGACGTTTCAGGAGAACGATTCTCTTTTTATACCTCTTTCAAGTCAGTTCCTAGTCTTCCGCAATCTGTGTTTAACATGAAGAACATTGCTGTTAGAAAAGTGCTCTTACGTTTCAGACTAGGTGTGTCACCACTGAAGAGTCATAAATATCGTTATACTGCCTGGTCACCTGACACAACGTTTTGCCCGTTTTGTAAAGATCTTCCAGAATCTGAATTTCACTTTTTACTTGTGTGTCCAAATTATCGCGACATCAGAGAAAAATACTTACCTCGCAAATTTTTCACGCGACCATCAGCGTTTACAATGACCCTTTTAATTGCGAGTGAGAAATATTGTAATGTAGTTGGCTGGTACCTTTTTGAATCTTTGAAAAAGAGATTTATCGATATGGAACGATCCTTAAACAATAATTAAGACCGAATATAACTTATAAAATAGTATAAAACCTTTCATCATATGCTGATAGAACAAATGAGTGCCCAGAATCATTGTTGTTTTTAATCGGCACCGGAACAACATAACGTACATAAACAATCGGAATTCTAATATCGTTTCTGTTTCATATATTCATACATACACACCGTCATAAATATTCTCATATTTGCAAATATTATGGTAACCTATACGTTTTGCACATGCGTGCGTGCGTATGCGTATGTGAATATATGCACGTACATGTGTTAGTCTACGTTATAGTGCATCTGTGTAGTGTGTGTCCGGTTTGCGTATACATATATATATATATATATATATATATATATATATATATATACGAATGTATTAATATTTTGCTTTTTTTTTTTTTCTAGTTAGTTGCATTTCCCTTATTTTGAAGTAATCCCACCTCCATGACATGGGCATATGGCCTAGTTCATTAAATGTTCTGAGTTCTCTCTCTCTCTCTCTCTCTCTCTCTCTCTCTCTCTCTCTCTCCCCTCTCTCTCAAACTTTTTAAAAAAGTGTCAGATATGTCTGTTTCTTTCTTGTTCTCCTAGTCCTTCGTTCTTTTTAAGGTGAGTGTTCCTGACTTTTCACAGTGACAGAAACAATGAAAGAGATATACTAATGGAATAAAATGAGTAAGATAAAACAGAGAAAAAAAAAGAGCATGATAACTTTCATGACGATGGCGATAGAAGCAGCACAGGTGAAGACTTCAAATAGTGTTGATGGCAATTAACTGCGTTGAATAATTGTTCAGGATGATAGGAGCTCTAGGTGATACATTCTGTATTATGATAAAGAGTGTAGGCAATAAACTGTGTAGGTGATAAGTTGTGTGTACCTATCAAATATGTAGGTGATAAATTGTAACGGATCAACTCTATAAGTAACAGACCGTGTAAACGATCAACAATGTAAGCGGATTAACTGTGTAGATGATCAGCTAGGTAGGGTGATCAGCTCTGTAAATGATCAAATGCATGAGGTACAAACTGTGGAAAAATCGGCTGTGTTTAATGATGAATTACATTTGGTCAACTGTGCAGGGTGATAAAATGTGTAAATGATCGACTGTTTGAGAAACTGAAACATAAACGTTCAATGATAAATGACCGAGAGTAACAAAATGTCCTGGGGTGACAAGTGACCAGGAGTATCAAAATGTCCAGGGGAGACTAAATTTACAGACCTAACAAATATGAGGCACTGCACACGGTTTAAACTGTTATGATGATGATGATGGTGATGATGATGATGATGATGATGATGATGAGCACACGGTTTAAACTGTTATGATAGTGATGATAATGATGATGATGATGGTAATGATGATGTTGTTGATGGTACTGATGCTGCTGCTGCTGCTGCTGATGATGATGATGATGATGATGATGATGACGATGATGATGATGACGATGATGATGATGTTGATGACGAGATGATGATGTTGATGACGATGATGATGATGATGAAGATGATGATATCGATGATGATGATGATGATGATGATGATTGTCCACAGATCAAGACAGTCCAGATCTAATCTCCATGGCATCAGCAGGATCACCCACCTCTTCCTCCACCCACACCGCCACTTCAGCTCAACTGCCCCCAGCCACCCCCATACCACCCACACCTTCACCCCCAGCGTCGACGTCATGACGGCCACCCCCACTACCACCCACACCTTTATCCCCAGCGTCGACGTCATGGCAGCCACCCCTGCTACCATCCACACCTTCACCCGCAGCGTCAACGTCATGGCGGCCACCCCTGCTACCACCCACACCTTCATCCGCAGCGTCAACGTCATGACGGCCACCCCGCAACATCTGTTCACGACGTGGCCAACAACAGCAGACGACTGGGTGCAAGCCTTCATCCCTGCCATTGTGTGTCTGCCCAACGACACCCTAGTCATGGCGGACAACAACAACGACAAGGTGAAGGTGATGGGTCTGGCTCCCCCTCACACAGTGTCTGCCTCTCTGACCGTTAGTGAAAGACCATGGAGCCTGGCTCTGTTGTCTGACGGCCTGGTTGCCGTGACAACACGTTCTCCCCTGATCTATGTGATCAAAGTGACAGACACACTGACAGTGACGTCACGGATTACAACTGTTAGGACTTATGATGGTGTAGCAGGACAGAGTGAAGGACGTTTGTTGGTCAGTTGTTGTAAAGATGGCGCCGGTCCTGCTGCCGTGCACGTGCTGACCAGACAGGGTGACGTGGTGAGGTCAGTAACTGACAGCACCAGGCTGACAGGACTGAATGGACCATACTACATCTGTGCTGAGGGGGACAACCACGTCCTGGTGGCTGACTTCTGGACACACCTGGTACACAGGCTGGAGGTCAGTTCTGGCCACGTCACCCACACCTATGACCACACTGACCTTAGGTATCCTAGACAGGTGTGTGCAAACAGGGCAGGTGTTGTCTGCATGGCGAGTGAAGGTGGTGAATGTGTGATGGTGAGGAACAGTGGGGGTCAGTGGAGACAACTGCTGACCTCTGACCTCAGTGACCCAGAGTATGTCCATCCTTGGGGGCTGTGTCTGACCAGGTCTGGACGTCTGGTGGTGGCATGGGGCAATTATGGAATTGACAGTGTTGTTGTTGTCTATGACTTGGTGTAAACGTCTGACCTGGCTTCCTTCATGCAACGTCTGTCTGTCTGCTTGTCTGTCTGTCTGCATGTCTGTCTGTTTATATGTCTGTTTATATGTTTGTTTATCTGTCTGTCAGCATGTTTGTTCATATATCTGTCTGTCCATATAACTGACTGTTTAATGTCTGTCTCTATTTATTGATTTGGCTGCATTAATATCTATTGCTATGTCTGGCTGTGTGTTAATCCATCATCTGTTCGTCAATCCATCTGTCTGTGCATCCACCAGTCTGTCTATTCATCCATCCATCCATTCTCCTATCCAAGCATAAAGTGAATAGACGTTACAGACCTGGCCTGTCACTGACGTAGATCCAGTGAAGATCTGTGGAGAAACACAACCCGGTTCCCTTCTTTCTTTTCTGGCGGCACTCCGCACACATGACGTCAATTCACATGACGTCATTGTTCACTTTCATTGACACTGTGTCGGCTGCTGGGCCTAAGGGTCTGTTCCAACACCAAAACGTTTCCCAGCAACTGTATTTGAGGAACGCTAACAGCAAACCATGAAGGCAAACAATCCGTTGTCTCCACAAACAACAAAGATGGCGCATTGAAAATGTGCTGGCTAAATCCACAGTAAATCTCTGTCTCTGTCTCTGTCTCTCTCTCTCTCTCTCTGTCTCTCTTATTCACTTTTTTTTTACAACGTTTACAAACTTTGTACATTTTCCCTCCTTCCCTCCCCCTCCCCCCTCCAGTTTTTTTTTTGTTGGCTGTTTTTTGTTTGTTTGTTTGTTTGTTTGTTTCTTGTCTTTGTTCTTTTCCTTACTCTACTCCATTGTATGTTTATGTTGTTTTATGTGTGAGGCTGGGTTGCAGAAAGGGAATGTTGGGAACGTTATGTGTCGGGGAAAATGTCACTACAAAAAATGTCAATAAAATGTCACCACAATGACGTCAATAAAAGTTTGACGTCAACCGACTTTTGACTCGGTCACAGCCCCCAAAGAAAGATTTTCATAGTACATATTGGCTTTCCAGTTAAGCGCTCTCTCTCTCTCTCTCTCTCTCTCTCTCTCTCTCTTTGTGCGCGCACACGCTCCTGCCTGTGTGTGTGTGTGTGTGTGTGTTGTGTGTGTGTCATGTGCACAGGATTTGTGAAGGTGTCGTGTGCACATGTTGTTTGGTATATATTAACAGTCTTAAGATTGAACGTCAGTGGTATTGGGGTATTGAGAGACAAAAGCTCATGTGATTGTACGGCGTCGTTCCGTTGGTAGTGGCCCGGGCGAGTACTGCTTGGGAGCGCTGCGCGCGCTATTTAACTTAGCTAGAAAATTTTATAATCACTTGCTCTACGGCAGCCGGGGGAGTCGCATGGTCTGTTTGTTTACGGCGATTGAAGACCGATGCAAGGCTGAGGCATCGTTGAGGTATTTTTGTCATTAATGTTTAACTAGAGAGAAGTGAAATCTTTGGGGAAAAATTAAAGAAAACATTTGTATTCAAAAGAAAAGAATAAGAACCAGTGTGGTTACACCTGTAACATTTCTTTATAAAAGAATGGGGAAAAGAAAGGAAAAGTAATATTTAAAGTAAAAACTCATGAGAAAAGGTGACTGTTTACATCTTCATGTTTAAGCGAGTCTCCTTAGTTATTGTAGAACTACACGTGGTTCCGAGTGTGTTGACAGGTTGCCTGTCTCACACCGGGCCATGGGTGGGAGTGATTGAAGGTGGCGGAGGTGCCGGACCTGAACCCAGCCTGGGACGGGTGGCGGACCTCGCCTGCAGTACCCTTCCTCACGGAGGAGAATTCATGTGGATGAAGAATGTCTTTGGCGCATTCTCCTGTGTTGATGAAGAATGACTCTGGCGCATTTCTCCATGTGGATGAAGAATGACTCTGGCGCATTCCCCCATAATGTTATGACTCTAGTATAAAACCTCAACTGTTGTGATTTGGGTGATCTACTGTGTTGGGGTTATAAGATTATGGTATAAATACGGTGATGATGGATAGTGATATAACCCCCATGTTTTATTAATGTTTCAATTGAAGGGGAAACAGTACCTGGTGTTACCTCCTTAGTGGAGAGGAGGTGGGTTTGAATTTATTTGGTGTTACCTCCTTAGTAGAGAGGAGGTGTGTTTGTGTTTATTTTGTGTGGATAAGTTAATTTGAGAATTGTATGTACTAATTATATTTGTTCTCCCGTAGGAGGAAGGGAAGGGAAAAAAAAACTTTTTGGTGTTGTGTATTTATTTAACGCACCTTGGGTGAAAGGAGTGATTGCCCGCGTTTGTGGAGTTTGCTTTGGCGGTGGTGCGTGCATGTGTGGCACGACTACGGGAAACATGACATGTGTGGTGTGTGTGTGTGTGTGTTGTGTTGTGTGTGTGTGTGTGTGTGTGTGTGTGGTGTGTGTGTGGTGTGTGTGTGTGTGTGTGGTGTACCCATGACATTAGATTGGAGGCGTGACGTGATGATCAGGCACCAGGCCAAAGTCATGAGCAACAGGGCAGAGGCGTTAAAACCAATCCAGTTCTTCACCTTGTTCATCCAGTTCAATACTTTGTGTCGTCAATGTAATCCAAATGTCACCTAATCATCCAGCCTGGCCCTTCACGCTGTCAATTCTATCCAACCCCTCTTTCTGTAAATCTAAGTCAAAAGTTATATTGTCCATCCAGTCCAATCCTATCTTTCAAATTGTCCATCCAGTCCAATCCTTCAAGTTGTCCATCCAGTCCAGTCCATGTTGTCCACCCAATCCAACCTTCACTGGGGAGTTGATGGAGGTGGTTAGGTATATGGTCAGTGTAGAGCTGCATTTTCCATGGGGAGCTGAGGAAACTTTAATATCGTTAATCCTCAGCTTTCAGAAATTGTTTGATTTACACACCTTAACTGTGGTTACAGGATGACTCAGTTAGGTGGTTATTTGTTTGCTTGGGGGAGAAGCATCTTGTTCATTCGGTATTTTTAGTGTTTGACTACAGATAAAGGGACATATTTGAAGCGGCTGTTTCCACCAGATTATCTAGCCAATATTTCAGTGTTGACTACAGATAAAGGGACATATTTGAAGCGGCTGTTTCCACCAGATTATCTAGCCAATATTTCAGTGTTGACTACAGATAAAGGGACATATTTGAAGCGGCTGTTTCCACCAGATTATCTAGCCAATATTTCAGTGTTGACTACAGATAAAGAGACATATTTGAAGCGGCTGTTTCCACCAGATTATCTAGCCAATATTTCAGTGTTGACTACAGATAAAGGGACATATTTGAAGCGGCTGTTTCCACCAGATTATCTAGCCAATATTTCAGTGTTGACTACAGATAAAGGGACATATTTGAAGCGGCTGTTTCCACCAGATTATCTAGCCAATATTTCAGTGTTGACTACAGGTAAAGGGACATATTTGAAGCGGCTGTTTCCACCAGATTATCTAGCCAATATTTCAGTGTTGGTGACATGTTCGTGTACCGCAAACCACTGACGTCATTTTCACAAGTCTATTCCTTCGTGTGAAGTAAATGAAATCGTTGAACTGTCGTTTGGTGCTTGCGGTCTGCTGTTAGGTCTGGCATGGCATCGGCAAACAAACAGCTCACAGAGGAGACGAAAATATATATTGTGTCGTTGATAGACCAGGGACTTCGGGTGTTTGAGGTTGCAAATGTGTTGAACTTGAACAGGTCAACCGTCGGGAAAGTTTACATGAGCTATGTGACAGAAGAACAGTAGAAAACAAATCTAGGAGTTGTAGGCCCATAGTGTTCACAAACGGTGCGTGTCTGCACTGTCAAAGATCGTCAAACAGAACAGATCTGCCACAATGTCTGAAATTTCAGCCGAATTACGTACATCAACCTCCGTTGAAGTCAGCCAAAGGACAATCAAGCGAAATCTGCGTGGACTTGGCTATTCAAAGCCACCCCTGAGTGAAGAAACTAGTTACAAAGGAAGTGAACAGAAAGAAGTGGCTGCAATATTGTAGGAGCAAACTTCACTGGACTGTGAACGATCAATGGAAGAATGTTATTTTCAGTGATGAAATGACCATTGTGACCAAACCCAATGGACGTGTAAAACTATGGAGGAAAGTCGAAGAAAAGTGGTCAGTGCTTTCTCTGTGCAGCGTCCATCTTGGTCCGAAGACTACATTGAAATCGATGTTATGGGGATGCATTACGTATGACAGAGTTGGACCACTGGTGTTCGTGGAAGGCAGTATGAACAGTCAGAAGTACACTGATGTGCTGGAAAACAACTTTCTGTCGTTTGTTGCCTACCGCTACCCAAACAAACGTTGGTACCTGCAACATGACAACGCCTCTATTCACCGCTCGGCTCACACCGAGACCTGGAAGCGACAGCACAGACTTCCCGTGTTTCTCTGGCCCCCTCAAAGTCTAGATCAGAATCCGATCGAGAACGTGTGGCAAGTCCTCAAGACTCACGTGAACACACACACACACACACACACACACACACACACACACACACACACACACACACTTTCGCCACATTAGTACTGTCGCAGATCTGCACTGTGCACTCACCAATTGCTGGAATCAACAGGCTGTTGCCTACCTCCACGCCCTCTATGACTCTCTCCCAAGACGCTGTCAGCATGTTTTGGGTCGGAAGGGCCAGATTACCAAGTACTAGCAAGTTCTGTTCAGCCTTTAGGTATAACAAGTTTTCAGCAACAGGTGCCTGTAGGTAGCCAGCGCCGGAAGTGCCGAGAGGGGACAGACTTTTGTCCCATGAGTGTAGATGGTATTATCTTGTCCACTCAGTATGATTAGTGTTTTAATAATATTTTATTGTCACATCACATTTTTATGGTTCACTAAATCACACTCTCTTGTTGAGTTGATATCTGTACTGTTCGACTAAGTAATATCGTTTTGTTTCGCTGGGATTTGAATTATTGATTTGATTATTTTTATCTAACTCAATTGTGACATCCCCCTCTCTCCCTATCGACGTGTGTGTGTGTGTGTGTGTGTGTGTGTGTGTGTGTGTGTGTGTGTGTGTGTGTGTGTGTGTGTTGTTGTTGTTGGTGGTGGTGTTGGTGTTGTGGTTGTTGTTGTTTTTAATGGTTGATAAATACTATTAATAGTCTTTATAATGTTTACAAATTATTTTCTTCGACCCTTTCCGTACATCTTGCTTGCAATTGCACCTGTGCATTTACTGATATGTTTCATATTTCAGTTAGTATTCATACAATCATACTGAAAGTTTACGACTTCGCTAATGAAAGACCAAAACATGTGGTACCCAACATGATTCAATTTCGTCCTTTAATAAACAAATACACAGAAAAACAAAACCTTTTTATAACTCCATAGAAACAAACAAACAAACGAAAAACGAAACTAAACTTGAGCTGTGGTAATCATGACACATGCAAATATAATATAGAAATTATTTGGCCCTGAGCCTATGTAAGCTTAACACATGTAAATACATTGTAGATTTTATTTTGCTGTGAGCTTATGTGAGCGTAATACACATAAATTCTGCAGAGCTGTCAGTAGTG
>CM065745.1:37745503-37750503 GCA_033310375.1 Conus canariensis
GGCCACCCCATAAGTTCTCGGATGGGAAAAGATGGAAGTACACTGGCATTTCTTACCTAGCCCATCTTTTCAAAGTATCCTCCATCAGCGTGTATGCACTTTTCCATCCTTCTAAACCACGAATCCATCCCCACAGCCCACTCCGACTTAGGTATACTAGAAATCAAGCCCTCGGCAAACGCTCGGGCATCTTCAGGGCTCTCAAACGGCTTTCCTTTCAGTTGTTTTTTCAAACGAGGGAACAAAAAGAAGTCACAAGCGGCTAGGTCAGGAGAATACGGAGGATGAGTGACGAGCTGCACGCTGTTCTCTTGCAAGAAGTCTAAAGTTGCAGCTGCCGTGTGGGCGCTGGCGTTGTCGTGGTGGAGGAGTAGGTGGCGGATACCGGTCCGTGGTCGCCGTGCACTCCAAGCCTCGAACATTTTTGGCAGGCAGGTGTTGATGTACCATTCTGCGTTCACTGTCTTTCTTTCCAGAAGCGGTACAGTAGTCATATGGCCGGATCTTGCGAAGAAAACTGCAATCATTTGCTTTGTGCAGCTTCTTGATCTCTTAAATTTCACAGGTGGGGTTTCCCCTGGAAACAGCCAAACTGACGACTGCTGCTTTGTTTCGGGGTCATACTGGTAAACATAGGTTTCGTCACCTGTGACGATATTGGAGACGCTATCTGATCTTCCTCCGTCAAATTTTTGCAGCATAAACTGGCACCATTCAACCCTAGCCCTCATCTGCTCCCCAGTCAGCTGGTGGGGCACCCAACGGGCGCAACGCTTCCGTACAGAGAGATTGTGCCGAAGAATGCGGTCTAAGCTACCCGATGAAAGGTTTAGAGTATCCTTGAGTTCATCCTCCGTGATTCGAGGATTTTCTGTAATCATGGCCTTCACTGTGCTCACGTTCCCATCGGTAGTAACTGAAACTGGACGTCCACAACGGTCACGATCTTCCAACGACATTGTACCAAACTGAAATTCTTTGAACCACCTATGGACTGTGGATAATGATGGAGCCTTGTCGCCAAAACAGTTTGTCAAACTTATAAAACTTTCCTTGAAAGACTTCCTTTGAAGATAGTCATAATAAATAATGGCACGAAAATCTCTCCAAGACAGGCTCTCTGCAACACTTTGAACACCGTCCCCCTTGCCATCCATTTTGCTGTCTAGAACAAATTTGGCTCTGACGATTTTTTATCATTTTTTGTGTCATAGCTATTATGACATCGCTTGTGATGATGATATAAAAAATTGAAATTATGACGTCAGTGGTTTCTGCGCATCCGAGAACTTATGGGGTGGCCCTCGTATAGCAGGCTGGACGGCTGAAGCACGTGCAACACAGAAGACCTTGACTTGCATGGAATTCTTGACGTCGTTTGTAAGTAGTGTTGACACAATCCGGATTCAAATGCATTGCCTCGTCGTTGATAAACAGTCACAATGTGTGTGGTGTGTGTTGTGTGTGTGTGTGTGTGTGTGTGGTGTGTGTGTGTGTGTGTGTG
The DNA here is from genome assembly GCA_033310375.1 of Conus canariensis. Taxonomy (NCBI): domain Eukaryota; kingdom Metazoa; phylum Mollusca; class Gastropoda; order Neogastropoda; family Conidae; genus Conus; species Conus canariensis. Next base: position 37,747,008 of record CM065745.1, read on the forward strand.
AAAGAGAGAGAAAGACAGAGAGAGAGAGAGAAAAGAGAGCATGCTCATGCCTCTGTGCTTGTAATTATTATATATATATATATATATATATATGTGTGTGTGTGTGTGTGTGTGTGTGTGTGAGAGAAAGAAGGAGAGTGTGTGTGCGTGCACACGGGCAGGCGTGTGTTTGTAAATAAGAGAGAGAGGCGGAAAGAGAGAGAGAGAGTGTGTGTGTGTGTGTGTGCGTGCGTGTGTGTGTGTGTGTGTGTGCGCGCGCGCGCGCGTGCACTCAATGTAGATAAAGCATATTTTACGCACACGCACTCACACGCGCACCCATTTCACCGGTATATTTTCAAGGGGAGACAACATGAATGCACAGTGGGCAAAACACATGTGACGGACAACTTTTGGGACGAAAGCTGTCAAACAAACTGCGCAGAATCAATTCAGGTTGATCAGTTAAAGTAGTGTACAATTTGCCATGCAGAATGGTACGTAAATTGAAGAATGTAAAACCATAATTCTGTTTTGTTTGTTTTCTTAAGTAGCTGAATTCTACTACTACCAGCAAAATACAGGCACCTTCCTAAAAGGACACAAAATTCAAATTAAGCTTTTGTTTTCAATTTTTGTTCAGTCATATGTCATTTTCATGCTGAAAAAAAAGTTTTCACATCACATTTTTCAAAATTTGATTTGCTCATAAATTGCTCATGATAATTTATTCTCTCTAATCGCAAATTTTGTGGATTGCTCAGGTAAGCTGTTTTGTCCGCCACGAAATTTCAGCACCAGTTTGACTTACGAGCAGTAGAGCTGACCTCTCTGGTTGTTGACACCTTTTTTTACCTCCCTTGCATCCTTACTGAATCCTCAAGCATAGGATGAAAGATTTTTCCCTACATGTATTCAATACTTTTAAATGGTGATTTTAGTTTTTCAGCAACTTATTTCTTTACTGCACTTTCTTTTCGTTTTACTGTCCTACCCTTCGCTGGTTGCTTTGGGCTGCTGTTGGATTCTGTTTTTAATCCTTGGAAATGAGAACACCTCAGAATGATAGAATGTGGTATGTCTCTATCTGATGCAAAGATTCCACTGCCACTAACGGCAGAACAGTTAAACAGAAAGCTGTCGAACGGAACATTTGCGATGAATCATTCCGAAATTCTGAAGCATTTCATTGAGTTAAATAACGCAATTGGGAGTAGGGATTAGTAATAAATACATCCATTAAGTGGCAACGTGCATTAAACAATCACTTACTTTCACTCGCTGTCCTTCCAATCCGTGCATATGAGTGTTGCAGTTATTTCCCGGAATGCTCTATATAATAACCTAATTCTACAACTGTATGCATATATTTGATATTTTTAGCGTCAAGATTGATTAATATTATACTGTGGTCCCAGGCTTCATGTTTGTGTTCCGAATCACCTTGGATTGTTATCTAATATACTGTGGCCCCAGGCTTCATGTTTGTGTTCCGAATCACCTTGGATTGTTATCTAATATACTGTGGCCCCAGGCTTCATGTTTGTGTTCCGAATCACCTTGGATTGTTATCTAATATACTGTGGTCCCAGGCTTCATGTTTGTGTACCCGAATCACCTTGGATTGTTCTCTATTATACTGTGGGCTCCAAGCTAGCTGTGTTTGTTCTGAATCACCGTGGATAGTTGACTGATGTCCTGTGTCTGCAAGCTAAATCTATACCACATAGGCTAGTTCATATACAAAGTAAACCCTGGCCTAGACATGTTTATATGGGGCATATCATGGACTAGATCATTTTATACAGGGGCATATTATGGACTGGACCAGTTTTATACAGGGACATATCATGGACCTGGGCAGTTTATACAAGGGCATATCATGGACCTGGGCAGTTTATACAGGGGCATATCATGGACTAAGCCAGTTTATACAGGGGTCTATCATGCACTGGGCCAGTTTATACAAGGGTATATCCTGGACTGGACCATTTTATACAGGGATATATCATGGACTGGGCCAGGGCCAGTTTATACAGGGGTCTATCATGCACTGGGCCAGTTTATACAGGGGCATATCATGGACTGGGCCAGTTTATACAGGGGCATATCATGGACTGGACCAGTTTATACAGGGGCATATTATGGATGGGCCAGTTTATACAGGGGCATATCATGGACTGGCCAGTTTATACAGGGGCATATCATGGACTGGACCAGTTTATACAGGGGCATATCATGGACTGGGCCAGTTTATACAGGGGCATATCATGGACATAGGCAGTTTATACAGGGGCATATCATGGACTGGGCCAGTTTATACAGGGGCATATCATGGACTCGACCAGTTTATACAGGGGCATATCATGGACTGGGCCAGTTTATACAGGGGCATATCATGGACTGGGCCAGTTTATACAGGGGCATATTATGGACATAGGCAGTTTATACAGGGACATATCATGGACTGGGCCAGTTTATACAGGGACATATCATGGACTGGGCCAGTTTATACAGGGACATATCATGGACAGGACCAGTTTATACAGGGACATACCATGGACTGGACCAGTTTATACAGGGACATACCATGGACTGGACCAGTTTATACAAGGGCATATCAAGGACTGGACCAGTTTACACAGGGCATATTATGGACTAAGTCAGTTTATACAGGGGTATACAGGGGTATATCATGGACTAAGCCAGTTTATGCAGGGGCATATCATGGACTGGGCCAGTTTATACAGGGGCATATCATGGACTTAGGCAGTTTATACAGGGGCATATTACGGACTGGACCAGTTTATACAGGGGCACAATCATGGACTGGGCCAGTTTATACAGGGACAAATCATGGACTGGACCAGTTTACACAAGGGCATATCATAGACTGGACCAGTTTACACAGGGGCATATCATGGACTGGACCAGTTTACACAGGGGCATATCACGGTTTGGACCAGTTTATACAATGGCGTGATAATGGGCTGGGCCAGTTTATATAGCGGCATATCATGGACTTGATCATTTTACACAAGGGCATATCATGGACATAGGCAGTTTATACAGGGGCATATCATGGACATGGCCAGTTTATACAAGGGCATATCACGGACTAGGCCAGTTTATACAGGGGCATATCACGGACTAGGCCAGTTTATAGAGGGGCATATTATGGACTGGGCCAGTGTATACAGGGGCATATCATTGACAAGATCAGTTTTTACAGGGGGATATTATGGACCAGGCCAGTTTATACAGGGGCATATCATGGACTTAGGCAGTTTATACAGGGGCATATCATGGACTTAGGCAGTATATACAGGGGCATATCATGGACTGGGCCAGTTTATGCAGGGGCATACAATGGACCAGGCTAGTTTTGACAGGGGCACATCGAATGGGTCAGTTCATACGAGGGCATATCGTGGACTAGGCCAGTTTACACAGGGGCATATCATGGACTGAGCCAGTTATACAGGGGCATATCGACTGGGCTAGTTTATAGAGGGGC
>CM065745.1:37755503-37775503 GCA_033310375.1 Conus canariensis
TCAGAACGGGGTTGGAGAAAGATATCTTAGGTTGTGGGGAGGCAGCCCAGTTATGAATTTTAGTAGTCGGGAAGAAGGGAAAGGTAAAGTTTAAGACGAGTAGCTTAGCAGTCGATAGGATGAAAACGGATGATGTGCAGCATGTAATATTGTATGAAGTGTGGTTGTGTTGACATGACAAGGATTAACCACTGGGTTATCTGACAAGAGATGACCTGAGAGTGAGGTGCTGGATGGAAATTTTGGCGAACAAATCATGTTGTTTTTGATATATGGTTATAATTGACAGTGCAAAGAGGGGTAATAATGTGAAGGATTGTGGCTGCGAGCCGATTCTCTTGTGTGAACATGCTGGAACTGTGAACCGCTAAAAATTGATAGGGTTTTTTTTTTGTTGTTGTTTTTTCCCTCTGAGAGATGTGTATTACTACTGGTTATTGTGTGGAGACATTTCCTTGTGAGATTGGCCATTTCCTAGATTATTTAGTATGTTCTAAGGGGGCCCATGGAGTCCGTGTTGGATCGCTTAGAAGGGGGCCCATGGAGTCCGTGTTGGATCGCTTAGATTGGTTTATTTCTCCGAAATTGGGTGTGATTCATAATTTCATATGTAATAGTGTGGATGGGCTCAGGGAGAATATTGTTTTACCGCTGTTGTAAGGGTTGGCAGGAAATGGATCTGATAACCCCAAAGTGAGTAATGGGTTGGGGGATGTGTTCGAAATTCAAGGGGTCACTCTCATGCCCGAGTGGGAAGTAGGCAAGGGAGATGGAGAGTTAAAGCTTTACCAAGTAGACTATGTGCCTTGATGACTCGGGTAGTAGCAACATTACAGTAGTGGCCTACAGTTGTGTCAGCAGGTATCCTGTTCCGTCCTGAGGCTGGGGCCAGATCACCGCAGTCTACTGCCGCGTGCCGGCAGGTGAGCGGCGCTTTCCAGTACCTGTTGTTTTCCCGGGAGAGGGAGACCACCCAGGCCGTCTGCCTTCTGTGGGGCAGCTCTCCTCCGGCTACAGGTGCTCTTCCGGGAGTTCTCCGGCACTGGTTCCTCGTCCCTGTTTAGGCGTCCTGTGAGAGGGCGCTGCACCAGGCCTTTTTCCACCCTTGGTGTCCGGCGGGGCCTTCAGAGGTGGAGGCGTCCTACGAGCCCCGGACCCGTCGAGAGGGTGTCTGGTGTGTGTGCGTTGGGTGTCGTGCCCATCGCGGGGAGGAGTCAGACTGCGGGAGGCCACGGTCAGCGCCGGGGTGCAGAGTCTTCGGGGAGGGTGTCGGCCCGCGGAGGAGCCACGGACAGCGCCGGGGTGCGGAGTCTTCCGGGGAGGTGTCAGCCTGTGAGGGGCCACGTACAGCGCCGAGGACTGGAGCTTTCCGGGCCGGGATGGGTTGTCCCATGTTTGTGGTAGAAGGGGTGTAGCGTTAGGCAGTAGGGTTAGGGGTGTTAGCTACTGCCTCCTTTTAGGACGTAGTGGCCGGCACAGTGTAGGGTACTTGTCGTTGCCTCCCTTAGGGACGCAGCGACCAGTTTGGTAGTGGTCCCGGGTTAAAAGAGAAGGGTGAGTCCTGGGGAGAGGTGTGGGTGGTAGCAGTAGTTAAGAGATTAGAGTCCCTTTGGTAAATCCTTGTCCCTAGTAGTTAGTCACCACGTGTGCGGGCTATCGCTGTGTCCCCAGGTCACAGCGATATACTGTAACTGGTGTTTTAGGTTAGGTTAGGGTCTTCCAGGTCATTATAGTAGAGTAGGGTGAGTCAGCGGGAATTAGGATACTTGTGTGCAGTTGTGGATGTGCGTGGGTGGTGGCGCCATGGAGTGTGTGAAATAAAGAAGCGTGCGTGATTGTAAAACTGTTAGTGTGCTGTGTTGTCTGACCTAGTGTGTGATAGGCGTGGGTAAGGGTGGTAGGGCCGTCCGGCTTAGCGACCGTGACACACGCACGCACGCACACACACACACACACACACACACACACAACACACGCGCGCGCACGCACGCACGCAAGCACTCGCACACACACACACACACACACACACACACACACACACACACACACACACACACACACACACTCGCGCGCGCGCACGCACTCACATGTGCACACAACACTAGAAGAAGGAGAAGAAGGAGAAGAAGAAGAAGGAGAGAGAGAGAGAGAGAGAGAGAGAGAGAGAGAGAGAGACGTTGGCACTAACTCTGTACCCTGCTCATACCACAGGTAAAAAGACAGTCTTCAGCCGCTGACATTGTGGGGCTGGGTTACCTTTTAGGTCACGCCAACAACGAATGGACATTGTTCATGTGTCAGTACTAACATTCTTCTTCTGCCATTGTCATGAGGCTGGGTTACTTTAAAGTCACGCCAACGGGTAATCCACACTGCTCATGTGTCGGGTACTGACAATCTTCTGCCAACATTGAATTGTCGCAGCACGTTTGACTACGTTGGACCGCATGAACACACACACACACACACACACACACACACACACACGCACATGCACATGCACATACACACGCGTGCTTATGCACATAGTATGCGTGCACACACACCACACACACACACACACACACACACACACACACACACACACGCACACACACACACACACACGTTACAAAGTTTGGATTGCAAAGCCATGAAATTTGCTCTCGGTATCTCTATTCATGCTTCAAACGCAAAGACATATAGAGAAGCTGGAGTTTTGCCCCTTGATGATTATCGTGAACTAGCTGCATCAAAATTTGTCATAAAATCGAGTGCTGGTGATAATTCCATTCAAGAAGATTTAAAAATTAGATCGGACACTGACTTTCCAAAAAGGGCAATTACGATTAAATCACAAGAAACAATAGCTACATATACTTCTGATTTGATTAAATGTTCAAAAATAGATATTAAAGAAGTGGCTAAAAAACCATCTTTTTCATCTATTCCAACATGGGAGATACCAAAACCTATTCTTGATACTGGTTATTCTGATATCAAAAAAAGGGTGAATATTAATATCATCACAAATTTAGCAAAATCACATGTATACGAAAGATATCAAAATCATTTTCAGGTGTTTACTGATGGTTCCGTTTTAGATGACGGAAATGTTGGTGCAGCATTTGTTATTCCTTCCCTTAAAACTCAAAGATCGTTCTTTCTGGGTAGCAACTTATCTATATTCACAGCCGAAGTAGTAGCTATAATGGTGGCAATGGAATTTCTAACAGATCTTCCCATTAACATCGCTCAGATAGTTTTCTTTGTAGATTCAAAATCAGTCCTACTTGCCCTTGACTCTTCTAATATATCGACACGACCCGACCTTGTGTTTGAAATTAAATATTTTTATACTGTCTGGTGTCTAAAGGCATTATTAGAGAATTTTGCTGGATTCCTTCGTATACTTGGAAATGAAGTGGCTGATAGGGCTGCGAAAAAAGGTGCTAAAAAAGCAGGGTCATTTTCTGAGTTGAAAATAAAACCGTCAGTAGTAGAATGTTATCATACCCTTGAATCGACTGCACGGAAGAGAGCTCAAACAAATGTTGATACGTCTACCGAGATTTCATCCAAACAATGGGAAGCTTTTCCAATAGACCTTGTATTAAGAAAAATGCCTGATCTTCCAGTTTATTATTCCAGACAAATATCTTCCCTTATAATAATTCGATTAAAGCTAAATGCTTTGAAAACAAAGTTTAGTAAGACTACTAACCGTGTTTGTGAAGAAGAGAACACTGAACCACATTTTGTTCAATTGTCACAAGTTGGCTACTTTCTCACCAACATCATTACGATCCAATACTTTTTCTGAAAAAAACTTGCAAGATCTACTTTCGAATCATTCTCTGCTGATCGAAATTGCTGAATACTTAATACATAGTCCGATTGGGGGTTTTATTTAGATAGTTTTGAGCTAACTCATTTTGTTTGAAATAGTGAAGGATTTTTGTTTTCTTGCTATATGTTAGTTTTTTTCCCTCACTAATTGTTGTATTTAAGATTATTGATATGTTTATTGTTCAATTTAGACACATATACAAATACATACACGTACACACTCACATACAAAGGCCTACATTCGTGCTTACACAACACACAGGCTTATTCATTTAATCATTCAGTCAGTCAGTCACTCTTCTTTCTTTCACGTCTAATATCACTCAAAACGAACAGACGTTAAACAGAAGTACGAACGAACACACACACACACACACACACACACACACACACACACACACACACACACACACACACACACACACATGGGAATTCTTTATTCGATTAAAATCAACCACCTAACAACAAGAACAAAAACAACAATGATGACAAAGACAAGACCAAGAACAAGAAGAAGTATAAGAATGATGACGATAGTAATGACGACCACACTACTACTACTTCTGCTACTTTTGTTGACAATCGTTATTATCATTGTGATGATAACAGTAATGTGAAGATGATGGTGATGATAATGATGACGACGACGACGACGACGACGAGGAGGAGGAGGAGGAGGAGGAGGATAATACTACTACTAATAACAATGAGGATGCTGCTGCTGCTGCTGCTGCTGCTGATGATGATGATGATGATGATGATGACGATGACGATGATGATGATGATGATGATGATAAGTAGGAGGAGGAGTAGGAGGATAATAAAGATGATGGCGATGATGATGATGATGAGGAGGAGGAGGAGGAGGAGGAGGAGGATAACGATGATGAGCTGCTATTCTCGAGAAACCAGGAAGAGACCTGACCAATAGAAATCCGGTAAATGTGTCCCAGCAGAACGACAGGTACGACAGTGAACGTTAAGAGGCCCTCAGACGTGGCAGGGTTCATGGCTTGACGGGTTGAGCAACACGGCTTCAAGCATTGGCCGAACCTGTCCGCAATATTGCGAGCGGATTGTTGGCAGATCAGGACAGTGTTGTGTTCGGGCTAACTTCTCCCTGTCAATGCTGCTTGCAATCGTCCAATCGACATCACTTTCCCGGATCAGGAGTCACCCCTGGATATGTTGCCTTCCAGCAGTGGGTCTGAGGTTGTCGAGTGATAATTCCCAGGGAGAATGTTTCAGAGTGTAAAACAAACGAAAAAAAAAAAACCGACATTCCTTACTGCTTGCCAGGGGACCTTGTTACTTTTAGTGCAGAGTGGAAATACAGGCTGCATAGGATCAGAAATGATATCCTTTCTGACCAATAACTATTGAAGATAACTTTTTTTTCTTTTTTTTTTCTTTGTTGTTGTTGTTGCTGTTGTTGTTGTTGTCATTGAAGGTGACGGAGCGTGATTTAAAGAGACAGAATCTGGATGAGACATACAATCAATGATTGTTTAGGATTGGTCTCTTTTTCTCATCTTTGTCTCCCCTCCCCGACTCTTTTATTTCATTCGTTAGAGATCGCGATTCTAGAATCACCGAATAATGTCTCCATCCTCACCATTGGAAGAGAGACCCGTCGGGATTTGTCCATCGCGTGAAGAGAGAACAGCCAGTCAACAATGCAAAGGGAGGCAATCCGTATCTAGTCTGTCTTGCCCTACTTTGTCAGAGTCACGTCCCTTCACCACAACCATCGTAGAGTGGCTGCACACCAGAAATGAATGCGCCAAGGCCTTGCGTCAGAAGTCGAGTATTTATAGACTGGCGCAATGACATTGCTTTGAGAATTCTTCATTGAGTCTGACAAGTTGATTCTCCTTATTTTCTTGTTTGTGGCCATCAAGGTACAAGCCGGGTGGTTCCAAGCAGACAGATTCAAATCAAAGGGATGGAATTTTCAGGGCGCTTCAAGCTGGCGCAAAGTTAGGGTTACGGGCGAGTGAGTGCAAAGGCCTGAAATGTGCCGTCAACCAAGGGGAAGGTCGTGTATTTGAATATTGTGATTCCATCGGTGGTAATACCACATTGCTTTTCAATTATCCATGAGAGTCATTTTTTCCCGGATCAGAACTAGATTACCAACATGCAGCTTCCTTCTCTTCCAAGATGACGATGGTTTGGGGTTGATGTCAATTCAGTTATAAACTCAGTCACACAGAGCATTCATTGGTTCAGCCACGTAAAGCAATGAAAACACTGAGGTGTACATGCAGAGCAGAAACACGACTGACTACACACAGTCAGCTGTGTGGCAGAATACTACACACACACACACACACACACACACACACACACACACACACACACACACACACACACACACACACAGCATTAGATAGATAGATAGATAGATAGATAGATAGATAGATAGATAGATAGATAGATAGATAGACAGGCGGACTGGCAGATAGACAGATAAGGCAAGGTAAGGTAATGTTGCTTATAGCCCAGCCGACCTCAAAGGGCCATATCAAGGCTGTCACCGTGTTGAAGGTAACCAACAAGGGATAGACAGACAGACAGGCAGACAGGCAGACAGACAGGCAGACAGGCAGACAGACAGACAGGCAGACAGATACATAGAGAGAAAGGGGGGAGATAGATAGATAGATAGATAGATAGATAGATAGATAGATAGATAGATAGATAGATAGATAGATGGACGGATGGATAGATGGTTGGATGGATATCGACACATACATACATACATACATACATACATACGTACGTACGTACATACATACTTACATACACACATACATACAAAGAGACAGACAGACAAACATAAAATGAAATTTTCACGTTCAGCTGTTGATCGGGTTCTGCGTCCTCGTGTTCACCCTTTGTGAAGTGGCCCAGTGTTTAATGTACAACCTCCAGACCAGGTGAACAAACCCCTCACATTTGGCTTGTACAGCATCCATACCAGGTGAACAAACCCCTCACGTGTGGCTTGTACAGCCTCCACACCAGGTGAACAAACCCCTCACGTGTGGCTTGTACAGCCTTCAGACCAGGTGAACAAATCCCTCACGTGTGGCTTGTACAGCCTTCACACCAGGTGAACAAACCCCTCACGTGTGGCTTGTACAGCCTTCACACCAGGTGAACAAACCCCTCACGTGTGGCTTGTACAGCATCCACACCAGGTGAACAAACCCCTCACGTGTGGGTTCTACAGCATCCACACCAGGCGAACAAACCCTTCACGTGTGGCTTGTACAGCATCCACACCAGGTGAACAAACCTCTCACGTGTGGCTTGTACAGCATCCACACCAGGCGAACAAACCCCTCACGTGTGGCTTGTACAGCATCCACACCAGGTGAACAAACCGCTCACGTGTCGCTTGTACAACCTCCACACCAGGTGAACAAACCCCTCACGTGTAGCTTGTACAGCATCCACACCAGGCGAACAAACCCCTCACGTGTCGCTTGTACAGCATCCACACCAGGTGAACAAGCCCCTCACGTGTGGCTTGTACAGCCTTCAGACCAGGTGAACAAATCCCTCACGTGTGGCTTGTACAGCCTTCACACCAGGTGAACAAACCCCTCACGTGTGGCTTGTACAGCCTTCACACCAGGTGAACAAACCCCTCACGTGTGGCTTGTACAGCATCCACACCAGGTGAACAAACCCCTCACGTGTGGGTTCTACAGCATCCACACCAGGCGAACAAACCCTTCACGTGTGGCTTGTACAGCATCCACACCAGGTGAACAAACCTCTCACGTGTGGCTTGTACAGCATCCACACCAGGCGAACAAACCCCTCACGTGTGGCTTGTACAGCATCCACACCAGGTGAACAAACCGCTCACGTGTCGCTTGTACAACCTCCACACCAGGTGAACAAACCCCTCACGTGTAGCTTGTACAGCATCCACACCAGGCGAACAAACCCCTCACGTGTCGCTTGTACAGCATCCACACCAGGTGAACAAGCCCCTCACGTGTGGCTTGTACAGCCTCCACACCAGGTGAACAAACCCCTCACGTGTGGCTTGTACAGCCTCCACACCAGGTGAACAAACCCCTCACGTGTGGCTTGTACAGCATCTACACCAGGTGAACAAACCCCTCACGTGCCGCATGTACAGCCTCCACACCAGGTGAACAAACCCCTCACGTGTGGCTTGTACAGCCTTCACACCAGGTGAACAAACCCCTCACGTGTGGCTTGTACAGCATCCACACCAGGTGAACAAACCCCTCACGTGTGGGTTCTACAGCATCCACACCAGGCGAACAAACCCCTCACGTGTGGCTTGTACAGCATCCACACCAGGCGAACAAACCCCTCACGTGTGGCTTGTACAGCATCCACACCAGGTGAACAAACCCCTCACGTGTCGCTTGTACAACCTCCACACCAGGTGAACAAACCCCTCACGTGTAGCTTGTACAGCATCCATACCAGGCGAACAAACCCCTCACGTGTGGCTTGTACAGCATCCACACCAGGTGAACAAACCCCTCACATGTGGCTTGTACAGCATCCACACCAGGTGAACAAACCCCTCACGTGTGGCTTGTACAGCATCCACACCAGGTGAACAAACCCCTCACGTGTGGCTTGTACAGCATCTACACCAGGTGAACAAACCCCTCACGTGCCGCGTGTACAGCCTCCACACCAGGTGAACAAACCTCTCACGAGTGGCTTGTACAGCATCCACACCAGGTGAACAAACCCCTCACGTGTGGCTTGTACAGCCTTCACACCAGGTGAACAAACCCCTCACGTGTGGCTTGTACAGCATTCACACCAGGTGGACAAGCCCCTCACGTGTGGCTTGTACAGCATCCACACCAGGTGAACAAACCTCTCACGTGTGGCTTGTACAGCATCCATACCAGGTGAACAAACCCCTCACGTGTGGCTTGTACAGCCTCCACACCAGGTGGACAAACCCCTCACGTGTGGCTTGTACAGCATCTACACCACGTGAACAAACCCCTCAAGTGTGGTTTGTACAGCATCCACACCAGGTGAACAAACCCCTAACGTGTGGTTTGTACAGCTCCACACCAGGTGAACAAACCCCTAACGTGTGGCTTGTACAGCCTCCACACCAGGTGAACAAACCCCTCACGTGTGGCTTGTACAGCCTCCACACCAGGTGAACAAACCCCTCACGTGTGGCTTGTACAGCCTCCACACTAGGTAAACAAACCCCTCACGTGTGGCTTCCTACTGCTGACAGCGCTGCCAGTAATGGACGGTGGAGTGACCAGCCATCGTTGTCTGAATCAGTAAGTGGGCAACACTGCTCTATCAACGGACAGAATGGGAATCCAGTTACTCTCTGTCTGTTTGTCTGTCTGTCTGTGTCTGTCTGTCTCTCTCTCACTCTCTATCCCTCTCTCTCTCCTTGTCTGTCTGTCTGTCTATCTCTCTGTCTGTCCGTCTCTCTGTCGCTCTCTCCTCTCTCTCATTCTCCTCTCTCTCTCTCTCTCTTCTCTCTCTCTCTCTCTCTCTCTCTCTCTCTCTCTCTCTCAGACTTTATATTTTTTTGATATATAGACTTTTATATTTCACAGACTCTTTGACGTAGATTACGCTGTCTCATAGAAGTGTTTTGCAGCTATCACTTACATCATCAGCGAGTACAGATGTGTACGTTGTTGCCGTACTAGTTATGTAAACAAATGATACGACTAATTGTCCTTACTCAGTGAGGAAAACTGCTTCTCTTAGAATACTGTATTTTGATTCATGCCAATGCCATCACCATCATCATCCTCGTCTGGTCGCGAACTCCATCAACAATCACAAACACACAGCAAACATTGGCATGTTGTACAGTTCATCTAACCACCCTTTTATCTTCCATTCCCAACCGCTGCCCCACACTACCCACCCACCCCCATCCTCCCCCTGTCTCACGTCCCCTTCCCCACTCCCATGTTAGTTGTTGTTGTCTGCAACATGTAATTGCGTATTATAGGGGTGCTTTGGTAAGCCTTTGCATATAAACGCGCGCGAGTGTGTGTGTGTGTGTGTGTGTGTGTGTGTGTGTGTGTGTGTGTGTGTGTGTGTGTGTGTGTGTGTGTGTTGTTGTTGTTGTTGTTGTTGTTGTTGTTGTTGTTGTGTGTGTGTCTCTGTGTGTGTGTGTTGTTGTTGTTGTTGTTGTTGTTGTTGTTGTTGTTGTTGTGTGTGTCTGTGTGTGTGTGTGAGTCATGTACTTTATAATCCTGTGTGCCTCTTGTTTGTTCTCTCCTTCATGTTCTCATCTTTTCTTTTCTTTTTTCCCCCTTCTTTCTACTGTTTCTTTTTATTTATTTTTTTTTCTTTAAATCTCATTGCGTTATTTAGCTTAGATTGGAAGAATAGGCTCTGCCTAAAATCTCAATCCTTGATCGAATAAAAGCTTTATGAGTACTGGGTTCTGAGTTCTGAGTTTCTCTCTCTCTCTCTCTCTCTCTCTCTCTCTCTCTCTCTCTCTCTCTCTCTCTCTCTCTCTCTCTCTCTCGCTCTCTGTCTTTGTCTCTGTCTCTCTCTGTCTCCCTCCCTCCCTCCCTCCCCCCCTCTCTCTCTCTCTCTCTCTCTCTCTCTCTCTCTCTGGGGGGTTGTGAACTGCGTTTCACTCGAGCAGTCAGACATCGCATCGCTCTGCAGATTCAACTTGAGTTTGACGGATATTTGCACTGTGCAGTCCTCTACCCTTGCCAGTGCCCCCATTAAGCACCATGCCAGCGGCACCGCTTGCTTTTAGAGCGAGTTGTGGCACTTTCGTCCACATCTTCATGGCTTTCATGTCACAACGAGAGATGAAGAAGATGGCCATGCGGATCGCCATGTTGACACCACGAACGAGGACAGACGGTGTAGCCCTAGGCCTGCTCCTCACGTTGATTTTCTGGGGCGGACTTCTTCTACGCTGTGGAGACGTGGAGCAGAACCCAGGGCCCAGGTCGGACAGCTTGAGGCAGGCACGGCTCGGCACCTCAGGACGCAGGGTCAGCGTGGACAGGACTGGAGCTTCACCGGCGGACAGCAGACGGACGACATCCTCATCTCCTCAACAACCCACCAATGCCGACATCATGGGTATGTTGAGGACAATGAACTGTGATTTTAAAGAAATGAACGACAAATTTACGGACATGGAGAGGAGCATCAGTTTTCTAAATGACCAGTTCACTGCGCTACAAAGTGGTGTAAAGGATCTGAGGGAAGAGGTGGAGACTTTAAGAAAAGAAAATTCGGACCTGGTAAAACAGAACTCTGACCTCGTGACAAGAATGGAAAAATTAGAATTAAAAACTGACGATCTGGAGGGAAGGTCTAAACGTAATAATTTGATCTTTTACGGTATTCCCAGAGGTCAGAATGAATCTGCTGAACAGTGTGAAGGTAAAATTCATGACCTCATTTCGGATAAACTTGAACTGACGCGGGACATAGAGTTTGATAGAGCTCACAGGTTAAATAAAAAATCAGACTCTCCTATCATTGTTCGTTGCTCCTCTTACAAGGACAAATTGCGTATCCTGAAAGAAAAGAGGAAATTAAAAGGGAGCGACGTTTTTATAGGAGAGGATTTTTCCACTCGTGTACGCGAAATTAGACGTGGCCTTACCCCTCACCTGAAGAGAGCAAGATCCGAGGGAAAAAGAGCAACGATGATTTTTGATCACCTGCTTGTTGACGGTAGAAAATATTTCCTAGATGATCAAGGTAACTTAAAAGAGTCCAGATAGGGGGGTGGCCGGCCACGTGAGGAAAATTTTCTCAACACAGGTGTGACAAGTGAGGGGAACCACAGAAAACATACACCGGTAGAAACGCCTGTCACTGGTGGCAGTGACAGTGGTGAGCGGTGTTTTGTGGGTCAGGGCGGTGAGCTTGTGCAATGTGCTGAAAACACGTGCAGTGAAGTAAAGGACGCGGAATGTACAGATGTAAATAAACCGTTCTCCTTTTTATTATGGAATGTGAATGGCTTATTTTCTAAACTTACTGACCATGATTTTCTGTCCTTCATTTATGAATTTGATTTTGTGTGTTTCATCGAAACATTTATGGAAGAGTGTCGTGCTGATTCCTTTGTTGGCTATGATGTATTTTGTAAACCCGCCATTAAACTTTCAAAACAAGGGAGAAGGTCGGGAGGGGTAATTTGCTTGATAAGAAAGGAGTTCTCCTCCTTTGTTAAGACTATTGATGTTGATCATGATAATTTCTGTGTCTTTTTGATTGATAAAAAACTATTTGGCCTAGATAAAGATGTTCTATATTTTTGCTCTTACCTACCACCTGAAGGTTCTCCGTTTTATACCCATTTTGATATTGATAGTGGTATTAATTTGCTCGAAGAATGTCTCTTTCATTTGTTACTTTCCAGAGATGTTTATGTTATTTTGAATGGTGATTTAAATAGTAGAACCTCTAATATTTCACAGGATATTTCTGGAAATAATGATTCTGATAAACAGTATGACAGCCATCCTCTTAGTATTAACCGGCACTCTCAAGACTGCATTTTAAACAACTATGGAAAGATGTTACTGAATGTATGCACTGCTTTTGATCTGTGTATTCTTAACGGAGTGTGTAAAGGCGACCTTGAAGGTTGCTACACATACATTTCTGACTCTGGATGCAGCGTTGACGATTATTTCATATTTTCTAATGATTTATTTGCTCGTTTGTTTGATTCATGCAGGTTAAGTGTCTTAGAACGCATTGACTCTGATCATTTACCTGTGTCACTTCATGTTGTTTTTCCTAAAGAAAGTATTGTGCATGCCTGCAACCTTGAACAGAAATATGTCATAGAAAAAATTGTATGGAATGATGAAAATGCTAGTTTGTTTCAAGATATATTATGTAGTGTAGAAACTCAAGCAAAGCTAGATAGTGCAATGCATTTATTAGATGTGGATGTAAATCGAGCGCTGAACATGTTTAATGCATGCATAAAAGAAAGTGCTGTTTGTATGAAAAGATGTATATCTTTGGATAGCAGTAAAACATCGACTGATTGGTATGATAAAGAATGTGATACTAGTAAAAGAAATGCAAGGAGATTATTACGAATTAGTCGTCGCACTTTAAAAACAGAAGATAGGGACGCTTATACAATTGCTAGACGGGAGTATAAGCACTTGTTACAGAGGAAAGAGAAAGTGTTCAATAAGTCTTTATTAGATAAACTCGTTTCATCTATAAAGTGCCAAAAGGAATTTTGGAGTAATATCCGCAGAGTTTCGGTCAAAAGAAGACAGCCTAGAAACAGTATTACTCTTGATGCATGGTTTCAGCATTTCCAAACCTTATTAGATTCAAATGTTGATAACACACCATTCGAAGAAGTGTTTGATGTAGGCAGTGGTGAGTATATGAACCGACCAATCACACAAGAGGAAGTACTATTAGCACTAGGAAAACTGAAAAATCGTAAGGCAGCTGGCCCTGACGGCATTATTGGTGAATTATTCAAACATTCTTCTAACCAGGTGGTAAACTTCTTTCTAAAATTGTTTAATATATTATTTGATAGTGGTACGTTTCCGGATAACTGGACTGAATCAATTATTCTGCCATTTTATAAGAAGGGCGATGTTAACAATCCCAGCAATTATAGAGGGATTTCCCTATGTGATATCAGTAGTAAATTGTTTGGAATGATTATTAATCATAGACTGCAGGAATGGATAGAAGAAAATAACATCACAGGTGATCATCAAGCAGGCTTTAAAAAAGGTTATTCGACTATTGATCATATGTTTACATTGCTTGCACTTGTACAAAAGCAGTTTTCTTATAACAGAAAATTATATGTAGCTTTCATAGACTTCGAAAAAGCTTTTGATTCGATAAATAGAAATCTTCTGTGGCCAGTCTTGCATAAAAATGGTATTAGAGGTAAACTGTATAAGTGTATTAGAAGTATGTATGATAGAGTAAAAACCAGGGTCCGCTGTGGATCGAAACTTACAGATTATATCAACTGTTCAAAAGGAGTAAAACAGGGCGATGCATGCAGTCCCATTTTGTTTTCTTTGTTTATTAACGAGTTAGCAATTGAAGTAATTAATAATGGTAAACATGGTGCTTCACTTTCGCTTGATGCTTTTGAATTGTTTATCCTTTTGTTGGCTGATGATGTTATTTTGATGTCAGAAACTGTTATAGGTTTACAAACGCAACTTAATAGTTTACACCGTGCTGCTAGATATCTGCAGTTAACAGTGAATATGGATAAAAGCAATATTATAGTATTCCGTAAAGGTGGATATTTAAGTGCTCGAGAAAGATGGTTGTATGACGGTAATCCTATGCCAGTTGTCAACGCCTATAGATATTTGGGTATTTTATTCTCAACTCGTTTGAGTTTTGTTGGTGCATGCAAAGACCTGTCAAGTAAGGCTAAAAATGTTTTGATTTGTATCATGAAAAAGTTACATGTTCTTAACAATTCATCTTTTACATTATTTATCAAACTTTTTGATACCCAGGTTCAGCCAATCGTACAATATGGCTCTGAGTTATGGGGATTAGATAAAGCGGCTACTTTCTGTGAATCGGTCCATGTTTTCGCATTGAAGAAGTTTCTAGGAGTTGATAGACGTACTCCAAATGATCTTATTTATGGCGAAACTGATCGATTTCCTATTTACATTGTCTCTGCCGTTAAATGTATCCGATACTGGCTGAAGTTACTTTACATGGATGATACCAGAATACCTCGTAAAGCGTATAATTTGTTGTATGATTTAGATACTAAAGGTAAAAGTAACTGGGTGACAAAAGTGCGACTCTGTTTGTTTGAATATGGATTTGGATTCGTCTGGTTGAACCAAGGAGTCGAGAATATAAAAGGCTTTTTACAACTTTTTCGCCAGCGACTGGTGGACTGCAGATGGCAGAAATGGTCTGACCATATTCATAATAGTGATAGGTTTGATTTTTATAGGAATTTTTCATATGCTCATAACTTGAAAACTTATTTGAACATAGATATAGATAGACATTTAAAGCATGTAACAGCAAAATTTAGAATAGGCATATCAGAATTAGCTTGTCATTATCTTAGATATCGAACGCATAATGTTTGGGATTTGATGTGTCCTTTATGTAGAGAGTCACAGGAAACAGAAATACATTTTGTTCTATGCTGTCCAGCTCTCAGAAACATCAGAGAAAAGTACATCAAGCCTAAATATTATAGACAGCCATCTTTGTTTAAATTAAACCTACTTCTGTCTTCCACTTCTGCTTTAGTTGCTAAACATTTTTCATTGTTTCTATACAAAGCCTTTAATTTGAGAGAAAGTGTTTCTTCTTGAACATGTGACAACGATTTGCTTTTTGTTTCATTATGTATTATAATTGTTTATAGTTATTGTGCTGTGTATGTTCACACACCCCTTCGTTAGGGGCCATGGCCTATTACGAATAAATTATCTGAATCTGAATCTGAATCTGAATCTCTCTCTCTCTCTCTCTCTCTCTCTCTCGTTTTTACCGGAGACAGTTCCAATCACGTTGTTTGTTCATTTTCATTTTCGTGGGAATTGAACATAATCAACCTCTGAAGAAGAAAAAAAAAGAAAAAAGCAAGGAAAAAAAAATACGTGAAGGGTAAAAGGAAGGAAGAAGAAAAGTGGAGAAAGTGCAGTGAAGTGAATACATGAACTTAACCAACTTTCCCAGCGCCAAACCTGAATGTTATTTAAGTGATGTCTTTACATAAATCTTCACGTCACGTGTGCCCATGAGGTGTGCTAATTGGGAGGGGGTATGCATGGTCAGTGGGGCATTTTTCACACGCGGGCAGTAAGTATGCCGGTGGTGTGCCGATGCATTATCATCGGTGATTGGGGCTGTGTCCTGTCTCTGTTCAGTGTGTCGGTATCGTGTCTATACTCTCCCCTCTCTATCTCTCTCTTTCTCTCTCTCTCTCTCTATCCCTCTGTCTGTCTCTGTCTCTGTCTGTCTGTCTGTCTCTCTCTCTCTCTCTCTCTCTCTCTCTCTCTCTCTCTCTCTCTCTCTCTCTGGTTGTGTGTGTGTGTGTGTGTGTGTGTGTGTGTGTGTGTCTGTCTGTCTGTCTGTCTCTCTCTCTCTCTCTCTCTCTCTCTCTCTCTCCTCTCTCTCTCTCTCTCTCTCTCTGTCCGTCTGCCCCATCTCTCTCTCTCTCTCTCTCTCTCTCTCTCTCTCTCTCTCTCTGTGGTTGTGTGTCTGTGTGTCTGCGTGTGTGTCTGTGTGTCTGCCTCTCTCTCTCTCTCTCTCTCTCTCCCCTCTCTCTCTCTCTCTCTCTCTCTCTCTCTCTGTCGTTGTGTGTCTGTGTGTGCGTGTGTGTGTGTCTGTCTGTCTGTCTGTCTGTCTCTCTCTCTCTCTCTCTCTCTCTCTCTCTCTCTCTCTCTCTCTCTCTCTCTCTCTGCATATCTTCCTGTTTGGTTATGCGTGGATTATCCTTCAGTGAGGAGCTTAGGGCTTTGACTGAATAAAATCCTGAGTCATGGGTCTCGCGTTCTCTGTCTGTCTGTCCGTCTGTCTGTCCGTATGTTCGTTTGTCTGGTTTGTCTCTGTCTCATTATCTCTCCATGTCTCCCTCTGTGTCTCATGTTCAGTCTCTGTGTCTGTCTGTCTCTGTCTCTGTCTCTCTGTTTCTGTGCGTCTCTCTGTCTGTTTGTCTCTGTCTGTCTGTCTCTGTCTCTCTCTTGTCTCTGTCTCTCTCTCTCTTTCTCTGTATATATATAATATATATATATATATATATATATATATATATATGTATATATATATATATATATATATATATATATATTCCCCCTATTTTCTTCATCTTCAGTTGTTGTTTTTTAAAGTTCAAATCTTTGCCAAGTCATTACTATAACGACTGAAGAATTGTTAGCCTGCACTTGTTTTCTCTCACTGCTTAATTGTTCAACATTATAATGTTTGGTCAATCAGTGGGAGACTGCATCTCTTAGGAGATCCAAGTAAAGGTTGTTCTGTACAATTCGTAGCCACTCACAATGCTTGGCTTATTGAACAGCAGAGCTGACCACTCAGACTGTTCCATATCTTTTGATCTCCCTTGCATCCTTGAATGGATCCTCAAGCATAGGCTCAAAGATTGTCCCCTACATTTTATACTGTTTGAATAATGCTTTTAGTTTTTCAGCAACTTTTTTCCTCTCAACACTTTTGTTTTGTTCCATTTACTACCCTTCGCAGGCTGCTTTGAGGGTGCTGTTGGATTCTATTTTAAACCCTTGGTGGTGAGAGCACCACAGAATTATGGACTGTGGTGTGTCTCTATTTGACACCAAGAGCACAGACGCAGACAGCCGTGTCTCCCTGATGAGTCCGATCCAGCGGACGAAAGGCCTAGGAGCAGGCAATACAAATAAATGTGCCTTTGAGAGGGATTACGATGGTTCCCTCAGGCAGCTAGTGAAGGGCTTCTCATATTTATAATGTATTCCCCCTATTTTCTTCATCTTTAATTTTTTTTTTTAAGTTCAAATTTTTGCCAAGTCATTACTCTAATGACTGAAGAATTGTTAGCCTTCACTTGTTTTCTCCCACTACTTTATTGTTCAGCATTATATATATATATGTGTGTGTGTATGTATGTATGTAATGTGTGCCTGTCTGTCTGACTCTCGCCCCCCCCCCTCTCTCTCTCTCTCTCTCCGTCTGTCTCTCTCTCTCTCTCTCACCCACTCATTCTGTGTATGTATTGATACATTCACACAGATAAATAGACGGATCTCTCTCTCTCATTCATTCTCTGTATGTATATAAGTATGTATTTACACAGATAGCGCACGCGTGTAAGTGTAAGCTTGTGTGTGCCGCAACATATGTGTTGCCGATTATACCACTGGCATGACAAAAGAAAAAAAAAGGGAGGGGGGGGGGGGGTAAAAATCGAGCTTGATAAGAACCACGTGGAAACTCGCAGCAGTCTGAAGGGTCACAGTGAACTCATTTCAAGGACAGTAGTATAACAGTCCACATCATAGACATCAAGGACAGTAGTGTGACAGTCCACATCATAGACATCAAGGACAGTAGTGTGACAGTCCACATCATAGACATCAAGGACAGTAGTATAACAGTCCACATCATAGACATCAAGAACAGTAGTGTGACAGTCCACATCATAGACATCAAGGACAGTAGTGTGACAGTCCACATCGTAGACATCAAGGACAGTAGTGTGACAGTCCACATCATAGACATCAAGGACAGTAGTATAACAGTCCACATCATAGACATCAAGAACAGTAGTGTGACAGTCCACAACATAGACATCAAGGACAGTAGTATAACAGTCCACATCATAGACATCAAGGACAGTAGTGTGACAGTCCACAACATAGACATCAAGGACAGTAGTGTGACAGTCCACCACATAGACATCAAGAACAGTAGTGTGACAGTCCACATCATAGACATCAAGGACAGTAGTGTGACAGTCCACATCGTAGACATCAAGGACAGTAGTGTGACAGTCCACATCATAGATAATGATGGTAGTGTGATTGTCAAGGAGAGTAGTGTGACAGTCCACATCATAGACATCAAGGACAGTAGTGTGACAGTCCACATCATAGACATCAAGGACAGTAATATGATAGTCCACATCATAGACATCAAGGACAGTAGTGTGACAGTCCACAACATAGACATCAAGGACAGTAGTGTGACAGTCCACCACATAGACATCAAGGACAGTAGTGTGACAGTCCACATCATAGACATCAAGGACAGTAGTGTGACAGTCCACATCGTAGACATCAAGGACAGTAGTATGACAGTCCACATCACAGACAATGATGGTAGTGTAGTTGCCAAGGAGAGTTGTGTGACAGTCAGTATATAGGCTATGATGGTAGTATGGTTGTCAAGGAGAGTAGTATGACAGTCAATATCATAGGCTATGATGGTAGTATGGTTGTCATGGAGAGTAGTATGACAGTCAATATCATAGGCTATGATGGTAGTATGGTTGTCAAGGAGAGTAGTATGACAGTCAATATCATAGGCTATGATGGTAGTATGGTTGTCATGGAGAGTAGTATGACAGTCAATATCATAGGCTATGATGGTAGTATGGTTGTCAAGGAGAGAAGTGTGACAGTCAATATCATAGACAATGGCGGTAGTATGGTTGTCAAGGAGAGTAGTGTGACATAGTCAACGTCATAGACAATGATGGTAGCATGGTTGTCAAGGAGAGTAGTGTGACATAGTCAACATCATAGACAATGATGGTAGTATGGTAGTCAAGGAGAGTAGTGTGACAGTCAATATCATAGACAATGGCGGTAGTATGGTTGTCAAGGAGACATTGAACGGTGCTCGAAAATCTTCAAGAGAGGTAATGCGTGTCAAAGCTCGCGTGTAGCGAGAGAGAGACGCCGACGTTTTTTTCATGGGACAAATACCGTTAGTCAGCTTAGCAGATCAATTAGAGAGAGGAAACACCAAAACATGGTTGACCCCACTGTTATTATCGTGTGCGCTTTGACTCCAATCTTTGACTCTTTTGATCTATTTGCTTGACCCACAAACTGAGAAAAGATAACTCCGTTGGCAATAGGACAGGCGGTTATCCCCCCCCCCCCCCCCCCCCCCCTCGGGTTTTTTTTTTTTTTTTACGTTGAACAAGTCTGTTGTCTAGCTCATACATCGCGTTCTGTCGGTTTGTCTGTGTCCCGTCTTTGTTGCTCCTCTTACAAATTCACTTTTCGCATGATCTCCTCCAGGAGACAAACACTTTTCAGCAGACTCCATGAAAACTTTGTTCAGAAATGTCCCACCTGATGTGATCTTTGAATTTCTGAAAGAAAGCAACAATTTTCACCTGATCTGAGATTTTTACCGAAGAAAGATTTCAACCAAATTTCTCTGTGATGTGTTTTTAGAAGGTGTATTTCAAAAGGTGTTGTGAACGAGGGCTTTTCTTTTTAATAACTTGTAAGCTGACTTCAATGCGGTGACAGCCCTGATATGGCCCTTTGCGGTCGGCTGGGCTATAAGCAACATGACGTCATTACCTTACCTCTTTCAGGTGTGGCAGGATGACTCATCACCACACTGAAAAGACCCACAATCAAGTTTGCGCTCAAACGTTGCATTAG
>CM065745.1:37778003-37785503 GCA_033310375.1 Conus canariensis
TGTCCCATGAAAACGGTGGGGGGGGTCACTCTCACTCTCATGCAAGTCATAATCCTATTACCTCCCTTGCAGAGTTCCAAACATCGACTAATAAACAAACTGCCAGCACTGTCTCTGCGTTTGTGCAAACAAATGGACGGTTTCATTTAAATCACAATATCGAAATATGAGAAAAAGCAGCATTTGAGGTAAGGACATAAAATGCCTTCCAAGGTGCAAAGGGTGTTACTTTGTTGGGTCTAGATGTGTGTGTGTGTGTGTGTGTGAGTGTGAGTGTGTGTGTGTGTGTGTGTGTGTGTGTGTGTGTGTGTGAAGTCAAGTCCAGTCAAGACAAAAGTATCTTTATTGAGTGTTAAAGAATAATCTTCACGACTTTTTTTTCCCTCCTGCCCGCAGCACAATAATCATAATCATAAAGAACACACAAAGAAAGAAAATTATGTGTCCACAGATTATGAAGAAACTCAGAAACATTAAAGTTACTAACACATTCAAAACATCATAATTCTATCTAAACGATGGTACAGAAGAATTTCAATAATAATTGTGATTAATATTATATAGGACATCATATACGAGAGAGACAGAGACAGAGAGAGAGACGGACAGACAGAGAGACAGAGAGAGAGAGACGGAGAGAGAGAGAGAGAGAGAGAGAGAGAGAGAGAGAGAGAGAGAGAGAGAGATTCGGCAATACAATAAGCATTCATTGTTCGAGAAGTTTTCCATCAAATTCCTTTTCAAGGCTCTTTTAAATGTTAGTTTTGAGGGACATGATTTTAAAGAAGATGGCAAACTGTTCCATGTCGTTCGTCCAGAAGATGTTAAACTTGATTCGTAGAGATTGTTGCGGGGTCTGGGGATGGAAAGCTTGTGTGAGTGTCTTTTCATTGATTACAAAGTTTTGGATGATTTTCGTTTGCGCTGTTCCCTTCACTACATTGTACATACAGAAACATTTATTGAAGTGGATTTCTGTGCCATTCCGCCTGTGTGTGATTTCTGTGCCATTCCGCCTGTGTGTGATTTCTGTGCCATTCCGCCTGTATGTGGTTTCTGTGCCATTCCGCCTGTGTGCCATTTCTGTGCCATTCTGCCCGTGTGTGGTTTCTGTGCCATTCTGCCCGTGTGTGATTTCTGTGCCATTCTGCCCTTGTGCCATTTCTGTGCCATTTTGCCTGTATGTGGTTTCTGTGCCATTCTGCCCGTGTGTGGTTTCTGTGCCACTCTGCTAATGTGTCATTTCTGTGCCATTCTGCCCGTGTGTGGTTTCTGTGCCATTCTGCCCTTGTGCCATTTCTGTGCCATTCCGCCCGTGTCTGGTTTCTGTGCCATTCTGCCCTTGTGCCATTTCTGTGCCATTCTGCCCGTGTGTGGTTTCTGTGCCATTCCGCCTGTGTGTGGTTTCTGTGCCATTCTGCCCTTGTGCCATTTCTGTGCCATTCTGCCCGTGTGTGGTTTCTGTGCCGTTCTGCCCGTGTGTGGTTTCTGTGCCATTCTGCCCTTGTGCCATTTCTGTGCCATTCTGCCTGTGTGATTTCTGTGCCATTCTGCCTGTGTGTGGTTTCTGTGCCATTCTGTCCGTGTGTGATTTCTGTGCCATTCTGTCTGTGTGTGATTTCTGTGTCATTCTGCCCTTGTGCCATTTCTGTGACATTCTGCCTGTGTGTGATTTCTGTGCCATTCTGCCCTTGTGCCATTTCTGTGCCATTCTGCCTGTGTGTGATTTCTGTGCCATCTGCCCGTGTGTGGTTTCTGTGCCATTCTGCCCGTGTGTGATTTCTGTGCCATTCTGCCCGTGTGTGATTTCTGTGTCGTTTCACTTGTGTGTGATTTCTGTATTGTTTCACCTGTGTATTATTTCTGTGTCGTTTCACCTGTGTGTGATTTCTGTGTCGTTTCACCTGTGTGTGATTTCTGTGTCGTTTCACCTGTGTGTAATTTCTGTATCCTTTCATCTGTGTTTAATTTCTGTGTCGTTTCACCTGTGTTTAATTTCTGTGTCGTTTCACCTGTGTGTGATTTCTATATCTTTTCACCTGTGTGTAATTTTTGTATTCTTTCACCTTTGTGTGATTTCTGTGTCGTTTCACCTGTGTGTGGTTTCTGTGTCATTTCACCTGTGTGTAATTTCTGTATCTTTTCACCTGTATGTGATTTTAAGGGTCCAGTAGACGCTTTTCATTCTCCTTTGAAGTAACCTCGACTTTTTATGCCTTGCCCCAGTCTCACCACAATCACAGCAGTGTTGGCGAAGGTGAGGAGAGACAGCGAGCAACGGGGGTAGTAGTGGTGCCCCGCTGGTCAACACAGGTCTGGTGGCTTTACTGACACACCTGCTGAAGGGGGACACGATACTTCGAATAACGCAGAACAGCGTACATATCATTCTCCTTCAACCAACGCAGAACAACATACATATCATTCTCCTTCGACCAACGCAGAACAGCGTACATATTCTCCTTCGACTAACGCAGAACAACGCACATATTCTCCTTCCACCAAAGCAGAACAGTGTACATATCACTCTCCTTCAACCAACGCAGAACAACGTACATATCATTCTCCTTCGACCAACGCAGAACAGCGTAAATATTCTCCTTCGACTAACGCAGAACAACGCACATATTCTCCTTCGACCAACGCAGAACAACATACATATTCTCCTTCGACCAACGCAGAACAGCGTACATATCATTCTCCTTCGACCAACGCAGAACAGCGTACATATTTTCCTTCGACCAACGCAGAACAGCGTACATATTCTCCTTCGACTAACGCAGAACAGCGTACATATTCTCCTTTGACCAACGCAGAACAGCGTACATATTCTCCTTCGACCAACGTAGAACAGTGTACATATTATTCTCCTTCGACCAACGCAGAACAGCGTACATATTCTCCTTCGACCAACGCTGAACAGCTTACATATCATTCTCATTCGACCAACGCAGAACAGCGTACATATCATTCTCCTTCGACCAATGCAGAACAGCGTACATATTCTCCTTCGACCAATGCAGAACAGCGTACATATTCTCCTTCGACCCACGTAGAACTGCGTACATATCATTCTCCTTCGAACAACGCAGAACAGCGTACATATCATTCTCCTTCGACCAACGCAGAACAGCGTACATATTATTCTCCTTCGACCAACGCTGAACAGCTTACATATCATTCTCCTTCGACCAACGCAGAACAGCGTACATATTATTCTCCTTTGACCAACGCAGAACAGCGTACATATTCTCCTTCGACCAATGCAGAACAACGTACATATTCTCCTTCGACCCACGTAGAACAGCGTACATATCATTCTCCTTCGACCAACGCAGAACAGCGTACATATTCTCCTTCGACTAACGCAGAACAGCGTACATATCATTCTCCTTCGACCAATGCAGAACAGCGTACATATTCTCCTTCGACCAACGCAGAACTGCGTACATATTCTCCTTCGACCAACGCAGAACAACGTACATATTCTCCTTCGACCAATGCAGAACAGCGTACATATCATTCTCCTTCGACCAACGCAGAACAGCTTACATATTCTCCCTCGACCAACGCAGAACAGTGTACATATTCTCCTTCGACCAACGCAGAACAACATACCGTAAAGTTCGGACTATAAGCCGCGACTTTTTTTCCCCAGCTTTAAACCCTGCGGCTTAAACAACGATGCGGCTTATTTGCAGATTTTTCCAATTTCAGGAGCATCACACCCTCGTCTATTCTTAGCTTCTCTGTAACTCACCATATCGTGTTTACTGTTCATGAATTTTTATGATGCTTTTAACTACGATTTTCTCTGTAATCGTGTAATGGAATCAGTAACCCGTTCAGAAATACAGGAATCGACATAAGTAAAGCCCATTACTGATATCTTTTTTCATCAGTTTGTTTTCTACAAAATACGATCGCTTCGAACGGCGCAGTGTGTGGACCGTTTCCGACCTGTTATCTTGACTAACACCAGCTGATTTACGAACAAAATAACTAAGCACTGGCACGGTATTAAGCGAAATAAAACAATCGAATCGTTTCATTAATGTTCTGATTTGTTATTATATGCGTTATCTTACCAAGTGCGTCTTGCAATTCAAAAACGATTAGCGCCTTCGACTCGGTCATTGTCAGACCTCAGCTTCGTTCCGCCATTGTTGAAATCGTGGACAGGGAGTGAAGGTTTGCATTTGATACCTTCGCTTTGATTGGCTTGCGCTTTCGAGTACTCAACCAATCGCTTAGCTTGACACACCAATGAATGCAGGAGAGAACTGCCTTTCTAGCGCATCGTTAATGTGTTGTTGTTTTTTCGGTATTTTTTTTAAGCAATGATGTTGGAAAGACAACACTTGTAAGAAGCCTCATAAAACTTCGATTCTAATTGATTTAAAACACATCGTACTTAAAAAAAATTAAAAAAAATAAAAAAACTGAAGTAAAGCTGGAAACACGCTCTTGTATTCTGACCTATTTAAACGCCAATGAATGCAACGAGCACATTGTATGTGTTGATTTTCGACACTATGTTAACTCAACGCAGAACAGTGTACATATTCTCCTTCGACCAACGCAGAACAGCGTACATATCATTCTCCTTCGACCAACGCAGAACAGCGTATATATTCTCCTTCGACCAACGCAGAACTGCGTACATATTCTCCTTCAACCAACGCTGAACAGCGTACATATTCTCCTTCGACCAACGCAGAACAGCGTACATATTCTCCTTCCCAACTCAGCCAGGGAAAGCCCACCCTCTCCTTCCTTGATTTTTCACGAGCCTGTTGTGGTGGAAGAAGTTACGTCCCCTCCAAGCAGCGCTCGTAGTAGGCCTAATAATCAACTATGCTGACCTTCCCTTACGGCCTAAGTCTAGTGGCCGTATTGCTCTGAAATTTGCCTGCAGCGCTGTATGCGCAATACTCAACGTAACTTCTCCTTCCTCAACAATAGACCCGTAATGATTTCAATAAAGCTGCGACCTCCTAGCGTAGACCTAGTTTCATTTCCCAATTGAAATGTACTAAACGATAGATTAACAAATACGTGCAAGTGAAAAAGCAACTTTTACATAACCAGTTTTATTTTCACAAGAATTATGAGCAAAACAGTAGGGAAATACCAGAAACCTTATCTCTGAGATAGTTCGTTAGTTCCTCCAGAAATCTTGAAGTGAGTTGTAGCCTAATTATTTCATTTATTCATGAATCAACTTTGTTTTTCTTTCTGTGTTCGTAAAGATGCCTACGTCAGCTCTTGTTAAACTTTTTTTTTCAATTTTTATGTCTGAATTACCTCAGATTTTCTGCGGGACTGTCATTCAGCCTGTCTGATCGCTGTACCATCAACAAAATGGCGGCGCCCAGCTCCAAACCGAAGACGAAAAATGGCAACAACGACCTCATCCCCGACCCCAGTACTGACGACGACAACGCCATAGCTGAATGTGGAATTGGAAGCTGCACACCAGCTGCAATGAGAATGTGCGCCAGCATGCCTGTTTTTGCGGGTGTGTATAGCATCAGCGCCTTCATGACGTCAACCCTTATCGCGTACGTCAACAGCCAGGTGAGCTGACGTCAGTGGTGTGTGTGTTTGTGTGCGTGTATGTGTGTGTGTGTGTGTGTGTGTGTGTGTGTGTGTGTCTGTGTGTCTGTGTGTCTGTGTCTGTGTGCGCGCGCGCGTGTGTGTGTGTCTGTGTGTGTGTGTGTGTGTGTGTGTGTGTGTGTGTGTGTAGACGGAATTTGATTTTCTTTTCCAACAGTGACTATTCTTGACGAAATGTTATAAAAGTCCTTCACTAAGGGTTTTTCAAAGTCACGGACAGTAGTCATACGAAAAAGTAACAAATGTAATGTTCTTGTAAGCTCTATAAAGAGGAGTTCAAAGGTGAGAGGTTTACAAGTCAATTGCCGTTGATCATTTTTCGCCTCTCTTCTGTCCTGCGGAGTCCTGTGAGTACCAGTGAGTGTTAACGCCCACGCCCTTGCAAGGAATCGTCAGTTGGCGACAGGGCAAGCCAAGGGATCGGACCAGAGACCGATACTTGTGTCCAGTTATCCACGTTGAAACTCCGACGCTGCATATCACTTTGGCATCAATAACCTAGACGTTATGTTAATGTAGTTTCAAATAAAAGGTTAAACACAGGGTGAGTACAAAATCTCTTTTTTTTCCGCTCGATCCGAGCCCTGATCGTTCGGCGCCACCACTCGGTCTCTTCGTGTGCATACCGGTCGCAGAATGAGAATTGCACACATTGATTAACTCCAAACAGTACGGAGCACGGTCAGCAGAGCCTGGCCTTGATTGTCGTTGGTCCGCGAGAGACGGATAGAAGATCAGCAGACACCGGTTTAACACTGAGGTCAACAGAGACTGATAGAAAATCAGCAGACACCGGTTTAACGTTAAGGTCAACAGAGACTGATAGAACATCAGTAGACACTGGTGAACGTTAAGGTCAACAGAGACGGATAGAACATTAGCAGACAACGGTTTAACGTTAAGGTCAACAGAGACTGAAAGAAGATCAGCAGACACCGGTTTAGCGTTAAGGTCAACAGAGACTGATAGAAGATCAGCAGACACCGGTTTAACACTGAGGTCAACAGAGACTGAAAG
Organism: Conus canariensis; assembly: GCA_033310375.1. Lineage (NCBI taxonomy): Eukaryota > Metazoa > Mollusca > Gastropoda > Neogastropoda > Conidae > Conus > Conus canariensis. Next base: position 37,784,640 of record CM065745.1, read on the forward strand.
AAGATCAGCAGACACCGGTTTAACGTTAAGGTCAACAGAGACTGATAGAAAATCAGCAGACACCGGTTTAGCGTTAAGGTCAACAGAGACTGATAGAAGATCAGCAGACACCGGTTTAACACTGAGGTCAACAGAGACTGATAGAAAATCAGCAGACACCGGTTTAACGTTAAGGTCAACAGAGACTGATAGAAGATCAGCAGACACCGGTTTAACACTGAGGTCAACAGAGACTGATAGAAAATCAGCAGACACCGGTTTAACGTTAAGGTCAACAGAGACTGATAGAAGATCAGCAGACACCGGTTTAACGTTAAGGTCAACAGAGATTGATAGAAGATCAGCAGACCCCGGTGTAACGTTAAGGTCAACAGAGACGGAGAGAACATCAGCAGACACCGGTGTAACGTTAAGGTCAACAGAGACTGATCAGCAGACACCGGTGTAACGTTAAGGTCAACAGAGACTGACAATGGCGGAAGAGTGTCATGGCCACCACCAGGTGGCACAACAAAGGCAAGGTCATGTTGCTTATAGTCCAGCCGACCGTAAAGGGCCATATCAGGGCTGTTACCACGTTAAAGTCCACTTTCAAAACATTATCCAAGAAAAAAAGTCTTTCACACAACCCTCTTAAACACACCTTCTAAAAACACATTGGAAATTTTGTTTAAAAATCTTTGCTCCTTAACATCTTATATCAGATGAAAACTGTTAATCTCCCTCAGAAATTCAAACATCGCATCACTGAAGAAGTTTTCATGGAGTCTGATGTAAGATGTTTTTATCTCACATCATGCAAGTCCCAACACTCTGAAAGAATATGTTTCACTGTGAGTGGTGCATGATATGGAATGCACCGCG
>CM065745.1:37788003-37810503 GCA_033310375.1 Conus canariensis
ACAAAATTAAACTCGACTCACGTAGAAAGGCGAGTTTTAATTTGAATCAATTTGAGCCTATCCAAATGAGGAAGGAGTTGCGTGCCTTCCCTTCTATGGCTCTGAATGTTCAAGGGGACACAAGTCCAGGGAATAAAAATTCACCCTCCCAAAGTATCTAGTGACTACTACTACGCAGCTTTAAATACTGACGATTTCCTGCTTGCGCGTGCTCGCTGATACTCACGTAATCTCCCCCCCCCCCCCCCCATCACCCTCTCTCTCCCTCCCTCCACCCCTTATCCCCCCCCCCACCCCTCCCCCCCCCCAACCCCACCCCCGTATTCTCCGTCCTTTCGATACGCTCTAAATAATTCAAATAAAACGTTGCCCTTGCTACGTAAGTTTAGATTAATGTTTTAATTATGTACCCAGTGTGGCCATTCAAATTGACGTGCAGTAATGGCTGTTTAGCAGTCCACACATGTACCCAGTGTGGCCATTCAAATTGACGTGCAGTAATGAGTGTTTAGCAGTCCACACATGTACCCAGTGTGGCCATTCAAATTGACGTGCAGTAATGAGTGTTTAGCAGTTCACACATGTATCCAGTGTGGCCATTCAAATTGACGTGCAGTAATGAGTGTTTAGCAGTCCACACATGTACCCAGTGTGGCCATTCAATTTGACGTGCAGTAATGAGTGTTTAGCAGTCCACACATGTACCCAGTGTGGCCATTCAATTTGACGTGCAGTAATGAGTGTTTAGCAGTCCACACATGTACCCAGTGTGGCCATTCAAATTGACGTGCAGTAATGAGTGTTTAGCAGTCCACACATGCACCCAGTGTGGCCATTCAATTTGACGTGCAGTAATGAGTGTTTAGCAGTCCACACATGTACCCAGTGTGGCCATTCCAGCTGACGTGCAGTAATGAGTGTTTAGCAGTCAACACAGAGCGATAAGTGGAACGTCAAGAGCGCGTCGGATTGGAGGAAAACGTGACAAGAATGCCGTTGACGATGGGTTTCTTTTTTTCTCTCTCTGATATACGTACAAGATTGTTACACGATCTATACATATGTCCGAAGTCTGTATTTTCAGTTTGTAAAATGTTTCGTGCAGGTAGACACATGAATTTGTTTTTAAATTAAGAGTAAGTGAATTTATTAAAACTTACAACATCTCATATGAAGAGTTGTATGCATGCAAGTAACTGGTGATATTTAATGGGGTTTTGTTGATGTAGATATATTATGCATGCAAGTAAATGATGATATCTAATGGAGTTGTATTGATGTAGATATATTATGCATGCAAGTAAATAATGATATTTAATAGGGTTTTGTTGATATATATATATATATATATATATATATATAGCTGAACAATTAAGTAGTGGGGGAAAACAAGTGCAGGCTAACAATTCTTCAGTCATTATAGTAATGACTTGGCAAAGATTTGAACTTTTAGAAAAGAAAAAAAAAAATAGATGAAGAAAATGGGGGAATATATTATAAATATGAGAAACCCTTCACTAGCCGCCTGAAGGAACCACCGCAATCCCTCTCGAAGGCACATCTATTTGTATTGCCTGCTCCTAGGCCTTTCGTCCGCTGGATCGGACTCATCAGGGAGACACGCTGATTGTGTCTGTGCTCTTGGTGTCAAATAGAGACACACCACAGTCCATAATTCTGTGGTGTTCTCACCACCAAGGGTTCAAAAGAGAATGCAACAGCACCCCCGAAGCGGCCAGCGAAGGGTAGCAAAATGGAACGAAACAAAAATGTGGAGAGGAAAAAAGTTGCTGAAAGACTAAAAGCATTATGCACACAGTATAAGATGTAGGGGACAATCTTTGAGCCTATGCATTGAGGAATCACATTCAAGGAAAAGGGAGATCAAAAGATGTGAACATCTGAGTGGTCAGTCTTGCTGTTCAATAACCCAAGCATTGTAAGTGGCTAAGAATTGTACAGAACAACCTTGTACTTGGATTCCATAAAATGCATCAATACCATAGACTGACCAAAATATATATATGCTGAACAATTAAGTAGTGGGGGAAAACAAGTGCAGGCTAACAATTCTTCAGTCATTAGAGTAATGACTTGGCAAAGATTTGAACTTTTAGAAAAGAAAAAAAAAAAAATGGATGAAGAAAATGGGGGGAATATATTATAAATATGAGAAACCCTTCACTAGCCGCCTGAGGGAACCACCGCAATCCCTCTCGAAGGCACATCTATTTGTATTGCCTGCTCCTAGGCCTTTCGTCCGCTGGATCGGACTCATCAGGGAGACACGGCTGATTGTGTCTGTGCTCTTGGTGTCAAATAGAGACACACCACAGTCCATAATTCTGTGGTGTTCTCACCACCAAGGGTTCAAAAGAGAATGCAACAGCACCCCCGAAGCGGCCAGCGAAGGGTAGCAAAATGGAACGAAACAAAAATGTGGAGAGGAAAAAAGTTGCTGAAAGACTAAAAGCATTATGCACACAGTATAAGATGTAGGGGACAATCTTTGAGCCTATGCTTGAGGATCCATTCAAGGATACAAGGGAGATCAAAAGATGTGGAACAGTCTGAGTGGTCAGCTCTGCTGTTCAATAACCCAAGCATTGTAAGTGGCTAAAAATTGTACAGAACAACCTTTACTTGGATCTCCTAAGAGATGCAATCTCCCACTGATTTGACCAAACAATATAATGCTGAACAATTAAGTAGTGGGGGAAAACAAGTGCAGGCTAACAATTCTTCAGTCATTATAGTAATGACTTGGCAAAGATTTGAACTTTTAGAAAAGAAAAAGAAAAAAAAAATGGATGAAGAAAATGGGGGGAATATATTATAAATATGAGAAACCCTTCACTAGCCGCCTGAGGGAACCACCGCAATCCCTCTCGAAGGCACATCTATTTGTATTGCCTGCTCCTAGGCCTTTCGTCCGCTGGATCGGACTCATCAGGGAGACACGGCTGATTATGTCCTGTGCTCTTGGTGTCAAATAGAGACACACCACAGTCCATAATTCTGTGGTGTTCTCACCACCAGGGTTCAAAAGAGAATGCAACAGCACCCCCGAAGCGGTCAGCGAAGGGTAGCAAAATGGTAACGAAACAAAAATGTGGAGAGGAAAAAAGTTGCTGAAAGACTAAAAGCATTATGCATCCAAACAAAGAACTCAACAACAATCACGTCGAAGATTTCCCAATATTTCGACCTCACTTGGTCTTCCTCAAGGGACTTTAATGATTGAATTGCATATAGCAGCCTCCGTTCACACTTTTTTTAAAAACAGTTCACGACAGTTCCAGTGGTTAGAGAAAGGACAACGGTGGAAGGGTAGTAAGCTACGGGGAACACGAGAAAATAGGGGTATGAAAGACAGAGAGAGAGAGAGAGAGAGAGAGAGAGAGAGAGAGAGAGAGAGAACCGCCTGCGCGCACAAGAGGGAGGCGAAGGAAGGTTGTTGGAAGGAAAGGGCAAGGAAAAAAAAAAAGAAAAAAGGGGGGGGGAAGGGGGGGGGGGAGAAAGGGGGAGCTAGAAGGGGGAAAAATAGGGGATAAGTGAAGAGGGAGGAAAACCCAGGGGAGTCGACAAGTTTTGGTAAAGAGAGAGGGAGGAATAATTTAAGTGAGAGGGGCGAGCTGAGAGAGAGGGAGAGCGACAGAGAGGGAGAAAGAGGGAGAGGGGGAAGGGGGGAAAAATGGCGGGGGGGGGGGAGGGGGGAGTGGGAAAGCAGGGGAGAGGGGAAGTCGTGTTTTGTCTTGTGACTCGTTTGTCCACGTTTCTCTTGGCGGTTCGCTAACATTTATTTAAGATCTGCTGAATGACTGCTTTGCATTAATCTTTCAAAAAAAATGTATTTGAAATAACTCCGCCAGACAACATGAAAAAGCGAATCACAAAACAAAACACAACGCGTTTCTACCTCTAAGGTCTTCTTCAGGCAAGATAAACAACACTCAGGACAAGGAAAATGAAGAACGAGCAATCACTTGTCTCATCAAATACGGCGTTGATAAGTGATCGCTCGTTTATCACCTTTGTTGTCATGAGTGTTGTTTATCTTGCATGAAGAAGACCTAAGAAGTCGAAGCGCGTCGCGTTTTGTCTTGTGATTCGTTTGCCCATGTTGTCTGGCGGAGTTATTTCAAATACTTTTTGAAGGTTTGTTTAGATTTCTGCCTGCAGTCGCCTCATTTTGCTACCTGCTTTGCGTTGGTTTGAGTAAGAACAAAAATTAATCGTTGTCTGTGGTGATTGAACGTGACGTAAACCATAACAATGCAAGCGAATTCAATAGTGACGTAAGCACTTACGAATGCATGACACCCATATTCCCATCGAAGAGTGTTTGATAAGTTTTGGCAAACAGTATATGTTCACTCTAACGTACTCCTTTAGGCTAGTATCTCACACATTTCAGATACGAAGTAAGAGAGAGAGGAGAGAGAGAGAGAAGAGAGAGAGAGAGAGTAGAAGAGAAGTATGGTTTACATCATCATTATTATCTTTATTACCTTATATCAACGGAATGCAGAACATAAGCCGCTAAACTTAGCAATATGACATTTCTCCCTCCCCCCCCCCCCCCCCCCCCCCCCCCCCCCCCCCCCCTCTTTTTTTTTTTTTTTTTTTTTAGTCATTAATGCTTGCAATACAGGTGTATGGCATTCCACGTTTCGCTGGGTTCAACTGTCAAAATCAGTCCCAAGGTCATGTTTGTACACCCGCCCCTTCCAATCCCGCTCTCCTCACTCTGTGAGACGTTGACGTAACAGATGACGTCATGCACGGGTGACGTTGTATGGTGGGCAGGTGACGACACTGGAGAGACATTTCGGTTTCAACAGCGGTCAGACAGGGCTGATCATGGCGGCCAATGACGTGGGCTTTCTGGCCATCGTGCTGTTTGTCAGCTTCATCGCCGCCAAGGTTAGTACGTCAATGTTTGATTGTTGTTGATAAACGTTCAGCTCAGCTGAAGGTTAGTACGTCAATGTTTGATTGTTGTTGATAAACGTTCAGCTCAGCTGAAGGTTAGTACGTCATGGTTTGATTGTTGTTGATAAACGTTCAGCTCAGCTGAAGGTTAGTACGTCATGGTTTGATTGTTGTTGATAAACATTGAGCTCAGCTGAAGGTTAGTACGTCATAGTTTGATTGTTGTTGATGAACATTGAGCTCAGCTGAAGGTTAGTACGTCATAGTTTGATTGTTGTTGATCAAGATTGAGCTCTGCTAAAGGGTTAGTACGTCATTGTTGGATTGTTGTTGATAAACATTGAGCTCAGCTGAAGGTTAGTACGTCATAGTTTGATTGTAGTTGATCAACATTGAGCTCAGCTGAAGGTTAGTTCATCATAGTTTGATTGTTGTTGATCAACATTGAGCTCTGCTGAAGGTTAGTACGTCATAGTTTGATTGTTGTTGATCACCATTGAGTTCAGCTGAAGGTTAGTACGTCATAGTTTAACTGTTGTTGATCACGATTGAGCTTTGCTGAAGGTTAGTACGTCATGGTTTGATTATTGTTGATCAAGATTGTGCTCAGCTGAAGGTTAGTACGTCATGGTTTGATTGTTGTTGATCAACATTGAGCTCAGCTGAAAGTTAGTACGTCATGGTTTGATTGTTGTCGATTAGCATTGAGCTCAGCTGAAGGTTAGTACGTCATGGACTGATTGTTGTCGATCAGCATTGAGCTCAGCTGAAGGTTAGTACGTCATGGTTTGATTGTTGTTGATCAAGATTGAGCTTTGTTGTGCTGACCGTCTGGATCAAAAGTTCTCCTGAAAAAACAAAAACAAAAACGTTTGTTTCTTACCTTAAAGAAGAAAGATCTGTTCAACATAATTTCTGTTTCCATCTCTATCTGTCTGTGGATCTGTCTGTCTGGGCGTCCTTGCGTTTGATTGTCTCTCCTCTCTCTCTCTCTCTCTCTCTCTCTCTCTCTCTCTCTCTCTCTCTCTCTCTCTCACACACACACACACACACACACCACACACGCGCGCGCGCGCGCGCGCGCTTGCAAACTCAAACACGCTGTGTTAGAGTTGTACAAGGTGCCCGTGGCAGATTTGACACACAGAACCTGAAATCAGGTGATTGATGACACAAGAAAAGTTTGATCACATGAGATATATCCACATTTATCGGAGGGCTGAAGTCACGTGACAATCCATAGAGAAAGTCGGTGTGCCACGAGAGTGGGCGGGTTGAGAGTCGATATGACATGAGATCAGGAGGCTCGTTGGGAATATTCACGTCATAACAGTGCTGACGTATGAACTGATGTCATCATATTCAATTGCGTTAATTTAGGGAAACTACGTTACATGATAATTGACTTGAAAAGTGGTGTTTTTTGTTGTTTGTTGTTGTTGTTGTTGTCGTCGTCGTTGTTGCTGTTGTCTGGTGATAAACTTAAGGCCATACAAAAACAGTTGACGTCTCACAAGACTTGACGCTGACTGGCATTTGGATTGGTGGGGGGAGGTGAGGGGTGGTGGTGGTGGGGGGTGTCAGGGAGGCACAATTACATGCAGAAACAGTCCATAATCACACAAAATGAAGGCAAGGCTCCTCATCCACTACCTAAAGGTACAATGCATCAACACATCCAACTGTTACAAGAATCCAATAAAAGTCACAAGTGTACAGCATTCTGTGAAGAGGATATTAGAAGGTATGAACATTTCCACAGATCGTTATTTTCATCTGTTACGTTTCACCAGACTCTGATATGAATACCACTTTTCACAAAATTCTGTGAGTCGCATTTCCATTCAGTGCATATATTTTTCGATTTATAATTGTTCTTTGGCTTGTGTTAAAAGTATTGGGGGTATTGCTTGATCTTATCAATTTTACACTTATGTACAAAATATTTAGCAAAGAGGACAGTTTGGTCAAAGCCTTCGTCTGTTTTTATTCGTTCATTATTTCCAAATAATATCAATTCTATATTTTACCTTGATTCTTACACAGTTTTTCGCAATTTCAGTAACAACAACAACAACAATAATAATATAATGATAATAATGATGATGATAATAATAATAATAACAATAATAATAATGGTTGATAATAAATAATAATAATAGTAATAATAATAATGACATAGCATTTATAAAGCACCTTGCCAAAGATTTTAGGCGCTGACAATTCACATTCTCATGTACGCGACGGGCTGCCTACCTGGGTAGTACCGACTGAAGAACTGCCTGCTGGCGCTTCATTCAGTCGTTTCCCGTGTCAGCCAGTCAATATCGTTCACTCAGTTTCCTTACTTCCTTCATTCTTTCCATTTCTCACGTAGGGTGCATGATATGTGTAACGTGTCATCCTAACCAACGGCCAATCTGGCCTTCTCTTCTGAAAGTTAGTGATGGGATTTTACGATTTTATGCGTGCATTCACACCCGGAACCTCGATTTATAGTCTCATTCGAAGGACTGTTTGGGAAATGGAGTCAGAACTAACGTTAACTCCGTAGGGGGGGGGGGGGGGGGGGGAGAAGGGGGGGGGAGGGGGGGGGAGGGGGGAATCCCCCTGTGTCAAAACGGCCCTGTGGAGACTGGAACCCGCAACCCCAGGATCACTAAGATACGAGTCTGGCTCTCTTTCAACTGAGGTACTTTGGCCCCCTTAGTGTTCTCTGTAGTTGGCTGCGCAAAGTGCTAACTGATGTGTTGTTGCAGTCCACATACCACGTGTTCTCTGTAGTTGGCTGCGCAAAGTGCTAACTGACGTGTAGTCGCAGTTCCATGTACCACGTGTTCTCTGTAGTTAGCTGCGCATATTGCTAACTAACGTGTTGTCACAGGTCCAATATACCACATGTTCTCTGTAGTTGGCTGCACAAACTGCTAACTGACGTGTAGTCGCAGTTCCATGTACCACGTGTTTTCTGTAGTTGGCTGCACAAACTGCTAACTGACGTGTTGTCGCGGTTCCGTGTACCACGTGTTCTCTGTAGTTGGCTGCACAAACTGCTAACTGACGTGTTGTCGCAGTTCCATGTACCACGTGTTCTCTGTAGTTGGCTGCACAGACTGCTAACTGACGTGTTGTCGCAATTCCATGTACCACGTGTTCTCTGTAGTTGGCTGCACAAACTGCTAACTGACGTGTAGTCGCAGTTCCATGTACCACGTGTTCTCTGTAGTTGGCAGCACAAACTGCTAACTGATTTGTTGTCGCAGGTCCATATACCACGTGCGCTGGGCGGGTTCACCATCTTGTTCGGGATCTCGGGCATTCTCTGCGCTTTGCCGCAGTTTCTCTTCGGTGCACCCAGCCCTGCGTCATCGGCAAGTGACGTAGCTGGCAACGTCAGCGTAATGACGTCAGCGAAACCTTCTGGAAGTTTCAGAGGTCAGATCTGTGACGACATGAATCGCACGACACTGAACTGTGACGTTTCGTCGCCAGGTGGGTGCTGAATTGTCTTTGTCTGTCTGCCTACCTGTCTATCTGTCAGTCTGTCTGTCTGTCTGCCTGTCTGTCTGTCTGTTCTGTACGAGTCTTTGTCATTATCATTACCATCATTGTCATCGTCATCACCGTCCTTGTCGCCAGTCGCCAGCATCATCATCATGGACAACACCATCACCACTATCATCGTCAGTCTCATATCGATATCATCATCATCATCATCATCATCATCATCATCATCATCACCATCATCATCATCATCATGAGCACAACACCGTCAACACTATCGTCCTCTGTCTCTTCCATCATCATCATCATCATCATCATCATCATCATCATCACATCATCATCATCGTCATCATTATTATCACCATCATCATCATCATCATCATCATCATCATCATTATTATCACCATCATCATCATCATCATCATCATCATCATCATCATCACCACCACCACCACCATCGTCATCATCAGCAGCAGCAGCAGCAGCAGACAGCAGCAGCAGCAGCAGCAGCAGCATCGTCGTCACCATCGTCATCATCATCACCATCATCATTATTATCACCATCATCATCATCATCATCATCATCATCATCACCATCACCATCGTCATCATCGTTGTCATCGCGACATCATCAACAACACCCCTCATAAGCTCATCTGCAGTGTCCTCATCTTCTGTATTGCTGTGAATCGATTACCTTTCCACAGAATCGCCCCAGTGTCTTTCCCTAAGCTCTGAGCTAGCCATGAGCACCAAATTCAGCCCGCTGCAGATGCTGTCAGCATTGATGGGGCCTCTTTGGGGCTGGAATAGCTCAGTTGGTAGAGCGTCGGACTCGTAATCTTGTTGATCCTGGGGTTACGGGTTCGAATCTTCGAATCTCCATCGGGCAATTTAAGCACATGGGGGTCGGGGGGGGGGGGGGGGGGAGAGAGAGAGAGAGAGAGAGAGAGAGAGAGAGAGAGAGAGAGAGAGAGATTTTTCCCTCGGAGTTAACATTGGTTCTGACTCCATTTCCCACAAATGTCCTTCGAATTAGATTATAAAGCGAGGTTCCGTGTGAGGACGTACGCATAACATCTTGCACACACGTAAAATCCCATCACCAACTTACGGAAGAGAAGGCCAGTTTGGCCGTTGGTATGGATGACACGTCACACATAGCATGCACCCTGCGTGAAAAAAAAATCGAAATAAGGACGGAAGGAAAGTCAGTTAATGATACTGATTGAATGACACAGGATGTGACTGAATGAAACGCCAGCAGGCAGCTCTTCAGTTGGCTCTACCCAGGTAGGCAGCTCGTTGTACAAACAAGAATGTTTATTTTAAAGCACTTATAGCCTGGTCTCTAACTGAGAATAGGCGCTATATAAATACCCTTAAGAAGAAGAAGAAGAAGACGAAGAACAAGAACAAGAAGAAGACGAAGAAGAAGAAACACTCCCAAATGTTTGTGCAGATTTGTGTGTGTGTGTGTGTGTGTGTGTGTGTGTGTGTGTGTGTGTGTGTATGTGTGTGTGTGTGTGTGTGTGTTGTGTGTGTGTGTGTGTGTTGTGTGTGTGTGTGTGTGAAAAATCATAAAAAGTTTGAATATGTTCGTAACTGTATTTACACCCGTCTTATATTATGTAATTGGACTCATATGTTGTACTATCTTAAATTCTCATCTGGTGATCTATATATGTATGTGTATATATGTATGGTGGTTGTTTTTCTTTCTAGTTTATGTATATATATATATATATATATATATATATATATATTATGAACAATATAAAAGTGTCCTTAAAAAATCTGAAAATGCTCAACCCCTTGGGGAGCAACATCTGTTAAAATTTTTTTTTTTAAATGAAGTATTAAAATCTTGTTTCAAGCCTTGCTATCATCAGGATGATATATATATATATATATATATATGTGTGTGTGTGTGTGTGTGTGTGTGTGTGTGTGTGTGTGTATGAAAAATTAAAAACAAAAATTTTTTAAAAAAAGAAAAAAAGAAGAAGAAGAACAACAAGAACAAGAACAAGAACAAGAAGTAGAAGAAGAAGAATACGAAGAAGAAGAAAAAGACGAAGAAGAACAAGAAGAACAAGAAGAACAAGAACAAGAAGAGCAGGAACAAGAACAAGAACAAGATGAAGAAGAACAAGAAGAACAAGAATTCTCATATGGTGAGAGAGTAAGCCTTCCAAGTCACATGACAATTCATGTAGGTGACGTGAGGTCACAGCAGCCATGGAGTCGAATGTTGACATCTTAAAAACCGTGGCTATCCATCCAGCAGCAAATATGTACGTGATTCGGATCAGAGAACGTTTAGGCGGCAGAAAGAGAGAGATCGAACCCACCTTCCATGCTGCCGACACTGTCCTTGGGTCATCAGAATAAGGGACTTCACCCTTTGACCTTTGATAAAGACTGGTAGTTTGCCCTTAACCTTTAATTGAGACTGGTGGTTTACCCTTTAACCTTTGATAGAGACTGGTGGTTTGCCCTTTAACCTTTGATAGAGACTGGTGGTTTACCCTTTAACCTTTGATAGAGTCGAGACTGGTGGTGTACCCTTTAACCTTTGATAGACTGGTGGTTTACTCTTTAATCTTTGATAGGGACTGGTGGTGGTTTACCCTTTAACCTTTGAGAGATTAGTGGTTTGCCCTTTAACCTTTAATAGACTGGTGGTTTATCCTTTAACCTTTGATAGAGACTGGTGGTTTACCCTTTAACCTTTGATAGAGACTGGTGGTCTACCCTTTAACCTTTGATAGAGACGAGACTGGTGGTTTACCCTTTAACCTTTGAGAGAGACTGGTGGTTTAACCTTTAACAGAGACGAGACTGGTGGTTTACACTTTAACCTTTGATAGATACTGGTGATTTACCCTTTGACCTTTTACAGATACTGATGGCTTAGCCTTTAACCTTTGATAGATACTGGTGGTCAGATACAGGCGAACATCTGACTGAACAAGCATGAATATAGTCTTTAACACCATACTTACCATGCGGCCATTGTTGTCTGTGCTATCACCAATAACATCACGATCACAATTAACGTTATCGTCCTCTCGTGTATACCATGTGATGAGCCTCTGGCATTGAAGCGTGTGCTGACAGAGTCTTGGAATTCACAAGACATTCCGCGCAAATACTTTTCAACAGACTTCATAAAGACCTTGTAGACGGACGTTCCACGTGATGTGAATTTTTGACTTTCAAAAAGAGATTTTTTTTTTTTTAAAAGGTACTTAAACCTTTGTCCAGATCACAGGGACAAACGCATTACAGGACAAAACACGAGGCGTTTCGACCTCTTAGGCCTTCTTCGGGCAAGATAAACAACACTCAGGACAACGAAAATGAAGAACGAGCAATCACTGATCTTGTCAAATTCGCCGCAAGATGGGCATTGAATGGGAGTGATTGTTCGTTCTTCATGTTCGTTGTCCTTGGTGTTGTTTAGTTTGCCTGAAAAAGAGATAAGAAGTCGAAACGCGTCGATTTTGTCTTGTAATTCGTTTGTTCATATTATCTGGCGGAGTTCAAGTACCCTTTAAAATGTGTTTAAATTTCCGCCTGCAGTCACCTTACTTTGCAGTTAACTTTCTAAAGCAGAGAAAAATTTAGAAAGAGAGGGGGTTAGTTACCGCCAAGGACACAGACAAACAGAGTACAGGACAAGACACAAAAGAGATGCACTTGTTTTCCTTTCATCTAAGATTTTGTGGGAAATAAATCCACCTTTAGGGTGTTTGGGTATGTTTGAAGGATTTATTTTTCTCTCTTTTGATTTTTTGTACTTGAAAATAAAGTATGAATCAGATTTCACATTCTGACAGCCCTAACATGGCCCTTGCGTTCGGCTGGGCTAGAAACACCATGAGTCGTTATTATCCTCCTTGTTTTCTTCATTCTTATCATCCTGCTCATCATCGTTGTCATCGTCATCATCATCGGCATCACTTGCTCTAACAGTAACCTCCCTTTGTCAATGCATTGTCGTCATTTTGGTCCAGTCAATTTCATCCGGGCATTGTAAATTGTAGTTTGTTTGTGCTGTGTATTGCATGCTGCATGTATGCAACTCATACAATAATCTCTCTCTCTCTCTCTCTCTCTCTCTCTCTCTCTCTCTCTCTCTCTCTCTCTCTCTCCTTTTGTGCATAATGAATCTGATCGTAAACTACCTTTATTTTGCATTGACTGAAAGTAATGACAGACGTAAAGAGCTTCTTTAGCACTCATTTACAGGACTATGGACGCTTACTTTCATTCAAGTCAGATTTCTTTTTTCTTTTTTCTTTTTTCTTCGGCAGTGCAAATCTAGTCAGCCCAATACTGTGTGCTGTTATGTAGATTTGAATCACTCTGATTCGTTGATGTAGTTTCCCTTCCATTGCTCTTCCTCTGTGTAGCCGCCATGACTGTTACATGTTGTTTGTGTTTCTCTGTGGCTTGAAAGAGTTCATTAGAGTAAATCTTTGTTCATTGTTACGTGTTGTTTGTGTTTCTCTGTGGCTTGAAAGAGTTCATGAGAGTAAATCTTTTTTCATTGTTACGTGTTGTTTGTGTTTCTCTGTGGCTTGAAAGAGTTCATGAGAGTAAATCATTGTTCATTGTTATGTGTTGTTTGTGTTTCTCAATGACCCAGAAGAGTTAAGGAGAGTACATCATTGTTCATTGCACGTATTTTTGTATTTCGCTATGGCTCAAAAAGAGTTAACGAGAATGAAATTCTTGTTCATCGTTCACTGATTCAGGGACGCCGCCCATGTCGCACAGCGGAGATGCTGAAGACATGGCACGTGCCAATTCAGGCACGGCCATTCAGCACGGTCTTGGCCACATCGTGGTGGGCATGGTCCTTCAGGGGGTGGCCAAGACTCCTCGGGCCTCCTTCAGCACTGTCTACGTGGACAACAACGTGGAGAAGGTCAAGACAGGGTTCTACATGGGTAGGTGCCGGCCGCCTTGCCGTCAGTCGCATACTGATTGACACCATTTCATGTCGCCGTCAGTCACATAATGATTGACACCCCTTCATGGCGACTGACTGGAGAGCAGTTCGGACTTCGTCTTGTGAACACACACACACACACACACACACACGCCCGCGCGCGCGCGCGCGCGCGCGCGCGCGCACGCACGCACGCAACACACACGCACGCACACACGCACACGCAAGCACGCTCGCATGCGCGCACACACACATGCACGCGCGCACATACGCATGTACATAGACATTCACGCGCACACACACACACACACACACACACACACACACACACACACACACACTCACACACACACACATACACACACACACACTCACACACTCACACACACACACACACACACACACACACACACACACACACTCACATACACACACACACACACACACACACACACACACACACCACACACACACACACACACACACACACACACACACACACACACACACACACACACACACACACACACACACTCACACATGTTCAGCACATTACGGTAACACTTCATTTCCAGGCTTGCATCCTTCATTCCAGTTCCCCTGCAAGGCTCCATGTCTTGCGTGCGTCAAGGGAGATGGACTAAACCAGGCACAAGCCTCGCCTCGTCTGGCATGGCAATGCCACTATCAATAGAATAAACCAGGCACAAGCCTCGCCTCGTCTGTCATGGGAATAAACCATGCACAAGCCTCGCCTCGTCTGTCATGGCAATGCCACTACCAACTGAATAAACCAGGCACAAGCCTTGCCTCGTCTGTCATGGCAATGCCACTATCAATGGACTAAACCAGGCACAAGCCTTGCCTCGTCTGTCATGGCAATGCCACTATCAATGGACTAAACCAGGCACAAGCCTCGCCTCGTCTGTCATGGGAATAAACCAGGCACAAGCCTTGCCTTGTCTGTCATGGCAATGGGACTATCAATAGAATAAACCAGGCACAAGCCTTACCTCTTCCTTCATGGGAATAAGCTAGGCACAAGCCTTACCTCGTCTTTCATGGGAATAAACTAGGCACAAGCCTTACCTCTTCCTTCATGGGAATAAACTAGGCACAAGCCTCACGTCGTCTTTCATGGGAATAAACTAGGCACAAGCCTTACCTCGTCTTTCATGGGAATAAACTAGGCACAAGCCTTACCTCGTCTGTCATGGCAATGCCACCATCAGTCCATGTCGGTTTCGTTCCAAACAGTCTCCATGTTGTCTTTGCAGCGCTTGGGAGGATTTCTGGTGTGGATCTCTCATCGCTTGGGAGGATTTCTGGTGTGGATCTCTCATCGCTTGGGAGGATTTCTGGTGTGGATCTCTCATCGCTTGAGAGGATTTCTGGTGTGGATCTCTCATCGCTTGAGAGGATTTCTGGTGTGGATCTCTCATCGCTTGAGAGGATTTCTGGTGCGGACCTCTCATCGCTTGAGAGGATTTCTGGTGTGGACCTCTCATCGCTTGAGAGGATTTCTGGTGTGGACCTCTCATCGCTAGTGCAGGACCACAGCTAAGTGGGCCGTTGAATCGTTCCTAGCTTCTGGAAGATAAAAAGTGGAAGCCACACAACGCCTATGAAACAGCTGCAACATTTCGGTTTATTATCAAAACCCTTTTCAAGCGCCAACACTGGCCAATTAACACATAACACATGGCATAGAATTCTGTGATTGCGACACTGAAAAGAGTTCGCTAATAAACAATTTTAAAAAGTTGACTGGAGAAAGTGTTCACTGGTTCACCGGAGAAAGTGTTCACTGGTTCACTGGAGAAAGTGTTCACTGGTTCATTGGAGAAAGTGTTCACTGGTTCACTGGAGAAAGTGTTCACTGGTTCACTGGAACAAGTTTACTGAGGGATGGGGGATGGAGAGGTAATTGTAGAAAGGAATGGAGAAAGGGGGGAGGGGGGGGAAGGGTGGAAGGAGGGGTTAGGTTCCTAGCTTCTGTCCTTGGACAGGTGTGACAGTACTGACCGTGGTGTTATGGCTGGCCTTCAGCGTGGTCTTCTTGGCACGGATCCCCACGCTACCTGTTGCCAATGTTTCATCCAGTATCAACCAAGCTGGGCGAGATCCTGATCACTGCCCTCCGGGTCGTGAACATCATCTGCAAAGGGCGAAAGTTCGTGACGGCTGTGTCCTCCAAAGCGCACTGTGCCGACATGACCTTCAAGTGGATTGGTCACGGTGCGTTCCAGGAGTATGCTGAACAGCACGGGAGGCAGAGGGTCTCCCTGAGGGACTGCAGCTGAAGGTGTGGAACCACGGTCCACAGCAACCTGTTTCAGCACTTTGTTGCTTACTTTACAGCATGTCTTTGTATGTGGGCGTGTACGCATGTGCGTGTGTATATGCATTTGTGCGTTCATGTGTATGCGTGTATGCTCCCACGCACACACATATGCATGTACGTGTATGTGTACGGACATCCGTATGCACGTTTGTGTACGTGTGTGTATGTGTGTGTGTGTGTGTGTGTGTGTGTGCGCGCGCGCGCGCGCGCGCACGTGTGTGTGCATGCGCGTGCGCGCATGTGTGTGTGTGTGTGTGTGTGTGTGTGTGTGTGTGTGTGTGTGTGTGTGTGGTGACCGCGTGCGTGAATGTTCAGAAGATGACTTACGATCAAGAACAAGAACCTCTGCTCTTTGGGAAACCAGCCCAATCATCGGCAGTTATATAGTGTGTTTGAAGCTGTAATCTGTTTAGAATTATGCCAACTATCAGGCTGAAATGGATTTAAGATAATGCAGACGGTGAGACCACTACTTCCCTGGCATGGCTGATCGAAATGATAGTGTGGTTGTTCTGGTAGTGTTGGACATCTCCTTATGTCGTGTGTGTGTGTGTGGGAGGGGGGGGGGGAGGGGGGAGAAGAAAGTTGACGATCAGTGATTGAGTAACTGGCATAGGCGACTCGTTGGTGTCCTACATCTTGTTGCGGATCACAGTTAGGGTATCACTTACTGCCTATCTTGTTGCAGATGACAGGATATCTCTTACTGCCTGTCTTGTTGCAGATGACAAGATATCTCTTACTGCATGTCTTGTTGCGGATGACAGGATATCTCTTACTGCCTGTCTTGTGGCAGATGACAGGATATCTCTTACTGCCTGTCTTGTTGCGGATGACAGGATATCTCTTACTGCCTGTCTTGTTGCGGATGACAAGATATCTCTTACTGTCTGTCTTGTTGCAGATGACAGGATATCTCTTACTGCCTGTCTTGTTGCAGATGACAGGATATCACTTACTGCCTGTCTTGTTGCAGATGACAGGATATCTCTTACTGCCTGTCTTGTGGCAGATGACAGGATATCTCTTACTGCCTATCTTGTTGCGGATGACAGGATATCTCTTACTGCCTGTCTTGTTGCGGATGACAGGATATCTCTTACTGTCTGTCTTGTTGCAGATGACAGGATATCTCTTACTGCCTGTCTTGTTGCAGATGACAGGATATCACTTACTGCCTGTCTTGTTGCAGATGACAGGATATCTCTTACTGCCTGTCTTGCTGCAGATGACAGGATATCTCTTACTGCCTGTCTTGTTGCAGATGACAGGATATCACTTACTGCCTGTCTTGTTGCAGATGACAGGATATCACTTACTGCCTGTCTTGTTGCAGATGACAGGATATCTCTTACTGCCTGTCTTCTTGCAGATGACAGGATATCTCTTACTGCCTGTCTTGTTGCGGATGACAGGATATCACCTACAGCCTGTCTTGTTGCAGATGACAGGATATCTCTTACTGCCTGTCTTGTTGCAGATGACAGGATATCTCTTACAGCCTGTCTTGTTGCAGATGACAGGATATCACTTACTGCCTGTCTTGTTGCGGATGACAGGATATCTCTTACTGCCTGTCTTGTTGCAGATGACAGGATATCTCTTACTGCCTGTCTTGTGGCAGATGACAGGATATCACTTACTGCCTGTCTTGTTGCGGATGACAGGATATCTCTTACTGCCTGTCTTGTTGCAGATGACAGGATATCACTTACTGCCTGTCTTGTTGCGGATGACAAGATATCTCTTACTGCCTGTCTTGTTGCGGATGACAAGATATCACTTACTGCCTGTCTTGTTGCGGATGACAAGATATCTCTTACTGCCTGTCTTGTTGCAGATGACAGGATATCTCTTACTGCCTGTCTTGTTGCGGATGACAGGATATCTCTTACTGCCTGTCTTGTTGCAGATGACAAGATATCTCTTACTGCCTGTCTTGTTGCAGATGAGAGGATATCACTTACTGCCTGTCTTGTTGCAGATGAGAGGATATCACTTACTGCCTGTCTTGTTGCAGATGAGAGGATATCACTTACTGCCTGTCTTGTTGCAGATGACAGGACACTACTTACTGCCTGTCTTGTTGCAGATGACAGGACACTACTTACTGCCTGTCTTGTTGCAGATGACAGGACACTACTTACTGCCTGTCTTGTTGCAGATGACAGGACACTACTTACTGCCTGTCTTGTTGCAGATGACAGGACATCACTTACTGCCTTTCTGCCATGTTTCAAGAGTTTCAGGAGTTCTCGGGGGACTTTCATGCCTGATGCCTTGCTGCACTTCAGCAGTTTTACTGCTGCGAAAAATTCTGACCTGACTATGGGAAAATCATTCTCGTTTGATGAATCCTGTACATTTCGCACTTTGTCTCCTGGAAAGACGACTGTGGTTTTGGCTACATTACTTTTTAGATCCCAGTTTTCACAGAGATCAGACAAAGTTTCCAACACATTATGCAGTATTTTACCGTTTCTGCGCAAATTTTTTTTTTTTTATCTGCGCCAGAAACAAAGTGTTTTTGTTTAACACCCTGTCATGTTGCCCGCAGCCAAGATCTGTAGCTCATTGTTTTAGGTTATGCAGTCCACACATTTTTTTTTCCGGATATACATGCCTAAAAATCGTTCGAGCACACAGCGAATAACCGAAGGAAACATGTCTCCTTTGCGGGCGCCTGTCCAGCACTTTTAAGAGTCTGAACATAGCCCCCGAATTTAACAAATTGTTTTTTTTATCATACATACACTTTATCAGTCTTACTAGTGAACCATTTACGCCAGAGTTTAACAGCTTTTCACACAAAGGGTTCTGTTAATACATTCAAATGCTATTTCATAATCCATTAGTGGACAGAACAACTTATTTTCTTCGACAGAAAATAATCAGCAATACAATACGGAGTGATCACTTGGTGAACAGTGATGAACAGAGGAACGTCTGTCGCAGCAATCCCTTTCAACAAAGGTTTTCTTTGAGCAAAAAGCATTCCACAGCAAAATGTTACGAGATCGCTTAAGACCTATGAAACGACGTCCTTTACGCCCATATACATATCGCAAATGCAAAACCTATTTCATTGAAAACAGAAGACATATGTTCATACTGGAACAACGTTTGCACCTTAGAATTTGGCTTGCAAATGAATTCTTTTTTAACGAATAAAGCATACATGTTTTCAAGACTGTTTTTTTTTTTTCTCCCAAGATGAAGGAGGTGTGACTGAGTTGTAGAGCAATACTTTGACATTTGTGCAGGCATCATCATAGCCATCGCCATCATGGGCCCTGCCATAGCCTTCGCCTTAGATGTGACTGAGTTGTAGTGCAATACTTTGACATTTGTGCAGGCATCATCATAGCCATCGCCATCATGGGCCCTGCCATAGCCTTCGCCTTAGATGTGACTGAGTTGTAGTGCAATACTTTGACATTTGTGCAGGCATCATCATAGCCATCGCCATCATGGGCCCTGCCATAGCCTTCGCCTTAGATGTGACTGAGTTGTAGTGCAATACTTTGACATTTGTGCAGGCATCATCATAGCCATCGCCATCATGGGCCCTGCCATGGCCTTCGCCTTAGGGGGCGTGTTCACTCGCATCTACGTCACTCTTGAAGGTAATTCTATGGTGTTTGCTTTGTTTATTTGTTTACGTCTTCCTCTTTTCTTCCTTTTATTTGTTTGTGCTCCTTGCACACGATCAGTGATGGGTTCACAATCATCACCAGCTGTTTGCTGAACGTTCAAGTTCATGATCTAGCTAAATAATGCGGAATGTTTCTGCATATTGTGAGTGCTTACTACACGAATGATTGTCTCACAAACGCAGATGTATCCTATCCAAATGTTGACCATCTAAACGTAACATACGAAGCAGATGCAGGTTTGGGCCATGCCACGCCCATTCAAAAACTTTTTATTCGAAAATTCGTTTGACCAAGAATGCCACAACAGGGAAACTAACATATCTATCCCTTACACAGATCAAAAATCAAAAGTTAATGATGATGTCAGAGACCTCTGGCAGGAGGACTTGGAATACACAGACGGACAACAAACTCTTTCAGATCCGTCCAAACCTAAAAGAGTTCGCTCTCATCTACCTCAGGTGGTCGCAAAGAAGAAACGGTTCCATGCCGGCTGCACACCGGCCATTCATATTTTACTCATTCGTACCTTTTAGAGAGTGAAGAAGCTCCGTGGTGCATTCCATGTCATGTGCCACTCACAGTGAAGCATATTCTTTTAGTGTTGGGACTTGCACGATGTGAGACATACACATTTTTCTAGCAGATTTAATTGAAACTTTGTTCAGAGATGTTCCACCTGATGCCATCTTTGAATTCTTGAAGCAGATCAACATTTTTCATCGGATCTGAGATTTTATAGTGGAAAGATTTTTTAAACAAAATTGCGGGGTGTGTGTGTGTGTGTGTGTGTGGTGTGTGTGTGTGTGTGTGTGTGGTGTAGGTATCCTTCACACTTTTTGACGGTTTCAGACACAGACATGCATTTCCGCCACCCGAAGTGGATCGGCGCGTGGTGGCTGGGGTACCTGACGTTCGGCTGCGGGGCCTGTCTTGTAGCTCTGCCTCTCTTCTGCTTCCCTCGTCGCATCAAGGCCAGACCTCGGCAGAAAGAACCGGTGCTTTCTGCTTCCTCTGCTACTTCTCACGCAGCCAGCATCGATGTACCCAAAAGGCTGTCCCGGTTTATGAAAGGTGTGTGGTGCGTACTGAAGTGTGTGTGTGTGTGTCGGGGGGGGGGGTGGGGGGGGGTATGTGTGTGGTGGGGGAGGGGAGGGTAGTATGTGGGGAGGGAGGGTAATTTGTGTGTGTGTGTGTGTGTCTGTCTGTCTGCCTGTCTGTCTGTCTGCCTGTCTGTCTGTCTGCCTTGTACTCTGTGTGTGTGTTTGTGTGTGTGTGTGTGTGTGTGTGTGTGTGTGTGTGTGTGTGTGTGTGTGTGTGTGCGGCGTGTGTGTGTGTGTGTGTGTGTGTGTGTGTGTGTGTGTTGTGTGTGTGTGCCTACGCGTGTCTTTGTATGTCTTTCTGTGTGTTTGTCTGATTTCTCCCAGTGCGTATTCGCGTATACATGCTCTCATGCGCGCGCGCGAGCGTTCGTGTGTCTGTCTGTCTGTCTGTCTGTCTGTGTGCTCGCGGGCGCGCATGTGTAAGTGTGTGTCTGTCTGTATATCTGTCTGTCTGTCCATCGGTCGGTCTGTCGGTCTGTCGATCAGTGTGTCTGTCTATTAGTCGGTCTGTCTATCAGTGTGTCTGCCTATCTTGCTGTTGTCTATCTCGCTGTGCACGCATTGTGTGTTGTGGGTGGGTGGAAGGTGAAGGAAGTTGGGGGCGGGGGGGGGGGGAGAAGAGGAAGAATACAGGTTCTTTGTTTTAATTTACATATATGAGTACGTCACTCCATCTGAATACGACGCAGTCCTGTTCTTTAAGGCAGTGAAACAATCTCAGTGGATGAGGTCCTGTTCTTTGAGGCAGTGAAACAATCTCAGTGGATGAGGTCCTGTTCTTTAAGGCAGTGAAACAATCTCAGTGGATGAGGTCCTGTTCTTTGAGGCAGTGAAACAGTCTCAGTGGATGAGGTCCTGTTCTTTAAGGCAGTGAAACAATCTCAGTGGATGAGGTCCTGTTCTTTGAGGCAGTGAAACAATCTCAGTGGATGAGGTCCTGTTCTTTAAGGCAGTGAAACAATCTCAGTGGATGAGGTCCAGTCTCTAATCAGAACGCTTCCTGTGTAAATCTCTCTCTCTCTCTCTCTCTCTCTCTCTCTCTCTCTCTCCTCTCTCTCTCTCTCTCTCTCTCTCTCTCTCTCTCTCAAATTCGAAGCAGCAGCGATTAAACTTTCCCATCGGGGCAGACATTCAGGAGGTGTTTTAGTACTGATGAGGAAAAGAATTTGCAATTATTTGAAAGGGATTCAAGTGGATTGTATCAACACTGTGGCTGTTGAAATAGATAAGCATGTGTTTGGTGTGGATAAAAATGTAATATTCATTGCTTGCTGTGTTGCTCCTGAATGTCACCTATATATGAACACACCGAGCAAAAAGATGGCGTTGTAATGTTAGAAGAACATTTAGTACAATGCATCAGGAAAGAGGATGTTTAATTAATATGGTGTGGTGACATGAATGCAAGTACTGGACGTGATCAATCGAAGTTGGAGAACATGGCAAACTGTGTGTCAAGCGTTGACTCTGATGAGACTGATGACGACAGAAACATTCGACGCTCTTAGTCTTCAGCAATGTTGGACAGTCTCTGCTTGATCTTGCTTTTCTATTTGATCTTTCTATTGTAAACGGTTATAGTAAAAGTGAATCTGATGGAGAATTTACTTTTGTATCGCCTCATGGTCAGAGTGTCATTGATTATTTTCTTGTCTCTGAAGATCTGTGTACATATTGTGACCTTCACATTTATGATTGTTTACACTCTTGGCTCTTGCCAGTTGTTATGAAATGGGTGAGAGATCATTGTATCAGGAATTTCAAGGAAATTTTGTGGGATTGTGAGAAAACTCAATCATACAAAGAAGAGCTTTGTAGCAATGAGTTTCAGGAGCTGTTAAGGGAAGCTGAACAGATGTTGGCAGTTGATGTCAATCAGTCAGTTGATTCTTTTAGCAAAGCTCTGTATGGGGCGGCAGCCTGCATGGTGCGGACAGTTGGAAAAAGAAAGGATCTCAGTGAGTGGCTTGACAATGAGTGTCAGCTAAAGAAAAA
>CM065745.1:37815503-37823003 GCA_033310375.1 Conus canariensis
AGTTAGCTCCCCTTGGTTGCAACGGGAGGCGACTGCAGGCTGAAACCCTGAACAAATCTTTCAAAATTTCAGTACAGTGTGAATGAGAGTGTGGATTGTCAGCGCCTAGAACCTTTGGCAAGGCGCTATAATTATGAATACTATGCTGTTGTTATTATCGTTGTTACTATCATCATCATCGTCATCATCATCATCATCCTCATCATCATCATCATTATCATCGTCATCATCATCATCATTATCATTATCATCATCATCTTCATCATCATCATCATCATCATCATCATCATTATTATTACTGTTGTCACTGTTATTATTATGTCTGCCAAACATGAACAAACGAATAAATTACAAGACAAAACACGACGCGTTTCGACCTCTTAGGTCCTCTTCAGACAAGAGAAACAACACCCAGTACAAATGCACGTGAACTCTTGATATTGTGGTTTTTCTATATTTTCGTTGGTCAGTTTTCTTTTTCGGGAGAGATGCAAAAGAGCCAAATCTAAACAGGGTGTCTGTGCATCGTCACACGACACACGTTTAGTGTAGCTGATAATCTCCTTCCTTCTCTTAGTATTTCAGACAACATTTTTTTGTAACAAAGCTATGCATAATTCTGCACTGCAGCCTTATCAATTTACCACGGTTCATTTTATGGATTGCTGAAAAAAATCACCACTTACCAGGCAAATTTAACACAACTTAATATCTCCATATCCCGCTTAGACTTTCTCCGTGTCTTGTGCCAAAGCCACACAAGAGAATTTTCGATCCCTTGTGTTTGCTTTAAATGACTCTCAATGCCCTTTGTCTGTGCAAGACTTCCTGACTTCCAATAATAAGTTTGATTCTAGATCTCTCAGCACATGCTTTTACTGCACAAACCGTGTCACTAATCGTCAAAAACGCAATCCGACAATAAAAAAAATAAATTGTAAATAAAGAGGTCGTGAAATTTGTCTGTTAATTTTCTTCCTAGAAAATAGTTTTCATTTGCTTTCCATTCGCTTTCAGTTTATATTGTTGTTTTGCTACATCACAGGTTTTAACGCATCACTCACACGACGTTTTACCTCTTTATCTCTCATCAGATCCAATGGCTGTTGGCATTGCTCGTTCGCCAGTCCTAATCGGCGACGCTGCAGATTACTGATCTGTAAAGAGCCTTTACACTACTTATCTGTAAAGAGCCTTTCCACTTGAAAGTTTTAGGCTTAAAGTTTCTTCTGTCACGACTTTTTAACCATCTGTTTTAATTTTGATTCTACAAGCTCGCCGCGCGCCCTTTCCTCGCTTGACGATTCATGCTGTTTGGAAGAGAAGCATTGCGCCATCGGTACAACCGTCATGCTGTTTGGAAGAGAACATGGCGCCATCGGTACAACCGTTCATGCTGTTTGGAAGAGAATTATGGCGCCATCGGTACAACTATCATGCTGTTTGGAAGAGAAGCATGGCGCCATCGGTACAACTATCATGCTGTTTGGAAGAGAATTATGCGCCATCGGTACAACGTCATGCTGTTTGGAAGAGAATCATGGCGCCATCGGTACAACTATCATGCTGTTTGGAAGAGAAGCATGACGCCATCGGTACAACCGTCATGCTGTTTGGAAGAGAATATGGCCATCGGTACAACCGTCATGCTGTTTGAAGAGAATTATGGCGCCATCGGTACAACATCATGCTGTTTGGAAGAGAATTATGCGCCATCGGTACAACCGTCATGCTGTTTGAAGAGAATTATGGCGCCATCGGTACAACCGTCATGCTGTTTGGAAGAGAAGCATGGCGCCATCGGTACAACCGTCATGCTGTTTGGAAGAGAATTATGGCGCCATCGGTACAACCATCATGCTGTTCTGAAGAGAAGCATGGCGCCATCGGTACAACCGTCATGCTGTTTGGAAGAGAATATGGCGCCATCGGTACAACCATCATGCTGTTTGGAAGAGAAATGGCGCCATCGTACAACCATCATGCTGTTCTGAAGAGAATATGGCGCCATCGGTACAACCATCATGCTGTTTGGAAGAGAAGCATGGCGCCATCGGTACAACCATCATGCTGTTTGAAGAGAAGCATGGCGCCATCGGTACAACCATCATGCTGTTCTGAAGAGAAGCATGGCGCCATCGGTACAACCTCATGCTGTTTGGAAGAGAAGCATACGCCCATCGGTACAACCGTCATGCTGTTCTGAAGAGAAGCATGGCGCCATCGGTACAACCTCATGCTGTTTGAAGAGAATATGGCGCCATCGGTACAACCGTCATGCTGTTCTGAAGAGAAGCATGGCGCCATCGGTACAACCATCATGCTGTTTGGAAGAGAATTATGGCGCCATCGGTACAACCGTCATGCTGTTTGGAAGAGAAGTCATGGCGCCATCGGTACAACCGTCATGCTGTTTGGAAGAGAAGCATGGCGCCATCGGTACAACCATCATGCTGTTTGGAAGAGAATTATGGCGCCATCGGTACAACCGTCATGCTGTTTGGAAGAGAATTATGGCGCCATCGGTACAACCATCATGCTGTTCTGAAGAGAATTATGGCGCCATCGGTACAACCATCATGCTGTTTGGAAGAGAATTATGGCGCCATCGGTACAACCATCATGCTGTTCTGAAGAGAAGCATGGCGCCATCGGTACAACCATCATGCTGTTTGGAAGAGAATTATGCGCCATCGGTACAACCATCATGCTGTTTGGAAGAGAATTATGGCGCCATCGGTACAACCATCATGCTGTTCTGAAGAGAAGCATGGCGCCATCGGTACAACCGTCATGCTGTTCTGAAGAGAATTATGGCGCCATCGGTACAACCATCATGCTGTTCTGAAGAGAAGCATGGCGCCATCGGTACAACCATCATGCTGTTCTGAAGAGAAGCATGGCGCCATCGGTACAACCGTCATGCTGTTTGGAAGAGAAGCATGGCGCCATCGGTACAACCTCATGCTGTTTGGAAGAGAAGCATGGCGCCATCGGTACAACCGTCATGCTGTTTGAAGAGAAGCATGGCGCCATCGGTACAACCGTCATGCTGTTTGGAAGAGAAGCATGGCGCCATCGGTACAACTATCATGCTGTTTGGAAGAGAATTATGGCGCCATCGGTACAACCATCATGCTGTTCTGAAGAGAAGCATGGCGCCATCGGTACAACCGTCATGCTGTTTGGAAGAGAAGCATGGCGCCATCGGTACAACCATCATGCTGTTTGGAAGAGAAGCATGGCGCCATCGGTACAACCGTCATGCTGTTTGGAAGAGAATTATGGCGCCATCGGTACAACCGTCATGCTGTTTGAAGAGAAATGGCGCCATCGGTACAACCGTCATGCTGTTTGGAAGAGAAGCATGGCGCCATCGGTACAACCGTCATGCTGTTTGAAGAGAATTATGGCGCCATCGGTACAACTATCCAGACGCTGGCATATAACCTCTGACCTGTACTGCATGTTGACGAAACCAACGAGGCTGACTGCCTCCCCCCACCACCATACCCATGTTACCCCCCCCCCCCCCCCCCCCCCCCCCCCCCGTACCTGTTGAAGGACACTGGCCACCAAGGGAGCAGTCACCATCAAGTGGCCACCAGGCAACCCACCGGAGGAGACACTGCACTGCTTCTGAGTCACTGCAGTGGAGCTGGGTGGAGCTTGCTCTGATCCAACATACGTGGGACATCACCAGCTGAGCCCCTTTCTGACGATGATACAAATCACAACATCGTTCCTGATTACGCTGGGAAAACACTTGGTAAGCAAATTATTTACAAAAAAAAAGTCTTCATTCTTCTCGGCACATCCTCCATAGGAAAACCTTCATACTGTGTTGATGATGTACAGAAGAAGGTGTGGTATGCCGACTGTTCTGTCCTTGGCTGTGATCAGGCCACGTGCCACACCAGAGACCAGCCTTGAGGGCTGTGTGGAGACGTGTGCCTGTGACGATGACGACTACTTCCCTGTGTGTGCTGACGACGGAAGGACCTTCTTCTCCCCCTGTCACGCCGGCTGTCGCCACACGGACGCGGGGTGAGTCTGGAACCTGTATCGGGAACACACACACACACACACACACACACCCCGCGCGCCGCGCGCGCGCGCCGCACGCACGCACGCACGCACACGTTATTTCTTTTCAACTGTAACAAGTATTTATAAGGTTCCGCCGAAAAATGTAGACAAACGAATCACAAGACAGAACACGACACGTTTCGACCTACCTATTAGGCCTTATTTCAGGCAAGAAACACAACACTCAGGACAACGAAAATGAACTCATTGTAGCCCATCTTGCGCCGAATTGGATCAAGATAAGTAATCGCTCGTTCAGTTCCGTTGTCCTGAGTGTTGTGTATCTTGCCTGAAAATCTTGTGATTCGTTTCTGTACGTTTTTCGGCGGAGCCTTACAAATATTTTTTAAAATTTGTTTAGATTTCCGCCTGCAGTCGCTTCTCTTTGCAAGTAGATCTATTTCGTTTTAGTAAATCAGCGTTCATACTACCATATCGATCCATTTGATGCTGGCTTTTCGCGGAAGTCTCGCACTGATGACTAACTAATTGAAACTAAATGCCATCTTTAACGTCTCCTGATAGTTTCAAAGTGTACTGAGGGCAAGCGGAAATTGAAACATAAAAGCAAACGACCCCAGTGCTCGTAGAACGCACAAAAGGTTTCTTGTTTTTAGCTTTGCAGATATTGATGGTTTTAATGTGTACAGCATCAGTCTTGATGTTCTGATACAAACAAAATCCCATGTGATTATTGTGTAGCTGTGTAGTAGTAGTAGTAGTAGTAGTAGTAGTAGTAGTAGTAGTAGTAGTAGTAGTATAGGTAGCAGAAATAGTAGTAATAGTAATAATGATGAATATTTACGTGGCACAATATCCGACAAACTACCTGGGGTGCTTTACAAAAACACCAACAATAAAAATGATAACAACAACAACAATGAGAAAAATAGTAGAACAATACTAGTAATAACAATACTAACAAAAATGATGATGATGATGATGATGACGATGATGATAATAATATAGTATATATGCTAATAATAATCATAATATTAATAACAACAACAACAACAACGATGATCATAATGGTAATAATAATGATGATGGTGGTGATAATAATGATAATATGAAGAAGAATGATGATGATGATATCAATGTCAACAACAGCAGCAACAATAAGACCACCAACTACTTTGATAATGATAACAATGATAATAATAATTAAAAATAATAATAATAATGTAATAATAATACATGTATGCAATAGATAATAATAATGATGATAATAATAATAATAATAGTAATGGTAATAATGATAGTGATAATGATAATAGAAACGATGACGACGATGATGATATTTATGTGAACAAAAACAACAACGATTATGATGATAACAATAATAATAATGATAATAATAATAATTAATTAATTAATTAATAAGTGTACGTGTATGCAATAAACGTACTGAATTACACCTGACACATTCCATCCATGATACACATATACATACGGAAAAGCATGTAAAAGACACAAGGAACCACACCTATATATACATTTCTCTACAACGCTTACACAGATACGTGAACATCAATCAAACTTATTATGCGTGATAGTAGTAGCAGCAGCAGCAGTAGTGGTAGTAGCAGCAGCAGCAGCAGCAGTAGTAGTAGCAGTGACAGCAGCAGCAGTAGTAATAGTAGTAGTAGTAGTAGTAGTAGAAGTAGCAGCAGCAGCAGTAGTAGTAGCAGTACTAACAATAGCAGCAGCAGCAGCGGCAGCAATAGTAGTAGTATTAGTGGCAGCAGCAGCAGTAGTAGTAGCAGCAGCAGCAGCAATAGTAGTAGGCAGCACTAGCAGCAGAAGCAGTAGCAGTCGTAGTACTAGTAATAGCAGCAGCAGCAACAGCAGTAGTAGTAGTAGTAGTAGTAGCAGCAGCAGCAGCAGCAGCAGCAGTAGTAGTAGTAGTAGCAGCACCAGCAGCACCAGCAGTAGTTGTAGTAGTAGCAGTAGCAGCAATAGTAGTAGTAGTAGCACTAGCAGCAGAAGCAGTAGCAGTCGTAGTACTAGTAATAGGAGCAGTGGCAGCAACAGTAGTGGTAGTAGTAGCAGCAGCAGCAGCAGCAGTAGTTGTAGTAGTAGCAGCACCAGCAGCAGCAGCAGTAGTTGTAGTAGTAGCAGCAGCAGTAGCAGCAGCAGCAGCAGTAGCAGTAGTAGTAGTAGCACCACCTCCAGCAGCACAGCAACAGCAGCACAGCAGCAGCAGCAGCAATAGTTCTTGTTATAGTTGCTGTTCATCGCTGCCATTAAGTTTCCACAGTGAGCAGAAAATCACATATGACCCTACAGTGCTCTGCAGCCCTGTCCAGACACCCCACACACACACACACACACCACCCACCCACACACCCACACACCCACCCACCACCACCCACCACCACCTCCCCTCCCCCCCCCCCCCCCCCCCCCCCCACACACACACACACCCGGGGTTCCAGAGTGGACAGGAACGAGCCATCGTCTGCTTTCACACACCAAGACAATGCAACCCTGCACTGTGCCTTGCTCTGTTTGCTTTCAGATGTATGTCAACTGCACGTGCATCGAGGGAGGCACCGCGGTGGCGGGCACGTGCGACTACAGCTGCTCCATGTTCTACCCCTTCATCGTGTTCTACTGCACGGGGGCTCTCTTCGGCACACTGGCCATCATCCCCAAGCTTATTGTCTACCTTAGGTTAGTCCCCAAGCTTATTGTCTACCTTAGGTTAGTCCCCAAGCTTACTGTCTACCTTAGGTTAGACCCCAAGCTTATTGTCTACCTTAGGTTAGTAGCTATATGAATGTCGGGCGCTGGGGCGAGTGGGTTCTATCATTAATAGAAGGTAACACATGAGGCATAAAACGCGAGTCACTGCCCCCCCCCCCCCCCCCACCTCTCACCCCTCTGAATCGCATTCAGTCCTTCCACCCCCCAGCCTGCCTGCTCTTTTCACCTCTCTAATGTCCCTCTAAATAGATTAACCTACAAAATCACCCACACTAAAGCACACTTCATGCTCCTAAACGTCTTCCAACTTCGCAATGAAAACAAAGGAATCATCATCATCATCATCATCATCATCATCCATCATCATCATCTTCATCATCATCATCATCATCATCATCATCGCGTCATCATCGTAACTACTATTGTTATTATTATAATATTATTATCGTTATTATATCATCATTATTACTATTATTATTATTATTATTATTATTATTATTATTATTGTTGCTGTTGTTGTTGTTGCATTGATAATAATATGAGTCAATGGATTCATAGCAGAAAACTACACACATTTGCAGGAGATCCTGTGCTGAACAGGAACCAGTGAGGAGAACACGGTGATGGAGTGCTATGGTCAACGTAGAGGAGCGAGAGATAAGGCGGGTCGCGCGGTCTCGGATGTTTTGCTATGCGTGCTGA
>CM065745.1:37828003-37830503 GCA_033310375.1 Conus canariensis
TCTGGCAATTGCTGGTTAAAACCGATATCCATGTCTGAAAGCAATTGCCAAAACCAAACACTTTAAAAGCATGCAAGATGAATTTTTTACATATGGAATCGAAAGCTTTGGAATAATCTAAAGCCACAAGGTATCCTGATTTACCCGTTATATTTAAATAATTTATCGCATCATCTATCGTTCTTACAACAGTTGCTATGTTTCTACCCTTTATGTACCCTACCTGATCCTCGTTAACCAATTTCGGTATCACCCTTCCTAATCTCACCACTAAGGTTTTTGCCAGTATTTTGTAATCAGTGTTTGTTAACGTAATAGGTCGCCAGTTGTTTAACTTATCTCTATCTAAATCATTACCTTTGTGAAGTAATGTTATGACTCCTTGCTTTTGTGTAAAAGACAGCTCTTCTCTATTAAATGAATCATTAAACGAATCAGTTACTAGACGACCTACTTTGCTCCAGAAGAATTTATAAAATTCGGTGGTTATTCCATCGCTTCCCGGAGCGGAACCATTTTTCATCATCTTGAGAGCATCAGTCGTTTCTTTGAGTGTTACTGCACCTTCACATAATGCAGCATCTTCTTCTTCTAATCTCACCATGGTCTCTTCCTCTAAGAAACTATCAGTAGCTGCCTTTACATCTGCAACATTTGTTTTCTGATTATATAACGTTTTATAATATGACACTTGTTCCCGTAGTAATTCTTTCTGGCCAGTGATAATTTCTCCTGAGTCCGTAACAAGCCGAGTGATTAAATTTTTTCTGCCTCTGGATTTTTCTATGCCTAAAAAGTATTTTGAATTCTTTTCACCTTCTTCAATCCATTTAATTCTAGCTCTTACTTGTGCGCCTTTTGTTTTTTCAATCTGTATTAATTCTAGTTTTTGTTTTACATTCAAGAGATCTGTCTGAAGCTGTTCATTTTGGGGGTCATCTATTATTCTTCTCTCTGTTTGCTGAAGGCGACTCTGTAGTTGCAGAAGTTCGTTTTTTTTCTTACAAGACAAATTTTTACCAAATTCAACGCACAGGTTCCGTATTTCTAATTTACATAACTCCCATTTCTCTACACTGTTAACATGATCATTCTCTAACCAAAAGGAATCTAACATATTGTTTATCTTCTGTATAAACTCTTCATTCCTCAAATAACTATTGTTGAAGCGCCAGTAACCAGGACCACGGATAAAATTTCCTTCATTAATATCCAGTACAATTGCCTTGTGATCCGAATTGGGAGAAAGCACATGTTGGCATGATACACATGAACTCAGAATGCTTTCGGAAGCAAGACAGTAGTCTAAACGGCGCGCAATAAATGGCTTATATCGACACCAGGTGTAGTCTTTGTCAAATGAGTGGTGATTTCTCCATACATCTGTTAAACTTAAACTGTCGATGATCTCATTTAATACCTTAACTTCTCTGATATCATGTGGTCTACCAGATATAATATCAAGTTCATTGTTCAAAACACAATTTAAATCTCCTAGGATAATGAGATCTTCTTCATTAAATTCACCAAAAATGTCATTCATGCTTTGAAAAAAGGAAATCTTATCATTTGGTTCATTAGGCGCGTACACATTTGCTATTACAATATTGCGTTCAAGGTATGCAACAGAAACAACAAGCATCTTTTTTGTGACCTTATTAATTTTACTTCACCATGAAAGTTTCTTGAAATTAAAATCACTTCCCCCCGACTTCGCGTTGTACCTTCATTATAAAAGATATTACCACCCCATTCTTTGTTCCATGTTTCAATTTCATTTTTTGTTACATGAGATTCTTGTAAACAAATAATATCCATCTTTTCTTTTTTAAAGAAATTAAACACCGATCTTCTTTTCATTTTGTTTCGTAACCCTCTTACATTCAAAGAGGTAATACGTATACTATCCATCGTAACATTTTTTGTTTTCTTTCAATTTCCTTTTGTACCCTTTTTGTTTTCATGGACATCCATAAAAACAAAATTGACATGTATATCATAATATCAACCATAATCATCAATGACACATTTCAAGCAGTATTCAAACTCACAGTCCGTTGAACAATAGCCAATCCGTCGTCAAAGGGTCGATGGGTCACACACAGCGACTACTGCCACCGTTCAACCGTCGCCCTCTCAGAGTCGGAACGCACAGGGCTGACTGAACCCGACTCCTCCCGTCTGGGCACCTTTCCCGCCCCTTCCCTCGGGCTGTGTCGCTCTCTGGAACGGCCACGCTTGGGGGTGTCTGACCGTACACGACGACCCTGTTCGAGAGAAGACAGGAGGGTAGACTGGCGGGTCGATGATCGGCTCCTGTCAACACGCTTACTAGGCTTTGTAGCATCGTTTGTGGCTTTTTGTTTGCTGTCTGTCTTTACTTTGCTTTTCGTCTGTGTCGGTTGGTCATTGTTTTGTTTGTCAGTGCAACTGTCAGAGAGTTGGCATGACTGGTCACCCCTTTTATGGCCAGTCTGATTACATTCTCTGCAAACTACAT
>CM065745.1:37835503-37838003 GCA_033310375.1 Conus canariensis
ATTTAGAACTAAGTAAATCACAGTGGGTGTATTGTATTTAGAACTAATTAAATCTCAATGGGCATATTGTATTTAGAACTAGGTAAATCACAGTGAGCATATTGTATTTAGAACAAGGTAAATTACAGTGGGCATATTGTATTTAGAACCAGTCAGATCACGGTGTGCATATTGTATTTAGAACCAAACAGATCACAGTGGGCATATTGTATTTAGAACTAGGTAAATGACAGTGGGTATACTTTATATCAGTTCAGTTACTTTATTCACATCGTCCATAGCATTTTCATACAAGTATGAATGACGGGAAAAGGCCTTTTTCATCGGAACAAGAAAGAAATTGTCTGTTGAACTCATAAGATTGGATGTACATTTAGAAAAAAACAAACAAACAAACAAACAAAGGGGAATTACTCCACGCTGCGAAGACTCCCAAAACTGTTGAACAGACTTCAGGGGAGCCCATTCGTTGTAAAAACCGAATCCTATCGATCGTACATCTTGTCTTGACGTAGTTAAATGGACCCCACATAGTGTCAGCCAAGGGCAGAGTATTCACAAGTGAATCCATCTTAAGATAAAAATAACGACAAACACCGGCACTTACACCTTCACCGTCCCCATAGTAAGGATAATGAAAGCCAGAATAGCTTGGTTGGTAGAGCGCCAGACTCGTATTCTTGGTGATCCTGGGGTTACGGGTTTGAATCTCCGCCGGGCCGTTTCGGTACAGAGGGATTTTTCCCACAGAGTTAACATTGGTTCTGACTCCATTTCCTAAATAGTCCTTCGATTTAGACTATAAGCCGAAGTTCCATGAGTGAACGCACGCATAACATCTTGCGCACACGTAAAATCCCATCACCATCTTTCAGAAGGGAAGACCAGTTTGGCCGTTAGTATGGGTGACACATTAGACATAGCATGCACTCTGCGTGAAAATATCGAAAGAATGAAAGAGTTGTTAAACTGAATGAACGATATTGACTGGATGGCACGGGAAACGACTGAATGAAGCGCCAGCAGGCAGCTCTTCAGTCAGTTCTACCCAGGTAGGCAGCCTGTTGTGTAAACAAGAATGCGGATTGTAAAGCGCTTAGAGTTTAGTCTCTGGCCAGGGATAGGCGCTATATAAGTACTCTTAATAGTAAAAAGCATCGAAGGCATTCCCAGCAGCAACGTATCAGTTTAACACGTAGACCTGCGTTTTGATAAGGAAAGCGGCATGCAAAGGGTGTCTGTGCTCTCCTGTGAGTGGTTTGTAAGCCTTAAAGTCCTTCTTAGGTGGAGGTCAGGACCAGCAAACGATACCAGTTTCGCTCCGTGAAGAGCTCGTCAGGTTTGCTACAGGACCCTGGTTACCTGCTGATGACAAGCATCTCCAGGGAAACAGGTAGGAAACGCTCCAGAGTTGGGGCAAACCCTCTTTCCGACCTGGGTAATGTTAACATAAAGCAAAGATGAGTACCCAGTAAACAAAAGAAAACAAATGCTGAAAATGATGGAGAAATATGTGTCCACAAAGTGATGGGTGGAAATGTAAAAATACACGGCTTACAGGGATCGGTGAGAGACGGATGCAGACAGACAGAGACAGACAGAGCCAGAGAGACAGAAATAGAACGACAGAAAGAGACAAAACGACAGAGTCTATACAAATGTTCGCATGTATTTATTCATATGTGTGCATGTAAATCTGTCTGTCTATCTATCTATCTATTATCTATCTATCTATCTGTCTGCCTGTCTCTCTGTCTGTCTGTTTGTCTATCAGCTATCTGTTTGTCTATCTATCTATAGATAGCTTAAAAGATACAGAGACAGAGAGATAAAGATAATGATAGATATATATCGTTACTCTAATCACACTGTCAGCATCATTATCTCTCCAATCAAAGAATAATCAGTTGCAATCGGCACCCATCTGGTGGAATTGTACAGCTATGGACACAGCATACTGAGCTGGTACGCTCATCTTGACTCATATTACTAGCATCTTACCCTCGCCTCCTCCACCACCATCACCCCTGTCCTGGTCTCCTCCTACCCCCTCCCCCTTCATTTTTTTTTTTTTTTTTTGACATCGCCAGTGCTAATCAGTAGAATGTCAGAAACGTCCATATCCAGAACATAGTACCTCGCCCTCTTAGCAGGGTTTTTTGGTTTTGTTTTGTTTTCGTTTTTTGTCTTTTTTTTTGTCTGGCCAGTAGCAGCGCTACCTTTTTGTGCCAAGGGTTCCATTCTGTTCTCAGTTTGTATCGACCATGGAAGTCTTGGAACCAATAGAGAACTAAGGCATGCGCGCGCATCACGCTCACAGCTGGTCGTAAGCTAACAGCAATGCACACTCCCTGGCGGGTGTAGCCTACTTCATTCCCACCGCCGTGCGCCTGGCACATGTTGTCCATCACAGCACCAGTCTCAGCTAGCACTTGCTTTCTGCAAAATGTCTCCTGCACTGAAAGATGCTGTTGACCGTAGTTACGGGCATGTAGCATCT
>CM065745.1:37843003-37848003 GCA_033310375.1 Conus canariensis
AATGGGTTTGAGAGAAAATACATAAAACTCAACAGCAAAGGAAAATGGGTCTGGGAGAAAATACATAAAACTCAACAGCAAAGGAAAAAGGGTTTGAGAGAAAATACATAAAACTCAACAGCAAAGGAAAATGGGTTTGAGAGAAAATACATAAAACTCAACAGCAAAGGAAAATGGGTTTGGGAGAAAATACATAAAACTCAACAGCAAAGGAAAATGAGTATGAGAGAAAATACATAAAACTCAACAGCAAAGGAAAATGAGTTTGAGAGAAAATACATAAAACTCAACAGCAAAGGAAAATGAGTATGAGAGAATATACATAAAGCTCAACAGCAAAGGAAAATGAGTTTGAGAGAAAATACATAAAACTCAACAGCAAAGGAAAATGGGTTTGAGAAAGAATATTTAGATCTCAACAACAAAGGGAAACAAGCTGGAGAGAGAAAAATGAAAAATTGTTTGTTTTAAAAACTGAAGATCTTGCAGAAAAAGATGGAGATGCAAGACAAAAATAACGTCCCATAACCTAACGGCCGGAGGGGCTTTAACTCTCACAGGTTCACTGTGTCTAGGGCATGGCATGACGGAAGGCGGAGCCCATCCATCTGCTTCTGCCGCACTTACTTTTCCCTGAACTGAAGCAGGTGTCCGCTTACTGTTGGGGGAACAGAGAGAATTTTCAAACAAACAAAAAATCAGTTTACAAGAGAGGTTCGAACTCACAACCGACAGCTCTGCAGGTATACATTCTAACCATTGACCACAGGCCAGTTTTCTAATAGCAAAGAAAAATGACATGGAAAGACAGTAGATAAAAATGTACAGCAAAGACAAATGGCATGGAAAGACAGTAGGTACAATTGAACAGCAAATAAAAATGACATGGAAAGACAAGTAGGTACAATTGAACAGCAAAGAAAAATTACATAAAAAGACAGTAGGTACAAATGAACAGCAAAGAAAAAATAGCATAAAAAGACAGTAGGTACAATTGAACAGCAAAGAAAAAATGACATAAAAAGACAGTAGGTACAATTGAACAGCAAACAAAAATGACGTGGAAAGACAGTAGGTACAAATGAACAGCAAAGAAAAATGACACGGAAAGACGGTAGGTACAAATGAACAGCAAAGAAAAATGACATGGAAAGACAGTAGGTACAAATGAACAGCAAAGAAAAATGACATGAAAAGACATTAGGTACAAATGAACAGCAACAACAAATGGCATGGAAAGACAGTAGGTACAAATGAACAGCAAAGAAAAACTGCATGGAAAGACAGTAGGTACAATTGAACAGCAAAGAAAAATGACATGGAAAGACAGTAGGTACAAATGACAGCAAAGAAAAACGACATGAAAAGACAGTAGGTACAATTGAACAGCAAAGAAAAACGACATGAAAAGACAGTAGGTACAATTGAACAGCAAAGAAAAATGACATGAAAAGACATTAGGTACAAATGAACAGCAAAGAAAAATGACATGAAAAGACATTAGGTACAAATGAACAGCAAAGAAAAATGACATGAAAAGACATTAGGTACAAATGAACAGCAAAGAAAAAGACACGGAAAGAGAGTAGGTACAATTGAACAGCAAAGAAAACGACATGGAAAGAGAGTAGGTACAATTGAACAGCAAGAAAATGACATGGAAAGAGAGTAGGTACAATTGAACAGCAAAGAAAAACGACATGAAAAAGAGTAGGTACAATTGAACAGCAAAGAAAAACGACATGGAAGACAGTAGGTACAATTGAACAGCAAAGAAAAATGACATGGAAGACAGTAGGTACAATTGAACAGCAAAGAAAAAAGACACGGAAGACAGTAGGTACAATTGAACAGCAAAGAAAAACGACATGGAAAGAGAGTAGGTACAATTGAACAGCAAAGAAAAACGACATGGAAAGACAGTGGGTACAATTGAACAGCAAAGAAAAACGACATGGAAAGACAGTGGGTACAATTGAACAGCAAAGAAAAACGACATGGAAAGACAGTGGGTACAATTGAACAGCAAAGAAAAATGACATGGAAAGACAGTGGGTACAATTGAACAGCAAAGAAAAATGACATGGAAAGACAGTGGGTACAAATTAACAGGAACAAAAATATAGAGAGATAATACGAACAAAAAAAGCAAAGAAAAGTGACATGGAAATACAGTATGTAGAAATGAACAGCAAAGAAAAGTGACATGGAAATACAGTATGTATAAATAGACAGCAAAGAAAAGTGACATGGAAATACAGTATGTATAAATAGACAGCAAAGAAAAGTGACATGGAAATACAGTATGTAGAAATGAACAGCAAAGAAAAGTGACATGGAAATACAGTATGTATAAATAGACAGCAAAGAAAAGTGACATGGAAATACAGTATGTAGAAATGAACAGCAAAGAAAAGTGACATGGAAATACAGTATGTATAAATAGACAGCAAAGAAAAGTGACATGGAAATACAGTATGTATAAACAGACAGCAAAGAAAAGTGACATGGAAATACAGTATGTAGAAATGAACAGCAAAGAAACGTGACATGGAAAGACAGAACGTAAAAATGAACAGCAGAGAAACATGACATGGAGAGACATTACATAAAAATGAACACCAAAGAACAATGACATAGAGAGTATGTACAAATGAACAACAAGAAAAAATGACGTGAGGAGACAGCACGTACAAATGAAACAGCAGAGAAAAATGACGTGGAGAGACAGTACGTAAAATTGAACAGCAAAGAAAATGACGCAAAAAGACAGCATGTAAAAATGAGCAGCAAAATAATGACGTGGGGAGACCGCATGTACAAATGAACAGCAAGAAAAAATGACGTGGGGAAGATAGTAGGTGAAAAATTATCAACAAAGGACAATGAAGTTTCAATTGTCTAGTCCTGTACTGTGTTTGTCTGTGCCCTTGGCGGTAACTAACCCCCTCTCTTTTCAAAAGAAAAATGAGGCGGAGAGACAGAACGTAAAACTTGCACAGCAAAGAAAAATAACGTGGAAAACGACATGGAGAGACAGAACGTAAAAATGAACAGCATAGAAATATGAGGTAGAGAAACAGTACGTCAAAATGAACAGCCCAACAAAATTACATGGAGAGACAGTGCGTACAACTGAGCAGCAAAGAAAAATGTAGTGGAGAGGGAAGGCATAAAACTGATCAGCAAAACAAACAAAAACAAAATTGTGTAGAATTTAGCATAAAACTAAACAGCAAAGAAACATAAGGTGGAAGGTAAAAACATTAAAGAGAACACCACAGCAAAACCAGTGGGAGAGAAAATATATATAACTGGACACTGAACCGAGATGAATCAAAGATTATACAAATGAAACCGCCCAGCGAAAAAGAAAAAAATAAACTTGAAAGAAACAAAATCAAAATTAACAAAACATTAAAGAAAAACAAAATGGAGAAAAGAGTAAACATTCACAGTGAAAGAAAATGAGGTAGATGAGAAATACAAAATTATTCAACAGTAAAAGTTCAATGGGAAAAATAATTAGAACTGACCACTGAAAGAAAAGTGACCCCGGGGAGCAAAACAATTAAAAGCTAATTATGAAAGATAGGGTGGTGAGCCAACCAATCATTAAAACTGAACATAGAAAGAAAATGAGTTGAACAGAAAATGAAAAGAAATACGAGTAGTAACAGAAAATGAAAAGGAATACGAGTAGTAACAGAAAATGAAAGAAATACGAATGGTAACAGAAAAATGAAAAGAAATACGAATGGTAACAGAAAATGAAAAGAAATACGAATAGTAACAGAAAATGAAAAGAAATACGAATAGTAACAGAAAATGAAAAGAAATACGAATGGTAACAGAAAATGAAAAGAAATACGAATAGTCACAGAAAATGAAAAGAAATACGAATGGTAACAGAAAATGAAAAGAAATACGAATAGTAACAGAAAATGAAAAGAAATACGAATAGTAACAGAAAATGCACAAAACGGATCGTTGATGGAAAATAAGCCAGAAAAAGAATAAAAGATTGGTGGTAACTAATTTGGAGATGAAATGTAAAAAAACAAAGAACCTCAATCAATAGTGGGGAAAAATGAAATGGAAAGAAACTAATGGAAAATGAAAAGTGAGAGAAGACAACAACTTTGACAGTTAAAAAAAAAGAAAAAAATGAAGAAGAAAAAAAACCGAAAAAAAAAAAAAAAAAAAAAAAAAAAAGTAAAATTTTGAAAAAGCAGTTAGTCAGAGAGAACACGAATGAAACTGAATAGCAAGAGAAAATAAGATGGAGAGGAAATGCAGATAACTGTACAATAGCTGAAAAGTGAGTTGGAGAGGAAATACACTGGATTGAAAAGTGAACGAAATGAGATGGCGTGGAAACACACAAAACTGAACAACAAGGGGAAAATGAACTGAGGGAGAAATACATCCAACAGAAAAAAAAAGACCTGATTTGGGTATGAAGCCACAAGAACCCGAACGATAAATGTTAATAAACTGAAGCTGATTTTCACACACACACAAATCAGCAGAAATGTGCAAGCCAGCAAACAACATGCACTGAAGAGGGAATACCTTACAAAAATTCAATTCGTAAAACTGAATAACAGCACGTATTGGAGAAGAAGCGCATGAAACTGAATACTAAAGATTATGATGTCAGTGGGTTATACAGAAGACTGAATGTGCCAAAACTGAATACTAAAGATTATGACGTCAGTGGGTTATACAGAAGACTGAATGTGCCAAAACTGAATACTAAAGATTATGATGTCAGTGGGTTATACAGAAGACTGAATGTGCCAAAACTGAATACTAAAGATTATGATGTCAGTGGGTTATACAGAAGACTGAATGTGCCAAAACTGAATACTAAAGATTATGACGTCAGTGGGTTATACAGAAGACTAGAATGTGCCAGGCAAGAAGCAAATAATGATGATGATATAATAAGATTATTTTTTTTATTATTGTTTTTGTCGTAAATTGAAAATGCAAGA
>CM065745.1:37855503-37860503 GCA_033310375.1 Conus canariensis
TAAATTGTCTCTGTCTCTGAATCTGTCTCTGTCTGTCTGTCTGCCTGTCTGTCTGTCTGTCTGTCTGTCTGTCTGTCTCTCTCTCTCTCTCTCTCTCTCTCTCTCTGTGTGTGTGTGTGTGTGTGTGTGTGTGTGTGTGTGTGTGTGTGTGTGTGTGTGTGTGTGTTTTGTCTGTGTGTCTTTGTAGTGTGTGTCTATGTGTGTGTGGTTTGCCTCTATGTGTGTATGTGTCTGTCTGTTTGTCTATGTGTCTGTGTCTGTTTGTATGTGTGTGTGTGTGTGTGTGTGTGTGTGTGTGTGTGTGTGTGTGTGTGTGTGTGAGTGTGGGTGTGTGTTTGTGTGAGTAAATCAACCAACCTCATTTTCACATCCACAACATCTGGCGTTATGTCCCCATCCGCCATGACATTCACGACGTCACTGAAACGTCATCATCCACACATTCCATAAAACACGCCCGCTGCTCGTCCTCATCCGGGCGTAACGAAGGTCGCGACCTGCGACCTGTGACCTGTGACCTTTGCAATTGTTTCGACGTGTTTCCGAACGTTCCATACCACCTAGCCCCTATCGGCTTCCGAGATTGCATTTGGACATGAAGGCTGTTGACTTGTGAGATGATTGGAAAGGCTGTTGACTTAAGGCTGTTGACTTGTGAGATGTATTGGAAAGGCTGTTGACTTGTGAGATGCATTGGAAAGGCTGTTGACTTGTGGGGAGATGTAATGGAAAGGCGTTGATAAGGCTGTTGACCTGTGAGATGTATTGGAAAGGCGCGTTGACTATTTTGTGTAATGCATTGGAAAGGCTGTTGACTTGTGAGATGTATTGGACAGCTGTTGACATGTGAGCATTGGAAAGGCTGTTGACTTTGTGACGCACTGGAAAGGCTGTTGACCTGTGTGATGCATTGGAAAGTGCTTGTTGACATGTGAATAATGCATTGGAAAGGCTGTTGACTTGTGAGATTATTGGAAAGGCTGTTGACTTGTGAGATGCATTGGAAAGGCTGTTGACTTGTGTGATGCACTGGAAAGGCTGTTGATTGTGATCATTGGAAATGTGACTGTGATGATGGAAAGGTGTTGACTGTGTGATGATTGGAAAGGCTGTGACTTGTGTAATACATTGGACAGCTGTTGGCATGTGAAATGCATTGGAAAGGCTGTTGAGTTGTGAGATGTATTGGAAAGGCTGTTGACTTGTGTGACGCATTGGAAAGGCTTGTTGACTGTGAAATGTATTGGAAAGGCTGTTGACCTGGTGTGTGATGCATTGGAAAGGTTGTTGACTTGTGAGATGCATTTGGAAAAAAAATAAGGAACATGATGAGATACATGGAAGACGTTGATGACCTTTGAAATACATTGGAAAGGCTGTTGAGCGACTTGTGAATGCATGGGAAAAGGCTGTGGACTTGATGTGAAGCATGGAAAAGGCTGTTGACTTGTGTGATGCATTGGAAAGGCTGCTGACTTGTGTGATGCATTGGACAGACTGTTGACATGTGAAATGCATTGGAAAGGCTGTTGACTTGTGAGATGTATTGGAAAGGCTGTTGACTTGTGTGATGCATTGGAAAGGTTGTTGACATGTGAAATGCATTGGAAAGGCTGTTGACTTGAGTGATGCACTGGAGTTGTGTGATGCATTGGAAAGGCTGTTGACTTGTGTGATGCATTGAGAAGAAGAAAAAAAAAAGAAAGAAAAGCACGATGGACTAACAACGCTGCAGAATGGACAGTGTGAAGGACCTTCACAGACACAAGCCTTGGCTAACGGCCACTGTACAGAGGCCAAGACCTCTGGTGAACTTGTTCTTCAGCGCGGAGCTCCAACCACTCTGTACGGAGATGATGGGAAGAAGGAGAGGAAGAAGATCGAGAAACGTGTTCAGGATCGTCAGAGGTTTCATCCAGACAGGTGCCCGAATCTGCCGACACGGATTCCTCTCTCTCTCTCTCTCTCTCTCTCTCTCTCTCTCTCTCTCTCTCTCTCTCTCTCTCTCTCTCTCTCCTAATCTGATGAAGGTCCATCAGCAGACTGGATTTCACCCCCAACTCGCCTGTCCCCACTTAGCCTGTCCCTGATTGGCCTGTTCCTGAATGGCCCAATCCTAGTTGGCCTGTTCTTGATTGGCCTGCTCCTGATTGGCCTGTTCCTGAATGGCCCGTTCGT
This sequence comes from Conus canariensis, assembly GCA_033310375.1. Taxonomy (NCBI): domain Eukaryota; kingdom Metazoa; phylum Mollusca; class Gastropoda; order Neogastropoda; family Conidae; genus Conus; species Conus canariensis. Next base: position 37,857,682 of record CM065745.1, read on the forward strand.
AGCTGGCCTGTTCCTGATTGGGCTGTCCCTGATTTGCCTGTTCCTGATTGGCCTGTTCCTGAATGGCCCATTCCTAGTTGGCCTGTTCCTGAATGGCCCATTCCTAGTTGGCCCGCTCCTGAATGGCCCATTCCTAGTTGGCCTGTTACTGATTGGCCTGTTCCTGATTGGTCTGTTCCTGAATGGCCTGTTCCTAGTTGGCCTGTTCCTGATTGGCCTGTCCCTGATTGGCCTGTTCCTAAATGGCCCGCTCCACTGATTGGCCTGTTCCTGATTGCCTGTTCCTGATTGCTCTGTTCCTGATTGGCCTGTTCCTGATTGGTCGGTTCCTCATTGGTTCAATTTCTGATTGGCCTGTTCCTGATTGGTTTGTTCCTGATTGGCCTGTTCCTGAATGACCCGTTTCTAGTTGGCCTGTTCCTGATTGGCCTGTCCCTGATTGGCCTGTTCCTGATTGGAATGCTCCTGATTGGCCTGTCCCTGATTGGCCTGTTTCTGAATCACCCGTTCCTAGTTGGCCTGTACCTGATTGGACTGTACCAGATTAGCCTGTTCCTAAATGGTCCGTTCCTAGTTGGCCTGTTCCTGACTGGCCTGTTCCTGACTGGCCTGTTTCTGATGGCTCTGTTCTTGACTGGTCTGTTCCTGATTGGCCTGTTCCTGATTGGCCTGTTCTTGATTGTTTTGTTCCAGATTGGCCTGCTTCTGATTGGTTCAATTCCGGATTGGCCTGTTCCTGATTGGTTCAATTCCTGATTGGCCTGTTCCGGATTGGCCTGTTCCTGATCAGTTCAATTCCTGATTGGTCTGTTCCTGATCAGCCTATACCTAAATTTGCCAACGCGAGTCTCCTATTTGTAGTTCGTCTATATGTTGGATAGCACATCGTTGATTTTCTTTTTGGAAGTTTGGTTTTTTTTGTTGTTGTGTTGCTTTTTGTTTCGTTTTCTTCTTTCTGAATTCAGTGAATCCTGTGGAGAACTATTTCCTTATCAATTCGCATGGGATTTACAAAGATTACCGTTGATGAGGGGTGTGGGGTGTGGGGAAGGGGGGGGGGGGCAAAGGGGTGAGTAGGTGTATGTGTAAGTGTGTGTGTGTGTGGGGGGGGGGGGGGGGGGGGGGTTCATCGTCAAAAGATTTGCACGTGAAAATAGTCAGCAGAACTGCCAGTCTGCACACACACACACACCACACATACACACACACACACACACACACACACACACACACACACACACACACACACACCGCAACCCATCCCACCCCCTAACAACCAGGTAGGCGTGAACCAGGAATCGTAGAATCGGACCTGCTCTAGAAACATGAAACAGGAGAAGATTCTGAAAGTCCCGCACTGTCCTATCAATATACGCTTGTGATGACCATCTCTTTGCCAGTCTACACTTGACTGATGGAGTTCGGATGGTGAGTCCGCCAGACAGAAGAACATTAAGAATGCGCTGTTTGTGAAACTATGGAAATCACTCGAGCACCTGCAGAAATGAAGTCAGTTCTTGTGTGTGTGTGTGTGTGTGTGTGTGTGTGTGTGTGTGTGTGTGTGTGTGTGTGTGTGTGTGTGTGTGTGTGAGAGAGAGAGAGAGAGAGCGACCGAGCGAGCGTGCGTGCCTGCGTGCCTGCGTGCCTGCGTGCGTGCCTGCGTGCCTGCGTGCCTGTGTGTGTGTGTGTGTGTGTGTGTGTGTGTGTGTGTGTGTGTGTGTGTGTGTGTGTGTGTGCGCGCGCGTGTGTGTGGTATGAGGGGTGGGGGACGAGACGGGGGGGGGGGGGGAGAGGGTGACATGATTTCCGGATCCGGAACCTTTTGTAAAATCTTACACTTTGAGGAAGGTTCCGTAATTCATCAGAAAATTGCAGAATTTAGACGTGTTTCGGTGTGTGTGTGTGTGTGTGTGTGTGTGTGTGTGTGTGTGTGTGTGTGTGTGTGTGTGTGTGTGTACATCATATGGTCGTTTAAAACCAGTAGAACAATGTTCTAAAACATTTATAAAGAAAAACACACACACACACACACACACACACACACACACACACACACACACACACACACATGGGGAGAGAGGCACACACACACACACACACACACACACCACACACACATCTCTCTCTCTCTCTCTCTCTCTCTCTCTCTCACACACACACACACACACACACACACACACACACACACACCCCAACACACACACACCACACACACACAGGCAGAGCAAAACTTACATTTGAAGATCTGAACAGCCGACATACTCAGCCAAAGATTCACCTTCAGTCAGGGGCAGTTAAAGGGAGACAAGCAAGCATTTCACTGTATTCTTCCTATCGACACATGCTGTCGGAAAGTTGCGTCCCTTTCCGTGCTGAGCACCCCGTGTTATTAAACAGTAATCTCGAACCGTTTTGCGAAATCTGAAATGACAGTGAATTCTGGGAATATTTGAACTGTTAGTGCAAAAATCCTGACGACGTTGGTCTTCTTGGCGGCCTGCTTCACGCGCGGACATGTTGTGATTATTCTTATCAATGTGCACTTTGAAATGACAACGAGTTCTCTCCCCCTCACGTTGTTTGTTACGGCAGCTTCATACCCCACTTTCTTTTAAAATGTCGGGCTCACCTGTCACTACATCAAACGCCGTCACTTTGTCAAAAGAGAAACCTCGACCCAAACTGTCGCTACGGAAAACGCCACCACATCATCATTAAGATATCCTAAAATGCCATGACCTTAAGCGTGTCTTTGATAAACGCCGCCATATTGTCAAAACAAAAAGATATCCCAGAATGCCATGACCCAAAGTGTCTCTATG
>CM065745.1:37865503-37870503 GCA_033310375.1 Conus canariensis
ATATGCTTTGCTCTTGTGCAGACCTCCCTTTCGTCTGTTTGTGCGCGTGGTGACATGACGTCTAAAGTTGTCGGTGTCGGCATGTTGGGAGGTACTGTCGTCAGACGGCCGTGTGAGGCGTTGAGGGTTCGATTCCGTCCTTTTTTTTTTTATCTCGCCCTGGTCACTACTGTGCGATGAAAAAAAAGACATAAAATAAATCTGCGGTGTTTATTCGCCCCGCTAAATGGTTTCGGTTCGCCCCCTCTTCCTCCCTACCTCCCCTCCCTCCCCCCTCCTTCACACTCTGTCTCTGTCTGTCTGTCTGTCTGCCTGTCTGTCTGTCTGTCTGTCTGTCCGTCTGTCAGTCTGTCTCTCTCTCTCTCTCTCTCTCTCTCTCTCTCTCTCTCTCTCTCTCGCTGTTTCTATGCCCTGTCTCGCTCTCTCTCTCTCTCTCTCTCTCTCTCTCTCTCTCTCTCTCTCCCTCTCTCTCTCTCTCTCTCTCTCTCTCTCTCTCTCTCTCTCTCTCTCTCTTCTTTTTTTTGGTGGGGAGAGCGAGGGGGACAGGCGTTTCTTTTGTTATTGTTTGCTTTTGTTTTGTTCTATTCCTCATGGTGTGAATTTGATACCCCCCCTCCCCCTCCACCCCCCCCCCCCCCAAAAAAAAAATCAATTTTTGTTATTAATTTTGATCATCACACGAGAAAACAAAATGCATTGCGTACGTGCTCGGTTGCTGTGGAATTTCAAACCAAACGCTGTTTTTATCATTGAACACGCGTTGACTGAGTGAGTGAGTAAGTGGTGTGTGTGTGTGTGTGTGTGTGTGTGTGTGTGTGTGTGTGTGTGTGTGTGTGTGTGTGTGTGTCTGTCTGTCTGTCTGTCTGTCTGTCTGTCTGTCTGTGTGTCTGTGTGTCTGTGTCTGGGGTCTGTCTGTGTGTGTGTCTGAGTGTGTGTGTGTGAGAGAGAAAGAGAGAGAGGGAGAGAGAGACAGAAAGACGGGCGCGTGCGTGTGCGTGGAAGGGAGCGCGCACGTCCCGTATGCGTCTTATACAATCAGACGAATGAATTTCCTGCACAAAAACGGCAGTCTGATACTGCGATGATTAATTGGGATATCGCATTCAGAGTGAACTGACACGCAAAACACAGTGTGTGTGTGTGTGTGTGTGTGTGTGTGTGTGTGTGTGTGTGTGTGTGTGTGTGTGTGTGTGTGTGTGTGTGTGTGTGCATGTATGTGTGTGTGTGTGTGTGTGAGAGAGAGGAGAGAGAGAGAGAGAGAGAGAGAGAGAGAGAGAGAGAGAGAGAGAGAGAGAGAAAATTCACACCCAAAACACAGGCGGAATGAATTGACACCCAAAACACAGGCAGAGTGAATTGAACTCCAAAACACAGGCAGGGCGAATTGACACCCAAAACACAGGCAGAGTGAATTGAACTCCAAAACACAGGCAGGGTGAATTGACACCCAAAACACAGACAGAGTGAATTGAACTCCAAAACACAGGCAGGGTGAATTGACAACACCCAAAACACAGGCAGGGTGAATTGACACCCAAAACACAGGCAGAGTGAATTGACAACACCCAAAACACAGGCAGAGTGAATTGACACCCAAAACACAGGCAGGGTGAATTGACACCCAAAACACAGGCAGGGTGAATTGACATCCAAAACATAGGCAGAGTGAATTGACACCCAAAATACAGGCAGAGTGAATTGACACCCAAAACACGGGCAGGGTGAATTGTCATCCGAAAACCAGGCAGGATGATTTTGACACCCAAAACACAGGCAGGGTGAATTGACACCCAAAACAGAGACAGAGTGAATTGAGTGAATTGACACTCAAAACACAGGCAGGGTGAATTGACATCCAAAACACAGGCAGGATGAATTGAGTGAATTGACACTCAAAACACAGGCAGGGTGAATTGACATCGGGACGAGATGGGAAAAGGACGAGATTCATATTTAGTTTAAAAGAAAAAGAAACGAAAGAAAGAAAATGGTGAAACAGGATGTCCCCGATGAAGCACTTTGCACAGAGATGCTGATTGATTGTGGCACCACGAGTAAGCCACAAATGTCATTAAGATCGTTAAACATAAAATGGCAGGACAAAATCCCAGACAAAATCCCAGACACAAAGACTGTGGCACCACGGCTAAGCCACTATTTTCATTAAGATTGTTAACCATAAAATGGCTGGACAAAATCCCAGACAAAATCCCAGCCACAGAGACTGTGTCACCACGACTAAGCCACTATTGTCATTAAGATCGTTAAACATAAAATGGCAGGACAAAATCCCAGACACAGAAATGCTGATTGACTGTGGCACCACGACTAACCACCCACTATTGTCATTAAGATCGTTAAACATAAAATGGCAGGACAAAAAAAATCCCAGACCCAGAGATGCTTGACCAAGCAGGCCTGCCGAGCATCCACACCATCCTGATGCTGACTCTGCTTCGACGGGCATGTCATGTAGCTCGCATGCCAGACCACGTTTACCCAAGAGGCTCTTCTACGGTGAGCAGCAACAAGGAAAGCGTTCCAAAGGAGGTCATGAAGAAACGCTTCAAAGACACTCTCAAAACATCCTTGAAAGCGTTTAACATAACCCTGACACTCTAGAACAAACTGCTACAGACCGAGCCAAATGGCGCTGCTCTATCCACACAAAGGTGCCAGTTGATGTGAAGAAAGGAGGACAGCTGCAGCGCAACAAAAGAGACAGGCAAGGAAAGCCCGCCCCAGCAATCAAGGGCAGACCTCCCACATTCCCTGTCCAAGCTGTCACCGCACATTCCGTGCACGCATCGGTTTGATCAGCTGCCTGCGTATGCACAAATCATGTCACCCCCACCACCACCCCTTCCTCTCAACCCTTAGATGACTGAAGTGGTCCTCGTCAATTCGACGGACGAATAGAACACCATTGTCATTAATAAGAGGATTAGCAGGCGGTGATGATCCCGCCTACATTGCCTCACAACAGGCCTGGTGAACATTGCATCACCACAGGCCTGGTGAACATTGCATCACAACAGGCCTGGTGAACATTGCATCACCTGGTGAACATTGCATCACCACAGACCTGGTGAACATTGCATCACCTGGTGAACATTGCATCACCACAGGCCTGGTGAAAATTGCATCACCACAGGCCTGGTGAACATTGCATCACCACAGGCCTGGTGAACATTGCATCACAACAGGCCTGGTGAACATTGCATCACCACAGGCCTGGTGAACATTGCATCACCACAGACTTGGTGAACATTGCATGACCACAGGCCTGGTGAACATTGCACCACAACAGGCCTGGTGAATATTGCATCACCTGGTGAACATTGCATCACCACAGACCTGGTGAACATTGCATCACCTGGTGAACATTGCATCACCACAGGCCTGGTGAACATTGCATCACCACAGGCCTGGTGAACATTGCATCACCACAGGCCTGGTGAACATTGCATCACAACAGGCCTGGTGAACATTGCATCACCACAGGCCTGGTGAACATTGCATCACCACAGGCCTGGTGAACATCGCATCACCACAGACCTGGTGAACATCGCATCACCACAGACCTGGTGCAAATTGCATCACCACAGACTTGGTGAACAACACCCAACAGACTCGGAAGGAAGGCAGCGTCTTCTCTGGTGGGTTGCTTCTGTACTGGACACTGACTGCTCCCTGTCCTCTGCCAGTGTTGGGGCTTCGACGGACGGACTGAATGTGGCTGTGTGCGTGTCTTTGAGGGGGGGGGGGAGGGGAGAGAGAGAGAGAGAGAGAGAGAGAGAGAGGGGGAGCGGTGTAGGGCAATGCTACTGGAGGGACACGGGACAGGAGACGGAAATAAAGCTTTAGTTGGATTTTTTATTATTATTATTATTCTTTAAAAAAAGAAAAAAAAAACAACAGAAAGCTTATTTTACTAATCCAGCCAGATGATGTCAAGATAATGTACGACGACGCGAATACATTTTTTTTACGTCATGTGAAGAAACTGCTTCCATTCCCCATCCCCATCCCTCTCTTCTGCGTCTGACTTTCCTCTTCCCCTCCATCTTTTTTTTTTACCCCACCCCCACCCCTACCCCTACCCCTTTCACCCTCTCCCCCCTTTTCTCCGACTCTCCTTCCTTCGTCCCATTCTCCCGCGCCACACACACACACACACACACACAACACACACAGAGAGAGAGAGAGAGAGAGAGGAGGATGTGACGAATCCCAGGCAAAGATGGAATTGGTGAGATTTGGTGACTGGAACATTATCATCTAACCTTCACTGTAAACGTCTTTGAATTGCTCTAGTGAAAACAGGGGGGGGGGGGGGGGGGGGGGGGGGGGGGGGGGGGGGGGGGGGTTACTTGCAATCTGAATTAATCTAATACGTAAAGGCAGTTGGCCTGATCACAAAGGCAAAAAAAAAAAAAAGAAAACCAAGACTTATTCTTTATGGCGGAAAAAAACCACCACTCTTCTCAACGTTCTGAACGTACTTCTCATGTTGTACTGGAAAGATGACATCAGACATTACACGTCAGTGCCAAAATACTTGACGTCATAGGAAGAGAAATGGGATGAAAGTACCCGCCCATTATGCTGCTTCTTCGTAAGCCGATACCTGTAACCCGAAAAACTCGCTTTCTGTTTTTTAAGTGACCAAGTATAATGATCATTGCAAATACTGCCTCCCTTACGATGGCGACGAAGCAAATAGAAATGATACACAGCATATAGAGCATATTCTGTTGGTTTGAAGGACTGTCTTATAGAAGCGTTTTCATTCAGATGTCAAATTGCATGAATTCCATTATTAACCTGTGGATTTACATTAGTGAACTGCTTTTTGATTGTGGTAATGCTGGTTAATGATATGCACCAAAATGTCAGGCCTGAAACTGTCTGTTTTGCAAACTAGAAGATATCTATTAGCAAACGTGTCCAGTACGCGCACGCTCGCGTGTGTGTCTGTGCGAGTGTGTGTGAATGTG
>CM065745.1:37878003-37890503 GCA_033310375.1 Conus canariensis
TGTAGGGTGGTTGTATTAATCAAAGGTCGTTCAGAGAAACGAAGAACGAGGTTCTAGTCTTAACTCTCACAGAAGCTGTGGTTTAAGATTAAGGCTCCTTTGTGTTAGGAACACTACCACTGGTTGGTGTACTCGTACCATTTAGTAGATAAACTGTGTACCAACTTTTTCCAGGTTTATAAGCGTAACCGTTTTAGTGGTGCTAAAACATATTGAAAAAGAAATGGCTGAAGAAAGTTTTACCCCCATAGAAAAACTAGTAAGTTTGGGGAAAGAAATGGGATATACTGGAGATGAACTGCGTAAGTTCATAGAGACTCAGCAGAAGGCTGAGAGAGATGACTGGGCAATAAACCTGTCTGCCTTGTTGACAGGTCGTGCGTTACACACCGTTTCCACCTTACCCAAAGGTGATCAGAGGGATTTTGACAAGGTGAAACAAGCAGTACTAAAGGCATATGATTTGACTGAAGAAAGCGTTAGGCGTAAGTTTCGCGAGGCGAGAATCGAACAAGGTGAGACATACACACAGTTCGGAGTTAGACTGGATCACTATTTCAACAAGTGGGTAGAACTTAGTGGAGTGGACTGTGATTTCGAAGGCCTCAAGACACTGGTGATGAAGGAACAGATACTTGATGGTTGTGGGACGGGCCTCACAATCCACATTAAGGAAAAAGGTGCAACCACAATAGCTGAGGTACTTCAGACGGCAGAGACTTACCAGGAAGCGAGGCGTGATTTGCCTGAACAAGAGGAAAGCCCAGAAGCATATTCAGAGGATAGCAGGCCAGCACATATCTCACGCAACGGGCCAGTATTGCACGCCCGTAGGCCCACGGCATCACGTGAGCAAACAAGGGTGAAGGTTCACGTGGTTAAGGCTGTAGATGAGCGTACCTGCTTCCTGTGCAATAAGACAGGGCACTTGGCTAGGGATTGTATATTTAAGTCACAGACGGCAGCAGCAATGAGGGTCAGGCCAAGAGAGATGCAGACAGAAAAAGGTGAACAAGATGACAGTGTTATTTTGTCTGGATTGTGCTGTGTGTTCACAGATTCAGATAACATGGATGTGCACGAAGGCAGAGTAGGGGACAGTGTGGTTAATGTCATTAGAGATTCTGGGTGCACTGGCGTAATGGTGAAGGAATCCCTGGTTAAGGAGGGACAATTCACAGGTAAAACGCAGAGGTGTAGACAAATAGATGGAACAGTAGCAGAATTCAAAACGGCACTGGTGTTCATTGATACACCATTCTACAGTGGAAGTGTACAGGCTTTGGCTGTTCCGAAGCCACCATATGATTTGGTAATTGGGAACATTTCAGGAGCACGTGGGTACGAAAACCCAGACCCTGATTTCTGTGTTGAGTCAGAGAAAAGAAATCACGGGAGAGAAAGGCCCCAGGCGGTCACACACTCCAGAAAGCATTGGACCGTGTCCAGCGAGACAAACCGCACTCACTCACGGGCAGAGCAAAAGGGCGATAACTCGCTTAGAAAATTGTTTTGGTTCGCTCACACAGGACAGAAGAAAGGTGTTAAGGAGGGCACCATCGGTTTTGAGCTTGAAGATGGGGTATTATACCGAACTTTCACGCATTCAAGTTCGGGGAAGATGAAAAGACAGATCGTTCTGCCTACAAACCGCAGAAAGGCGGTGATGTCCGAAAATCATGTGACGTCAGCCTCGGGCCATCTCGGTAGAAAGGCCACACAAAAGATTGTGACGCGAGAGTACTACTGGCCCGGTATCCTAGGTGATGTAAGGCGTTTCTGTGCACATTGCAACACATGCCACGGGGCACGCAAAGGTGTGTGTACAGAAAGGGAGATCGGACGGGTCTTACCAAAAGGGGGCTGTAGGCCGAATTAAAATGGTCGGGCGAAAAGTCAGGTATTTGGTGCGTGTGTCTTTTGCAGTGTCGTGTATGCGTGACGTGGCTGGTTGCGGGCCACGTGTATGAAGAGAAAGGGAGAGAATTTCCGTAGAAACATAATGTATCTATATATGGCCACACGACTTACAGCTGGTGGAAGTTTCAGACTGGTGTTGATATTTGCTTGGTTTTTAGTGTGTATGTATTGATTTTCTCTAATTTTGTTGCAAAATAAATCTTGCGTGCGTTCTCGGGCTTATTAGAGGCCTAGATTAGAGTTGGTTTAAATGAGAGAATTGTGAGAGTTTCAGCTCCTTGAATGTGTTTTAGCCAATGCAGGACATTGTCTTGAAGTGGGGGGAATTTGTCAAGTGTGTGAAACCTCTCACAAAAGGCATTAAACGCTTAGAGGCAAAAGGGACGTTGTACGTAGTATACAAATAGGTAATAGAACCATTAACAAGTATGCCTTACCCATCGCACACGGTTGAACCGTGTCAAGGACGAAGCGGTCAGGTGACAGATGGCACCTAAGGTAGTGAGGAGTTCGGACCTGCCCGACAGCGAAAGGGGAGAGGAATGTAACCACTAGGACCTCGGTGCACCAAGTGAGCGCTAAATACTCAGTCAGCTGAGGTTCTTTTGTAAACAGTCAGTGAAGAGCAGGAGTCTTGGACTCGTTCGGATGGTATTGCCGTGGGTCACTGGGATGGTTCTATTGTCAGGCTGGTTGAATGTGCGTGGATGTTGTTATCGTAGCCCTCTTTAAGATAATTACTGTGTTAAAGTGGCCTCCGAAGTCGGCGGGAATTTTCGATGTCCATCTGGTGCCAAGTGTTTGTTTGCTAATCAATTAGGTAGGGATGTGCGTAAATGCAGATGTGTGGAGAATGTAGCGAATGGAGAATTCAGAGTACTTGTGAACTAGGGGTTTGAGAAGCAGCATGGACAAAGGCATGGCCCGAAGGGGAATCCTTTGTTTCCATTCCTATATAAAGTGAGGGAGAACAACGAGAAGAGAAGAACACCAGGAGAGAGAGAGAGAGAGAGAGAGAAGACAGAGGAGAGAGAGAGAGAAGAGTGGGCAGGACAGAGAACGGGTCGAGAGAAACGTGGTCTGGGAGATAGAAGAGACAGCAAAGTCTTAGGGAAAGACAAGCTGGAAGAGAAGAAAACTAAGTTTGAAGCCCAGAGGTGGGTGAAGACAGACAAACTGAATTTGAACCCAGAGGTGGGTGAAGGAGACGAAGAAGAAGAGTTCTACGTCGAGATCCCAGAGACGACCACGAAGACCCAGTCCTGAAACCTGGAGCCAGTCAACCAAGGGCATCACCATCAAGCAGTGCTGAAGAAGACGCGAAGAGACTTTTTCAAGAACTGTGGTGTGGTGTGAAAGCGTGGTTGTGTGTGTGAAAACCTGGCCAGGTAAGAAGTCATTTTCATTATAACCCGGGATTAGGAAGTATTGATCTTTTATGTGTTGATTTGTTCATTTTGTGTAATTGGATTTTTCATGTTTGATTATAGTAGCATAGAAATTGGATTTCTTGTGCTCAGTCGTGTTAGGAGAGAAACGAATGCGTGACATCCCATTCCCAGAGAGAGGTGAATATTTGGTGGGCGCATGAGTGTGCATATGCGTGTATGAGTGCAAAGACAACCTTGGTGTGTTAAGCCTGACCAATAATACATCAACTTAGTGCACTTAAGCAATACCATCACGATTTCACCCGTCCTGGACAATCAGCCAAGGTCCATAATGCAAACTGGAAGTCGTGGAGGAGTCGGGTATCGGCATCGCCAATGATGGTGGAAAGAACAGACACGGATCAATGCATACAGCGTAAAATCCAACAGGGGAGGCAATAAACCATCAAAGCACGAATCTGTATAACTAGGGGCAAATCAGTTTACGACAGAGAGAGAGAGAGAGAGAGAGAGAGAGAGAGAGCCGACCGCAAAGGGGCTGTCACCGCGTCGAACTCCATTCACAAGAGACAGTCAGAGACTGAGAGAGAGAACAATGAATAATATTTTAATATCTTTTGGCCACTGGCCCTTAGAAAGGCCAAAGTCATACATGAACATGCATATACAGAAAGTACTGACACGTTGAACCATAAATGGTACCACAGGAATTTATAAACGGGCTTGAAATCCTTATGTATTTTAACATTATGCGTTCTCTTCATCATGTTTTATCATTCTTTCGCGAATAGCATAAAACAAATATAAAGAGAGTTTTCTGATTGTTTCTACTGATCCTGTGTTTTTCGTTTTTTTGTTTTTGTTTGTTTGTTTGTTAGTTTTTTGGGTTTTTTTTATTTGAAAGATTGGTCTTTTGCGAATAGCATAAAACAAATATAAAGAGAGTTTTCTGATTGTTTCTACTGATCCTGTTTTGTTTTTTTTTGTTTGTTTTTTTGTGTTTTTTTTTTAAAGATTAGTATAATGACTGCTCGCTCTACTCAAATATTTGCTTCTAATATTAGAATATAAGGGGCAAACATAAACAAAATGGCGTTCGTCTCCGACAACATTGCATACAGGGCACAATTTGTTCACATTTTCATTAAACCTAGATCTAAATAATGATCCATTAATAGTAAGAACACCAACACGCAATTTTACCAGTTTCGAAAACATCTATAGTTTACAAAATCAAAGTAATTTTCAGGTTCAAATGATGTTTTAAACAGATGACATACTGAGTAAGTGTCCTATTACTGAGTATACCAGTCCTGCAGATAGTGATCAATTATTCTCTGTTTCAACAAAGAAGTAAAAGAAATTTCACATCCTACTCCTTGGTTTAACTAAGCGTAATCAAACTCCAGGCTAAATAAAGTGTTTTTAACGATTGTTGCCCAGCATACTTTACCATGTGTGTCCATATTAATGAGCATTGAATACGCCTGGCGTGGGATTCTGGACATATCCATTGTAAGAATCTTCAACCAATAATTAATATATCTCACAGCATTATTTATATAAAGAGGGTATCGCCCAGATTCTCCACATGCAAACCTGCCTAACAAAATCGTATACGAGAGAGAGAGAGGAGAGAGAGAGAGAGGAGAGAGAGAGAGAGAGAGAGAGAGAGAGAGAGACGGGCGGTTTCATTCCATAAAAACTATACCTTCTTATGAAGGAAACCCTATGAATGAATATTTCAGGAAGTAACAAAATGAAATATGTTAACACTTCTACAGTGAGCATAAATTCACCACCATTTACCTAGGAAACAATACCACATCTAGCAATAATCAACTCCAAACTAAAATTACTGATCTTGAATGGAAATTATAGTAAATCCGCCGGATGACAGGGACAGACAAATCACAAGACAAAACACATCACTGATCTCAAGCACTTTGTGTGGCATCACGCTGCCTTTACAACCATTTCCTTCGTCAATGCCCTAACCCAGGGAAGCTGAAACAGTGAAGTGACGGTGCCACTAATAATTGGTGAAATAACGGACAGGAGACGAAAGAAATGTAATGAGGCAGGGAACAGTAAACAATAAACAACAAATAAGTACGGTAACTCTTGCTCCCACAAGAAAACATAACTCCACAGGAATGCTGCTTACGACACCGAATCGCCTAGCAGACATGACAGCACAGAGCACACAGAACAAACAAGGAAACATCCCCCCTAAAAAAAGGATGTTCCAAACTTGCCCATATACCCTGTATCGAACACATCTACACAGCAACAAGAACTGGGGAAATTAACAAATATAAACAATAAACAAGTAGGGCAACTCTTGCTCCCATTAGGAAACCTAACTCAGAGTAACTTTTATTCAAAACTGGTACAGCCTTTTAAACTTGAATAAAGTCAAATACAAAGACGAACAATCTAATAGTGGAGGAAAACAAGCACAGGCCAACAACCCCTCTGTCATCACAGGAATGTCTTGGCAAAGATTTGAACTTAAGGGGGGAGGGGGAGGGTTTGAAGATGAAGAAAATGGGAACATAAAATTAAGAAAATATCTTATAAATATGAAAACCCTTCGCTAGCTGCATGAGGGAACCATTGTAATCCCTCTCGAAGGCAGATCTATTTGTATTGCTTGCTCCTAGGCCTTTCGTCCGCTGGAATAAATATAAATTAACTTATATTCAAGACTGGCACAGCCTTTTAAAACTTTAATATAGTCAGGCATGTACCAGGACAAACAGAAACAAATACAAATAACCTCGGACAGGAGACGGGCAAGACGGGGCGACAGATCTCCAAGTGTATTTCCCTCAGCACTCTGGCTGTACCGGACAGACCATAGTCCCGGTGTCGTATAATATCTGGGAACCGTGATATCTGGGAACGCGTTCCCAGATTTACCGTGATATCTGGGAACGCGTTCCCAGATTTCCTGAACTTCCAATCGTGAAATCTGGGAACGAGTGCGAAAAAAAAAAGTGACAAGAAGGCCAAAGATCTCAATTGCACCTAAATAAATTGTTTCCTACCTTATCTCGAAAATCCATTCTTTTTTGTCTTCTTTCTGCCCTTCTGAGCTCTGAAAGACCACGTTCCCAGATATCTCGGGCCTTCCCAGATATCATAGTACATTTTGGGAACGCGTTCCCAAAAAAAATCTGTGATATCTTGGAAGCCTTCCCAGATATCACGTTCGCAGATTTCACGCGACACCGGACATCATTCTACGATAGCAAATGAAGTAAAAATAAGATAAAATAACATTTCCTAAAACAATTTTAAACCCGCAACTTTTAGACCCGAACTTTGTCTTAATATATCCTTGATGTCTGGAAGATAAAAAGTTGAAGATCTCTCTCTCTCTCTCTCTCTCTCTCTCTCTCTCTCTCTCTCTCTCCTCTCTCTCTCTCTCTCTCTCTCTTAGCACTTTATTTTTCAGACGCCCCCACTTCCCCTCCGTCTTTTTTCTCTCTCTTCTCTCGCCTCCCCCCCCCCCCCCCCCCCCCTTTAATAGCGTGTGTGAATGTGTGTGCGTGCATGCGTGCGTGCGTGCGTGCGCGCGCACGCGCGTGTGTGTGTGCGTGCGTGTGTGTGTGTGTGTGTGTTGTGTGTGTGTGTGTGTGTGTGTGTGTGTGTGTGTGTGTGTGTGTGTGTGTGTTTTAAATTGTAACGGAGCTGTTTCATTGTATAGGGTTCCTGAGGAAGCCTTTTAGATAGGCGAAAGAAAAATGCTTTCCATCTCATATTTTTGATGAATTTTTCCGTCTGTCCTATCATTTTCTTCATGTAGCACCGGGGTTTAGCGAACGGAATGTTTTTGATGGATTGTTTGAAGTTGATTTTTTCCATTTTAAAATCTGCTGATTCAAAGTGCTCAACGTATGGAGCAGTTAACTGCACAGTAAAAATGAAACCTGGATTAAGAACACAAGCAGGAATTCAACTTTTGATGTTACAATGGGATCATATGATGGTGCCGAAACTTGCGAACTTGTCTGACTATTCATGTTATCCAATATTCAAAAAAAAAACTTGGAAAACAAACTGGACTGTACAGGGATGACGGCCTTGCCGCTCTGAATGACAACCCTAGGAATGTTGAAAATAAGAAAAAGGAATTGTGTAAAATTTTCCACAACCAAACTTAAAAAACACCATAGAAGCAAATAAAAAGATAGTGAACTATTTAGACATAACGTTAGACCTCAACCAACATACATATAAACCATACAAGAAACCAAATGATACGCCTGTTTATGTAAACATCAAAAGCAATCACCCACCCTCCATACTGAAAACAATACCCAAAAGCATAAATAAAAGACTATCCAATTTGTCATGTAACGAAACAGTATTCAACAATGCTACAGCTGAATACCAAGAGGCGTTACATAAAAGTGGCTACAATTATGAACTACGATACGATCCAGACAATAATACAAAAAGATGCAGAAAGAACAAGAAAAGGAATATCATATGGTACAACCCCCCATATGATGCAAGAGTCAAAACAAACGTAGGGAAAGAATTCTTTAAAATCCTGACATCATCTTTCCCAAACGACCATAAATTATTCAAGATATTCAACAAAAACAACATCAAATTATCATATTCATGTATGCCGAATCTTAAAAATGCCATTGATTCAGCAAATAAAATGAAAAGCAGCACAGAGAAAAATGAGGGTGACGAAAGGAAATCTTGTAACTGCACCAAAAAAGAACAGTGTTCCCTAAGCAACAAATGCCTTTACAACAACATTGTGTACCAAGCCACTGTAACATCAGAGAACGCAGAAGAAACATATGTAGATATCACTGAAAACCAATTCAAAACTAGATATGCAAACCATAAACAATCATTCAACAAAGAAAGATATAAAAACCAAACAGAACTGAGTAAATACATTTGGAAACTTAAAGATAAAAACACAGACTACAACATATCTTGGAAAATCTTAAAAAGAGCAGCACCATACAATAACATTTCAAAAAGATGTAATCTATGCCTTACAGAGAAATACATTATACTATGTAAACCACAATTAGCAACTTTAAATATTAGAACAGAAATGGTTAACAATTGCAGACACAGATGGAAGTTTTTATCAGTGAATAAAATCAAAAACACCTGAGAAACACAGAAACACACGTAGCACGGGAAAAAAAACAACAAGCTATATATATATATATATATATATATATATATATATATAAAACAAAGCTTGCTCTTATGTCTTAGATTGAAGAAATAGGGGGAGATAAGCATTCATATCTGCAGTGGTAGATCATTCTGCCTAACTAACAGTATGTGCTTGAGTGGGTGAATGGGGAAAAATAATAAACTAAATGCTTCTCAAAATGAGCCTTCAGCAAGCTTATAGTCTCCAAGTGGGAGACGATCAGGTTTCGAAATATCGGTATCTGACCAGGAGTTATATGTTAGTGGCTTTCCTCCCCATTGGAGATCGTCTCCCACTTGGAGACTATAAGCTTGCTGAAGGCTCATTTTGAGAAGCATTTAGTTTATTATTTTTCCCCATTCACCCACTCAAGCACATACTGTTAGTTAGGCAGAATGATCTACCACTGCAGATATGAATGCTTATCTCCCCCTATTTCTTCAATCTAAGTCATAAGAGCAAGCTTTGTTTATAATTGAATATTTCTTGCAGTCATTGCAACACCAAGCTGCTCTGTAAGTTGCTGGAATGGTGCTCGGTATTTATCCTTGGAATTTATTAGTTTATTGTAATTTAGTCCCTTGCGGATTCATTCCAAGAACTGGCCCTCAGCACTTGTGTCTTAAGAGGTTATCTTTTTATATTTTCTACTTTTCACAAGAAAATGTAGCTTGTTTTGCTCTTTCATGATTTTCTTTTGCTTCTTAGGTGGCACCTTTGGTTGTTTTTTTGAAAACTCAACAAACATACTACGGTATTGCACACCAGCCTTTTCTGGGATAGTATTCTTCTTAAAACCGAAAAGGCAGAGGAGTCAAATTACCACTTTCCGCGGTCACTGACGAGAAACAATCAGGTTTCGAAATATCGGTATCTGACCAGGAGTTATATGTTAGTGGCTTTCCTCCCCATTGGAGATCGTCTCCCACTTGGAGACTATAAGCTTGCTGAAGGCTCATTTTGAGAAGCATTTAGTTTATTATTTTTCCCCATTCACCCACTCAAGCACATACTGTTAGTTAGGCAGAATGATCTACCACTGCAGATATGAATGCTTATCTCCCCCTATTTCTTCAATCTGAGACATGAGAGCAAGCTTTGTTTATAATTGAATATTTCTTGCAGTCATTGCAACACCAAGCTGCTCTGTAAGTTGCTGGAATGGTGCTCGGTATTTATCCTTGGAATTTATTAGTTTATTATATATATATATATATATATAGCACTGGCAGCACAAGCTCACTATACCCTGACGACCGCACAGCGCGAAACAAGCTTGTAGGTCTTTTAAGCTTGATTTTAACTTGTTTTTAATACAACAAATGTCGCTCCCACTGTGGTTGAGCACTATTTTTAAAATAACGCTGATCCTTAGTACTATTCTCTCTCTCTCTCTCTCTCTCTCTCTCATATATATATATATATATATATGTGTGTGTGTGTGTGTAATCCATACATATATGTATGCATGTGTAGAGAGAGAGAGAGAGAGAGAGTCGTTAACGTAGGCCAAATGTGGAGAACAGAATATCACAGAAAAGGAAATGTCCTTGCGGTTACAGAACTTATTTTACTGCGTCATCAAAAAAAAAAAAAAAAGAAAGAAGAAGAAGAAAAAGATGAAGAAAGAAAAGAAAACTAAAGAGAAACGCAACGCATCTTAGAACTTTTTTCAGTAACTTCCCGTGCATTCATTTTCCAAGATATTATGTGGAAATCAGTTTCAGTTTCAGTTTCATCAAGGAGGCGTCACTGCGTGCGAACTAGTCCATATACGCTACACCACATCCGCTAAGTTTTGAGACCACACTGCGCGTGTTTTAAAGCTGATGGATAAATGAGTTCATAACTAAGATGAGAGAATTTAAGATATGAGAATGCTAACCTTTCAAAAGCATGCTGAGAATATTGTTCTTAAATGTCAAAATAAGGCCTTTTTGCCATGAAAGCCATGGCAGCTACAGGCATTTAACAGCGCCATCTCTACCGACTGTATCACGCACTTGTACTCAGTGTGGATGATTATGGATTAGGGCTTACAAAACTGTCCAGCAGCAACCTTTTTAATTTAGAAAAAATTCAAAATGAAACAATGAGATTGATCCTGGGAACCACGAAGGACACACCAGTTGAAACTATGTGATACCTGCTCGACCTTCCTTCAATGTAGACAAGACACAAGCTGGAACAGGTGAAAGCATATTTCAGAGCCCTTGAAAATCCCCAAAACCCACTTCGTGCGGCGGTCAAGGAAGCAAAAGGCACTCGGCTAGGACGTGGAAAATCATGGATGGGACAGGCAGAAGACAGTACATAGCTTGTGTGCCAGTTCGCAGAACTCCAAGAAATGAAGGAATGGGAAAGGTATCCAGACCACTTTAAACACCTCTACCAAACTGCCATCGCTCGAGAACTTGGAAGGCACTGTCAAAATTGACCAGAAGGCAAAACCAACACAGAAATTCAGATGCAGGTAGGAGACCTTGGCACAAAAGATTATACTGTAATATACACTGACGGTTCTGCCACCAAAGGTAAGTCAGGCTGGGGATACACAGTGAAGCAAAATGGCCGAACTATCCAGGGAGACAATGGTGCGCACAGTTTAACAACTTCAAGTCTAACAATGGAGGTAGAAGCAGTGACACAAGCACTCCACTGGCTTTCATCCACAAACCAGTTTCAAACTCAACAAGCCATGATACTGACTGACTCCATGAACATTCTTCAGAAAGTGAAGAGTGGAATGGGAAGCCCTGCTTGGAATGAACTAATGCGCAGCCTTCCACTGGAGAGACTCATGTGGATGTACTGCCCTGGACATGCTGGACTTAAAGGAAATGAGAGAGCAGACACACTGGCTGGCAAGGCAACGATAAAGAACTGGATTACAGCTTGGCCGATCTGATGTGATAAGAAATCTGAAGAATCACTTAAGCAAACAAGAGCAAAGCCACTATACCATAGACAATCTTTCAGATCTGAACATCAAGAGAGAAAGTGGCCGCACATCCAGACTTAAGGGAAGAGCAAGAAACATCACCAACCAAACAAACATTGGAATAATCTCAAGGCCAACACTGCCAAGACTCCTAGAGACTGGAGCAAGCTCATACTGGGCTTTTCCAATAACAGACACAAATGATCAAACACATGTCAACTTAGATAAGACTTTGAATCTCTCAGGGCCCCCAGCGTATACTGTAGACGTGTGTGTGCTGGTGTGTGTTCATCAATGGAATGATCCAGGCGTGTTAATTAGAGAGTCCACATACGTGAGTGTGCAAAGCCTTGGTGTGTGAGTGTGTGAATGTGTGTGTAAGAGAAAGCGAGTGAGTGAGTGAGTATATGTGTGTGTGCGTGTGTGTGTGTGGGGGGGGGGGTTGTTCTTATTGTTGCGTGCGTGCGTGTGTGTGTGTGTGTGTGTGTGTGTGTGTGTGTGTGTGTGTGTGTGGCGCGCGCGCGCGTGCGGTTATACTTGATGTTCTTGTTCTTGTTCTTGACCCTCAGTCATCTTCTGAACATTCATTTCCCACAAACAATAAGAGGCGCAGGCAGTCACACATACACAACACGCGCGCGCGCGCGCACACACACGCACACACACACACACATATGCGCACACGCACGCACACATATATACTACACGCGCGCGTACAAACGCTCGCTCCTACGTGCACACATATGCACAAGCGTGCATGCGCACATCCACACCCACACGAGTTCGCACATACACGCGTACACATGAACGCGCACGCGCACACACATACGCACATGCGTACCCGCCCACACACACACACACCACACACATATGTACACATACATATGCAGATCCGTGCGTACGCTCACACAAGCCCACAAATCTCACACACACACACACACACACACGCTTATGCGTACGCATACACGCACATCATGCTCACACATATGCAACCGCACACACACACACACACACACACACACATGGGTCTGTGCCCACATCC
>CM065745.1:37905503-37920503 GCA_033310375.1 Conus canariensis
TGTGCATTGGTGCATGTTACCCTTTGCTGTGCATTGGTTCATGTCATAACCCTTTGCTGTGCATTGGTGCATGTCATAACCCTTTGCTGTGCATTAGTGCATGTCATAGCCCTTTGCTGTGCATTGGTGCATGTTAACCCTTTGCTGTGCATTGGTGCATGTCATAACCCTTTGCTGTGCATTGGTGCATGTCATAACCCTTTGCTGTGCATTGGTGCATGTCATAACCCTTTGATGTGCATTGGTGTATGTCATAATCCTTTGGGGGTGTTTGCTCAGAAGAGTGGAACCAAGCGACGCAAGAAGACGCTACCAACGTAAATGAAAACAAGATGCAAAGCATATAAACATACTCCCAGCTTATCCTGAATACGCGTGAGATATTCCATAAAGAGGAAAAACCGTCTTGGGCTGGTGTAACCGTTGGTAATGGCTATTCTGGAAAACATCGGCCATCATCTGTGACCTATAATGAACATACTTACAAATTTTCAGAAAGATCGGCCAAGCACTTTCTGAGATTTTCCATAAAGAAGAAAACCATTATGGGCCGTTAGTAACGGCTATAACGGTACACTTAAACATCGGGCATCTTCCGTGACCATAATGAACATACCTAAAAATTTTCCGAAATATCGGCCACATACTTTCTAAGATATTCCATAAAAAAAGAAGAACCGTTATGGGTCGTTATAGCCGTTAGTAACGGTAAACTAAAAATCGGGCATCATCCGTAACCCATAGTGAACATACCTACAAATTTTCAGAAAGATCAGCCAAGAAACTTTCTGAGATATTCCATAAAGAAGAAAACACGTTATGGGTCGTTATAGCCGTTAGCAACGGCTATAACGGTAAACGAAAACATCGGGCATTATCCGTGACCCATAATGAACATATCTACAAATTTTCAGAAAGATCAACCAAGTACTTTCTGAGATATTCCATAAAAAAGAAAAACCGTTATGGGCAGTTATAGCCGTTAGTAACGGTTATAACGGTAACCTAAAACGTCGGGTATCATCCGTGACCCATAATGAACATACCTACAATTTATCAGAAAGATCGGCCAAGTGCTTTCTGAGACATCCTATAAAGAAGAAAAACCGTTATGGGCAGTTATAGCTAAAACACTGGGTATCATCCGTGACACATAATGAACATACCTACAAATTTTCAGAAAGATCGACAAAGCGCTTTGAGATATTCCATACAGAAGAAAAACCGTTATGGGCCGTTATAGCTGTTAGTAATGGTATAACGGTAAACTGGAACATCGGGCATCATCCGTAACCCATAGTGAACACACCTGCTAATTTTCACAAAGATCGGCCAAGTACTTTCTGAGATATTCCATAAAGAAGAAAAACCGTTACAAGCTGTTACAACCGTTATTAACGGCTATAACGGTAAACTAAAACATTGGGCATCATCCGTGATCCATAATGAATATACCTGCTAATTTTCAGAAAGATCGGCCAAGTATTTTCTGAGATGTTCCATTAAGAAAAAAACCGTTACAGGCCGTTACAGCCGTTAGTAACGGCTATAACGGTAAACTAAAACATTGGGCATTATTTGTGACCCATAGTGAACATACCTACAAATTTTCAAGAAGATCGGCCAAGTACTTTCTGAGATATTCCATAAAGAAGAAAAACCGTTACAGGCCGTTACAGCCGTTAGTAACGACTATAACGGTAAACTAAAACATCAGGCATCATCCGTGACCCATAATGAACATACCTGCTAATTTTCACAAAGATCGGCCACGTACTTTCTGAGATATTCCATAAAGAAGAAAAACCGTTACAGGCCGTTACAGCAGTTAGTAACGGCTATAACGGTAAAATAACACATCGGGCATCATGTTTGGCACATAATGAACACACCTACAAATTTTCAGAAAGATCGGCCCAGTAGTTTTGTCTGGAGCGAGTGGAACACATTTTGACAACGGACGGACACACACACACACACACACACACACACACACACACACACACACACACACACACACACACACACACACACAAGAGAGAGAGAGAGAGAGAGAGAGAGAGAGCATTTCTTCGTTCCCATTCTAAAGTTCTCCCTGTTCTGTAAGAACTGGGAGTACAAAAGTAGAAAATAGACTTTTTTTGAGTCAGGAACTACATGTCTCCCTTTTCTACTTCAAAAGGGAACTTCAAGTGACTAATTTTGATATCAAACATTCTCCCTTATGAAAACAATGACAATGATAACATTCTTGGTGCACCAGTAGACAATCATTTAAACAATCAGTATCTGATCATCTAAAAGTTTAGGTCTCTAAACTGAATCAGCAGTAAATAGGAACTTGATTTAGTTCAGGGAAGGTTGAAGGCGGCATCTCCCCCTCCCCCCCCTCCACCTATCAGTCTCACTAACACAGCAACAACGGCAACAACAGTATGCACAACGACAGCAATCATGATGAGTAGTAGTAGTAGTAGTAGTAGTAGTAGTAGTAGTGGTGCTGGTGGTGGTGGTGGTAGCGGAAGTAGTATAAAGAGTTTTCATCCTCTTCGTCGCATTTTTATTATTATTATTATTATTATTATTATTATTATTATTATTATTTATTATTATTATATTATTATTATTATTATTATCATCATCATCATTATTATTATTATCATTATTATTATTATTATTATTATTATTATTATATCATTGTTATCATCATTCTTGTTATTATTATTATTACTATTATTGTTGTTGTTGTTGTTACTCTTCCTATAACTTGACAGCTATAAACATTTTCGAAGATTGACGAAGGCTAGGGGAGGGGACGGGGGGGGGGGGGGGAGGTAGCGGGTGTGAGTCTGGAGCGGATGGAAGGGTGGGGAGAAGTAGAAGGAGGGTGGGAGGAGGTAGACTGCAAGGCACTGCAAATAACAGGTGAAAACTTTGTGTTCAGTATAGGTAGACTGCAAGGCACTGCAAATAACAGGTGAAAACTCTGTGTTCAGTGTAGGTAGACTGCAAGGCACTGCAAATAACAGGTGAACACACTGTGTTCAGTGTAGGTAGACTGCAAGGCACTGCAAATAACAGGTGAACACTCTGTGTTCAGTGTAGGTAGACTGCAAGGCACTGCAAATAACAGGTGAACACTCTGTGTTCAGTGTAGGTAGACTGCAAGGCACTGCAAATAACAGGTGAACACTCTGTGCTCAGTGTAGGTAGACTGCAAGGCACTGCAAATAACAGGTGAAAACTCTGTGTTTAGTGTAGGTAGACTGCAAGGCACTGCAAATAACAGGTGAAAACTCTGTGTTCAGTGTAGGTAGACTGCAAGGCACTGCAAATAACAGGTGCAAACTCTGTGTTCAGTGTAGGCAGACTGCAAGGCACTGCAAATAACAGGTGCAAACTCTGTGTTCAGTGTAGGCAGGCTGCAAAGCACTGCACATAACAGGTGAAAACTCTGTGTTCAGTGTAGGTAGACTGCAAGGCACTGCAAATAACAGGTGAAAACTCTGTGTTCAGTGTAGGTAGACTGCAAGGCACTGCAAATAACAGGTGAAAACTCTGTGTTCAGTGTAGCACAGACTGCAAGGCACTGCAAATAACAGGTGAAAACTTTGTGTTCAGTGTAGGCAGACTGCAAGGCACTGCAAATAACAGGTGAAAACTTTGTGTTCAGTGTAGGCAGACTGCAAGGCACTGCAAATAACAGGTGAAAACTTTGTGTTCAGTGTAGGTAGACTGCAAGGCACTGCAAATAACAGGTGAAAACTTTGTGTTCAGTGTAGGTAGACTGCAAGGCACTGCAAATAACAGGTGAAAACTCTGTGTTCAGTGTAGGAGACTGCAAGGCACTGCAAATAACAGGTGAAAACTTGTGTTCAGTGTAGGTAGACTGCAAGGCACTGCAAATAACAGATGAAAACTATGTGTTCAGTGTAGGTAGACTGCAAGGCACTGCAAATAACAGGTGAAAACTCTGTGTTCAGTGTAGGTAGACTGCAAGGCACTGCAAATAACAGGTGAAAATCTCTGTGTTCAGTGTAGGTAGACTGCAAGGCACTGCAAATAACAGGTGAAAACTGTGTGTTCAGTGTAGGCAGACTGCAAGGCACTGCAAATAACAGGTGCAAACTTTGTGTTCAGTGTAGGTAGACTGCAAGGCACTGCAAATAACAGGTGAAACTTGTGTTCAGTGTATGCAAGGCAGCACTGCAAATAACAGGTGCAAACTCTCTGTGTTCAGTGTAGGTAGACTGCAAGGCACTGCAAATAACAGGTGAAAACTGTGTGTTCAGTGCAGGTAGACTGCAAGGCACTGCAAATAACAGGTGAAAACTCTGTGTTCAGTGTAGGTAGACTGCAAGGCACTGCAAATAACAGGTGCAAACTTTGTGTTCAGTGTAGACTGCAAGGCACTGCAAATAACAAGTGAAAACTTTGTGTTCAGTGTAGGCAGACTGCAAGGCACTGCAAATAACAGGTGAAAACTTGTGTTCAGTGTAGGCAGACTGCAAGGCACTGCAAATAACAGGTGAAAACTTGTGTTCAGTGTAGGTAGACTGCAAGGCACTCAAATAACAAGGTGAAAACTTTGTGTTCAGTGTAGGCAGACTGCAAGGCACTGCAAATAACAGGTGAAAACTTTGTGTTCAGTGTAGGCAGACTGCAAGGCACTGCAAATAACAGGTGAAAACTTTGTGTTCAGTGTAGGTAGACTGCAAGTCACTGCAAATAACAGGTGAAAACTGTGTGTTCAGTGTAGGTAGACTGCAAGGCACTGCAAATAACAGGTGAAAACTTGTGTGTTCAGTGTAGGAGACTGCAAGGCACTGCAAATAACAGGTGAAAACTTTGTGTTCAGTGCAGTAGACTGCAAGGCACTGCAAATAACAGGTGAAAACTTGTGTTCAGTGTAGGTCAGACTGCAAGGCATTGCAAATAACAGGTAAAAACTCTGTGTTCAGTGTAGGCAGACTGCAAGGCACTGCAAATAACAGGTGACAAATCTTGTGTTCAGTGTAGGTAGACTGCAAGTCACTGCAAATTACAGGTGAAAACTTTGTGTTCAGTGAGTAGATGCAAGGCACTGCAAATAACAGGTGAAAACTTTGTGTTCAGTGTAGGAGACTGCAAGGCACTGCAAATAACAGTGAAAAACTGTGTGTTCAGTGTAGGTAGACTGCAAGGCACTGCAAATAACAGGTGAAAACTTGTGTTCAGTGTAGTAGACTGCAAGTCACTGCAAATAACAGGTGAAAACTCTGTGTTCAGTGTAGGTAGATCTGCAAGGCACTGCAAATAACAGTGAAAACTTTGTGTTCAGTGTGTAGACTGCAAGGCACTGCAAATAACAGCTGAAAATCTGTGTGTTCAGTGTAGGTAGACTGCAAGGCACTGCAAATAACAGGTGAAAACTCTGTGTTCAGTGTAGCAGACTGCAAGGCACTGCAAATAACAGGTGAAAACTTGTGTTCAGTGTATGTAGACTGCAAGGCACTGCAAATAACAGGTGAAAACTCTGTGTTCAGTGTAGCAGACTGCAAGGCACTTCAAATAACAGTGAAAACTCTGTGTTCATGTAGGTAGACTGCAAGGCACTGCAAATAACAAGTGAAAACTCTGTGTTCAGTGTAGGCAGACTGCAAGGCACTGCAAATAACAGGTGAAAACTTGTGTGTTCAGTGTAGTAGACTGCAAGGCACTGCAAATAACAGGTGAAAACTCTGTGTTCAGTGTAGGCAACTGCAAGGCACTTTCAAATAACAGGTGCAAACTTCTGTGTTCAGTGTAGGAGACTGCAAGGCACTGCAAATAACAGGTGAAACTCTGTGTTCAGTGTAGGCAGACTGCAAGGCACTGCAAATAACAGGTGAAAACTGTGTGTTCAGTGTAGGTAGACTGCAAGGCACTGCAAATAACAGGTGAAAACTCTGTGTTCAGTGTAGGCAGACTGCAAGGCACTGCAAATAACAGGTGCAAACTCTGTGTTCAGTGTAGGCAGACTGCAAGGCACTGCAAATAACGGGTGAAAACTTTGTGTTCAGTGTAGGTAGACTGCAAGGCACTGCAAATAACAGTGAAAACTTGTGTGTTCAGTGTAGGTAGACTGCAAGGCACTGCAAATAACAGGTGAAAACTTTGTGTTCAGTGTAGGTAGACTGCAAGGCACTGCAAATAACAGGTGAAAACTTTGTGTTCAGTGTAGGCAGACTGCAAGGCACTGCAAATAACAGGTGAGAAACTCTGGTCAGGTTAGTGTAGGAGACTGCAAGGCACTGCAAATAACAGGTGAAAACTCTGTGTTCAGTGTAGGCAGACTGCAAGGCACTGCAAATAACAGGTGAAAACTTTGTGTTCAGTGTAGGCAGACTGCAAGGCACTGCAAATAACAGGTGAAAACTTTGTGTTCAGTGTAGGCAGACTGCAAGGCACTGCAAATAACAGGTGAAAACTTGTGTTCAGTGTAGGAGACTGCAAGGCACTGCAAATAACAGGTGAAACTTTGTGTTCAGTGTAGGTAGACTGCAAGGCACTGCAAATAACAGGTGAAAACTCTGTGTTCAGTGTAGTAGACTGCAAGGCACTGCAAATAACAGGTGAAAACTTGTGT
Organism: Conus canariensis; assembly: GCA_033310375.1. Taxonomy (NCBI): domain Eukaryota; kingdom Metazoa; phylum Mollusca; class Gastropoda; order Neogastropoda; family Conidae; genus Conus; species Conus canariensis. Next base: position 37,912,111 of record CM065745.1, read on the forward strand.
TCAGTGTAGGTAGACTGCAAGGCACTGCAAATAACAGGTGAAAACTCTTGTGTTCAGTGTAGGAGACTGCAAGGCACTGCAAATAACAGGTGAAAACTTTGTGTTCAGTGTAGGTAGACTGCAAGGCACTGCAAATAACAGGTGAAAACTTTGTGTTCAGTGTAGGAGACTGCAAGGCACTGCAAATAACAGGTGAAAACTTTGTGTTCAGTGTAGGTAGACTGCAAGGCACTGCAAATAACAGGTGAAAACTTTGTGTTCAGTGTAGGAGACTGCAAGGCACTGCAAATAACAGGTGAAAACTTTGTGTTCAGTGTAGGAGACTGCAAGGCACTGCAAATAACAGGTGAAAACTTGTGTTCAGTGTAGGTAGACTGCAAGGCACTGCAAATAACAGGTGAAAACTTGTGTTCAGTGTAGGCAGACTGCAAGGCACTGCAAATAACAGGTGAAAACTGTGTGTTCAGTGTAGGCAGACTGCAAGGCACTGCAAATAACAGGTGCAAACTTTGTGTTCAGTGTAGGTAGACTGCAAGGCACTGCAAATAACAGGTGCAAACTTTTTGTTCAGTGTAATGCAAGGCACTGCAAATAACAGGTGCAAACTCTGTGTTCAGTTAGGAGACTGCAAGGCACTGCAAATAACAGGTGAAAACTCTGTGTTCGGTGTAGGAGACTGCAAGGCACTGCAAATAACAGGTGAAAACTTTGTGTTCAGTGTAGGTAGACTGCAAGGCACTGCAAATAACAGTGAAAACTTTGTGTTCAGTGTAGGCAGCTGCAAGGCACTGCAAATCACAGGTGAAAACTTTGTGTTCAGTGTAGGTAGACTGCAAGGCACTGCAAATAACAGGTGAAAACTTTGTGTTCAGTGTAGGTAGACTGCAAGGCACTGCAAATAACAGGTGAAAACTTTGTGTTCAGTGTAGGTAGACTGCAAGGCACTGCAAATAACAGGTGAAAACTTTGTGTTCAGTGCAGGAGACTGCAAGGCACTGCAAATAACAGTGAAAACTCTTGTGTTCAGTGTAGGCGACTGCAAGGCACTGCAAATAACAGGTAAAAACCTGTGTTCAGTGTAGGCGGACTGCAAGGCACTGCAAATAACAGGTGACAAATCTTGTGTTCAGTGTAGGTAGACTGCAAGTCACTGCAAATACAGGTGAAAACTTTGTGTTCAGTGTAGGTAGATTGCAAGGCACTGCAATAACAGTGAAACTCTGTGTTCAGTGTAGGTAGACTGCAAGCACTGCAAATAACAGGTGAAAACTTGTGTTCAGTGTAGGCAGACTGCAAGGCACTGCAAATAACAGGTGAAAACTTGTGTTCAGTGTAGGCAGACTGCAAGGCACTGCAAAAACAGTGAAAACTGTGTGTTCAGTGTAGGTAGACTGCAAGGCACTGCAAATAACAATGAAACGTGTGTTCAGTGTAGGTAACTGCAGCACTGCAAATAACAGTGAAAACTGTGTGTCAGTGTAGGCAGACTGCAGGCACTGCAAATAACCGGTGAAAACTCTGTGTTCATGTAGGCAGACTGCAAGCACACAAAAACAGGTGAAAACTTTGTGTTCAGTGTAGGCAGACTGCAAGGCACTGCAAATAACAGTGAAAACTCTGTTCAGTGTAGGCAGACTGCAGGCACTGCAAATAATAGTTGAAAACTGTGTGTTCAGTGTAGGCAGACTGCAAGGCACTGCAAAACAGGTGCAAACTTGTGTTCAGTGTAGGTAGACTGCAAGCACTGCAAATAACAGGTGCAAACTTGTGTTCAGTGTATGCAAGGCACTGCAAATAACAGGTGCAAACTCTGTGTTCAGTGTAGGTAGACTCAAGGCACTGCAAATAACAGGTGAAAACTCTGTGTTCGTGTAGGTAGACTGCAAGGCACTGCAAAAACAGGTGAAAACTTGTGTTCAGTGTAGGTAGACTGCAAGGCACTGCAAATAACAAGTGAAAACTTTGTGTTCAGTGTAGGCAGACTGCAGCACTGCAAATCACAGGTGAAAACTTTGTGTTCAGTGTAGGTAGACTGCAAGGCACTGCAAATAACAGGTGAAACTTTGTGTCAGTGTAGCAGACTGCAAGGCACTGCAAATAACAGGTGAAACTTTGTGTTCAGTGTAGGACACTGCAAGGCACGCAAATAACAGGTGAAAACTTTGTGTTCAGTGCAGGTAGACTGCAAGGCACTGCAAATAACAGGAAAACTCTTGTGTTCAGTGTAGCAGACTGCAAGGCACGCAAATAACAGGTAAAACTCTGTGTTCAGTGTAGGCAGACTGCAAGGCACTGCAAATAACAGGTGACAAATCTTGTGTTCAGTGTAGGTAGACGCAAGTCACTGCAAATACAGTGAAAACTTTGTGTTCAGTGTAGTAGATTGCAAGGCACTGCAAATAACAGGTGAAAACTTTGTGTTCAGTGTAGGTAGACTGCAAGGCACTGCAAATAACATGTGAAAACTGTGTTTCATGTAGAGACTGCAAGGCACTGCAAAAACAGGTGAAAACTTGTGTTCAGTGTAGACTGCAAGGCACTGCAAATAAAAGGTGAAAACTCTGTGTTCAGTGTAGGAGACTGCAAGGCACTGCAAATAATAGTTGAAACTCTGTGTTCAGTGTAGCTGCAAGGCACGCAAATAACATCTGAAAACTCTGTGTTCAGTGTAGACTGCAAGGCACTGCAAATAACAGTGAAAACTCTGTGTTCAGTGTAGGCAGACTGCAAGGCACGCAAATAACAGGTAAACTTTGTGTTCAGTGTAGGCAGACTGCAAGGCACTGCAATAACAGGTGAAAACTTTGTGTTCAGTGTAGGCAGACTGCAAGGCACTGCAAATAACAGTGAAAACTGTGTGTTCAGTGTAGGTAGACTGCAAGGCACTGCAAATAACAGATGAAAACTGTGTGTTCAGTGTAGGTAGACTGCAAGGCACTGCAAATAACAGGTGAAAACTTTGTGTTCAGTGTAGGCAGACTGCAAGGCACTGCAAATAACAGGTGAAAACTCTGTGTTCAGTGTAGGCAGACTGCAAGGCACTGCAAAAACAGGTGAAAACTCTGTGTTCAGTGTAGGCAGACTGCAAGGCACTACAAATAACAGGTGAAAACTTTGTGTTCAGTGTAGGCAGACTGCAAGGCACTGCAAATAACAGGTGAAAACTCTGTGTTCAGTGTAGGCAGACTGCAAGGCACTGCAAATAATAGTTGAAAACTGTGTGTTCAGTGTAGGCAGACTGCAAGGCACTGCAAATAACAGGTGCAAACTTTGTGTTCAGTGTAGGTAGACTGCAAGGCACTGCAAATAACAGGTGCAAACTTTTTGTTCAGTGTATGCAAGGCACTGCAAATAACAGGTGCAAACTCCTGTGTTCAGTGTAGGCAGACTGCAAGGCACTGCAAATAATAGTTGAAAACTGTGTGTTCAGTGTAGGCAGACTGCAAGGCACTGCAAATAACAGGTGCAAACTTTGTGTTCAGTGTAGGTAGACTGCAAGGCACTGCAAATAACAGGTGCAAACTTTGTGTTCAGTGTATGCAAGGCACTGCAAATAACAGGTGCAAACTCTGTGTTCAGTGTAGGTAGACTGCAAGGCACTGCAAATAACAGGTGAAAACTGTGTGTTCGGTGTAGGTAGACTGCAAGGCACTGCAAATAACAGGTGAAAACTCTGTGTTCAGTGTAGGTAGACTGCAAGGCACTGCAAATAACAGGTGAAAACTTCGTGTTCAGTGTAGGTAGACTGCAAGTCACTGCAAATTACAGGTGACAACTTTGTGTTCAGTGTAGGTAGATTGCAAGGCACTGCAAATAACAGGTGAAAACTCTGTGTTCAGTGTAGGTAGACTGCAAGGCACTGCAAATAACAAGTGAAAACTGTGTGTTCAGTGTAGGTAGACTGCAAGGCACTGCAAAAACAGGTGAAAACTTTGTGTTCAGTGTAGACTGCAAGGCACTGCAAATAACAGGTGAAAACTCTGTGTTCAGTGTAGGTAGACTGCAAGGCACTGCAAATAATAGTTGAAAACTCTGTGTTCAGTGTAGACTGCAAGGCACTGCAAATAACAGCTGAAAACTCTGTGTTCAGTGTAGACTGCAAGGCACTGCAAATAACAGGTGAAAACTCTGTGTTCAGTGTAGGCAGACTGCAAGGCACTGCAAATAACAGGTGAAAACTTTGTGTTCAGTGTATGTAGACTGCAAGGCACTGCAAATAACAGGTGAAAACTCTGTGTTCAGTGTAGGCAGACTGCAAGGCACTGCAAATAACAGGTGAAAACTTTGTGTTCAGTGTAGGTAGACTGCAAGGCACTGCAAATAACAGGTGAAAACTTTGTGTTCAGTGTAGACTGCAAGGCACTGCAAATAACAGGTGAAAACTTTGTGTTCAGTGTAGACTGCAAGGCACTGCAAATCACAGGTGAAAACTTCGTGTTCAGAGTCAAAGCAGCGGAATCCTTCGAACTGTGTAAACATTGCATGTTCATAATTATATCACGTGATTTGGTCGTTCTGGACATGGTTGAACAATTAGATGCTGATTGCCCTTTCAGTTTTTTTGTTACGATCTGACAAAATGTACGGTTATCATTGTACAAATGAAACGTCTTTTACAACAGCATCTAGATTATTATTATTATTATTATTATTATCTGTTGTTGTTGTTGTTGTTGTTGTTGTTGTTGTGGTTGTTGTTGTTGTTTTGTTGTTGTTGTTGTTGTTATTATTATTATTATCATCATCATCATCATCATTATTACTCTTATTATTATTATCATTTTAATATTATTATCATTATCATTATTATTATCACTATGATGATGATGATGGTGATGATTTATCATGATTACAACTACTGTTATTACTATTATTATTATTATTATTATTGTTATCATCATTATTATTATTATTTTCATTACTGTCATTATTGTTATTATTATTATTATTATTATTATTTTCATTATTATTATCATTATCATTATTATTATTATTATTCAGAGATAGCTAGGCACAAGCTGTCATTTCGTAACGCAATTTTAACAGACACTGGTTATTAATGTGCCCAGGTTCCACGAAGTTTCTTTGGTGTAACTTTTTACTGTGATATGTAGAACTGTTTAAAATCCGTCCAAACCTGAAAGATTTTTTACCATGTTCCCGAGGTGGCCGTAGAGAAGAAACAGTCTTGTGCCGCTTGCACACAGGCCACTCCTTTTACACCCATTCTTGCCTTTTAAAAGGTGAAGGTGCTCCGTGGTACAGTCCATTCCATGCGCCACTCACAGTGAAACGTATTAGAAACCTGCATGATGTGAGACATAAACACTTTACAGCAGACTCCATGAAAACCTTCTTCAGAGACGTCCCACCTGATGTAATCTTTGAATATCTGAAAGAGATCAACATTTTTCATCTGATATAAGATTTTACAGAAGAAAGATTTTTCACAAAATCTCCTGTGTGTGTTTTGGAAGGTGTATTTTAAAGGGTTGTGTGAATGAATTTTGTGTGTGTGTGTGTGTGTGTGTTGTGTGTGTGTGTGTGTGTGTGTGTGTGTGTGTGTGTGTGTGTGTTTTGTTGTTGTTGTTGTTGTTGTTTTTTTGTTTTTTTTTGTTAATGACTTGTGAGTTGACTTCAACATGGTGACAGCCCTGATATGCCCTTTGCGGGTGACTGGGCTACAAGGATCATTACCGTACCTAAAAAAAAAAATATATTGAAGGATTCGTTCATCCTATTCCTCCATGAGTCTGTTGAAAGAAGAAATAGATGCCTGATTTACAATACGTTCAAATTTTATTTTGGGCGCAGAAACGCTGATCACATGGCTACAAGATCAGTACCTTTACAGAGAAGTTGATCACGGGGCTACAAGCTTGAAATGGAACAAGGACGGCGGCAAGGACTGTTGAGAGAAGAAGGAATATGTGAGGATTGCAGTCCAGTCCGTAACTTTCCAACAATGCGATATCTGTAATGGTTCATTTATCCATTTATTTATTTACTTATATCTTTATTTATCTATGTAGATAGACAGATATACAAATAGATAGATAGATAGGCAGATAGATAGATAGATAGACAGACAGACAGACAGACAGACAGATAGATAGATAGATAGATAGATAGATAGACAGACGGACAGACAGACAGACAGACAAACAGACAGACAGATAGATAGATAGATAGATAGATAGATAGATAGATAGATAGATAGATAGATAGATATGGAAGAAAACGAACATAAATAAATACTGATAGAAATGCATAGAAACCCATCACTCCTCATGTGAAATGACAACATTTTTCTCTAGACTGGGCATGTGCTTGCCTCGACATACGAATTTTCTTTTTATCAAATCGTGAAGTTTTGTTTTTGTTTGTTGTTTGTTGTTCTTTTGGGAAGTTGAGAGCTCTCTCTCTCTCTCTCTCTCTCTCTCTCTCTCTCTCTCTCTCTCTCTCTCTCTCTCTCTTTTCTTTTTTTTTGGGGGGGACGGTGTTGTTATATTGCTTTTATTGCTCTTTCTTGTGGATGATCTTGATGTTGTCATATAAATGGAAAAGAGAAATGAATACGAACGTGTAACGTTTTGAAATGTTCCCTAAGTAAACTAACAATATATGCATGTAACTAGTATGTATGCATGAAGTATGAATGTATGTATGTATGTATGTATGTATGTATATATATATATATATATATATATATATATATATATATATATATAATATATATGTGTGTGTGTGTGTGTTGTGTGGGTGTGTTGTATGTGTGTGTGTGTGTGGTGTTGGTGTGTGTGTGTGTGTGTGTGTGTGTGTGTGTGTGTACTTACGTTTTGCACGTCTAAGCAGGTTGTTGCATAGTTTCAATTGTAAAAATTGCGTATTTACGTTTATGTGTGCATAGATGTGTATACGCTGAAAGCATACATCAATAGATGTAACTCTACGTCTATATATTGTTTCAGGCAGATCTTTTTTTTATGTATCCATGTAACTGATGCTTTCGAAAATAACATCCTGCTTAAAGTCGAAGATAGAAAAGAAAACAGTAGATAGACAGACAGATTAGATTAGATTAGATAGATAGATAGCTCCATAGAAAGCTCCATAGATAGATTGATAGATAGATAGACAGACAGATAGAGTGATGTGAAAACAGAATCAGAATCAACTTTATTTGTCAATAACACCATACCATACTTTATAAGACACGATTAAAAGAAGTTTAAAAACAAAAATACAGGATGTTATTTATCCGGTTGGCAACGCTTACTGCCGCAACTGTGTACATGTTTTGCAAAATTACATTCTAAATCATCTCCGGCCTGACTTGGTTTCGTAAGAGTTATGTGATATTTTTTCTTGAATTTCTCTCACGAACGCTAATCTGATCAGTGTGTACGTATGTAACTCATGTAGCTTGAAGGTGAAATTCGTCTTCAAATTTATTGCATTTTGAACATAATCATTCTCTTTTTCCTTCCACATTTCAAATTATCTGCCTTTTTCTACTTTACAATTATCACAAGAAATTCCGAGTTTTCACAGTGTGTGTTTATAGATGAAATTAAGACACTGGTTTATCAGAAAACATTAAGTTCTATAACACTCCGTGATCTCATTTTGAAATTGTAGTTTTGACCGATTTTCAGATACCCATCCTTTCCTTCAGGAATAAAAGGTATTCATACGGCAGTTTATTTAGGACAACATGGCGTAGTTTATCTATGATGAATGCTGACTGATTTTTCCATATGTATCTTTATTCTGTATCAGTTTGTCTCATTTTGACAGAGGTTATCCATGCAGGCTGGTAAGGGTTTGTTTTTTTTTAATTCTCTCATCATGTCATCGTATGCAGATTTAACATGAGAGTCTTCTTTCGACTGCATTATATGAAAACTTAATTGCTTGGCAGATTACTTCTAACAAAACTGAAAGAAGAATTACTGTACCGACAAACAAACAAACAAATTACAAACAAAAACTGCGCGTTTCGGCCTTTGAGTCTTCTTCAGGCTACATGAGCAATACTTAGGCTGAAAGTGCAAGTAACTTTTTCTCCAAGTATAGATATAGTAACAGCTTTTTTTATCATTATTACTATTATGAACTCCTAAAACCTGTTTGAAAAAAATTACATGTACATATTCGTGGTGTAATTTGTTTGAAACTCAGTGATGGAAACATTTGAGAAGGTTCAAGTTGTCGGGTTTTGTTTGTTTTTGTTTGTTGTTGTTGTTGTTTTTACATAAAGGAAACCAAATGTCTGCACCATATGTAAGACTAGGCGAGACAAGGCTGTCAGTTAAGTCTGAAATAATTTTAATGTTCACGTTTTCGTTTGTGGACATTCTTTTCAGCTTTCTTTCCTTGTTTTTTTTTTT
>CM065745.1:37923003-37925503 GCA_033310375.1 Conus canariensis
CTGTTATTGGTGTGATTATTATCATTATCATTTTCATTATTATTATCACTATTATTATCATTATTATTATTATTGATGAATAATGAACTCATTTATTTGATGACGACTGAAATCAGTTAAGCTGTCATCGCATGAAAGTGGTGCTATAATCTTTGATGATTTCATCGTACACTCGAAAACTCTAGATTTATTATCTACACCAGACGAGTAATGTGTTTAATTAAAAGATTCAGGCTTGGTTTACTTGGAACAAAAACCAAACCAAAAACAAAAACAAAACAAGAAAAAGAAGTTATTAATCGAAGTGCTCCAATGTTGTCTGTTTGCAATATTTTTCATTGCCGGTCTCAACCCGTTCATGTTGTAATCTTTCATTGCCGGTCTCAACCCGTTAATGTTGTAATCTTTCATTGCCGGTCTCAACCCGTTCATGTTGTAATCTTTCATTGCCGGTCTCAACCCGTTCATGTTGTAATCTTTCATTGCCGGTCTCAACCCGTTCATGTTGTAATCTTTCATTGCCGGTCTCAACCCGTTCATGTTGTAATCTTTCATTGCCGGTCTCAACCCGTTAATGTCGCAGCCACTTTGTGGCTTTTGTGACAAAGGCAGTTAGGATTTACTCAATTCTTTCCGATAGAGACGTGATCTGTCTGACAACACAGAATACATTCAGATTGTATTGTCCCTTTCTCTCTCTCTCTCTCTCTCTCTCTCTCTCTCTCTCTCTCTCTCTCTCTCTGTGTGTGTGTGTGTGTGTGTGTGGTGTGTGTGTGTGTGTGTGTGTGTGTGTGTGTATGAGTATGTGTGGGTGTGGGTGTGAAACTGCCAACACAGCAGAAGTTTGCCTAATGTTATAATAAAGTTACTACCTTTTGACCGATGTGAAATAATTCTGCCTGATATTGACAGTAAACTCTCTACCATTAAAAATTATATGTTATCAACCATGGGGTTAGGACTGTCATACCCTTTTACATCTATACATCTCTTTAGTCCGATCGATATTGACTTATGGACAGGAAGTGTATTTCTCTCCGCCTAATTATCTTTTAAAGAGATTGCAAAGCTTGGATAGTAAGGCCATGAAATTAGCCCTGAGAGTCCCAGTACACACAAACACTCATAGATGTTATAAAGAAACAAATATAATACCTCTAAATGAGAAGCGAATATTAGATGTATCCATATATTGTCAGAAGTCTTTCTGTTGAAAATTCAGTTACTGAAGAAATACTGATTGATTCCAGTAAGGATTTTCCTATGAGGTCTAAAAACATATCTTACATTCAACCAATTAGAAACTACACAATCTGACTTTGTCACATTGTAATATTGATATTACTGCTATACCAGAATTTCCTGCAGTACCTCCAATGCCTCCTTGGGAGCACCTAAATGCTTCTTTTGATTACAAATACACTTTGGTAAAGAAAAGTGATAATGTAAATATTTTAACAACTGAAGTTCGTGAACATTTAGAAAACAGCTATCCAAATCGTTTAAAAGTGTTTACAGATGGGTCGGTAATGGAATCCTCTGACAGTGGTTCAGGCTTTATAATACCAACCTTAAATGTCAGGAAATCATATTATGTAGGAAAGGGGTTTTCAATCTATACCTCAGAATTATATGCAATACTGAAGGCTTTGACTTACATATATGATACATCAATTGCTTTCTATCAAATTTTACTTTGTGTTGATTCCAAATCTGTTTTACAGTACTAGAGCGTTGGGACTGCAAAGCTAGAAAAGATTTGCTTTTTGAAATAAAACATCTCCTGCATTGTTTCATTACACTAGGCATAAGAATTGATTTTTGTTGGGTCCCATCTCACTGTGGTATAAAGTGGAATGAAATAGCAGACAGTCTTGCAAAAGAAGGAGCAAACAGAAAGACGGAAAATTTACTAAACAATCCCTTAGATCTATCCTCTTGTGAATTAATCCAAATTATGGAAAAATGTATGCATAAGCAGAATTCTAGTCAAAAAATGGCTACTTTACCGTCGTGCCCAAGGCACATTGTTAGATTAATTCATAAATTAAGGCTGAACGCTTGGAACACTAAATATTCTCATGGTATTTCTTGTGTATGTAGAGAAAACATTTCTGTACATCATCTTTTGTTTGAATGCTCAGTGTTGACCCCACTCTATGAGGAGAAAGGTATTCAAATGAATAACATTGATAATGTCAATACTGTCTTATATGGTTCATATGTTGCTGAAATTGCCATGGTTATTTCGCAGTCACAGGTTGCAAAATTTTTATAAAGATCAACAATTTTGTGTACCGCTAGGATATTACACTCATGTCAATATGCATATATCAGATGTGGGTTTGAAAGTACTAATGTGGATGATAAGTTAAGTGTGGAGGGTGTTTTTTGTTTTGTTTTGTTTTGCTTTTTGTTTAAATAAAAGTGTCAAATATCATCTGGCGACAAAAAAACATTAAATAAACCACTGAACTGAACTGATCTCTACCATTAGAGG
>CM065745.1:37930503-37948003 GCA_033310375.1 Conus canariensis
TTCTTTCTTCCTTTTTTTTAAGGGGGGGGGGGGGGGGGGGGGGGAGCGATGAGGGCTGTTTCTTCGTCCACGTTTCTTTTTTTTTTTTTTTTTTTTTTGTTGTTGTTTGTTTTGTTTTGTGTTGTTTTTGTTCGTTTGTTGTTTTTTTTCTTCAGTCTAATTTTGTGTGAACACTGTTTAAAGTAGCCTTTCCCACTTTCGTTCTTTATTCGTTTTTTTTTCCTTTATTTTGTTATGTTGTTGTTTTTTTTAACTGAATGGGATTGTAAAGTTGTAAACATGGTTTTCTCTGAACTTTTCCTCTACGCGGAATTTATCGGCAAAATTACGAATTAATTCTTCTCTGAATTTTTTTTTCCTCATTGAGTTTATCAATTGTGAATACTTTCACTGGTTTCTTTAATTACTTTTTTTTTATTTATGTAACTCTAACTTTTTAAAAATTTGACCCGAAAATAAAGGCTTTATACGGTTCAGTGTCACGCAAGCTTTGTACAAGTTGAATTTATTCACGATTCTCTCTCACTCCTCTCTCTCTCTCTCTCTCTCTCTCTCTCTCTCATAAAACGTGCGCGCGAGCGTGCGTGAGAGAGAGAGAGAGAGAGAGAGAGAGAGAGAGAGAGAGAGAGAGAGAGAGAGACACTTTTTGACACTTTGACACTTTGATATTTTATTGTCATTACCAAAAGGTCTTATGACAAGGGGGGTAACAGGGTAATAACTCATTCCTCTTCCTTACACTACAAGCGATATTACACAGTTATTCCCAATGATCAATCAAATCAAAAGAAGCAAAACATAAAGAAAAAAGTAGACACGAATCTTCGAATATCCTCTCAGACACGAGTACCCTTTTAACATTACAATAGCAACAACCACAACTACAAAAACAACAAAAACGACGACAACAACAACAACAACAACACACGTACGCACGCACGCACGCACGCATGCACGCACGCACGCACGCACGCACACACACACACACACACACACACACACACACACACACACACACACACACACACACACACACACACGAGGAAAATGTAATATTACAGATTGATCCGACCATCCACTCTTTTAGGCGATGACTATGTTACTAAACTATTCCACATGCTTTTAGTCATATTTGTTGAGTTTAAGTCCTTTTTCTATACAATATTATAAATGCTTTTGTCTTATTTTCATTGCTTCTGTAATGAATTTAGCGACTGACTTGATTATACAGTCATCAGACGATAACAAAGAAGCAACATTTTGCCTTTCACAAACATCCAAAGTAAAAAAGGAACATTTTGCACGCACATCACTGTATGCAGTACATTGAAATAAGAAGTGCTTTTCATTATCAATAGTATATCCACATGAAGGGCATGGTGATTCTGTGGATGTTCCACACTCGAACCATCTTTTGTTTGCATTGAAACCTACGGTTCGTAACCTGAATCTGGCGTAACAACTTCTTTGCCATTTATCTTTAATAACATTAAGAAACTTTTCCGAATGGAATATGTTCTTAAAGGAGAAGAACCAACGATACTTTTCTTTGGTTTCCATATCAGAATGCCAGTTCTGTTTAAAAGAACAAATGAGTCTATCCTTAAATTCTGCAATAAACTGCTGTTCGTTTCCTACTCCTTGAGACATCCACACTACTCCAAAGCCCTGTTCTGATAGCACTTTCTTTACATTATAAGCCCAATTTTCTTTACCTCGTTCCATTTGTACCAGCATCATATCGAGAGAGAGAGAGAGAGAGAGAGAGAGAGAGAGAGAGAGAGAAGAGAGAGAGAGAAGAGAGAGATCGCTTTACATACAAGCGACTACTTCTTACCTTTGTTTACGGAGTTTCAAGCTTCTGCTTTTTACATGATTTTTGAAAAATACTGTTTCGACAACATCAAATGTTGTTAGCCAAAATGTCTTCATTTTGTTAGATGTCATTATAATATAAAGTTAACCTGACGATGAAACGTTTAAAGGGAGACAAAGTGTGTGTATGTGTGTGTGTGTGTGTGTGTGTGTGTGTGTGTGTGTGGCGGGGGGGGGGGGTGCGTGTGTGTGGGTGTCTGTGTGTGTGTGTGTGTGTGTGTGTGTGTGTGTGTGTGTGTGTGCGTGTGTGTGTATGTGTGTGTGTGTGTGTGTGTCTGTGTGTCTGTCTGTCTGTCTGTATATGCTTGCGTGTGTGTGTATGTGTGTGTGTGTGTGTGTGCGCGCGCGCGCGCGCGCGTGCGTGCGTGCGTGCGTGTGTGTGTGTGTGTGGTGTGTGTGTGTGTGCGCGCGCGCGCGCGCGGCTGCGCGCGCGCACGCGGAATGTTATACCTGCCTACTTTACATATTGATATACCAAACTGTTGTTTCAGAATTCTTAATAGCAACAGCATTTCAACCCGTTTTGTTTGTTTGTTTTATATCGATTACAAGAGCCAGATAAGAATGACGATGATTTAACGATAGTCAATCTTTATTGCAATGAATCATTTCCACATTCCTCATTACAAAAGATTGCATGAGTGCTCGTGTTTGTTTGTTTTTTCAACTGCGTGTACGTCTTGCGGAATAAAAACAACATCACACACACACACACACACACACACACACACACACACACACACACACACACACACACACTCACACACACACACACACACACACACACACACACACACACACACACACACACACAATCGTTTGATATGTCAAGTCAATACCACAAGAATGGTGACATGCATAGCAGAAATGAATAGCAAAAACTTTAGAGTCATTGTAGTCTAAAAGGAAGAATGTACACTTCTTCGTCTTCTTCGTCTTCTTCTTCTTCTTCTTCTTCTTCTTATTATTATTATTATTATTATTATCATCATCATCATCATCATCATCATCATCATCATCATCATTATCATCATCATCGCTATTATCATTATTGTTATTGTTGTTGCTGTTGCTGCTGCTGCTGCTGCTGATGCTATTGTTGTTGTTGCTGCTGCTATTGTTATTGTTGTTTTAATTATCATTAATGCTGCTATTTTTTTGTTATTGCTATTATTATTTCTTATTTTTATTATCATTATTGTTATTATTTTCTTTATTGTAATCATTATCAATATTGTCATCATCATCATCATCATTACTATCATTTTATTATTATTGGTGGTGGTGGTGGTGTCATTATTTTCAATATTATTGTTGTTGTTGTCGTCGTTATGTTAATGTTAAATGTTATCATTATTAATTTACAATTGTTAATTCTGTTAATGCCATTATTTTCACTTTTGTTACTATCACCATCATCACCATCATCACCATCATCATCATCATCATCAGTAGTGTTATCATTGTCATTATTGGTGGTGGTGGTGGTAGTGGTGGTGGTGATGGTAGTGGTGGTAAGCATTATCATTATCATACTAACTGAATGATGATATGGAGAAAAAGCTTGAGAGCAGTCATTTCTTAGTCTATAGGACATTTTGTTAAAAAAACAAAATTAGAGGGAGATATTCTAGGGAAATATTCTAAGTACATTTCATCTCATTTGTTATTGACTTCAGCCCAGCTGTCCACAGGGCAATCACCGTGCCAAAATATATTGCATATATGCATGTGAAAAAAAATTTTCCCAATCACCGTGCCAAAATCTAGCGCATATGTGCATGTAGAAAAATTCTTTCCTAATCACCGTACCAAAATCTATCGCATATGTGCATATAAAAAAAATTCTTTCCTAACATGTTTAAAACGGCTTAAACCTGATCTATTTTCCTTTTTTTTTTTTTAAAGTTCTTCGATCAAATGAAAAATACTGCATCTCCTCTATAGACTAAAAAATCACGTTGGGTGGAAATTTTGTGAACAGGGTCTTCGTGGAGTGTGCTGTCAAATGCCTGCGTCGAATCGTGTGAACCCCAGCACTGTGTGAGCTCACGTTCACAGTGAGTGGATCCTCACTTGGCATGCTCCGGGGAGCCCCCTCCCCCCTCACCTTCTAACAGATACCAGTGCGCGAAAGGAATGGCCTGTGTGTAATCTCCATAAATTTCTCCCTTTTTTGTTGTTGTTGTTTGTTTGTTTGTTTTTTTTGGTTTTTTTTGCTTTTTGTTTTTCTTTTTCTTTCTCGCCACCGATGGAAGACGATGAATCAAACCAATAAACGATAGAAGAGATACAGTAATAACAGCTCGCACGTATATGAGCTGCAGCGCAGCACCACAACCAGCATCGTTATAACAATGATGATGATGATGATGATGATAGTAATAATGATAATGATAGCAATAATAATAATGATAACAATAACAACAACAATAATAATGATGATAATGATAATAATTATAATATAATGATAATGAAATATAAAAAAAATGATAATTATAATGATAACCTTTTAGAAACTGGAGGGGGGGGGGGGATACAAAAATACAGGAAAAACGTGAAAAGTCTGGAACAGAATATGGGGAGAAGTACAGAAATGTAGGGAAAGACAGGAAACGTCGAGGGAAAAAAGGGAGGAAGAAAAGAGGGGGGGGGGGGGGGTTAGAAAATGGAGAAAAAGACAGGAAGAGCCGAGAAGGAAAATATGCAAGAAAGTAGACAAATGAAGTAAGAGAGAGAAAGAAATGGAATCCGGGAGGAAAATATGAGAGAAAGTATTAAAAAAAAAAAATGCAGTGAGAGACAGGAAAAGAATGAAATGCATAAAGAAATGAGAAGGGAAAGTAGAAGAATGCAGTCAGAGATAGAAAAACAAATTGGAATATAGAAAGAAAGCATGAGAGAAGATAAAAAAAAATGCAGTGAGACACGGGGGGAAAATGGAAGACAGAAAGAAAATATATGAGAAAGTAGAAAATTTCAGTAGAATGAGACAGAAAAAATGGAGTACAGAAGAAAAAAAGGGACAAAGTAGAAAAATGCAATAAGAAACAGAAAAAAAAATGGAGTATTGGACAAAGTAGAAAATGTAGTGAGAGACAGAAAAAAATTCAGTTCTGAAAAAAATATATATATGGGACAAAGTAGAAAAATTCAGTAGGAGACTTAAAAAGTAATGGAGTGCAGAAAAAAAACATATATGGAACAAAGTACAAAAAAAAATGCAGTAAGAGACAGAAAAAATGGATTACAGAAGGAAAATATGAGGAAACTAGAAGAATGTAGGAAAAGACAGAAAGATTTAAGAACAGAAGAAAAATGTGCAAGAAATTAGAAGTCTAAAAGAAAAGGCAGAAGGAAAATACTGGGAAAAGAGAAAAAGTATAAGAAAGACAAGAAAAGTGAAGAAAAGAAGGGAATGAAAATAGGAGAGAGAGAAAAAAAAAAAAAAAGAAGAAGAAAAAGAAAGGTAAAAAAAAAAAAAAAAGTCCAGAACAGAAGGACAATGTTGGGGGAAATAGAAAGATGTAGGAAAAGACAGGGGAAAACACAGGAATACAGGGTTAATGGGGGGAAGGGGAGAGGAAGGCTGCATAGGAAAACACAGGAATACAGGGTTAATGGGGGGGAGGGGAGAGGAAGGCTGCATAGGAAAACACAGGAATACAGGGTTAATGGGGGGAAGGGGAGAGGAAGGCTGCATAGGAAAACACAAGAATACAGGGTTAATGGGGGGGGGAAGGGGAGAGGAAGGCTGCATAGGAAAACACAGGAATACAGGGTTAATGGGGGGGAAGGGGAGAGGAAGGCTGCATAGGAAAAACACAGGAATACAGGGTTAATGGGGGGGAAGGGGAGAGGAAGGCTGCATAGGAAAACACAGGAATACAGGGTTAATGGGGGGGGGGGGGAGGGGAGAGGAAGGCTGCATAGGAAAACACAGGAATACAGGGTTAATGGGGGGGAAGGGGAGAGGAAGGCTGCATAGGAAAACACAGGAATACAGGGTTAATGGGGGGGAAGGGGAGAGGAAGGCTGCATAGGAAAACACAGGAATACAGGGTTAATGGGGGGGAAGGGGAGAGGAAGGCTGCATAGGAAAAACACAGGAATACAGGGTTAATGGGGGGGAAGGGGAGAGGAAGGCTGCATAGGAAAACACAGGAATACAGGGTTAATGGGGGGAAGGGGAGAGGAAGGCTGCATAGGAAAACACAGGAATACAGGGTTAATGGGGGGAAGGGGAGAGGAAGGCTGCATAGGAAAACACAGGAATACAGGGTTAATGGGGGGGGGAAGGGGAGAGGAAGGCTGCATAGGAAAACACAGGAATACAGGGTTAATGGGGGGAAGGGGAGAGGAAGGCTGCATAGGAAAACACAGGAATACAGGGTTAATGGGGGGGAAGGGGAGAGGAAGGCTGCATAGGAAAACACAGGAATACAGGGTTAATGGGGGGGAAGGGGAGAGGAAGGCTGCATAGGAAAACACAGGAATACAGGGTTAATGGGGGGAGGGGAGAGGAAGGCTGCATAGGAAAACACAGGAATACAGGGTTAATGGGGGGAAGGGGAGAGGAAGGCTGCATAGGAAAACACAGGAATACAGGGTTAATGGGGGGGAAGGGAGAGGAAGGCTGCATAGGAAAACACAGGAATACAGGGTTAATGGGGGGAAGGGGAGAGGAAGGCTGCATAGGAAAACACAGGAATACAGGGTTAATGGGGGGGAAGGGGAGAGGAAGGCTGCATAGGAAAACACAGGAATACAGGGTTAATGGGGGGGAAGGGGAGAGGAAGGCTGCATAGGAAAACACAGGAATACAGGGTTAATGGGGGGAAGGGGAGAGGAAGGCTGCATAGGAAAACACAGGAATACAGGGTTAATGGGGGGGAAGGGGAGAGGAAGGCTGCATAGGAAAACACAGGAATACAGGGTTAATGGGGGGGAAGGGGAGAGGAAGGCTGCATAGGAAAACACAGGAAAAGTTCAACAAACAAAAAAGAAAGAAACATATGAGGGAAGTAGGAATTGAAGGGAAAAGAATGGAAAAGAAGGAGCACGAGGGGGGAGGGGGGGGGATGGGGGGGGGGTAAAGGGAAAAAATGCTGAAAAAGGGAAAGTCGAGAAAAGCTAGGACAACGTGGGAGGAAAGGGGATAGCAAGATGTTGAAAAGGAGAGGAAATGTCGATAATAGAAGGAATGTGGTGTGTGTATGGGGGGGGGGGGGGTAAAGGTGGTAGAAAAAAATGTTGAAAAGGAGAGGAAATGTCGATAATAGAAGGAATGTGGTGTGTGTATGGGGGGGGGGGGGGGGTAAAGGTGGTAGAAAAAAATGTTGAAAAGGAGAGGAAATGTCGATAATAGAAGGAATGTGGTGTGTGTATTGGGGGGGGGGGGGGGGGGTAAAGGTGGTAGAAAAAATGTTGAAAAGGAGAGGAAATGTCGATAATAGAAGGAATGTGGTGTGTGTATGGGGGGGGGGGGGGGGTAAAGGTGGTAGAAAAAAATGTTGAAAAGGAGAGGAAATGTCGATAATAGAAGGAATGTGGTGTGTGTATGGGGGGGGGGGGGGGGGTAAAGGTGGTAGAAAAAAATGTTGAAAAGGAGAGGAAATGTCGATAATAGAAGGAATGTGGTGTGTGTGTTGGGGGGGGGGGGGTAAAGGTGGTAGAAAAAATGTTGAAAAGGAGAGGAAATGTCGATAATAGAAGGAATGTGGTGTGTGTATGGGGGGGGGGGGGTAAAGGTGGTAGAAAAAATGTTGAAAAGGAGAGGAAATGTCGATAATAGAAGGAATGTGGGTGTGTGTATAGGGGGGGGGGGGGGGTAAAAGGTGGTAGAAAAAAATGTTGAAAAGGAGAGGAAATGTCGATAATAGATGGAATGTGGTGTGTGTATGGGGGGGGGGGGTAAAGGTGGTAGAAAAAATGTTGAAAAGGAGAGGAAATGTCGATAATAGAAGGAATGTGGTGTGTGTGTATGGGGGGGGGGGGGGGTAAAGGTGGTAGAAAAAATGTTGAAAAGGAGAGGAAATGTCGATAATAGAAGGAATGTGGTGTGTGTATGGGGGGGGGGGAGGTAAAGGTGGTAGAAAAAAATGTTGAAAAGGAGAGGAAATGTCGATAATAGAAGGAATGTGGTGTGTGTATGGGGGGGGGGGGGGGGGAGGTAAAGGTGGTAGAAAAAATGTTGCAAAGGAGAGGAAATGTCGATAATAGAAGGAATGTGGTGTGTGTATGGGGGGGGGGGGGGGTAAAGGTGGTAGAAAAAATGTTGAAAAGGAGAGGAAATGTCGATAATAGAAGGAATGTGGTGTGTGTATGGGGGGGGGGGGGGGTAAAGGTGGTAGAAAAAATGTTGAAAAGGAGAGGAAATGTCGATAATAGAAGGAATGTGGTGTGTGTATGGGGGGGGGGGGGGGTAAAGGTGGTAGAAAAAAATGTTGAAAAGGAGAGGAAATGTCGATAATAGAAGGAATGTGGTGTGTGTATGGGGGGGGGGGGGGGGGGGTAAAGGTGGTAGAAAAAATGTTGCAAAGGAGAGGAAATGTCGATAATAGAAGGAATGTGGTGTGTGTATGGGGGGGGGGGGGGGGTAAAGGTGGTAGAAAAAATGTTGAAAAGGAGAGGAAATGTCGATAATAGAAGGAATGTGGTGTGTGTGTTGGGGGGGGGGGGGGGGGTAAAGGTGGAAGAAAAAATGTTGAAAAGGAGAGGAAATGTCGATAATAGAAGGAATGTGGTGTGTGTATGGGGGGGGGGGGGGTAAAGGTGGTAGAAAAAAATGTTGAAAAGGAGAGGAAATGTCGATAATAGAAGGAATGTGGTGTGTGTATGGGGGGGGGGGGGGGGGGTAAAGGTGGTAGAAAAAATGTTGAAAAGGAGAGGAAATGTCGATAATAGAAGGAATGTGGTGTGTGTATGGGGGGGGGGGGTAAAGGTGGTAGAAAAAATGTTGAAAAGGAGAGGAAATGTCGATAATAGAAGGAATGTGGTGTGTGTATGGGGGGGGGGGGGGGTAAAGGTGGTAGAAAAAATGTTGAAAAGGAGAGGAAATGTCGATAATAGAAGGAATGTGGTGTGTGTATGGGGGGGGGGGGGGGGGGGGTAAAGGTGGTAGAAAAAATGTTGAAAAGGAGAGGAAATGTCGATAATAGAAGGAATGTGGTGTGTGTATGGGGGGGGGGGGGGGGATTAAGGTGGTAGAAAAAATGTTGAAAAGGAGAGGAAATGTCGATAATAGAAGGAATGTGGTGTGTGTATGGGGGGGGGGGGGGTAAAGGTGGTAGAAAAAATGTTGAAAAGGAGAGGAAATGTCGATAATAGAAGGAATGTGGTGTGTGTATGGGGGGGAGGGGGGGGGGGTAAAGGTGGTAGAAAAAATGTTGAAAAGGAGAGGAAATGTCGATAATAGAAGGAATGTGGTGTGTGTTGGGGGGGAGGGGGGGGGTAAAGGTGGTAGAAAAAATGTTGAAAAGGAGAGGAAATGTCGATAATAGAAGGAATGTGGTGTGTGTGTTGGGGGGGGGGGGGGGTAAAGGTGGTAGAAAAAAATGTTGAAAAGGAGAGGAAATGTCGATAATAGAAGGAATGTGGTGTGTGTATGGGGGGGGGGGGGGGTAAAGGTGGTAGAAAAAATGTTGAAAAGGAGAGGAAATGTCGATAATAGAAGGAATGTGGTGTGTGTGTTGGGGGGGGGGGGGGGTAAAGGTGGTAGAAAAAAATGTTGAAAAGGAGAGGAAATGTCGATAATAGAAGGAATGTGGTGTGTGTATGGGGGGGGGGGGGGGGTAAAGGTGGTAGAAAAAATGTTGAAAAGGAGAGGAAATGTCGATAATAGAAGAATGTGGTGTGTGTGTTGGGGGGGGGGGGGTAAAGGTGGTAGAAAAAAATGTTGAAAAGAGAGGAAATGTCGATAATAGAAGGAATGTGGTGTGTGTGTTGGGGGGGGGGGGGTAAAGGTGGTAGAAAAAAATGTTGAAAAGGAGAGGAAATGTCGATAATAGAAGGAATGTGGTGTGTGTATGGGGGGGGGGGGGGGGGGGGGGGGTAAAGGTGGTAGAAAAAATGTTGAAAAGGAGAGGAAATGTCGATAATAGAAAGAATGTGGTGTGGTGTGGGGGGGGGGGGGGTAAAGGTGGTAGAAAAAAATGTTGAAAAGGAGAGGAAATGTCGATAATTAGAAGGAATGTGGTGTGTGTATGGGGGGGGGGGGGGGGGGGGGTAAAGGGGTAGAAAAAATGTTGAAAAGGAGAGGAAATGTCGATAATAGAAGAATGTGGTGTGTGGTGTGGGGGGGGGGGGGGGGGTAAAGGTGGTAGAAAAAAATGTTGAAAAGGGAGGAAATGTCGATATAGAAGGAATGTGGTGTGTGTGTTGGGGGGGGGGGGTAAAGGTGAGAAAAAAATGTTGAAAAGGAGAGGAAATGTCGATAATAGAAGGAATGTGGTGTGTGTGTTGGGGGGGGGGGGGGGGGTAAAGGTGGTAGAAAAAAAATGTTGAAAGGAGAGGAAATGTCGATAATAGAAAGAATGTGGTGTGTGTGTTGGGGGGGGGGGGGTAAAGGTGGTAGAAAAAAATGTTGAAAAGGAGAGGAAATGTTGATAATAGAAAGAATGTGGTGTGTGTGTTGGGGGGGGGGGGGGGTAAAGGTGGTAGAAAAAATGTTGAAAGGAGAGGAAATGTCGATAATAGAAGGAATGTGGGTGTGGTGTGTTGGGGGGGGGGGTAAAGGTGGTAGAAAAAAAATGTTGAAAAGGAGAGGAATATGTCGATAATAGAAGAATGTGGTGTTGTGTTGGGGGGGGGGGGGGGGGTAAAGGTGGTAGAAAAAAATGTTGAAAAGGAGAGGAAATGTCGATAATAGAAAGAATGTGGTGTGTGTGTTGGGGGGGGGGGGGTAAAGGTGGTAGAAAAAATGTTGAAAAGGAGAGGAAATGTTGATAATAGAAAGAATGTGGTGTGTGTTGTTGGGGGGGGGGGGGGTAAAGGTGGTAGAAAAAATGTTGAAAAGGAGAGGAAATGTTGATAATAGAAGGAATGTGGTGTGTGTGTTGGGGGGGGGGGGGGGTAAAGGTGGTAGAAAAAATGTTGAAAAGGAGAGGAAATGTTGATAATAGAAGGAATGTGGTGTGTGTGTTGGGGGGGGGGGGGGTAAAGGTGGTAGAAAAAATGTTGAAAAGGAGAGGAAATGTCGATAATAGAAAGAATGTGGTGTGTGTGTTGGGGGGGGGGGGGGGGGGGTAGAAAAAATGTTGAAAAGGAGAGGAAATGTCGATAATGGGATGGAATGTGGGGGGGGGGGGGGGAGGGGGGAGTAGAGGGGGTAGGGAAAATGTTGAAAAGGACAGGAAAAATCGAGAAAGGAAGCAACGGGAATAGGAGTGTTGAAAATGCTGGGGAAAAAAAAATCGTGGAAAAAAAAGGAAAGAGGGGGGGGGGGGGGGGCGGGGAGGAAAGGGGCTGAAAAGAATGTTGAAAAAGACAGGAAAAGTCTTGAAAAGAAGGAACAGGTGATAGGGAAGGGGGTGAGGGTGGGGGGAAGTAGAAATGTAAAAAAAAAAAAAAAAGGGGGGGGGGGTCGAAATGTCTACAACAACAAAATGTGGCAAAAGCTAGGGAAAGGGCGGAAAGAGGAGGAAAAAGGATAAAGAAAAAAACAGGAAAAGGTCGGGAAAGTTGAACAGGCGTGAGAAACAAGCGAAGAGAAAAAGAAGCTTGGAAAAGGAGAGGGGAAACCAAAGGCAAAGATGGCTAAGGCAGAAAGGGGCATGAAGGAAACAGGGGAAGATAGGACGGAGCAGGACAGGCATCAAGAATGCAGGGAAAGACAGGACGGAGCAGGAACAGGCCTGAGGAATGCAGGGAAGATAGGACGGAGCAGGAACAGGCATCAAGAATGCAGGGAAAGATAGGACGGAGCAGGAACAGGCATCAAGAATGCAGGGAAAGATAGGAGGAGCAGGACCAGGCATCAAGAATGCAGGGAAAGACAGGACGGAGCAGGAAAGGCTGAGGAATGCAGGGAAAGATAGGACGGAGCAGGAACAGGCATCAAGAATGCAGGAAAGATAGGACGGAGCAGGAACAGGCTGAGGAATGCAGGGAAAGATAGGACGGAGCAGGAACAGGCATCAAGAATGCAGGAAAGAAGGACGGAGCAGGAACAGGCCTGAGGAATGCAGGGAAAGAAGGACGGAGCAGGAAACAGGCATCAAGAATGCAGGGAAAGATAGGACGGAGCAGGAACAGGCCTGAGAATGCAGGGAAAGATAGGACGGAGCAGGAACAGGCAAGGAAGCAGAACTAGCGATGAGAACTACCTCTGAAAAAGATGCGTTGGAAAAGAGGCGGAACAGCCAAAGGCAAAGATGGCTAAGGACAGAACAGGGCATAAGGAATCAGGGGAAGATAGGACGGAGCAGGACCAGGCATCAAGAATGCAGGGAAAGACAGGACGGAGCAGGAACAGGCCTGAGGAATGCAGGGAAAGATAGGACGGAGCAGGAACAGGCATCAAGAATGCAGGGAAAGATAGGACGGAGCAGGAACAGGCATCAAGAATGCAGGGAAAGATAGGACGGAGCAGGACCAGGCATCAAGAATGCAGGGAAAGACAGGACGGAGCAGGAACAGGCCTGAGGAATGCAGGGAAAGATAGACGGAGCAGGAACAGGCATCAAGAATGCAGGGAAAGATAGGACGGAGCAGGAACAGGCCTGCAGGAATGCAGGGAAAGATAGGACGGAGCAGGAACAGGCATCAGAATGCAGGGAAAGATAGGACGGAGCAGGAACAGGCCTGAGGAATGCAGGGAAAGATAGGACGGAGCAGGAACAGGCTCAGGAATGCAGGGAAAGATAGGACGGAGCAGGAACAGGCCTGAGGAATGCAGGGAAAGATAGGACGGAGCAGGAACAGGCAAGGAGCCAGCAATTTCTGCTGAACAGACCTCATCCTCTCTGAAAAATGATGACTGTTGGCACACACGTCTCTACCCGGCGTACGATGAAAGAAAACGCCGTTGACCCACATCGTATTGCTGTAACAGCCTCTGGGGAAAACGAACTCAAAACGATTTTTCACTTCAGTGTGATCTTCTCACTTCCACTCAGTCAAAGCAGTCCCGCCATTAATCACGCTTCCACTACGAATCACTAGCCTCGTTCTCATGTCTGGCGAATGTGAAGATCTGTGTGTGTGTGTGTGTGTGTGTGTGTGTGTGTGTGTGTGTGTGTGTGTGTGTGCGTGTGTGTGTGTGTGTGTGTACATGTGTGTGTACATGTGTGTGTTGTGTGTGTGTGTGTGTGTGTGTACATGTGTGTGTACATGTGTGTGTGTGTGTGTGTGTGTGTGTGTGTGTGTGTGTTGTGTGTGTGTGTGTGTGTGTTTAATTATTTGTCGTAAAGTGCTGACAGCCTTCCCATTATTTTTTTTTTTACAAAAACTGCACACGCACGTTATCAAGGCCTTCAGGGTGATGGCTCTTGATGGATGTCATGTTGGCTCAGGGACGCTAAATGTCCCGAAACGCACATGAGAGTGGTGGGACTTTGTTGTCCATGAGAGTGGTGGGGCTTTGTTGTCCCTGATGTGGCCCCTAGCAGCCGGCTGGGCAACAAACATCATGAACTTTACTGAGTGAAATTTGAGCTCGTTCAGCAGATGAATGCCGAGCACTTCCGCTACCAATCAGAAGTAAGTTTACACATTTCAGCCAGTCATGCAGCCTGACACAAACATTCATATTTGTTAGTTAAAAAGATGGAGATGACAAGGGATGAAGTTCGAACACTCTGGTTTGTAATTCGGCTTTTCTCCATTTTAAATCCTTTTCATCTTCCATACAAACCAGATGAACTCAAAACGATTTTTCACCCCAGTGCGATCTTTTGGCGATTAACGTACCCGACCCACTTTCTCACTTCTATCCAGTCAAAGCAGTCCCGCCATTAATCACGTATCCACTACGCAAGCGCACAACAACGCCAGCCTCGTTCTCATGTCTGCACGGATCTCTGTGTGTGTGTGTGTGTGTGTGTGTGTGTGTGTGTGTGTGTGTGTGTGTGTGTGTTACTGATAAATGTCAGTGCGTGTACGAAGCTGCCGAGAAGATTAACCAATCATCAGCTTTTACTTACTTTCAGTTTCAGTACTCCCAGAATTCACCTCGGTTTCAGCTTTCTTGAAAAGAAATCAAGCTTGTTTTAGTAACAAGGGCCATCAGCACGCAAAGGGCCACAACTCTGCGACAACGTACATCCATAGGAAGAATGCAGTGGCACGCTTGCTTGTGTCTCCGTATATGCTTGTGATTATCAGCTTGCTTGTGTCTCCGTATATGCTTGTGATTATCAGCTTGCTTGTGTCTCCGTATATGCTTGTGATTATCAGCTTGCTTGTGTCTCCGTATATGCTTGTGATTATACTGCTTAAAAGGTTCAGCCAGTATCCATTTCTACTTTATTTTTAATTGAATGTGTCCTTCAGTGAATTCTGGTAGTAAAATATGGCAAGTATTACTATTTATCATTATTAAGATTATTTGGAAGTACTCAAACGGAAAGTATTATTACTTATCATTAGTAAGGATATTCACATAGCGCCTATCCTCGGTTAGAGACAAAACTCTGAGTGCTTTACAACCCACGTTCTCGTTTACACAACGGGCTGCCTACCTGGGTAGAGCCGACTGAAGAGCTGCCTGCTGGCGCTTCGTTCAGTCGTTTCCTGTGTTATTCAATCAGTAACAGCCACTCAATTTTCTTCTTTCATTCTTTCGATTTTTCACGCAGGATGTACGCTACCCCCAACGTGTCATCTATGCCAGCGGCTAAATCAACCCTCTCTCCTGAAAGTTGGTGACAAGATTTTACATGTGTGCAGGATCTTATGTGTGCGCTCACACATAGACCCCTCTGTTCACAATCTCATTCGAAGGACTTTTTTTTGGAAATGGAGTCAGAAACCAATGTTACCTCTAAGGGAAAATTCCCCATGTACTGAAACGGCCCGGTAGAGATTCGAACCCGCAACCCCAGGCTCACCTGTATGACGAGTCCGTGCTCTACCAGCTGAGCTATTCCGGCCCCAAGGTAAGTAAAAGCTGACGATTTAACCCTGCCCTTGCCACAGTCGACGCAGTACGCTGGGCACCACGAGTTCCTCGTGATTCTGTCTTTATTGTATGTGTTGTTCTCCTTTCGGGTTTTCACGGAATACATTTGTGTCCAGGACGCTTTAACATGGTGTAGAAATACTAACAACTGGTTTCGTACTTAACACGCTACGGCTTTGTAAGTCTTGTATCCCGCAGTAGCTGCGCCACTGCACACCTGGTTCTCAGCTTCTAGCAGCTCAGGGATAGTTGGAGATGAAAGGGTTAATCTTCATGGCAGTGTTACAGGCTGATGCACATCGATGGTTATGCGCACCATGGCGGCTTTTGAAGTGATACCGTCACGCACGTCTTTCCCGCTTGCCTTGTCTGTGACGTCAGGTTCAGACCCACCCACCCCCATCCCCACCCCGCACTTTCCTTTTAATCTCGTTTTTCAACTGGCAACACGCCACAATTAGGATTTTGAATTTAAACACAGTATAATCAATGTATCGTTTTGAGGCCTGCCATAAATTTGAGCCAGCATTTAACGTTAAACTGACAAGTGATCAAAAGAACAACTCCCCACATATTATTTCCTTCGTTTTGGGGGGCATTTTCACCAATGAAATCACAGTCTTCAAATACATTACATTCCCCTTAGCTGACAAATAGTCCCATTCCTTTGATTTTTAATCTGTCTGCTTGGAACCACCTGGCTTGTACCTTGATGGCCACATGAAACAAAAAGAGGAGAATCAACTTTCAGACACAATGAAAATTCTCAAAACAATCGAATGGCGCCAGTCTATAAATACATGAATCCTTAATCAAGGCCTTGGCCATTCATTTTTGGTGTGCAGCCAACTGCCGGCACGGTAAAGTGTGCTATTGTCAACACAATATCCCAGCATGTTGGGCCTCTGTTTCAAAATAGACATGGGGGAAAACCGCCATGAGTTATCTCATAATGGGACAGCAAGCGCTGACAGTATGTGTGTGTGTGTGTGTGTGTGTTGTGTGTGTGTGTGTGTGTGTGGTGTGTGTGTGCGCGCGCGCACGCGCACGCGCATGCGTATGCCTTTGCGTGTTGTGTGTGTGTGTGTGTGTGTGTTGTCTGTCTGTTGTCTGTCTGTCTGTCTGTCTGTCTGTCTGACAGTGTGTGTGTGTCTGACTGTCTGTCTGTCTCTTCTGACAGTGTGTGTGTGTGTGTGTGTGTGTGTGTGTGTGTGTGTGTGTGTGTGTGTGTGTGTGTGTTGTGTCTGTGTGTGTCTGTGTGTGTCTGTGTGTGTGTTTGTTTGTTTGTGTGCATGTGTGTGTGTATGTGTGTGCATGTGTGTGTGCTTGTATGTGTGGGTGTGTGGGTATGTGTGTGTGTTTGTGTTTATCCACTTAGGGATGAATGCATTCAAAATGATATTCAGAAAATAGTAATGACTAGCAAAAATCACCATCATCCACATTCAGACTGAAATCAGCTGGTATCAAAATCACCATCATCCACATTCAGACTCAGATCAGCTGGTATCACAATCACCATCATAATACATTCAGACTCAAATCAGCTGGTATCAAAACCACCATCATCCACATTCAGACTCAAATCAGCTGGTATCACAATCACCATCGTAATACATTCAGACTCAGATCAGCTCGTATCAAAATCACCATCATCAACATTCAGACTCAAATCAGCTGTTTTCAAAATCACCATCAAACACATTCAGACTCAAATTCAGCTAGTATGACAATCATCATCATCCACATTCAGACTTAAATCAGCTGGTATCACAATCATCATCACACACATTCAGACTCAAATCAGCTGGTATCACAATCATCATCACACACATTCAGACTCAAATCAGCTGGTATCACAATCACCATCATCCACATTCAGACTAAATCAGCTGGTATCACAATCACCATCATCCACATTCAGACTCAAATCAGCTGGTATCACAATCACCATCATAATACATTCAGACTCAAATCAGCTGGTATCACAATCACCATCATCCACATTCAGACTCAGATCAGCTGGTATCACAATCATCATCATCCACATTCAGACTCAAATCAGCTGGCATCACATAAATTCATCATCATAAACACATTTCAGATTGAAATAGTTAGTATCACAATCACCATCATCCACATTGTCGGATTAACATCACACACACACACACCACACACACACACACACACACACACACACAACACACACACACACACACACACACACACACACACACACACACACTCCTTCACCCATCTTCTTCTTCTCCTTTACTTCCACCGAAGAAGCCACGGGAGGCGGGGTTGTAGGGGAGAGAGGACAGAGTCGGAGGGGAGGGGGAGGGGAGTTATGGAAGAGTGAGGGGGTATGGGGGAAAGTCGCTCATTTCAGAGACCGTTCTCACCTGACTCACGGGGCTCTGCTTATTCAGTGTGTGTGTGTGTGTGTGTGTGTGTGTGTGTGTGTGTGTGTGTGTGTGTGTTGTGTGTGAGTGTGTGTGTGTG
>CM065745.1:37950503-37958003 GCA_033310375.1 Conus canariensis
TTGATCGGTTGGTTGGTTGGTTGGTTGGTTGGTTGGTTGGTTGGTTGGTTGGTTGGTTGGTCAGTTAGATAGTCGAATAGTTCAGTAGTCAGTTTAGTTTTGTATTCACGTGTTTACTTGCCCCCCTGTCTGTTTCATTTGGTCTTCTGTTGTTGTTGGAATTAGCAAGTTTGTTTACCTCTTTATTTACTTATTTATTTGTTTACTTATTTCTATATTCATTTATTTATCTCTTTGTTTATTTACCCACTAACTTACTTATTTTGAGCCGGAATAGCTCAGTTGGTAGAGCGCCGGACTCGTAATCTTGGTGATCCTGGGGTTGCGGGTTCGAATCTCAGCCGGGGCGTTTCGGTACAGGGTGATTTTTCCCTCAGAGTTAACATTAGTTCTGACTCCATTTCCCATACAGTCCTTCGAATGAGACTATAAACCGAGGTTCCGTGTGTGAACGCACGCATAATATCTTGCACACACGTAAAATCCCATCACCAACTTTCGGAAGAGAAGGCCAGTTTGGCCGTTGGCATGGATGACATGTTACACACAGCATGCACCCTGCGTAAGAAATGGAAAGAATGAAGGAAGTAAGGAAATTGAGTGAACGATATTGAACAATATTGACTGGATGATACGGGAAACGACTGAATGAAGCGCCAGCTGGCAGCTCTTCAGTCGGCACTACCCAGGTAGGCAGCCCGTCGTGTAAACGAGTGTTAATTGTAATTGTAAAGCGCTTAGAGCTTGGTCTCTAGCCGAGAATAGGCGCTATATAAGTATTCATTATTATTATTATTATTATTATCTTCTTTCATTGCCGTCGTTAGAAAGTTGTTGTTTTTTTTTCATTTGTTTATTTTTCCACGTATCTATTCATTTATTCGTTTGTTTATTTATCTAGTTGTTTATCTACTTCGTCTTCCTTTATTCCCGTACGCTGTGCTTGTGCCTGTATGGACTTTCCCCTACCTTTGCTCTGAGAATTCTTGTACACCTACAGTTCTGGTTTTACTGGTTCCAATTTATGGCATTCCAAGGGTGTGTGTGTGTGTGTGTGTACGTGTGTGCGTGTGTGTGTGTGTGTGTGTGTGTGTGTGTGTGTGTGTGTGTGTGTGTGTGTGTGTGTGTGTGTTGTAATGGTCAGGCGATGAGGTCAGTTTGTACACACTGTCTGGAGTGTACACTAACTGTCCAGTGTGAAGTGTCTGGTCGTCTGTCTGGCCTTTTTCGTGTATCCATGGTTACGTTTAATGGTTTTTATTATTTTTGTTGTTGTTGTTGTTGTTTCTTTGTTTGTTTTTCATACTTTCTTTTATTTTTGCCTCTAAATCTGGGACCGATGACTCCAGCGAAACGCCGGTGCTTCAGTGACCACACGGCCTGTTGAATAGTGTTTGTGTGTTTGTTCTTCAGTGTGTGTGTGTGTGTGTGTGTGTGTGTGTGTGTGTGTGTGTGTGTGTGTGTGTGGGCATGTGTGAGTGTGAGTGTGTGTCTGTGTCTGTGAGTGTTTGCTGTCTGTGTCTGTGTATATGTCTGCGTGCATGCGTGTACATGTATGCATGTATATCTGCTAGACGGTTGCTCTTCATTCCCCTCCTTCACCACCTCCCCTCCCCTCCCCCCCCCCCCCCCCCCCCCCCACACACACACACACACACACATCTTCAGCGTGTTAGTAACTTAACAGGAGAGGAAGAAAAGAAGAAAAAAAAAACGAAAAAGAAAGACAGAAGGAGAACAATTTTTCAGCATCTCAGTTTCATAGCGTGGGTTGAAAAGTTCACCTGCTTGGGGAGTGTGGAAAACCCACTTGAGAAAGAGTGAGAGGGTGGGGAGGGAGGGTTTGGGGGTGGGGTTAGGAGAGATGGTGCTACACAGACAGGGGGTGGGGGGAGAAAAAGATAGTGGAGGAGGCACAGAGAGAGAGAGAGAACGAACGAACGAACGAACGAACGAAATTTTATTTAAACAGGGTAATGAGATAAGCAAATTGCGCATGCTTTTCTCCCACCCAGCCCTGGGAGAGAGAGAGAGAGAGAGAGAGAGAGAGAGAGAGAGAGAGAGAGAGAGAGAGAAGACATGCACAGTTTATTCGCTTAGCATCTAAGCCTTAACAAATGGCTGAACAATAATGATAAATTAGCCAAAGACATTTAGATGATAAAATTTTTAAAAAAGAAACAAGCGAACAAAATTAGAATAGCAAAAGATGCAAAAACAGGCCCGTATGTTAGACCAACTCAAAAAAAAGGAGTTACAAAGTTATCGATTATACCTCGGATATCATACCATCACTTTATCAGAGTTATCTTCATTCTAGTATGTCTACTCTGCCTAAATTTTACCCCACGTGAGTACGCATAAGAAGATGTCATCAAAACATTGACTGCATAGTTTACCATGATTGATTAAACAGCATATAATGAGTCTCTGAAACATCAGAAACTTGTTGAAAGCCATTCCCAAGACATGTAACCAGCATCTACCATCACACAGAACCTTTTAATTTAATTCAAGTTGCCAATCGTTCGGCCGACTGCAAGGGGCCGTATCACAGACGTCAATCCGTAAAACTCCATTCCCCACAAGAGTTTGTTTTTTTTTTAAACGCATTAAAACTTTTTTTTCGAAAGCCGCAAAAATGCTTGAAAATTCTTCTTTCGTAAAATCTTAAATCATTTGTGACTTTCGGGGACCCAATAGCACATCAGGAGGGACGTCTCTGACTGACCCAATATCACATCAGGAGGGACGTCTCTGACTGACCCAATATCACATCAGGAGGGACGTCTCTGACTGACCCAATATCACATCAGGAGGGACGTCTCTGATAGGGACCCAATACCACATCAGGAGAGACATCTCTGATAGGGACCCAATACCACATCAGGAGAGACGTCTCTGATAGGGACCCAATACCACATCAGGAGACACGTCTCTGATAGGGACCCAATACCACATCAGGAGGGACGTCTCTGATACGGACCCAATACCACATCAGGAGAGACGTCTCTGATAGGGACCCAATACCACATCAGGAGAGACGTCTCTGATAGGGACCCAATACCACATCAGGAGGGACGTCTCTGATAGGGACCCAATACCACATCAGGAGGGACGTCTCAGGACCAATACCACATCAGGAGGGACGTCTCTGACAGGACCCAATACCACATCAGGAGGGACGTCTCTCACAGGACCCAATACCACATCAGGAGGGACGTCTCAGGACCAATACCACATCAGGAGGGACGTCTATCACAGGACCCAATACCACATCAGGAGGGACGTCTGTGGCTGGACCCAATACAACATCAGGAGGGACGTCTCTGACTGACCCAATACCACATCAGGAGGGACGTCTGTGACTGGACGCAATACCACATCAGGAGGGACGTCTCTGACTGACCCAATACCACATCAGGAGGGACGTCTCTGACTAACCCAATACCACATCAGGAGGGACGTCTGTGACTGACCCAATACCACATCAGGAGGGACGTCTCAGGACCAATACCACATCAGGAGAGACGTCTCTGACTGCCCCAATACCACATCAGGAGAGACGTCTCTGACAGGACCAAACATCACATCAGGAGGGACGTCTCTGACAGGACCCAATACCACATCAGGAGGGACGTCTCTGGCTGGACCCAATACCACATCAGGAGGGACGTCTCAGGAGCAATACCACATCAGGAGGGACGTCTCTGACTGACCCAATACCACATCAGGAGGGACGTCTGTGACTGACCCAATACCACATCAGGAGGGACGTCTCTGGACCCAATACCACATCAGGAGGGACGTCTCTGACTGACCCAATATCACATCAGGAGGGACGTCTGTGACTGACCCAATACCACATCAGGAGGGACGTCTCTGACTGACCCAATGCCACATCAGGAGAGACGTCTCTGACAGGATCCAATACCACATCAGGAGGGACGTCTCTGACTGACCCAATATCACATCAGGAGAGACGTCTCTGACTGACCCAATACCACATCAGGAGGGACGTCTCTTACTGGACCCAATACCACATCAGGAGGGACGTCTCTGACTGGACCCAATACCACATCAGAAGGGACGTCTCTGACTGGACCCAATACCACATCAGGAGGGACGTCTCTGACAGGACCCAATACCACATCAGGAGGGACGTCTCTCACAGGACCCAATAGCACATCAGGAGGGATGTCTCTGACAGGACCCAATAGCACATCAGGAGGGATGTCTCTGACAGGACCCAATAGCACATCAGGAGGGACGTCTCTGACAGGACTCAATACCACATCAGGAGGGACATCTCTGACTGGACCCAATACCACATCAGGAGGGACGTCTCTGGACCCAGTACTACATCAGGAGGGACGTCTCTGACAGGACCCAATACCACATCAGGATAGACGTCTGTGACTGGACCCAATACCACATCAGGATGGATGTCTCTGACAGGACCTGAAACCACATGGGAGGGACGTCTGTGACTGGACCCAATACTACATCAGGAGAGACGCCTCTGGACCAATGCCACATCAGGAGGGACGTCTCAAGACCAATACCACATCAGGAGGGACGTCTCTGGACCAATACCACATCAGGAGGGACGTCTGTGACAGGACCCAATACCACATCAGGAGGGACGTCCTCTGGACCAATACCACATCAGGAGGGACGTCTCTGGACCAATACCACATCAGGAGGACGTCTCTGGACCAAACCACATCGGAGGGACGTCTGTGACCCAATACCACATCAGGATGGACGTCTCTGACAGGACCAAACCACATCAGGAGGGACGTCTGTGACTGGACCCAATACCACATCAGGAGGACGTCTCTGACAGGACCCAACACCACATCAGGGGGACGTCTCTGCTGGACCCAATACCACATCAGGAGGACGTCTCTGACAGACCCTGAACCAACCACACTCGGAGGGACGTCTCTGGACCAATACCACATCAGGAGGACGTCTCTCTGGACCCAATCCACATCAGGAGAGACGTCTCTGGGACCCAATGCCACATCAGGAGAGACGTCTCTGGACACCAATACCACATCAGGAGAGACGTCTCTGGACCAATACCACATCAGGAGGGACGTCTCTGGACCAATACCACATCAGGAGGGACGTCTCTGACAGGACCCAATAGCCACATCAGGAGAGACGTCTCTGGACCCAATACCACATCAGGAGGGACGTCTCTGCGACCCAATACCACATCAGGAGGGACGTCTCTGGCCATACCACATCAGGAGGGACGTCTCTGACAGGACCCAATGCCACATCAGGAGGGACGTCTCTGGACCCATACCACATCAGGAGGGACGTCTCTGACAGGACCCAATACCACATCAGGAGGGACGTCTCTGGACCCATACCACATCAGGAGGGACGTCTCTGACAGGACCCAATGCCACATCAGGAGGGACGTCTCTGGACCAATACCACATCAGGAGGGACGTCTCTGGACCAATACCACATCAGGAGGGAAGTCTCTGGACCAATACCACATCAGGACAGACGTCTGTGACTGGACCCAATGCCACATCAGGAGGGACGTCTGTGACTGACCCAACACCACATCAGGAGAGACGTCTCTGGCTGGACCCAATATCACATCAGGAGGGACGTCTCTGACTGACCCAATACCACATCAGGAGGGACGTCTGTGACTGACCCAATGCCACATCAGGAGGGACGTCTCTGACTGGACCCAATACCACATCAGGAGGGACGTCTCTGACTGACCCAATACCACATCAGGAGGGACGTCTGTGACTGACCCAATACCACATCAGGAGGGACGTCTCAGGACCAATACCACATCAGGAGGGACGTTTGTGACTGGACCCAATACCACATCAGGAGAGACGTCTCTGGACCAATACCACATCAGGAGGGACGTCTGTGACTGGACCCAATACCACATCAGGAAAGACGTCTCTGGACCCAATACCACATCAGGAGAGCGTCTCTGGACCCAGTGCCACATCAGGAGAAACGTCTCTGAACCAATACCACATCAGGAGGGACGTCTGTGACTGGACCCAATACCACATCAGGAGGGACGTCTCTGACTGACCCAGTACCACATGAGGAGGGACGTCTCTGACTGACCCAATACCACATTAGGAGGGACGTCTCTGACTGGGGTTTCCATGGAGTCAGCTGTAAAGGGTTTTGGTCTACCTATCACACTAGTCCCAACACTCTATTCAAACATGTTTAATGGTAAATTGTACATCGCACAGAATGCATCGCGGAGCTTCTTTTAACAAAAAAACGAGCGGTGGGTGCGAAAGGAGTGGTCTGTGTGTGATCAACACAACGCTGTTTCCTTGTCACACTGCTTGTGTCACATCACTAAGCTGTCGTCAAAGGAAATCTTCAATGAGGCAGGGGATGTCTCCTTGTGTGGTCTGAGTGGTGTGTGTGTATTGTGTGTGTGTGTGTGTGTGTGTGTGTGTGTGTGTGTGTGTGTGTGTGTGTGTGTGTGTGTGTGTGTGTGTAAGCAGCATTCGTTTTGGAGTCATGGCGTGTATTTATTTCATCATGGGAGCAAGAGTTACCGTACTTGTTAATTGGTGTGAGCTGTCATAGTCAATCAATGATCCATATAAAGACAGCGCAGCCGAGCATGCTCGAACAAAGGGACATCACTGAGGTCTGTGTCCTGATTACTTTGGTGATGAATTCGTCAGAATCGCCTCCCTCCCTAAATAACATCTCTGGTCCGAGTCCACGGTTACAATGTAGGCCCAACACGCAGTGTATTCTCTCTTACATTCAAAACTGCCCTGACTTTTCTCATCAGATTAGCCAGTACCAAAACATGTTCATCACACAGTCCAGCCCTTGACCCACACCATAGCTGACACTGAGGCAGGTCTCATGTCCAGCCCTTGACCCACACCATAGCTGACACTGAGGCAGGTCTCATGTCCAGCCCTTGACCCACACCATAGCTGACACTGAGGCAGGTCTCATGTCCAGCCCTTGACCCATACCATACCTGACTCTGAGGCAGGTCTCATGTCCTTTCTTTTTCTGTGCAAGCATGATCCACATGACCCTTCATTTTCCTGTCGTCTACAAGACTTTTCACTCCAAAATCCTAGTGCCCTACCAATGGCATAGAAACATAAGGAGTCCACAAATCATGCGTCATTCCAATATTTTTGCCGACATACGGCATTGAACTAATTTACTTACCCAAAATTCCAGAATTAAATAATCTTTTTTACATTAAAAAAAAAAATCACAGAGCTAGGGCGATTTCATCTGTTCAACCTTTGTCATTACTAGTTGACCTTTGCTCTGACCCTGAACTCTCACCTGTATATGACGAGCATATCTCCATCGTTTGAGTAGACAAAGCTGAAGATGTCTCAGTCATAGACAATCTATACTTTATCATCACAACCTGAATCGGGCAGCACAGCCCATCCACCCCTTTCTCCAACCCTCCCGCCTACCCCTCTTCCTCCTCCC
>CM065745.1:37963003-37970503 GCA_033310375.1 Conus canariensis
CGTGGTGATAGAGAAAGGGGGGGGGGGGTAGAAAGGCAGAAAATGAGGATGGTAGAAGAAGAAGAAGGAGAAGAAGAAGAAGAAGAAGGAAACGGAGGGAAAGGGAAAGGATCAAATGAGAGGGGAGAGGAGAGCTGAGGAAGAAGAAAGAAGAGGAAGAACATGGAGAAAGAGAAAGAAGGATGAAGTCAAAGGAAGAACAATGAGGGAAAGGAAGGACGAAGAAGAAGAAGAACAGAGACAAAGAATATCGAACAGAAAGAAGGGAAAAATGAATAAGGAGGAGGAGGAGGAGGAGGAGGAGGAGGAGGAGGAGGAGGAAGGGATGGAAGAAGAAGGAAAATGATATTTGAAAAAAGGAGGAGGATGAAGAGAAAAAGCACAAGGTGAAAAAAAAACAAAAAAAAACAGAAGGACAAACGGAGCGCGGAATGAAGAAAGGAATCCAGAATAAAAAGAGAAGAAAAAAAAAAAATAGAAGACTGTCGCATGCCTGAAGTTGAGCTAAAGGGGAACACACATTAGAGCGAACATGCCTGAAGTTGAGCTAAAGGGGAACACACATTAGAGCGAACATGCCTGAAGCTGAGCTAAAGGGGAACACACATTAACGCGAGGAAGGGGGAGAGACTTGCACTGATTGTCGCATGCGTCAAGTTGAGCTAAAGGGGAACACACATTAAAGCGAGGAAGGGGGAGAGACTTGCACTGATTGTCGCATGCGTCAAGTTGAGCTAAAGGGGAACACACACTAGAGCGAGGAAGGGGGAGAGATTTGCACTGATTGTCGCATGCCTGAAGTTGAGCTAAAGGGGAACACACACTAGAGCGAGGAAGGGGGAGAGACTTGCACTGATTGTCGCATGTCTGAAGTTGAGCTAAAGGGGAACACACACTAGAGCGAGAAAGGGTGAGGGACTTGCACTGTTACTGACAGTGAGAATTCTCGCTGCCTGATCACCTAATCAGAAAACGTTACTATTTTTGGAGCAAGTGGGGGGAGGGGGGGGGGAGAGAAGGAAAGATGGCTGAACATAATTGAAACGATCTCCTGTTCCATCTCTGGCCCTAAGAGATGGGAGTTAATGTGAATTGTTTACAAATCAAAGTGGATTGTAAACAAACCGAAGCTGAATCACGGACAGTTTAGTTTGAACTTTGTCTCCGGCTGACAAGAACATGCAGAAAATGGACCCCCACCCCCCACTCCCGTCTCCCCCACCCCCCACCCCCCTCCCCCTTCAAAAAAGTGGTAGTCTAATGTTCCCAGTATTTCCACCTTCCTTTGGTCCTCTTACATAGATAGATAGATAGATAGATAGATAGATAGATAGATAGATAGATAGATAGATGGACGGACGGACGGACGGACGGACGGACGGACGGACGGACAGACAGACAGATAGACAGACAGATTGATTGATTGATTGATTGATTGATTGATTGATTGATTGATTGATTGATAGAGAGGAAAAGAGGGGGAATGGAGGGAGAGACAGAGGGGGAAGGGAGGGAGGGAGAGGCAGACAGACAGACAGACAGGAAGACAGACACATAGACAGATAGATAGATAGGTAGATAGATAAATAGATAGATAGATAGACAGACAGATAGTAAAATAGATAGATGGAAGGATGGAAGGATAGATAGATAGATAGATACATGGGTGGACAGATAGACTGAGAGAGAGGAGGATGGAGGGAGAGAGAGGGGGGGGAGGCAGGGTGGGAGAGACAAATCAACAAACAGACAGACAGATAGATAGATAGATAGATAGATAGATAGATAGATAGATAGATAGATAGATAGATAGATGCATGGATGCACGGATGCATGGATCGACAGATAGACTGAGAGAGAGGGACAGAGGGGGATGGAGTGAGAGGGGGGAGGGAGGGAGGAGAGACAGACAAACAGACAGACAGACAGTCAGTCACATAGACAGATACATAGATAGATATGTAGATAGACAGACATACAGACAGATAGATAGATACATACATACATACATACATACATACATACATACATACATACATACATACATATCAATTACTTTAATGCATCAACTTGTCAAATCAACAACAATGCACAGTAGTCCAGATTGCAGGCGCATCGATAAAAATCTCTCTCTCTCTCTCTCTCTCTCTCTCTCTCTCTCTCTCTCTCTCTCTCTCTCTCTCTCGTTTCCCACTCCTTTCTCTCTCCTCGACTGGCTCCAATTCTTTGTCTGTCAGTGCTTTAGCTTTATATATCTAATACTATTTAAAGCACAGTTTGAAAGTCCGCATCTGTCAGTGTCAAGGCTGGTTCATGAGGTGATTCCGCCTTGACCAAACAGGCCCTAGACCCAATCATGACAGACATGCTCAAGTATTTTGCAATTTGCTTACATTTGGTTACGGGCAGTCCTAACATCGAAAGTCCTGAAACCACTCTTTTATGAACCATGCCTAGTGAACCTATTACTAGAACAATCACTTTCGTGCTAAATCCGGCATCAATAAGAGCATAGCAAAGAGGCAAGTACTTTTGAAATTTGCTCATGCATACATATCAATTACTTTAATGCATCAACTTGTCAAATCAACAACAATGCCCAGTAGTCCAGATTGCAGGCGCATCGATAAAAGTTCTCTCTCTCTCTCTCTCTCTCTCTCTCTCTCTCTCTCTCTCTCTCTCTCTCTCTCTCTCTCTCTCTCTCTCTCCTCTTCCCCCTCTTTCTCTCTCTGTCCCCACGTCCTTCTTTCTCTCTCCGGCTGGCTCCAATTCTTTGTCTGTCAGTGCTTTAGTCAGCTTTGTATGTCTAATACTATTTAAAGCACAGTTTGAAAGTCAACATCTGTCAGTGTCAAGGCTGGTTCATGAGGTGATTCCGCCTTGACCAAACACGCCTAGACCCAATCATGACAGACATGCTCAAGTATTTTGCGAGTTGTTTACATTTGGTTATGGGCAGTCCTAACATTGAAAGTCCTGAAACCACTCTTTTATGAACCATGCCTAGTGAACCTATTACAAGAACAACCACTTTCGTGCTAAATCCAGCATCACTAAGAGCATAGCAAAGAGGCAAGTACTTTTGAAATTTGCTCTCACAGCATGTTTGTATGAGTGTGTCAAATGGGGTTGAAACCTCGATGACGAATGCCACCGAGTTTCGATGGTCGATGAAGCATAGATCAGGTTTCAGCCTTGGTAGATCTTCAACACCGTTTATATAGATAGGCCTATTTTGAAAACATCCACAAAATCCGTCACAATGCATTTCTGTAGCTCCTTTTTGATGATTTCAACGCATCTGTCGTGTCTTTGTGTGTAGAGGCCCCTCAGTCGACGACATCCATTCAAGGCATGGGAATTTGTCAGAACGAAACCCGCACAAAGCACACTCTCTCCGGCAAGTATCAGGATAGTAGATGTTCTTCACTGCATTGGTCTCCAGCAGCTGTAGACGTCCCTTGCTGATGAACCTGGTTATTTGGTCGTTGACGTTGGTGTTGGTGAGGTGTCCTATGGAGTGGGTCACTGCCGCATCCGGAATTGCATCCCGGGTGATTCTCCCTTGTTGTTGCAGCTGCCGAAAATGGTGTGTATCTTTGTCCATTTGCATTCTCTTGATTGCGCTGTACAATTGTTTAGAATTACTGTAGCGCATTTGAACTATCCCATCATCAGAAGCTGGGAGTACTACTCCGAAACTGTCGCTGTTTTCATCAAATTCCAGCCTAAGATCCAGCCGCACACACAACTCATGGAGCTCAACGAAGGAAGAACGTGACCAGTTGACCTTGCTGCATTTCCTTAACTTCCCTTCGGGGTCTGTGGCATATCCTCCAAAATTGCTGTCGTCTGGATCTGCATGAGGCACTTTTCTCTTTTCCATGTGGAGATGGAAACTGTTGCGCGCTACCATTCTGACATGTTGGTCATCACTGTTCAGAACAGAGATCAGGAAGGAGATGCGTTTGGAGTATTGGTTTCAACAGACCAAGGCCGCCTTGTTTTCGGGGAAGGAACATGTGCGCTCGATTGGTAGAAGAGTTTAGTTTGAGATGAATGCGAACAAAATCAACTATCTTATCTTCCAGAGTCTTCAGGAGTTTTTCTGTGAATTTTGAAGAAGCCATGACGTTTACAGCATCAATTTTCTTGCACAGCGGTAAAGCTGAAAGCGATTTTTTTTCTAGCATTCTTTCAAATACCTCGCTCGCCTGCGCCAGTTGCTCTTTCTCAGAAGTTCCAGTCCGATTTATTTGAAATCCAAGATACTGGTATGGCTCATACATACATACATGCATACATACATACATACATACATACATGCATACATACATACATACATACATACATACATACATACATACATACATACATACATACATACATAGATGATGGACGGATGGATAGATAGATAAAGAGGTGGATGATGGATAGATAGATAGACAGCTAGATGGATGGATGGATGGATGGATAGATGGATGGATGAGTGGATAAATGAATATATAGACATCAGAGCGCCCGATTCGCCAAATTTTACAAACTTTGTTTTCATTGGTAGCTGATCAGACCGTAATTCACCTGCTGTAGGGGCTGGAACGGGAGGGGGAAGGCGAAGGTGAAGAAGAGGTGAAAGGGTTCGGAGGTTTCGTTCGATACGGGTGATTTACAGAAATTGTCTCCCCTAAATCGTCTTCGGGGCTTGAAGAGAGACAGCGAGTCTTCTCCCCTGTGCGACCTTCTCAATGGGTTGGACACCAGAGGCGCATAAACACTTGGGCTACCTCAATTGGGAATGGCCAATTTGTGCGCTGTTACGACATTAGCAATCGTGGTCGTAGTTGCATGGACGTCGTTAATGTAGATGGGGGGGGGGGGGGTGATGGGGGGAGATACGATGAAAGTGGGGGGGGGTTGGAGGTAAGGGGGGGGTGGGAGGGGGGGGGGGGGGAGACGGCTGTGTGACTGTAGGGAAACGGGCGGTTATCATTCTCATCATGTAGGTTGCTTCCCTTTTCTCACGCTTTGCTCCTTTCAGTCAGTGTGTTAGGTCTTCAATTTAACGTCTATACACATTGTGATATTAGACGAACCTAATCTATAAGAATAACATTAACAGCAACAGCAAAAAATGGATAACTAACTATAAAACATCGAAGAATAACCGGTCATAACAAGGACGTTACTAAAACACCAGTTCCCATTTTACAAAACAGAAAAAAATAGGACTTTGATGCAATGAAACAGCAATTTTACACATTAGTGATAAATCGGTTACAACTGTATCTAGAGAACAATTGGGTAGAGGTGGTAGATGAGGTTTTAACTGTTTGCAGTGGAAAAGTATGTGGGAATTTGTTATCATTTCACCACAAAGGCATGTTATATTTTTGCAAAACTTTGTCTTAAAAGCGTTTAGTTTGATCTTATATATTAGCGAAATTATGATCCGAGAAAACGGCAAACTACACTGATAAAAAGAATGAAGTGTGTCAAAGTTTAATAGCTGGTTTATGCGAGTATCAAGAGAACATCCCGAATTTTGTTGTTTTTTCCTAAAATGTTTCCAGCATGCATTTTCTAGAAGACTGTATCCCTCATGGATAGACAATGGGATACTGATAACCTCCGACCCGCTAGTATTTTTCGCTCCCCGTTTTGCTGCTCTGTCTACTCTCTCATTAAACTGAATCCCACAATGAGAAGGAACCCAACAGAAACTAATTCTTGTACCCCTAATAATCAAGAAATGTATTAGGTGATGAATATCTGTAATCAGATCTTGTCTTACTATAGGGTTTGTTTTACTTAGGGCGAATAAAACTGATTTTGAATCAACGCAAAAGAGGACTTGGAATATTGGATTTGAAAAGTCAAGTAGAAAATACAAAGCCATTAGAATGGCAGTTAGTTCTGCTGTAAAAATTGATCTGTTTTTTCCAAGATAATAAGATTTTTCAAATTTCAATGAAGGAATTGTAAATGCTGCACCTGCTTCTTTGGTATCCAAAAGAGACCCATCTGTATAAATTTTAAGATGAAAGGGATACGAATTTTCAATATACTCTTTTACTATTTGGCCTATCAGGTTTTCATTGTCACTTTTTTTCATCGACGTATGGCTAATATCAAATGATGCTCTTTGAAGTTCCCATGGCGGGCTGGGAGATGCGGGAAGTTTAGGTCGATTTATATCGCTGAG
This sequence comes from Conus canariensis, assembly GCA_033310375.1. Lineage (NCBI taxonomy): Eukaryota > Metazoa > Mollusca > Gastropoda > Neogastropoda > Conidae > Conus > Conus canariensis. The sequence continues at coordinate 37,969,206 of CM065745.1, forward strand.
GTTAACTTTTGTGTGTGCGTGTGTTGGTGTGTGTGTGTGTGTGTGTGTGTGTGTGTGTGTGTGTGTGTGTGTGTGTGTGTGTGTGTGCGTGTGGGCACAAATGTGATTGTGCTGATTGAAGAGATGAGCGCCGTTGCTTATTGTCATATTCTCATTTTAGATACACATAAATAGTTACTTTACTCATAATTATTATCATAAACACCCTAACCACGCGAGATTTTCTTCGTCAAGCTATTTCTTGGAGTTGGTGACTTCCTGCTAGTCCCTGCATTTGGCGTGTAAATTAAGGTCCTTGAAAATATCGTCCATCGGTAAACTGCAAACAAATTGTGCATACTGTGCTTGTCATTACATTATTGAATATAATACCGATTACTGTGGCATGAATACCTCTGTTATTAGAATAACTAATCAATATCTTCTGTGAACGTCTGTTTTCGTTGTTAAGTTGCGTTTAAATGCACCGCACGGTGCATTTCCTTGATATGAAATGCATGAATACCTCTGTTGTTAGAATAACTAATCAATATCTTCTGTGAACGTCTGTTTTCGTTGTTAAGTTGCGTTTAAATGCACCGCACGGTGCATTTCCTTGATGTGTCGTTAGACAACAAGTAGGGTCACTCTTGCTCCCTTGATGAAATGAATACACGCCCCTAACTCCAAAGAGAGCATACAAAACAAAATCCTAATTGTGCCGTGTGGCCACAAAGGACTGAACTGTGCCGACAGTTGAGGCCGACGCCATCTGGCCACACGCTGCAATTAAGATTTTGCACTAAATTACTATGTAAGCCATGTGAGCGATTTTCGGTGTAGCATGAATTGGGGCAAAAAAAAACAAACTGTGTTAGATTGATAACAGATGAAATGAACAACACCCCACCAATCGTTTCATTTGTGTGTGTGTGTGTGTGTGTGTGTGTGTGTGTGTGTGTGTGTGTGTGTGTGTGTGTGTGTTAGGGGTTATCCGATGAAATCGTTCACAATCTAGCAATACATGAACTACCCCTTACCTGACGTGACATATTTATCATCAGGCCTTCGCACTCACCCGTGACCCTGTCTTCGCGCAAAGTGGTTTCCCCAAAACGGTACCATTCCTTTCCTTTTACTCTCTGTGATTGGAACCCCCTGGCACGTCCCTTGATAGGCGTATGAAGGAAAAGAAGATCAATCAACTTTCAGACTCAATAAAAATTCTCAAAACAATCTAACTGTGCCTGTCTATAAATGCTCAATTCCTTACGCAAGGCCTTGGCGCGTTCATTTCTGGTGTGCCGCCTCATCAGTCT
>CM065745.1:37975503-38033003 GCA_033310375.1 Conus canariensis
TGACCAGACTGCACTGTCCCTAACTAGGATGATGACCAGACTGCACTGTCACTAACTGGGATGATTACCAGACTGCACTGTCACTAACTGGGATGATGACCAGACTACATTGTCCCTAACTGGGATGAACGCCAGACTGCACTGTCCCTAACTGGGATGATCACCAGACTGCACTGTCCCTAACTGGGATGATGACCAGACTGCACTGTCCCTAACTGGGATGATCACCAGACTGCACTGTCCCTAACTGGGATGATTACCAGACTGCACTGTCCCTAACTGTGATAATGACCAGACTGCACTGTCACTAACTAGGATGATCACCAGACTGCATTGTCACTAACTGGGATGATCACCAGACTGCACTGTCCCTAACTGGGATGATTACCAGACTGCGCTGTCCCTAACTGGGATGATCACCAGACTGCACTGTCACTAACTTGGATGATCACCAGACTGCACTGTCGCTAACTGGGATGATCACCAGACTGCACTGTCACTAACTGGGATGATGACCAGACTGCACTGTCACTAACTGGGATGATCACCAGACTGCACTGTCCCTAACTGCGACATCCTGTGAAGAATGACCCAGCGGTGGACATTTCTGATGGCCGTTATAAGGGGTGAATATGGGGAGGTTTCCTGAAGTTCTCGAAGCAACACCCTTCTCTCCCCCTCCCCACCCCCACCCGCTTCACACCAGAAGAAAAAAGAAAATAAATGAATAGATAGGCTGAAACGAATAAATAAATGAATGAATATATAGATAAGTAAATAAAGAAATAAAATAAGTAATAAATAAATAGATTAGTTAATAAATAGATAAATGAACGAATAGATATATAAATAAATTAATAAATGAATAAATATCTAGCTAAAGAAATAAAACAAATAGATTAATTGATAAATCGATAAATGAATATAAATAGATAAAAAGAGAAAATAATGCGTCATAGAGAACTTGTTCTCTGTCAGGAGAGTCCTCGAAAGCTGCATTATTGGCTGGAATGGGAGGGTGCCCCTCCCCCTCTCCCCCATTTTTACTAAATCTACACACACACCCCTTCCACCCACCCACCCCCACCTCCCTTCGTCCATATCCACCTATCCCCTCCCCTTTTTTGTCATACGTCTGTTGGTCCGCCCCTGCCCCCCCCCCCCTCCCCTCCAGCCTTCCCCGTTCCTTCCCCCCCCCCCCCCCCCCCCCGCCCCTTCCTAAGTTATTAGAAAATCCGGCACGTTGTCCTCTACCCTTCCCTGCTTTAACAAAATATGCTGCTAGGCTACACCCCCCTCCCCCTCTCCCTCTCTCTCTCTCTCTCTCTCTCTCTCTCTCTCTCTCTCTCTCTCTCTCTCTCTAAGTAATTTATCTGTTCTTTACTCAAATGACAAAAAGACTGAAGAAACTAATAGCCATAAAGTTCTTGGAGTTGTCATTGATAATAATTTGTCATGGTCAGATCATATTACAAGGATATGTAACATTATTTCTAAAAAGATCTATCAACTCTCTAAAGTGAAAACATTCTTGAATCTACACAGTCGGAAAATGTTCTTCTGTGCTTACACAGAATCTTACATAAATTATGTTTCAACTGTTTGGGATTCAGCAAGCAATAATATCATGAAACCTCTAGTAAGTCTACATAGACGAGCCTTGAAATTGGTTCTTTTAAAGCCGTCGACTCTGTTAGCGTCTGATTATAAGGTATTGAATACGTTGCCATTAAAAATGAAATTAGAGTATAACAAAGCTGTTTTCATGTTCAAAATACTGTCCGAAAGAGCACCACACTCCCTTACTAATATGTTTCCAACAAAGAGTAATAACCATTCGTCTAGGATAGTACCACCGCGTCCCAGAATTGATCTTTTTAAAACTAGTCTGATTTACTCCGGGAGTTGTTTGTGGAATGCCATTATTAATAAAATCGACGTTAATATTAGTCTCAACATGTTCAAAGAAAGGTATCACTCGTTATTATTAACTGAACTAGAAAACAAAAGTCCATGAGTCGGGTTTGTTATCCCATGTTGATCTCCTTCTTTTCTCTTGTTGTTTTGATGTTGGGGCGGGGGGGGGGGGGGGGGGGATTTTGTTTTGCTGTGATGGGTATTTCTGGTGTTTTCAGCTCATTCTTCTTTATTGCGTGACTTGATTTTGATACTACCCTTCTTTCATTGTATTTTGTCATTTGTGATGTAGCAAATTTTGGTCTCTCTCTCTCTCTCTCTTCTCTCTCTCTCTCTCTCTCTCTCTCTCTCTCTCTCTCTCTCTCTCTCTCTCTCTCTCTTCATGCTTCTTATCTGTCTCATCCGATGCACGAAGATTGTTTTTTCACTCAAACGGTTCTCATGCGCACTGCCGTGTGACTCTAGTCTTCACAACCAAATGTTTGGAAATACGTGCTATCCACCTTGGTTGAACAACCGTGATTGCTCTCTCTCTCTCTCTCTCTCTCTCTCTCTCTCTCTCTCTCTCTCTCTCTCTCTCTCTCTCTCTCTCTCTCTCTCTCTCTCTCATTTTGTCATCCTATGTTGATCTCCTTCTTCCTTCTCTTGTCGTTCTTGAAGTTGGAGAAGGGGGGGGGAGGGGGGGGGCGTGTATGGAATTGTTGTTTGCTGCTGAGTTGGGCATGTCTGGTGTCTTTCAGCTTTGTTTTTTCTTCATTGCATGACTTGATGTTTTACGACTCTTCTTCATTGTAGTTTGTCGTTTTTGATGTGCCAGTTTTTGATATGCTTCTCCTCCTCCTCCTCCTCCTCCTCCTCCTCCTCCTCCTCCACCTCCTCCTTCTCCTCTCTCTTCTTCGTCTTCGTCGTCTTCTTCTTCTTCTTCTTCTTCTTCTTCTTCTTCTTCTTCTTCTGACTCTCCTTGTGTCAGAGACTCCGTCTCTTTATTCTGTGTCTCCAAGTCCCCACTTCTCTCTCTCTCTTTGTGTCGCTCTCCATCCCTCCCTCTCTCCCACACTCTCTTCCTCTAGTTATATTGTGCATTCTCTTATTCTAAATTGCTATGTATTCATTGTTGTTTATGAGTTTATATGCAGTTCGATGCAATGATTTCTTCCATGTATTTCTTGTTTGAGGGCTGGATGAAAAAAAAGCCACTGACTTGTGCTTATTCTTTTCCCTCATTAAACAACATTTCGTTCGTTCGTTTCGTTCGTTCTCTCAATTCTATTCAATTCATTTCAATCAACTTTATTGCCCATCGGAAATTTTCTTCTGCTCCACATCATTTCACAAGTACATAAGACATTACAAAAAGACATTATAAATCGTTACATAAAAGCCTGCGTTAGTATATGTATTTGTATATACATCAACACTCCCCCCCCCCCCCCCCACACACACACACACACACATACACATGCACACACACACACGCACACACACACCCCACCCCATCCCCCACCTCCCCCAACCCCCCCCCCCCCCCCCACCACACACACACACACATGAAATAAAACATTAAATCCATAAGACATAAAACATTACATAGATTATAAAATCAAAACATAAAAACACAAACTCACCCGCACCAACGCCCAAACACTAAAACCACACACACACACACACACACACACACACACACACACACACACACACACACACACACACACACGCACGCATGCACGCACGCATGCACGCACGCACGCACGCACGCACGCACCACACACACACACACACACACACACACACACACACACACACACACACAGAGTCATAGTCACAGTAAAAGCATGATATTGCAAACTGAATTGTTCATGTCTGAGAGACAAGGGTCATGGCAGCCAGTCAAGGGCTTTGGAGTTTAAAATGCTAATGGCACTTGGTATAAAAGACTTCTTGAAGACATTCTTCTGTGCTCTGGGCATTCTGTAGCGTCTTCCTGATGGAAGTTTTTCAAAGTGGCAGTGGAGTGGGTGTGAGTGATCAGAGGTAATATTCACAGATTTCCTGAGTACAGAAACAGTACAGACTTCGGATGCCCTTTTGTCGATCACTGCAACGCAACGATGCAAGTTGATGAATGAGTGTTTTGAGTGTCATCTGCAGCTGTGGACTGACCTCTGCAAGCCGACCTTCACCTTATAGCCTTCAAAGCACGCGGACCTCGTTGTGAGATCGATCACGTGACTACAATTGTTGCAGACTGCTTACCGCTCGCATTTTCAGCCTTCGTCAATTAAAAACACTATGCCGGTAAGTAATCGCGCTTTGTTGGTCACAGTATCTATGATTTTGTTGATGTATTCGCATTCAGTTATCTGCGTGCTCTGGGATACGTATATTTTGGCATGTTGCTTTGTTTAATTGCGTTTGAAGTTCTCGACCGAGTTGTTCCTCCATTCGACGGTTTCTAATTCTACCGTCATCATGGCATGGTGATCATAACATGAGGCGGCATTTTGTGTACAGGTTTTTGTGTGTGTTGTGTGTGTGTGTGTTTTAATGATTAGCCTACAACCGTGTAATGCTCTTTATGATTAATGATCGTAATGCACTGATCATCACCTGGAGCAATGGACTGATCGCGGGATCAGATACCTATGCTCCCCAAAACAGCTTAGGTGTCGCTTATCATTACGGTTATAATAACGTATACGTGATTTTAGTGTGCTTTGTGTGCTAAAATGCAGATCTAGTTTTCATTACCATAGATTGTAGTGAAAAATAACAAGGTGTAATGCTTTCTTTAATAAATAATGTCAAACAGATAGGCAACATTTTCGGCAAATACGTGTTCGTCAGACATGTGCAAACAACAGACATCCAAAAATGCACAACGCTCCCAAAATAATGAGGACAATTTCTATACTATAGCGCCATTCCAAAGAACGTAGGGTATCGGGAGTTTTACGAATTTTAACAAATCAGTATCAGAACTATAGTCTGGACAGCACACACACACACACACACACACACACACACACACACACACACACACACACACACAGGCCTGCATTCTAGAGGCATTCATAAACATATACATGAACTCTTATGTGTGTGTGCACACATACACATACAAACACAGACATTCACGCAGTGTCACATGAATGCCTACATGCAGAGCACCAGATACATAAAACGAGATTACCAGTCCCGAAACCCAGGCTGTGTCACAGCTATGCTATAGGACATTGGCTTCCCTTTGCTGCAGGAAAGAAGATGGCAACACCGGCTCACCTTCTTATTTAAGATCATCAAAGGACATCTTCCTGGCATAGAGGAAAAACATAGTTCAGCAATAATCAAGGAACCATCAGCACTGCTTTAACATCCAGCATACTGCAACACTTGTCTTCAAGAACAGCTTTTTCCCACGAACCATCAGGGAATGGAACAACCTAGACAACAGTGTTGTTTCCTCAGGGACTGTGGAGGAATTTAAGAACCTCCTCCAACAGCTCCAAACAGAAGTAAACAAACACCTCGCAGGCCACCCCCCCCCCTCCCCCCCCACCTCCCCTTCCTCTTCCACCTCCCCCCCCCCCTCCCCTTCCCTTTTCCCCTCTTCAGAGACTGCTGCAGAGGCTTATTGGCATCATGTCAGTACATGCTGAACGTGCGCTGGCTGGTCAGACCATCAAACATGTTTTTTGTTTTGTTTTGTTTTTGTTTTTTTTTGTCTCTCCCCAAGTTCTTCCGTCAATGTTATGCCACAGTGTGGCCCTATCGACTGTGCATCAAGATCAAGATGTGAAACATGATCAACAGCTTATTCTTATCCAAGTATATCATATGTGTAGAAGTGACAGCGATTTAGTAGTATTTCAGGTTGTATTCTGCAGCTGACATTCAAAGGCTAAGTTTTAAGCCATGTTTCAGTGCGTTGAATGCCATGACCAGGATGTCTGTCTGCTAGCCACATTCTAGGCTGACTGTCAGCACTTGTGTCAGTGATGTGAATTCCGTAACCATGACTGGGGTCTCACAGGATTTCCTCTTTTTGAACGGTGAGGTTTTTCATTGAGGATGCTGTGTTTCTCAAAGTGCTGTAATTCTGCACTGGTGGTGATGTACTCCATGAGTTTTTGCATGTAGCACTGGTGAGCGAGAGACCAGCCTGAATTGGGCAGGGTCTACTATTTGCCCTTTTTCCTGACTGGCATGATGTGAGCTGTTCTCCAGTCAGCTGCTTCTGTTCATGAGGACAGAGAAGCCTGGTAGATGGGAACTGACATGGCAAGGACCACAAGCGCAGCTACCACTTCCCAAGACACGAGGTCATACATCATCTGGGCCAGTTGCCTTGTGGGGACTGAGGTTCAGAAGCAGCACAATCACCCCATGCTCTGTGATGATTATTTCATCTGTAACTGTTGTTGTTGTCGACGTTTTCGTATATTTCTCAAGAAATAATTCAGTCGGATTTATTACATCACTGATCAGTATATATGTGTGAACCGTGTTTAGAGAGTTAAGAGGACTGGTCACCCATAGCAAGCAATATCACTCTCCCAGATGCCAGTTCTGATTTCAACTTTATTTAAAGTTTAATCTGAACAGTTAAATGTATTTTGACTTCTCTCATGACATTCCTAGGAAATTCAGGAAGAATCTATGCACAAATGATGGAAATATTCATGGGTTTTTGTTGTTTAGTTTTTGCTTTTTGTTTTTTGTCTAATCAGTATGGGGGCGGATACCGTGGGGGTGGAGGAGGACGGGGAGGAAGCCGTGATGACCTCTCCACCGACCTCAGTGGAGAGCAGTTCCGCAAGCTGTTCATCGGGGGCCTGAGCTAGACACGGACGAAAAGGGTCTGCGGGAACATTTTGAGACCTGGGGCGAGATCGTGGACTGTGTGGTAATTCGAGACCCAAACTCCAAGAAATCCCGAGGGTTTGGCTTCATCACTTACAAAGACCTGGAGGGCATCGACCAGGCTCAGGCCAACAGACCACACACCATCAATGGCCGGGAGGTGGAGACCAAACGAGCCATGCCCCGAGATGTAAGGCCATTGGAGCAAAGAATTTTGTTTGTATTACAATGAATGAAATTGTGCTCACAGTTGCTTGGGAGACATATTGACATAGGAAGGGATGGAGCAGAAAAAACATGGAAAAAGGATGCTGAAGTGATTAACTCTGATATCAGTATACTTTTGTACAAATGTGAATGCTACATAAATATTCCTAAGTTTTATCTGTTTCCTCATTCTTCTGATGGTTTGCAAACCCTACTGCTAATAGTGAGCACTATTACTTTAGGGCTCTTCTTTTTTTTTTCATAAAAGGACATGTTTGGCATGTATAACTATGAATAGACATATATCTCAGTGAGAATATCTACGTATAGATATAAAGAAAAACTATATATATATATATATATATATATACTCACTGAGAGATTTACACTGTGGAATGAGAATTTAAAACAAGAAAGAAAAAAAAAAGTTCCCATTATCACTGAAGGTTTACCGGCAGAAAGGTGGCAGAAGCAGTCTTACATCTATTTGGTAGTGCTTACGTCTATTTGGCAGTGAACAGGCAGAGCTGCCAAGTGCTCCACTTTCAGCATAGCTTGCTACAGTTTCCCTGACAGTGCTATGCTGCTACTTTTTGTGATAAAATGCTTTGCCTCCAAAAAAGACAAGAAGGAAAAAAGCACGCTTGATGGGCTTAACAGCAGCTTGAACAGATCTGTGGTAACTTAGATCTTTAGACTGTAGACTTATTACATGAAAACATCACCAGATTCAGTACGGAGAAAATTAACAAATAGAAGAAAAATTGCGATACACAATCTTGATTTTGCCACCTTGTGGATTGGTTTCATTGTGGGCCAATTTTTGACTGTTCATAGTTATGTCAAAACCAAGCAATAACTATCAAGATTTCCTCTATCTTAGCCCATCATCATATCGTTCGTTAAGCAATTTTGGACTGAAAGTGCAGGTAAGACTGACTTGCTGCTTTGTTTATGTTTCCTTTTAAATTGGTATGCTACTCTAAGAATGTCAAAATGCTATACTTTGTGCTTTAGAGACGTAGGCAGCTCTGGACAGAATTTTTCTTTTCAAAAATTTATTTTTATGTAAATTTCCTAGACATATACGCCTTGTGTAAAATTAGCTGGGCCTTGAACCCTGTCCTGAAGATCAAGTCTAAGCCTGATCATCAGTAATCCATTGCAGGAGCCCCATTGTCAGCAGACAGTGAAAAAGATGTTTGTGGGTCTAAGCCTGATCATCAGTAATCCATTGCAGGAGCCCCATTGTCAGCAGACAGTGAAAAAGATGTTTGTGGGTCTAAGCCTGATCATCAGTAATCCATTGCAGGAGCCCCATTCTCAACAGACGGTGAAGAAGATGTTTGTGGGGGGCATGAAAGATGACACGTCTGAGGACCAAGTGCGGGAAGTGTTTTCAGAGTTTGGTGACATCGACCAGATCGAGATGATCGCCGACAAAGGGACAGGAAAAAAACGAGGCTTCTGCTTTGTCACGTTCAAAGACTACGATGCGGTGGACAAGTGTGTGTGTAAGTACTTTATGGGAATTGAATCTTGTGTTGAATGTTCATAAGACTTGAGGGCTTACAATGGTCAGATGTTTTAGCTGAAACTGGAAAAATATTGGACACAGTGTCGTAGCTTAACCCTCTTGTAATCAGTTTCTCTGACTGCAAACTTCCCCTAGATTTCAGATTCTTTTACAGGTTTCAGCCTAAAAATGGGTATGTGTGAAGTAGCTAAGTGAGTTGGATTGAAAAATTGAGAAATGTTTATGCTTTTGTTTTGCACTAAAGTTGCCAGTGTACTATTGACATTTCATAGGAATCTGATTCATTGGAATACAGCACATGTCCAGTTCACATCAAAGATGTTGACATTCCATGAGCTTTTCATCACTGTGGGTTGCCAGTGTAGATGTGATTTTGATGGACTTCCAGTTCCTTACTTTGACTTGTCATCTCTTGGCACCCAACCCTGACACTCCTGTCCCTCTCACTGTCTCTCATTCTCTGTGTTTCTCTGAGTATGCAATATCTGTTATCTAAATGGACAACCTAGACCATTCAGTGAAGCTTTTCACTTACCATTAAAATCTAGAGAATTCTATTTTTCGGAATCCCTGAGGATGTTTTAGAAATGTTAAAGACAAAACGTTAGGATGCTTACAGAACACACACCTACACTTACACACACGCACGCATGCGGAGGAAAAAATTCAACCTAGATATTTCGGGGGGGGGACAGTAATGAGAACACAGTGGGTTGCTGTATGGCAGGTTATACAGGACTGCTTTTTCATAGTGGTCTCTTGTCATCTGTTTCAAACTGAAAAGAACTTGCTTATACTGGTTTGATCAGTTATGAGGACTGAACTTCAGGTTTGTGGGTGCTGTGATGAGACCGTAGCTGTTCTGTGTGAACGGTGCGTCTTGGTCCACTTGATTTCTGCCAGTCGAGAGCTGTCAGACATTGAGGATGCACTGCCCAGCTGTTAACCAAGTCACCTATTCAGCTTCATGGTTTGGAGTAGACTGTCAGATTTAGTTCCCTTGAATGGGAAGTCCCTTTCACTGAGCTGAAGTATGTGCTGTTGACAGGCGATAAAGCTGCATACATGTTTGCTTGAATTCTTTTTAGTGGTTGTGAGTCCGTACATGCAGATAACTCGTTCGTCATAAACATTGTCTCCCATACCTGACTTAGTGAACAGTTGTTGGGACAATGTTCCATTTCGATGATAAATATTTTAGGTCATTTTCAAGAGCAGTTAATTCAGCATCCTATGTCTTGACATTCAGGTGAATCTATTAAGAGGGGAGTCTTGTTACGGGGAGAGTCTTTAGTGAGAGGTTTTATCGTTACACAGGAGCTCAAATGATCTGTGTCTGGTCAGGATTAAAAAAGGAAATCAATCGTACCATCACTGGACAATAAAAAGAAAAAGTTATGAAACAGAAATGATACATGTGGTGTATAGTAAATCACAAAATGGTTGAAATTACATTTATGGTGTGTGGTCTGTTTTTTGCATGATGAAAATTACAGTCACTTTTTACCAGTGTGGACATAAATACAGTAAATATATTTTAATTCATGAATAAATCTGCTGAATTTGACCCCAGAAATCATTTGTGATTGCTGAAGCCATAAAAAATGGAAACATTCCTGGGCGTGGTATCAGAAATAGACATGTAGATATTCTTCATATGAAAATATAAACCGAGGTTCGTGTGTGAATGCATACTTGATATCTTGTACACATGTAATATACTATCATCAGCTTTGGAAGAGAAGGCCAGTTTGGCGATTGGCATGGATGACACATCACACATTCCTTGTACCCTTTTCGAAAAATCAGAAGAATAAAGGAAGAAAACATATTGGCTGAATGACATGGAAAACAACTGAATGAAGCGCCAGAGGCAGCTCATCAGTTCGCTCTACCCAGGCAGGCAGCCCATTGCGTAAACGAGAGCGTAAAACGTTCAGAGCTTGGTCTCTGACCAAGGATAGGCACTAAATAAGTGCTCTTGATAGTAGACAATCCGTATAAAGGGAACAATTTGATAAGCGTTATTTGTATATAATGAATCTCTTTTCAAAATTCACAGAAATGTATTACTCGTTTTTAATGCTGGAGGTCTGTATGTAATATATAGGTAGGAACAAAGTTAATGTTTTCCATCTTCAGGTGTCACTGGGACACTGATTCCCTGCTGTGAACCTTGTCGTAGGTCTGAGGCAGATGTCTGTGTTTTAGTATGTTTTGTTGGTTTGTTTTTTCCTCTGTTTTTTTCCCCTTTAACTGGAACATAGTCAACAGACCTTGTTCCCATACTAACGATAATGTGGCAGTATTAATAGTTGTGTGATTCTGTGTCTCGTACTGTTTAAGTGTAAAATCTTTTTTTGTTTGCTTTTTACTAGTCAGGTGGCAGTAGTTGAATGTCAGGTCAATACTAAGGAATATGGTGTAGATGGCCTAATCCGCAGGCAGTGTGGTGTAGATGGCCTAATCCGCAGGCAGTGTGGTGTAGATGGCCTAATCCGCAGGCAGTGTGGTGTAGATGGCCTAATCCGCAGGCAGTGTGGTGTAGATGGCCTAATCCGCAGGCAGTGTGGTGTAGATGGCCTAATCCGCAGGCAGTGTGGTGTAGATGGCCTAATCCGCAGGCAGTGTGGTGTGGATGGCCTAATCCGCAGGCAGTGTGGTGTAGATGGCCTAATCCGCAGGCAGTGTGGTGTGGATGGCCTAATCCGCAGGCAGTGTGGTGTAGATGGCCTAATCCGCAGGCAGTGTGGTGTGGATGGCCTAATCTGCAGGCAGTGTGGTGTGGATGGCCTAATCCGCAGGCAGTGTGGTGTGGATGGCCTAATCCGCAGGCAGTGTGGTGTAGATGGCCTAATCTGCAGGCAGTGTGGTGTAGATGGCCTAATCTGCAGGCAGTGACACCTCCAAGGGAAACTGCAGTGGAAGCAGTAAAAGGAGGCCAGAAAGCTGTTGAGAGCAGTGATATCAGTAGACTGATTTCAGACGGCCAGAATGGTAGAAGGAAGGGGAGGTAATCTGCCTCCACACCCAAATTCATATGTATTAGTGTTTACACAAACATGTGATGGGTCTGACCCCACCTCCTCCCCTTCCAGGTTTATAGATTTTCCACTTTTTGAATTTTCAGTTTAATTTTTTATTTGTTTTTGTTTTGTTTTATTCATTCAGGGACTGGCAAGCTTGGCAAAAGATTGAAGTTTGCCTTCTGCGTAGTATACACTGCTTGTGTTGATCGGGGTGATGTGATGGTTATGTTGCAGTGATGAAACGTCACAAGCTGAACATGCGCAATGTGGAGGTGAAGAAAGCTGTGGCCAAGCAAGAACTCAGCAGAGGTGGACCTGGAGGGGGGCCCTCAGGAGGTGGGCCACAACTTTGAGTGTGTGTGTAGGGTGGGTGTGTGTGTGTGTGTGTGTGTGTGTGTGTGTAGGGGGCAGGGTGTGCGACTTAAGCATTTTACAGCAGACTCCATAAAAACCTTGTTCAGAGATGTCCCACCTGATGTGGTCTTTGAATTTTGTGAAAGAGATTAAAGTTTTTCATCAGATCTAAGGTTTTACAGAAGAAAGATTTTTACCAAAATTTGCAGTGTGTTTTTAGAAGGTGTGTGTTAAAGAGTTGTATAAATGACTTCAAGGCGGTGACAGCCCTAATATGGCCCTTTGCGGTTTGTTTGGGCCATAAGCAACATTACATTACTAGGAGAGTAGGATGGGTGGGGGAGAAGGAAAGAGTGGAGTTGATGCACCAGTGTTGAGATCAAGCCAGTCAAACCAAGGAAGCAATCAAGAGTCTTAACAAGAAAGATGAGGTTGCACAGTGTTACCTGAAGTAGTCCGCTCTACAAATAGTGTGCATAATAACTTTATGTGAGGTGTTGGTTTGTGTGTGTTGTTGCTGAGTAGCTGGTCTGTCTGTGTCTCACCAAATCAGAGCAGGAAAATGTGTTTTAACCTTTCTATCCCCGTTCCGCCCTATTCCGCCCGACCCGTCAGGCTCCTGATCCGCCCTGTACCGCCCGTTCCTCAGTAGGCTGATTGTCTCGGTGTGCCTCCCTTATTTGGGTTGACCACAGTAATAAGACAAACCGGTCGTTATCCGGGTCTTTCCTACCTTTCTCAGCGCCATTTGTGAAAGCGGTTTGTGGCTTTTTTTTATTTTTAATCGATTTTTTTTGTCATCCCATCGACTTCCGACTACGATCAAAATGTCGCACTGTGACAGTGACAGTGACATGAGCTTGACTGTGGACCAAATGTTCAATATGAATGTGTTGCCGACCGAAAATGATGACTGGAATCAATCGGACATTGATCTTGACTCTGTAGACAGCGACAGTGACTATGAAGTTGCAGAAGGAGTGAATGCGAGTAGTGACAGTGACTCGGACATAGGCGACACAGGTGACGCAGGTGCTACTGATGTCGGTGGATGTGCACAGTCATCGCAGTGGTCAAACGACGACTTCCGGACTGAAGTTCGTGTGTTTGATGCATACAGGGGCCCCCCACGTCCACAAGTGAATCTTCCAACACCTTTTGATTATTTTTCACTTGTTTTTCCTTCGGACGCATTCCATCTCATGGTCAGGGAAACCAACCTGTATGCAAGACAAACGCTCATGGCTGCTGGTCTTCCTGAGGATAAGTTTCAGCCAACCACTGTGGATGAAATCAGAGCTTTTGTTGGTCTTCTCATGTCTATGAACATGGCCCCTGTTCCTCATCGTGATTTTTATTGGAAAGACTCTTCTCCTTTCTTCAATCCCTGGGTGTCGAGTGTCATGTCGAAGAACAGGTTTGAACAGCTGAACCAGTATTTTCACCTCGCTGATACCACTCAGTTTGTTCCCAGAGGTCAGGCTGGGTATGACCCCCTGTTCAAAGTCAGACCTCTCATTTCCATGACTCAAGAATGTTTTGCTATGCAGTTTCTACCTGGGCAAAACATCACAGTAGATGAGGCAATGATCAAGTTCAAGGGTCGTTGTGGTTTTCTGCAGTACGTGCCTGCAAAACCAACAAAGTGGGGCCTCAAGGTGTGGGCTTTGTGTGATGCCGATTCTTTTTATATGCTGAATTATTCAGTATATACTGGGAAGACCAATGATGTGCCTGCTGGGACAGGTGATGCCCTAGGGGATCGTGTCGTCAAACACTTGGCAGAACCCCATTATTTCAAGTGGCACACCGTCTACTTTGATAATTATTTCACGTCGGTCCCCCTCATTCAATATCTGTTTCAGAAGAAAACCTTGGCATGTGGGACTGTGCGAAACAACAGGAAGGGTCTGCCACAGGATATGAAGCCAGCAAAATGTGTCAAAAAGTCTGGGGACACAAAGCGCTGGTTTCGTGAGATTGGCTATGATGATTTGAAGGGCAAGCTTCAGGCTGTTGCTTGGTTTGACCGTCGTAAGGTCACCCTTCTTACTTCTGTCCATGATGGAACCGATGGAGAGCTTGTCAGAAAAGGTGCAGGGGGTGTTGAAAAAGCCAGGTATTCTAGGCCCCTGGCTGTGGCTGATTACACCAAGAACTACAACGGTGTTGACAAGCATGATCAATTGCGATCATATTATTGTTCCAAGCAGAAATTCATGAAGTGGTGGAAATATGTGTTCTTCTTCTGCCTGGACACTGCTGCAGTAAATGCCTTTGTAATCTACAAAAACTCTGCAGATGCCCCACTGAAACTGCATGTGGATTTTCACACTGAGATTGTCATGGGCATGGTGAATGGTTTCAAGGGTCGAAAACGGATCGGCCGTCCCGTCGTTCACGACAATCCAGACAAGCACAAACACACTCCTTCCAGAATCCAGTCTGCCAGAGGCAAGAAGGACTGTGTCTGTTGCAAGAAGGAAGGCAGGAAAACCCCAGCAGGCAATGCCATCCAGTCAACACATGAGTGTGTGATGTGTAAGGTGGCTTTGTGCAAGGATCGTGGCTGCTTTTTTTCTTTTCACCAGCAGTGAGTAGGTTCCTACACACTCATTCTTAGCAGTACACCTGATACTTGACTAAATCAAGGACTGAACTTTGTCATTTTTGTTTTGTACAGACTGTTTTGGGGTTGACTAAATATTGAAAGTGCCACATACAAAAGTACTGGAGTTTGTGCATGTAAGAAAAGTGCACAACGGAAAGAAAATTTCATGTCAGTGATCTGTGTGTGACAAAAGTGATCAAAAGCAAGAACATTTCCAGTGACTGTGTTGTTTGTGTGTGATCACATTTGGATTATATAATTCATTACATCTGGAACCATATGGTGAGTACAACAAAAATATTTGAGTTTTGTGTTGTGATGCCTGCCTCTCTTCCTTCCTACTAACACCTGCATATAGTTAGAAATATTATCAGTCATAGGAATTCTTTTTCTCACAAACACAAACTAACTCATGCAGATCAAAAAGCATGCACTCCAATACATTTTCAGTAAGTATGGTATGATTTTGACGTGTTATTTTTTTAAATATTATTTTTGTCCTGCTATGTAACTGCTAGGTGACTTAAAAGCGTCACAAAAATTTCACGTATATTCCTAGCTACCTGTGTAACTACTAACACCTCACAACACCCATCAGTTCTTTTCAGATGGTGAACCTGACCACTTGCCACCAAAAAGGTAGGTGTTATAAAGTTGATGGGTGTTGTATTGCCTGTCTATCACCTATTTCACTGACGTAGGTGTGTTTCCCAGGTAAAATCAGGTGTGTGAGTGTTGAGTCATAAAAATATTTTCACATCCCCCTGAAATAACAAATGCAAACCAAAGTTCAGCTTTCCATAGATTTTTGCTGAAAATTTGAAGTCTTTATATCCATTAGTTTATTTTTTACAATTTTTTAAAGTCAGTACCCCAATTCGGGCAGCGAATTCCAATATAAACTTAGTAGTCTAAGCGACTTCTGTCATACGAAATACAGGACAATGAAGGTTAAACAAAAAAAAATAAAAAATCAACGAAAAAAAATGTGTTCTCTGCAAAATAGTTTGGTCTTTAGAGACTGTAAATCCCATCAGAAGTGAAATTTTAGGTAGGGGGATAAAAGCAGTTCCAAAATAACTCAAATCAGTACTAGTGTTTTTTGCCTGTCAGAGCATGACCTATCTTCTGGGTTGATGGCAAATGTTTTTTAGGAGTGTGACCACCTCTCGAGCACACATTTTGGATAGAGGATCTGCTTCAGCAAAAGCTTTAGATCATCTGCAAAAACAAATGTTGGGAATTGTTTTCATGAACCATCCAAGTTCTGAGTTTACCTTGAGTGTTTTGTTTCATACTTCGGAGTGGTTGAAAAGGTTCATAAGTTGTTCTTAAATTTGTTGCAGAAGGTTTCAGTCTAGCTTGTTGTTTTTCATTGTAAGATTACGTAAAACTATGCAACAACTTTTTTTTATTGTAAGAGTGACTGAAAAACTGTTTTTGTTGTTGTTGTTGTTTTAGTCATTGCAAGACTGATTGTAAAACTACTCTTCAGCTTGTTCTCCTTGGAACCTGGCACCAGTGTGTGTATCTGTAATTTGCCTCACTGTAAACGATCATTAACAAGCCTGAAGTAATGCCAGATAGCATCCGATGGCACTGTGTAGCATGTGTTCTGAACATGGTCATGGGGGAGCATGCCATGCACCTCCTGCTTTTTCTGGTATTCCAATTTCCTTTCCCCACTGGGAGGCCTGCTGGGTGGAAGTCTTGTCTGAGTCTTACGGTAGTGCTCACAGGGGAAAGTGACAACTGCAGGTTCACGTTTCAGTCTCTGATGTTCCCCACTGGGAGGCCTGCTGGGTGGAAGCCTGTCTGAGTCTGATCGTAGTGCTGACAGGGGAAAGCTACAACTGGAAGTTCATGTCTCTGTCTCTGATGTTCCCACTGGGAAGGCCTGCTGGGTGAAAGCCTGTCAGAGGCTGACGGTAGTGCTGACAGGGGAAAGCTACAACTGGAAGTTCATGTCTCTGTCTCTGATGTTCCCCACTGGGAAGGCCTGCTGGGTGAAAGCCTGTCAGAGGCTGACGGTAGTGCTGACAGGGGAAAGCTACAACTGGAAGTTCATGTCTCTGTCTCTGCATGAAAGTCTTGCTGAGAGAGGTGCTTAAATTTCTGACTAACATGAGCCTCTCAAGTCAGGTGGATGTGGAGAAATGAAATCTTCTTTTTCTTCTTCTTCACTCAAACAGGAACCCCAGAGGCTCTGACAAAGGCTGCTGTACGGCGGAGGCCTTCTATTGATCCATAAAGCTTTTCCCTTGTCGGTGTGTTGGCAGGCCAGGTCTCTGCTCTTAGCCGATTATTTGTGGAACAGTCCGGCAGGAAGTGTTCCACTGTCATTGGGGCTGTACCGCCTAGGCAACTTGAAGACCTGTGATGTCTCAGTCGGGAGTGCCCAGTCCTCAGTCTCACAATGCTCACTTGGTCTGATCTGGGCTGCAGAGAGATACCCAGTGGTGCAGCTAGCTCGCTCTTCCTTCCTTAGCCCCATACCCAGTGGTGCAACTAGCTCTCTCTTCCTTCCTTCCTTAGCCCCATACCCAGTGGTGCAACTAGCTCTTCCTTTCTTCCTACCTTAGTCCCATACCCAGTAGTGCAACTAGCTCTTCCTTTCTTCCTTCCTTAGCCCCATACCCAGTGGTGCAGCTAGCTCTTCCTTTCTTCCTACCTTAGTCCCATACCCATGTGGTGCAACTAGCTCTTCCTTTCTTCCTACCTTAGTCCCATACCCAGTGGTGCAACTAGCTCTCTCTTCCTTCCTTAGCCCCATACCCAGTGGTGCAGCTAGCTCTTCCTTTCTTCCTTCCTTAGCCCCATACCCAGTAGTGCAGCTAGCTCTTCCTTTCTTCCTTCCTTAGCCCCATACCCAGTGGTGCAACTAGCTCTTCCTTCCTTCCTTCCTTAGCCCCATACCCAGTGGTGCAACTAGCTCTTCCTTTCTTCCTACCTTAGCCCCATACCCAGTGGTGCAACTAGCTCTTCCTTTCTTCCTTCCTTAGTCCCATACCCAGTGGTGCAACTAGCTCTTCCTTTCTTCCTTCCTTAGCCCCATACCCAGTGGTGCAACTAGCTCTCTCTTCCTTCCTTAGCCCCATACCCAGTGGTGCAACTAGCTCTTCCTTTCTTCCTACCTTAGTCCCATACCCAGTGGTGCAACTAGTTCTTCCTTTCTTCCTTCCTTAGCCCCATACCCAGTGGTGCAACTAGCTCTCTCTTCCTTCCTTAGCTCCATACCCAGTGGTGCAGCTAGCTCTTCCTTTCTTCCTACCTTAGTCCCATACCCAGTGGTGCAACTAGCTCTTCCTTTCTTCCTACCTTAGTCCCATACCCAGTGGTGCAACTAGTTCTTCCTTTCTTCCTTCCTTAGCCCCATACCCAGTGGTGCAACTAGCTCTTCCTTTCTTCCTTCCTTAGCCCCATACCCAGTGGTGCAGCTAGCTCTTCCTTTCTTCCTACCTTAGTCCCATACCCAGTGGTGCAACTAGCTCTTCCTTTCTTCCTACCTTAGTCCCATACCCAGTGGTGCAACTAGCTCTCTCTTCCTTCCTTAGCCCCATACCCAGTGGTGCAGCTAGCTCTCTCTTCCTTCCTTAGCCCCATACCCAGTGGTGCAGCTAGCTCTCTCTTCCTACCTTCCTTAGCCCCATACCCAGTGGTGCAACTAGCTCTCTCTTCCTTCCTTCCTTAGCCCCATACCCAGTGGTGCAACTAGCTCTCTCTTCCTTCCTTAGTCCCATACCCAGTGGTGCAACTAGCTCTTCCTTTCTTCCTACCTTAGTCCCATACCCAGTGGTGCAACTAGCTCTTCCTTTCTTCCTTCCTTAGCCCCATACCCAGTGGTGCAACTAGCTCTTCCTTTCTTCCTTCCTTAGTCCCATACCCAGTGGTGCAACTAGCTCTTCCTTTCTTCCTACCTTAGTCCCATACCCAGTGGTGCAACTAGCTCTCTCTTCCTTCCTTAGCCCCATACCCAGTGGTAGGCTGTTTGCAGTGGTACCACTGATGGCTGGGGAGGGAATAGCATGTTTCATGAGATGAGGTAGTTGATATACAGGCCGCAGTGGTATACAGTATATGTGTGTGTGTTGTTTTATGAGATGAGGTAGTTGATATACAGGTCTCAGTGGTATACAGTGTATGTCAGTGTGGTGTTTTGTGAGATGTAGTTGATACACAGTGGTATACAGTGTATGTCAGTGTGGTGGTGTTTTGTGAGATGAAGTAGTTGATACACAGTGGTATACAGTGTATGTCTGTGTGGTGGTGTTTTGTGAGATGAAGTAGTTGATACACAGTGGTATACAGTGTATGTCTGGTGGTGTTTTGTGAGATGAAGTAATTAATATACAGGTGGTATATAGTGTATATCTGTGGTGGTGTTTTGTGAGATGAAGTAGTTGATACACAGTGGTATATAGTGTATGTCTGGCGGTGTTTTGTGAGATGAAGTGGTTGATACACTGGTCTCAGTGGTATACAGTGTATGTCTGTGTGTTGCCGATGTTATGTGAGATGAAGTAGTTCACACACAAGTCTCAGTCTGTGTCTGTGTGTTGTTTCAGGGCGCGGTGACTACGGTGGCTACAGTGGGGGTGGTGGTGGTTACGGAGGAGGTGGTGGCTACAACCAGGGCAGTGGAGGTAACCAATGACGGCAGTGTCTTGTCGTGTACTGTGCCTGATTATGGTTCATGTTAAAGGTCTGGAGGTGGTGTACTGTGCCTCATTATGGTTCATGGTAAAGGTCTGCAGGTGGTGTACTGTGCCTGATTATGGTTCATGTTAAAGGTCTGGAGGTGGTGTACTGTGCCTGATTATGGTTCATGGTAAAGGTCTGCAGGTGGTGTACTGTGCCTCATGGTTCATGTTAAAGGTCTGCAGGTGGTTACTGTGCCTGATTATGGTTCATGTTAAAGGTCTGCAGGTGGTATACTGTGCCTGATTATGGTTCATGTTAAAGGTCTGCAGGTGGTGTACTGTGCCTGATTATGGTTCATGGTAAAGGTCTGCAGATGGTGTACTGTGCCTGATTATGGTTCATGGTAAAGGTCTGCGGAAAGCGCTTCACTTCTTATAGATGCCAACATCACAATTCACCACAAGAGGGCAGGCTTTCAGAAGCTTCTGCACTCCATCGTTGATCGTTCAGAGTCAGACTTCAAACCTCGGTGTTGAAGCCTGGCATGGACGGTGTTCAGTGATGTTTTCTGTCCCAGAATAGCCATTTTGTTAAGGAAGAAAAAAAACGTTAACAAACTGATGGCCATTCCAGACATTTTGGTTGCGGTTTGCATGTTACTAGGGGGAGGGGAGGGATAGTCACTTCAAAATCATAAGGGAGGACCGTTCTTTGCCGACAGACAAACCTGACAGCAGACAGGAAGTTGTAACTCGAGTACTGTGCCCATTGACTCTAGTCCAAAACCGGCCTTGGAGGAGACGACTTGAACTGGGGCAGGCAAATCAGAATGAGGCAGATTGATGGAGAAGGTAGATTCCACATTATGTAAAAGTAGAATGAGGCAGATTGATGGAGAAGGTACATTCCACATTATGTAAAAGTATGTATATGCATGATAAGTGCTGTGTGTGTTTTTACTCGATATTAAACTTTTTTTTTTTTTTTTTGAATGAGAGACCAGCGAACAAATCACAAGACAAAACATGACTCGTTTTGACCTCTTGGGTCTTCTTCAGGTAATATAAACAACACTCAGGACAACAGAAATGAAGAAGGAGCGATCACTTATCAAATTTGGCACAAGATTCTTATCTCATTCAGTGCCCATCTTGCGCCGAAGTGATTGCTCATTCTCCATTTCCATTGTCCAGAGTGTTGTTTCTCTAGCCTGAAGAAGACCAAAGAGGTCAAAGTGAGTCATGTTTTGTCTTGTGATTGGTTTGTACTTGTTTGGCAGATGCAGTAGTAACAAAAAACTTGTTAAGGTTAGTTATGTTAAGTCACACCCTGCATGCTGATGTTGCAGGTTACGGAGGAGGTGGCTACAGTGGTGGCCAGGGCGGCAGCTATGGGGGTGGGGGCTATGGTGGTGGTGGAAGTGGTGGTTACGGTGGAGGCGGCTACGGTGGTGGTGGAGGAGGTGGTGGCTATGGAGGAGGAGGCTACGGAGGTGGCCAGGGGGGTGAGTCAGTACATGCAGCGTTTGCTCTGGAATGACAGTTCAGTCTGAGAGTCCTTGGGGAGGGGAGATTGGAAGGTGGTGTGTGTGTTGTTGTTGAAAAATAGTTATGAGAGCTGTCTACAATCTAAATGCAGTTTTTGGACAAATGGAAAGTATCAGTATGTTTGCTGTTTGCCTGACATAATACGGGAAATAAAACTGTAATATGTCCCATTTCGATCAAACAATGGAAATGGCTTATAGCAAAAAACAAAACAAAAAAAGTATGCAGACTGTGATTCATGTTGGGTTTGTCAACAATGGAAGCATTGCACTGTTCCATGCCCAGAGTTCTGGTAATAACCCCATAGAGAAGGGACATAAGAGAGACATCAGTTTGAAGGTAATGCCTCTTGATGGATTAGGAAGCAGGAGACCCCATAGAGACCTTGCACCATGTTCGGAGATATCCCGCCTGATGTGATTTTTCAGTTTTTAAAGGAATGGAACATCTTTTGTAAGGCTTGGTTCCTACATGGATGGATCATGAACAACTGTGTTAGATTGGGTCCGTTTCATAGTAAAAACTGACTTTATGTGTGGGTCTTACCATTTGCGCTGATTTGGATACATTTGCGCTGACCCTCTGTGTATATAAGTTCTGATTCTAATTGACTGCGTTTCAAAACCTTGATAAAGGCTTCCTTGGGCTGTAAACACTATGAACATGAACCAGTTTTCATGCAGAAAAAGGAGGTCTGTGTACTGTCACATGGTTTGAGGACAGACATGGGTCAGGTGCAGCAAGTTGAAAGCGGTGACGCTATGTAACTGCAGGTGGCTGGAGTGGTGGCGGCGGCGGTGGCTTTGGTCAGAATTACGAGGGTGGCTATGGTGGGGGTGCCATGAGAGGCGGCTCAGGGGGATACTCCAGCAGGGGACCAGGTCCTTACGGCGGTGAGTACACGCTCCCTCCTTTGAGGGCGCCCTTGGCTGTGTTCTTCCAGTGGCATCACTCTCACATACTGCTTCACCCAATCACTTCCAACTGGTTTTTTTTTTTTTTTCAGTAACATTGCTTTATCGGTCATAGTATTCTTTTTTAGATGTTTTAACTCACTCCCTTCTGGCCAATATGAAATTCAGCATTCCTCTGTATACAGGGAGTTTGTACACATTTTTTGTCTGAAAATCCTTTAAAAATCAAACAGGGTTCATACAGGTCTTAACCCGTAGAGTGCCTTTAAGCCGTCAGCTGACGCCGCATTAAAAATGCTTTCCCAGTGCCTATGGGCCGTCCACTGACGTCATGCATTTTTCTTGAATTTTCATTCGTTACTATTTCTATCAACGGACTTAAATAGAGTGTGCGTAGTAATCCTTATATGTCTGTAGTATTAAAATGATATGTAAATGACCACACGTGAGGGGAAAGCCCATTTATTCTCATCACTGACTGGATGACCAGCCAGCACTTCGTCTCGCTTGCAAAGATGGCGGCGCAACTTCGACAAGCGCAGCGACCAAATCAACGTATTTACACAGCTGAGCAGGCTCTGCTAATGATTTTTGACAAAGACAATAATCTTTTATTCAAATACTCACTCGAGCATGAAGGTGAGATGATGATAGTGATGGAATTGCCAACCGTATTCGTCAGTTATTGTGTCGGGCTGTGTGACCTCAATGTGTGTTCAGCTGACTGGTTTGCCAGCGTCGAACGAGCTCGCCAAGTGTGTACTCTGCACTGCGTGCCAGTGGTCAGTGACGTGGTAGTCAGCGTGAGAGGGGAGCGCGGCCTGCTCGCGGCGCGGCACAGGGCAGAGGGAAAGGTAGGGGAAGAGGAGCAGTGAAAGAGAGGGTTGAAGTCCAGCAAGGGGGCGTGGTGGGGAGAGGGGGGCGTGGTCGTGGACTGACCTGTCTGCATAGAGTGTGAGCGTCTTGATAGACTTCTAAACTGTTTTACTTTCATTTACAGGTGTAGTGTGACAATACAAACTTTATTTTCAACTTTTTTGCTTTGTGTTCTTGTTTGGATGTGAAGATGTAGTGGTAAATACATATGCTTTTGATCGTGCAAAAAAATCTATCCAAATCTAATTGTCTAAATACTTTTTTTATTATCAAAATTAAAACAAAAGAAGCCCAGATTCAAAATCTTCATTCAATTTCCTTCAAAAATCATATATATTTCATTGTTATATCTTTGTAGTTTCTGAGCTAGAATTTTTTGTTAATTATTACCCCCAAATCATTAGATTTCCCTGGCACTGGGAAAACCTTTGTTGTAACATTTTCAAGCAGCGAACGGGTTAATTAAAAAGACTGGAAAAGTCTGGAAATTTGAAGTCCGTTTTCCAGGCCCTGGAAAAGTCTGGAAAATCGCACTGTGGCCTGGAATAGCCTGGAAATTGAAGAATCAAGTACAGTTGCTTGATATTATGCGTGGCTGCTTTAATTTTCAGCATCATTTAGCGTTTATAATGCTGAAAGAAATATTCCATGCCCTCAAACGTGGTATTTCGTGATTGTGTGTACTTTCACTTTTGCCATCAAATTACTTCTGAGTTATTTCCCCTACATCAAGGACTTAGTTTATAAGATCACTTTAAGACATTGCATTATGAACAATGTCTTGAAAGTGGTATTGAAAATGCAGGTCTTGGCCCAGAAAAAGTCTGGAAAAGCCTGGAATTTTGAGTTGCATTTCATGTATGAACCCTGTTATACTAAAACAAAAATTCTTGAAATTCGGACACATGATTGTTGTATGATTGAACAGGGTCCGTGCAAAGTTTAAAGGCTGTAGCATTTACCATGCTCTTTTTGTAGCGGATGAAGAAGAGGTTATTTGTTACATTTTGTAAAACTCTAGGTAGTTACACAGGCATGTAAGTGAAATTTTCTCTGTAGTTGAAAAAAAAAAGGCCCATTTTCATCTTAAATCACTTTGACAAACCCAGTAAAGTAAAAGAAGTAGCTATGTGACGTTTTCTTCAATAAGCAAAAGAACTGAAATCAATGAAATATGACAGAGTACTTTGTAGTTTCTTGTTCAGCATTCTTCACGAGACTGGGTAATTGTTCAGTGTTAGAAAAAAATAATGAAAAGAGAATGGCCACACACACACTCTTGAAATTTTGACACATAATAACTGTGTACATGTGTAAACAAAGTGCATCGTTTCAAAGCTCTTGCCTATTCAGTACTCTGTCAGTCACAGGAAGAAGATGGGGTATCTTTCATGAGGTTAGTTAGAAATATAAACAGGCGTGAACCTATGCTCCTTTTGAGAATTTGGGCGTTTTCTATACAGATCTCATTTAGAATGCTGGCAGTATGTACACAATGACTACTTGAAAGTTTCTACAGTATCAAAAATGCACAAACACCAGTCATACGCTGTTGGCCATGAGCTGGTCACTGCGGTCCCATGTTGACTATGTTGTCCTGGACAGCTGTGGGCTTCATCTTCCTGCCTGTCCTTGTGGTGACCTCCCAAATTTCAGCTGGATCCATTTTGGTGGTGATCAAACAGACAACATTCTTGTCCATCCACTAAGGTGTACAAAAAATGTCAAAATCAGGTCTGAGTCAGAACACCTACGACACCTGAAAGAAACAAACAACAGGATCATAATCTCAGTCTCAATAAACAGCAGCATCATAATCAAGATCTCAGCTTCACTCAAGTCTTCTTTTTCAGTGAAAAAAAAGTAGATTTATCAGGTTCAACATATTTGGACATTGTATGCACTGAGTTGAAAAAGACACACACACACACACACACACACACACACACACACACACACACACACACACACACACACACCACAAACACATACACAAACACACACACATTATATATATATATATATATATGTGTGTGTGTGTGTGTGTACATATATATGTTGTGTACACACACACTCTACACACACACACACACACACACACACACACACACACACACACACACACCACTACCACACAAACTACTCTCACACTCATTCTCAATCAATATGATAATGATTTGATATCTTGGAGTAAAGCCTGGACCTGATCTGGTCCAAAACAGTCCAAGGGGGCATGGTCAGTCATGCCTTGCAACTTCAGTCCTTGTGTTTGCTGGCCTGTGTATGGAGGAATTGAAATTGATGGAGGAAAGAAAAATCTCGATAGCAGTTTCTTGTCATGAACCAGAGAAAATCTTACCCACTCTGATTTGTCGGTTCATTTGCATATGCATCGCCTCGAGCTTTGCCACCCTCTCAACACTGTCAATCGCCCCACCCACTCCACACTCTCTCTCTCTGTGAATGTCGCTATGTTTACTTACCAAAGCACTTTCACGTTCTGCAGACGGGCTAAATTCACTGTCATCATCGTATTCAATATTTTGAAGGTCTGATCCTTCAGTTTCAAATAAGTTCAACTGCTGCACGAAGCTGTAAACATGTGTTTCCTGTCTGCTTCTGACACCACCAGTCAAAGGCTGAGACACCATTGTGATCTGACTCCAAAGAAAGAACTTGCCTGGTGTAAATAATAGGTCAGTGAACACATCACGGCATTGCATAGGCAGCGTTGAAAGTTTCTGTACGATAATGAGACTGTCACATGGTACTCTTCAGTTTTCAAGACTCAGCATGATGGTGGCTCTAAAAATATACTAATGCGCGATCCGCTGTAGCGGGTGTCAGAGAGAAAGTGTGCACGGGACATCTGCTGCAGCAGACGTCAAGTGGAGTGAGTTAAAAAGTATTTTTAAAGATTTGCCTGAAAAACAGAGGCATGTGAATCACAATACAAAACATGGGTTTCCATCTCTCAGGTCTTCTTCAGGCAAGATACAAAACACTCAGGACAATGGAAATGAACAAGCAATCCAGTTTGGCGCAAGATGGGCATTCAGTGAAGTGTCAAACAAACATAAATTTGTGAATTTGGGGTACTATTTCCAAAAAAAAAAAAAGAATGTCCAAGTATTGCAAGTCTCTAAATCGGTCAACATTCTGTATGAAAGTCTAGTGATGGACATAGTTTACTGCGCATGTGTCCGTTTTGTGTTCTTGATGTTTGAAACTGACCATTGCAGTCACTTGATTATGTAAAAGCCATTTGTCATCTGGCATGCTGCCAGAGAAATTTGAAGCAAGTGCAGGTATAGCTGCACAGTCTACACAGCTGTCTGTCTCAGTTGCTAAATTGTCTACCATCCTGTACTCTTGAGTGTATTGACTTTCTTTCCCGATAAATACAATTGGCCTAGTTTTACCTGCTTAAAAGATCCCAATTTGAAACTAATGTGTTATTACTCATGTATTCTCTCTGTGTGTCTGTTGTGGGTTGTTGATGATGATAGTGGTGGTTTGGTTGTCTTCTATAAGAGGAGTGACTTGAACGTTTTCTCTTCTTCCATTCCTTGTGGTGACAGATCCTGAAAGTGGATGGCTGGGCTGTGACAAAACAAAAAACTTATCTTTTGGGGTCGGCCACCAGCATTCCCCGTGTCTGGTCATAGAGCTGTCTCTTGTTTAATGCTTTTTGTTGTTGTTCCTTTCTTTGTTTTCTGGCCATCTGTAGTCTTCCTATTCTGTCTGTAGCCATCTGTAGTTTTCCCATTCTGTCTGTAGCCATCTATAGTTTTCCCATTCTGTCATTGTAGCCATTCTGTTAGAGTTTTTCCTATTCTGTCTGGTTAAGAGCAGGCAGGCATCGGAATATTTTCGTTTTAAAATTTCCTCCTGGTATGGGTCTGCCAGGACCATAGTGGAGATGACTTGATGTATGTGTCAGTTGTTCCACATGAAAAGTATTGTGTGTCAGGCTTACTGCTCCATCTTTATTTCTCGTTCTCTGAAACATGTCAGTGAGTGGTAACCTTTTCATTACTTTTTTTTTCCTTCAGAGTTTTCACTCCTGGGATTAATTATCTAAAGCACTTTGCAAACCGGCACAGTTGCTTTTTGTTTTTTAGTAGATACGGCTTCCCCCTCCCTTTCACAAAAAAGGGGAAGGGGGGGGGGGGCTGCTGAAGTCCAAAAAATGGATTTGAAGGGGGTGGGAGAGGACACAAAGTGAATGCAGTTTGAGTTTGCAGTGCATGTGTCTGTGTTGCTGGTATTGGTGACTGACCAAAATGGTCACTTGGATGCACAGTGCATCCATATGACTTTCCTCACCCGGGTAATCTTAGCCAGTGTCATCTTGGTTTGAATTCATTTCACTCGCAGTGGAAAGGCTACTCCAGCGTCTTGAGTTGTGGTTTGACAGAGCATAGGCCACTAGGTCGTCCATGTACTGCCTTGTTTGCTGTCTGTTGTGGTCCCACTCCAGTCAGGTGGCGGTTGAACCTGTTGCGGCTCATTCTGGGCACATGGCCATTTCCAACTGCAGGAATGAAATCCGCCTGGTCAGAAGTCCACCATCTTAAAGCACAACTCTGCCCAAACAAAGTAGACTGACACCCAAACAGACAGCTCAGGAATGAGCGAGCAGTGTTAAGGTTCATTTGTGTTTCAGTGATGGAGGATGTTGGGAAGTGGGGTAATGTGCCTTTCATACTGATGTTTTTTCCCCCCCCCCTCCCCAGCCCATCTTTTTCGCTTGTTGACCTACAGTACCTGCTTTTTTTTTCCAGGGGGTTACGGCAGTGGCGGCGGTGGTGGTGGCTATGGTGGGGGTGGTTATGGTGGTGGTGGAGGTGGGGGTGGCTATGGCGGTGGAGGCGGCTATGGTCGTCGCTGATGACCTTCTCACCATTGTCATGTCACCAGTACTCTGCCATGGTGAGTGCAGTCCCCTGATCTCTGTGTGTGTGTGTGTGTGTGTGGCACAGCCCTGGGCTGGCCTGACACTGAATTCTAACCACAGCCAAGTGTCTACAGTCTGGGACTAGACCTGTTTTGTCATTCATCATGCACAAGGCTAACTTTGTGATCTTTTCTTCTTTCTTTCTTTTTTTAAAAATCCTTTTCAAAAGAATTTGTTGTAATTGAAGTTTCTCATTGTTGCAGTCTCTGTTGTTGATAGGGAGCAGAATTTTGTGTGTATGTGGATAAAATGCAAGCATTTTGACATATCACACTTTGTACTTTCTTTTTTTTTTCATATGTAATGTCTATTAGAAAATAACATGATAGAAAGATGATTGAATTGAACATGAATGGATAACTGTTAGACTTTTAGACAGTTTTGATTAACCCTTTAGCTACCATTCTCTCCCAATACCCCCACCCCCCCACTCCCTCCTGCCCTTATAGCATAACATTCCTTTCACTACCAAGTTACTTTTGTAACCTCGAACAACTGTCAGTTATACTTTTTATCATTTAAGGTTGTTTTTGTTTGTTTTAGTATGGTTGGCTTTTTTTTTTTCTTCTTTTTTTTCTGTGAAAGTAGAAGTACCCTTTGGAAAGGATAGACGTTCACTGACAACCGCAGAATCCACCTATGGAGTCGGTTCATGAGTGAAAGAGCAGGATACTATCCACAAAGGGAAGTAATAGATTCGGACTGAAACAGTTACTTCCCATGCTCATTTGCTGATGGGGATATGGGAAACGCAAAATGTCAGCATTTATACCACTGTAAAGTTTTAACGTTCCACGAAAGTATATCACAAGGATTGAGTGGACAGGCAGATTTCAGAACAAGAACCAATGGCATGAAGGAGGTGTAACTGCATGCAGACTAGTGTACATACTTCAGTCACATGTGTTGCTGCAGTGTGTGGAGCTCGCAGCTTTATCACTTGAAATGAGAATGATCAGACCAGGGAACAGGTTCTCATGGATGACAGATGCCTGACGGTCTGTTCAGGCTGTGAATGGTTCTTTTCTGCTCACTTAGTTCCGGAATGACTGGTATCTGATGTGTGGACAGTCCACGAATCCTGACCAGAAGCTTTCAGCATGTTGATGTGCAGAGGAAGAGGCAAGGTGATTGTGCTGAACTGATCCTGGGCGTGCCATCTGATGTGGATGGGAACCAGGTGGTAGCGTCCTGTAGCCACTCCCATGTTGCTGCCAAGTTCAGTCAGAAATGGTGTATGGTTAACCCTTCTGACAGGGACAAACCAACCAACAGACACATGTGAAAAATACAGCTTTGGCGGGTGTAACCAGTACTACAGATTAGCCAGGTATTGCCCACAAACCTAGCAGTGCATGTCATTCACTGGGTTTGTTTCAGTGCTGTGGATGACATGAACTGATCAGTGTGGTCACTCTCCTTTGTTCCAAGACTCCCAAGTGTACTCCCTAGCTTCTTGATTGTGGTGCACAGTGGCACTGAAGCTTCAGATGAGTTCAGACACTCCCTTGCCGTCGCAGCAGATTTCTGAATGGGCATCATCAGTTCATTAGAGCCTGGGTGACTACATCGTTCATAGTGGTGTGTGGTCAGTACTCCCTTACCACTGGTCATCATACACATGCTTGATGTGAAACACACACACACACACACCCTTTTTTTTTTGTGTTTGTTTTTTTTGTTTTCTTTCCTTTCTTTCAAGAGGCCAGTTAAAGCAGTTTGTGAATGACAGCGGCAGCCACGGTAATGTTTCTGCTCAGTCGTGCCCTTATGTCCCCCACAGGGCGAATTGGTCATGAAGTGAATGAGAGATAAACAGTAGTCAGAAGTTTACTCTTCTTGGGTATACCATGAAGCCTTTTTATTTTTTTTTCCTTACAGCTCATGGTAATAGATGAAGCACAGACTTCAAAATTTGGAGAAGAATTAATACTATCTTGTTCTAAATGCAGTGTTATGGACCAGTGATTATTTTCAGTTAAATGTGTACGGATGAAACTGAATGTTATGGACTTCTTTGTTCTTTTTCTGACTTTGTTTGGTTCCTCCTTTGTTTTCCCATGTACTTAAATGAAAAAAAAAAAAACTTCACTAGAGTTATGTCATTTATCATGAAACCAGTGTATATTGATATTTCTAAATTTTCATTTATCGTGAAACCAGTGTGTGTGTGTGTGTATATATATATATGGATTTTTCTGAATTCTGCTTTCCAAATTCATCAGGTGAGTTTTATTGGAATTGATGAGTGTTGGAGGGGGTTGGGAAGGGAGAGGAGGTAATGAGTATGGGAGGGAGTTGAAGGGTGGTGGGTAAGGCGGAGTTCTGTAGGCTTTGTTCTGCGGGCTTTATGGAATGGCAGTGGGACTTGTTTTGCTGTGATAGCCGTGTCAGTGTGGGGGTACATACTGGTATCTCTAACGTATGAATATAAATAGTCTTTGTTATGGTAACTAGTTATTGTGTATTCTAATATGTATTGGTATATGTGCGGTACTGGTCATTGACTAACGACAGTGTGTTTGCTGCTATTGTTGTGTAGGAGGGACGATGAGGGCGAAAACGTATGTACCCACAGCAAGAACCTAAGGCCAGTTAGCAGCAGCTCCCTAAATTGTCTGACAGGCTAGTCCCCCAGGCAGGGCAGGGCAGGGCAGGCAGGCAGGCCAGGCAGCACCCACCCCGTCCTGTCCTAGACTACACTCCGTTAGACCGCCAGGCTCCCTGCCACAGCACCTAGACCACCAGGGTCCCCCACACCATCAGCTAGACCAACCGAGTATCCCCTCTCCGCGCTGTGATTAAACCGCCAGACTGTATGCTGACAGGGAGGGCGGCCTGATGTGGCCCTGTAGACACCGTTAACGCTGACCTTTCCAAAGACACTCTGATGAACTTTAAGGACACTCTGCTTCCCGTTTTGTTGGCACCGCTCCGGGCATGATGTTTTAGTTGCACATCGGTTGGCTGGTTCTGTGCTCAGACATCGCTTTTTCTCTGTCCCTGATCAGCACTCCTCTTCCATGGACTGTGACAATTCTGACTTCATCCAGAAGTCGATAAGGATTAGGTCCACCACTGAACTGGTTAAGGTGCAAGCCTCACTGTTTCCCCAAGCTGCAGTGGAAAGTAGAAATGTGGAGAGTCTTGGCGTGGTGGTTGGAGCTAGATCCAGGCAGCTAAGGCAGGGTGGATCGATGATCGTCCCTGGCAGAATACTGTTGTCAGACATCCCCTGAGAGATCATGCTTGTCTTTTGTCTCCATGTTGTCACATGTATTGGCTCATAGTTCATTGGGATGGACAATAAACATAAAGATGACTCTAACATGATATGCAAGTTTTCAACTTTTTTCCCCCCTATCTCTTGACTCTCATTTGTATGTGTATTTCTGTATGTAAGTTTTCCTTTTTTTTACTTTTGGAGGAAAGGCTGGGAAAGGGAACACAAGGATTCAGTTGAAGCATTGAAAACAGATGGTTCTGGTAACATCCAGTCTCGAGCCTGTCCTTGGGGTTGGCTGGATTGGCAGTCCTTGTAGCCTAACAAACTCCAGTTCCAGAACACCGGTATTTTGGATCCAACAGTGACATCCAAAAAATTTTTTCTGAGTAGAGAACTTGACCATAGTAGATGCCCTAATTTTCAAAAAGAGAAAAAAAAAGAAAAGGAAGAAGGGAGGAAGAGCTGTACTTGAGCTAAACAACTGTAGTGACATTCAAACTCTGTTCTCAGTCTCCTCATCCCAAACCTTTCTTCCATTTTGTGTGCATAATCAAGTGTTCTAGACATACATTCATTCCTGTCTCTGTCTGCCGTTACTCGGTTAAGCTCGGTACACTTACTCACACAATTACACTCTCTCGGGCATCTTCACACAGGGTCCATTTGCTAAGTACGATTTAATTGATAGGCACGCTTGTATTCCTGTCCTTGCAAATAATGAAAATACTGGCAGTTTTCTTGCTCAACTCACATGTGAAAGATATGCTGCAGAGGGTACTGCATATGGAGAATGGATACAGTCAAACCGCTAGCACTGAGTTGGCATTTTGTCAGGGGAGGGGGCAAATGTATGACGTGCTTGTCAACTTTCAGGGTTGCAAATCTTTAGGAAATCTGAATCGAGAAAAAATTGAACGTCTTCAGAGAGGCAAGGCAGGGCTTGCACGCTCTTTGGATCAGTGGATTTTGTTTGGATACCTTCTGGTTCCTCTATATTTCTCACACTTACCTGTGCAAAACACATGCTATATCCCTCCAATGCATGGAACATCTCCATGTTATTAGGATAAATAAAGAAAAGGGGAGCAGGGAGCTAACCATCTTCCTTGAGTAGTTACCCTAAAGAGTAATGGCCCTTTGTGAGTTCACTTCATGGTTCCTCCTACTGATTGTTTAGTTCAGTTTCCTCCCTTTTCCAGGGGAAGAGGCAGGCCTCCCAGTGTTTCCAGTGCTCTGATCCTCTGCGGCAGGCTTCTGAGATTGCTGTGACTTTGGATTGCTTTCACTTTTCACAAGAGATGATTTTGTCCAAAAATGTCCACACATTGTGCTTTGCTGCCGCCTCTCTCCAGCATTCGGCTCTGGCCTCTCTCTCGTCACCTTCAAGCCCTTTGCTTCACTTCATTTGAATGTTTCGACACTGCAAGAGCTAGTCCAGCACAACTTGACAGTTTTATTAGTTTTATATCCATGTAGACACCTGGCTAGACCAGGGCAGTATCTGGTTTCGAGATGTGGAGGCGTGCCAGCATCTGTCCTGTGCCCGCTGCACTGTGCAGGTGACCCTTCAGCACCTTAAGAAAGTGATGGAGAGCTGACAGGGAAGGTGTGTTGGTCAGGGATATGCATCAGTCCTGTCTCCCAGCCAGGCTCAGGGTGTGACCGTTCCCCTGTGGGAGGAGGTTCACCAGAAGAGCCTGCTACCCAGGGGCAAGCTCTGGTGAACACTAGCTAGACGTCCAAGTCATCCTCCAGTGCTGACCAGTTCCTGCAAGATGCAGGTGTGTTCGGTGAGGTTGCTGGATAACGTTGATGAATTATGTGATGGGGATGATGATGGTGATTTCAGAACTTTGGTTCTAAATGTAGAAGTTTCACTCATGAGAGAACAATGGTTTCCAATGTCTGGTCTGTCATTCAGTGACGCCCCTTTTTTTTCCTTTGTTTGAAATGACTAGGTTGGCTGGGCCATAAGCAACATTACCATTACCTGGTGACACTGTTCCCATTCTCTGTTCTGCCCTCTTCTTACTTGTCCCCTTCTCCTCTTCCTCCTCAGGAAATGCATATGAAGTCGTATGTCTTTGAAGTTATCTTTTCTGAGAAAGTTTCTAAGTATTCAGGCATGCAGGAGAATACTGCAATTACATATTGCGTTTAAATGAGACTGTTGCCAGTTCCTGTTCTTGCCATTTTTCTAGTATCCCTCAGTCAGGTCATTTACAGGGAACAGTTGTGCTTCACCATGGAGACTAGCTTGACTTTTCTGGTGGAGTTTCCACATTTCTGTCCACCAAAGTGGTCCTACTTGCAGTTGATCCTTCTCAGCATGTGTGTTGTTCAGCCAGTCATTTCTCTCATATTGCCTGTCTACATTGTCCTGTCTGTGTCCTGTGCATCCTTAGAAAGGGGACTCTCTGTGAGGAGGATTCCCTTTGGAGGGTTTTTGCCTTGCCGAAGGTTTGGCCGCTGTGGTGTCTGCTGGGCTTTGTGTTCACCTGCAGCTGGTCTTCTTGTCTCTTTTTGGCTTGGAGAGACCGTCTGTTGGACTCATTCCGTTCTTCAGTCTATCTTAATACAACAATGAGGCAGTCCCCTTTTGGGGGCCTTCTTTCAGTGAGACGTCATCACAGGTCTCTGATCAAGGTTTGTTAGATGAAGTTTCCTCGACCATTTCCAGCTGGGCATCTTGTCTCCCCTTTCCCTACGCTGTGTTGAAGACAGCAGTCAGTCGAGTTCAAGCCTTATTTCCTGTTCAAGGACCCATTCCTGCTCCTCCAGGAGGGTCGGTCCTGAGGTCCAGGTGAGCAGTTAGGTCTCTTTTTGTTCTCTGGAATGGATTCCAAGGGATCATCTGTGGGCCTTTTTCTTTATGGAGCAGCCCTCCATTTGGATTGTAGGTTCTTTCAGTGATCCAGGAAGGCCCAGGGTTTCCTTTGTCTCCCCTCCGTCTCTGACGTCAGCCCCAGTGTGGACCAATGGTCCGTTAGGTCCAGTGTGGACCAATGATCCGTCAGGTCAGTGTGACCATGGTCGTTAGGTACAGTGTGGACCAATGACTGTCAGTCCAGTGTGGACAATGGTCCGCAGGTCCAGTGAAGGCTACTTTCCTTGTCGTAGATATGGATTCCCTCATTGACAGGGGTGAGGTCTCAGAGGGGATTGTTCCATTTTCCTTGCATTTTTTGCCATTTTTTCTGGGTCCAAAGTAAAATGGCAGATGGAGGCCTGTGATCAACTTCAGCAGGCTGCGTCTTGTGTCTCCAGGGTTCACCATGGAGACCATCTGAGGGCTACCTGCACCATTCTTTAGGAGATTTTGCCATAAGTCTTGCTGCTTTGGACACATACATCCATATTCCTGTTCTCCACTCTGTCCTGCAGTACCTCCTCCTTAGGCTTCAGGGAAGATCCTTATCTCCAGGACTGACCCATTTGGTCCATCTCACAGCCTTAGAATGTTACTCAGGTGATGGACGGTCTGTGTAAAAGTCGGAACCAGTTCATGGCCATCAAACTTCCTCAAAGAGCTTCTCTTGAAGAAGCAGGCCCCAGAGATCTTGTCCAGGGATCTTTCAATTATCAAGCGTACCCTGGGCTTTGGGGGCTTTCTTGTGAACCTTGAGAAGTCTGTCAGGTTCACCACACAGGATTTCGACCATCAGGGAACGTTCTTTCTGATGAATGGAAACCTTTGTCTTCTACATGCCAGGGCTGAAAAGTCTCCGTCTTGTCCTCCAGTGCCTCCTCCATTCTCAGTCTGTGTCCTCTCACAGCCTTCAGACCTTGTGTGGACTGGTTTCTGCAGAACTCGTCTCACTTCGCAGCTTCATCTCCACCCTTGCAAAGGGCTCGGAGAGACTAGGGATCAGTTGTACGTCTGAACGTTCTGCGTTTCATGTTCCAGACTTTGTGTCGGCTCTCCTTTTGACACTTGGGTCCAGGCTTGGGATACTGATATCTGTCATTCTTTTGTGGGTTCGTTGACTTCCTCTGTAAGGAAGTGTGCTTCCCACCATCCTTTGTGATCATCTGGTATTTGGACAGGCAAGTAGCAAAGAGGAATTTTACTGCTAAAAGTATTTTTATGACTATTTACCAGTCTAAACACTCTCCCATCTTTCAGCTTTGCTAGGAAAAAAAATGTGAAAAGTAGACTGTTTTTGGGATAGAGTCATGAAAACTCACCAAGGGTGATCACTCTTTCAGGCAGATTGGTTAAGGAGGCATGGCTAGCTCTGCTCTCCCTTTTTTTTTTCTTTATGTCATCTTGGTAATATGCCAGTGTTTCATGCGAAGTAGGGATAAGGTCTTTTTTTTTTTACAGGTAAGTTTATTATAAAACAATTTTTAGTAGTAAAATTCCAATTTGGAAAAGCGATATTTTTATTTTTGGTTCATCATCTTTTCATGTTTCAGTTTGTAAATCCTAATTGAAAACAGAATGAATGGTCGGGGGGGAAAATTGTTGGTGGACTCTACCATCGTGTAGTAAATCTTAGTTGCAGATCTTGAAAACTAGGTCGCGGTTTCCATCATCAGTCAGAAGATTGCAAAAAGTATTGAAAACTGGGTGGAAAAAAATGTTCTTGTCAACCCCTGGCAGGATAGTGGATTGTGTGAAAAAGGGAAAAAAGAATTTGTCAGCAAAAACTGTCAACGTCTTAAAGCGTTCAGGCAGACACCATATCGTTGGAAATGTAAAGGGTTGAGTGAACTTAAGCGACTATGGACTGGTGCACAAACTTGTACCATTCATGTGGGGCGGGGCCAGCCGGGGAGGTAAACACTTGATGACTATGGGGACCATCCACAACCCAGTGCTTTAACCGAGAGTGCCTTTAACCGTCAGCTGACCGCAATAAAATGCTTTCCAGTGCCTATGGCCGTCCACTGACGTCATGCATTTTTCTTGAATTTTCTTCGTTACTATTTCTATCAACGGACTTAATATGTGTGCGTAGTAAGCTTATAGTCTGTAGTATTAAATGATATGTAAATGACCACACGTGAGGAAATGCCATTTATTCATCACTGACTGGATACCTTTAGCACTTGTTCGCTTGCAAAGATGGCGGCGCACCTTCGACAAGCGCTAGCTGGACCAAATCACGTATTTACACACTGAGAGGCTTGCTAATGATTTTTGACAAAGCAATAATCTTTTATTCAACAACTCACTCGAGCATGAAGGTGAGATGATAGTGATGGATGCCAACGTATCGTCAGTATTGTGTCGGGCTGTGTGACTCATGTGTGTTCAGCTGACTGGTTTGCCACGTCGAACGAGCTCGCCTAGTGTGTACTCTGCATGCGTGCAGTGGTCAGTGACGTGGTAGTCAGCGTGAGAGGGAGCGCGCTGCTCGCGCGCGGCAAGGGCAAGGGAAAGGTAGGAAGTGAGCAGTGAAAGAGAGGTTTGAAGTCCAGCAAGGGGCGTGTGGGAGAGGGGCGTGGTCTGGACTTGACCTGTCTGCATAGAGTGTGGCGTCTTGATAGACTTCTAATTTTAACTTTCATTTACAGTGTAGTGTGACAATCAAACTTTATTTTCAACTTTTTGCTTTGTGTTCTTTTTTGGATGTGAATGATAGTTGTAATACATTGCTTTTGATCGTGCAAAAAATTATCAAATCTAATTGTCTAAATATTTTTATTATCAAAATAAAACAAAGAAGCCAGATTCAAAATCTTCATTCAATTTCCTTCAAAAATCATATATATTTCATTGTTATATCTTTTGTAGTTTCTGAGCTAGAATTTTTTGTTAATTATTACCCCAAATCATTAGATTTCCCTGGCACTGGGAAAGCCTTTGTTTGTAACATTTTCAAGCAGCTTCAAGCAGCGAACGGGTTAAGGGGCCACCATCACAACTTGCAATGTAAACTGCGAGCAGCCATTGGAACTATACCAAGACTCTTAGACCAGGGATGTTGTACACTGTTTGCTGTACTACTAAATGGATCTAGTATTCTGTTGGTGTATATGAGCTGTCACTCTTTCATATTTTGTGTAACATCCTGTGTAACAATGATTGAAAACCGGATATTTTAGCTTTTTTGGTTTGTTTCCTTTTCCGTAAACAGTAACTGTAGCTGGTAATCATCATGCAAAGACTCAGTAATGTTTTGTTTTGCATTTTTCTTTTCTTTTTTTCTTAATGTGGTTTTAGAGACAAAACACTTATATGAGTTCTTTACATATCTGTAAGAAGTTAGCTGAAATAGTTTCAAGATAGCCTCTTGTTTTGTGATGATTTTCAGAAGATTAGTCATCATTCCATTTTCATAATTGCTAGATGATCATACTCCATTTTAAAATTGCTTGATGGCCTTAATTCCATTTTCAGAATTACTAGGTGGCCATGATTTTCCATTTTCAGAATTACTAGATGGCCATTATGCCACTTTCAGAACTGCTAGATGGCAATGATTCAGTTCTCAGAATTGCCAGGTGACCATAATCAAATTTTCAGAACTACTAGATGTCCATTATTCAGTTTTCAGAAATGCTAAATGGCCATGATATAACTCGGTTTCGTAGCTGAAGGGATTGCCACAGTTCAGTGCAAGGACCAGGGGCTCTTTCCCTCTGGTGTTCCTGAAGGTAACGCTCCCATGATGCACCAGGCATGGCAGTTCCAACTGTCGGGCTGCAAAATGGTACACTGCACTAGCAACCATGAAAATCAGATTTGATGAATAGATTAAAGTTGGCCCGTAAAGAAGAAACAGTCTTGTGCCGTTTGCATACAGGCCACTCCTTTTACACCTACTTGTATCTTTGAAAAGGTGGAGAAACTCCGTGGTGCATTCCACGTCATTTACTATTCACAGTGAAACATGTTCTTTTAGAGTGTTAGGATTTGCATGATGTGAGACAGAAACATTTTACAGCAGACTCCATGAAAACCTTGTTCAGAGATGCCCATCTGATGTGATCTTTGAGTTTCTAAAAGAGATCAACATTTTTCATCCGATCTAAAATTTTACAGAGGAAAGATTTTTAGCGAAGTTTCCGGAGTGTTTTTAGAAGGTTTTTGTTTTAAAGGGATGTGTGAATTAGTTTTTTTTTTGTTTTTGCTTTTTTATTTTTGAATGAGTTGTGGGTTGACTGGTGCTGTGACAGCCCTGTTATAGTCCTTTGCAGTCAGCTGGGCTATAAGCAACATTACCTGACCTAAACTCTGAATCGCTTTGAAATAACGATACACTTTCACACTCCACCCATTCAGTCTCTCACTTTTGACCGGTTCTGTTTTTTGTTTTTGTCTCTTAATTAGTCCTGTATTTCATCTTGAATCTGTCATCTGATATATTGTATGTTTCTACCTGAAAAACATCCATCTTTCTTTATTCTGTTCACAGCTTTTACATATTAGGTCATTCAGTGATCTTTTTTTTCAAAGCTTTGTTTATATATTGACCTTTTAATTAATTTTTTGTGTATAATAACACACATCAACTTTTTTCTGTTTGTGTCTTTTTTTCTTTTTTTTTTTAGCGGAAGACTTGGGATGAATTGAGTAGTTGGTACTGTCCTTTGAAAAACAGACAAACCTAAATCATTTAATATCTTCTATATGTTTTGTTTTTTTTAATGTTTTAAGACAAAATATTTTTGTTTGATGCAAATATGTAGGGATGCATTAGTGTTGCATTAACCTGTGTTGTTCGGGTCGTAACATCTGTATTTGACGTGTAACCCCACAGTTACATCATTGAAAACGCAGAAACATGTGAGAGAGTTGAAATGTATGTAGGGAGTATGCATCTGTCGTGCCAGCATGAGCCTACAAAGTTGGTACGTTTGGAGAAGCCCATTTGTCCATGCAGGCGCCAGCCAGCCACTGTACTGCTGCTAAAAAGTCGAGGGCCACAGAGTTCTAGGGGACATGCTGGAGGCATGTCTGTTTCGGTCCCCCATTGCTGGCACGTTTTAGCAAGAATCATGCTGAACAGAGGTGGGGCAGCGTAAACATGGGACACTGTTTGCTCATGTATTGCC
The DNA here is from genome assembly GCA_033310375.1 of Conus canariensis. NCBI lineage: Eukaryota > Metazoa > Mollusca > Gastropoda > Neogastropoda > Conidae > Conus > Conus canariensis. The sequence goes on from CM065745.1 coordinate 38,014,190, forward strand.
TTTTATCAATGTTATGACTTGTTAGCTAAACTGGTTCAGACATTGTAAAAGAACAAAAAATGCAGTTTTCCAGGTTTTGGTTCTTTGGGATCTGAACAAAGGTCTTATAAGCACATAAGAGAAGGAGGGGTCACATGCATAGCTCATGGTCTTCAGCGTCCTTGTTGTCAATCAGTTTCCTGTGTTGAAGTTTATACTCTTCTTTTTTTCTTCTTCTTCTTTTCTCTTTTTTTTTTTTCCCTCACATCTTTTTATTTGGAATTGCTGAGTATGAAAACTGGTCCTTGGCTTTTTATCAGTGGTATGTGTGTGTGTCACAATAATTTGAAAATCAAAAAAGGGAAAGAAAGAAACTGAGTTAAAAGTTACTTTCATTAATTAGGATTTTTTTTTTCCACCTCGGGGGGGGGGGAGGAGGGGGGGGGGGGGGTAAGAAAGAAAACGGGAGTGAAGAAACTGCAGTCGTTAGAAGTGTGTGTTTTTTTGTTTTAAGTATCAGTCAGTCTAAAATGACTAAAACGATTAGAAATTCTGTTTCACATCCATGTTTTTGGCCTTTTCTCTATCTGAAGTGTTAAGGTGACTGCTGATGTGGCAAAATAGACGTGTTCCAGTAAAAAGTCAGGGGAAGGTAAGGCATGTCTTTCCATTGCAGAGTTAGCTTTTCTCAGTTCATGGGCCAAACAAATGGATCTAGAGAGTCAAATATTTTATTTGAAGCACAGGATCACAACAACAACAAAAAATCAAGAAAACTACATCACATACTCGCTATTTAACACCAGGGTTTTGTAATCTCTTTATTCTCTCTGAACTGAATTATCACTGCTCATATCGAGCTTTAACACAGATTACCTCCCTTTTAGATGACCAAACATCATACATTTTGCTTCTATGAATCAGGTATTCATTCAAAAGCAGCTGCAAACTCACCATTCAAGTTATCGTATATAATGTTTGATTTTTCTTGTGGTGAAAGCAGGAAAAGCTCTTGAGCTATGTACATCCCATTACCTTTGTCTTCGAACGCCACCACGGCAGCTCATTGTGTAAAGTCGCCTGCCACACACCACACCCCTCTCTCCCTTTCTTTTTTTTATTTTTTTATCTTTCACGCCACAAAGTTATAACCAAAACAGGAAGAGAACAATTAATGGATCCAAGTCAGAATTGAACAACGCATCTTTCTGGGATTGGGGGGGGGGGGGGGGGGATTTTTACTTTAAAAATATCTTGAATCGGTGAAATACAGTTTTTAAAAAAGACCATGTGAGCAGCCTGTAGTTTGACGGTTGTGTCTGCTAGCTTCTATCTTGCCAGCTATGAAGAAGGAAGAGGAAGGAAGCAAGGAGCTAGTTATCTTGAGAAGGGCCCAAAGCAGGGAGCCGCTAGCAGCAGGAGCAGCGTCAATATTTGAACCAGCTAGCCAGGGACCGTACCTGTTTGGAAGGAAGGAAGGAAGGAGTAAGGTTAGCAGGGCTACCTCAGTATAGCATCCTGTTAAGGCTGAGAGTGCAGGTAAGGACTTAACCTTGTTTCCTATATAGTTAACTGAGCGCTCAGTGTGTGTATGAATGTGTTCTGTGGAATTGTGTATCGCTAGTAACCGATCAAGGAGTAAATTTTCTTTTTTTTTTTCCTTCTGTTTTTTTTTTTTTTTAGCTACGAACAGTTTTTAGATTTTGTTTGTTTGTATGTGTTTGTCTTTCAAAGCTGCCTGACATGGGTATCTATGGTAGGAAATTAATCGACAGAAACGGAGGAAAACAGATGAGGGAAAAGGAATCTCAGATTTCATCAAATAATCGACAGAAACAGGAAAACAGATGAGGGAAAAGGAGTCGGTGATTTCATCAAATAATTGACAGAAACGGGGGACAGTAGATGAGGGAAAGAGAGTGTGAAATTTGGGAAAAGGAGTGGGTGATATAATCATTTGAGCTCATTGGCGATTTATTCCAGTTCTTTCCTGGCTTTGTATTTCAGCCTGACCTCAGCGCTGACATTTTCCAGTCTGATTAATCTAGTACCCAGGGTATTCCACATCCTCTTTACCTGTAAGTATCAACTGTTTAGATATGCTGATAGCAGTGTTGATTGTAGAGCGCAGGAATCTGGCTGTATATGTTTACTGTCAGTATAAATGGAATCGGAGCATGCCCTTTTGCCGGCAGGATACGTAAAAATTCCAAGTTTGAGAGTGGCCGTAGGGAGACCGGGCTAGGTGAACATCAGAAAGCGTGATCATGCAATGGCTTCGTTCACTGAAAGTGATGGAACATTGCCTGCAGCTCTGCATTTGTCCAGACTTGATCTATGTAGACATTTCTGACGGACCCGACCGTTTTATCCTGCGGTCTGGTGACTCATGAAAGGAGTGTTGTTCAGTTTTTGCTCTCACTAGCACATCTACAGCAGAGGAACTGAAGGGAGGCCGAAGGAAACACAGATGCTGTGAGGAGAAAGACGATGTAGAGAAGAACATGCAGCACCTGCAGACAGGCATGAGGCTGTGCTGAACGCCTTGAAGAGGTCTGCCTGGTGAACACCAGACCCCAGCCAGGATTCCAGGGCAAGACAGAGAAGAGGATGTTCCCACTATCGCGGGAAGTCCAGTCATCTAAATCTGGGGATCATGTTGATGAAAGGAATCAACAGATGGCCCCAGAATCTTAGCCTGGTTTGCAGACTTTCACAAACTGTCATTACCAGCTGTGAAGAAAAACACAGGAACCGTTTCCAAGTAGGTGGTGCATTGTCAGGAGACCAAACCCTGGCCTGACCTGATCCCCTTCTGTGATAATGAGGGGGCAGTAGGGTCCCTGTTTGTTGTAGATTATGGAATCAACATAGAGATAGATACACCACACAGAGACGGTCCCTGTTTCTTGTAGATCCTGGAATGAACATAGAGATACATAACCACAGAGTCCCTGTTTGTTGTACATCCTGGAATACACATAGAGATACATACACCACAGTGACATGGTTCTTGTTTGTTGTAGATCCTAGAATCAACATAGAGACAGATGCACCACAGAGAGAGACTCCCCGTTTGTTGCAGATCCTAGAATCAACATAGAGACAGATGCACCACAGAGAGAGACTCCCCGTTTGTTGCAGATCCTAGAATCAACATAGAGATAGATGCACCACAGAGAGAGACTCCCTGTTTGTTGTAGATCCTAGAATCAACATAGAGACAGATGCACCACAGAGAGAAGCTCCCTGTTTGTTGTAGATCCTAGAATCAACATAGAGATAGATGCACCACAGAGAGAGACTCCCCGTTTGTTGTAGATCCTAGAATCAACATAGAGATAGATGCACCACAGAGAGAGACTCCCTGTTTGTTGTAGATCCTAGAATCAACATAGAGATAGATGCACCACAGAGAGAGACTCCCTGTTTGTTGTAGATCCTAGAATCAACATAGAGACAGATGCACCACAGAGAGAGGGTGCCTGTTGTAGTTCCTAAAATCAACATAGAGATGGATACACCACAGAAAGAGGGCCCTGTTGTGGATTCTGGAATCAACACAGAGATAGATGAACCAGAGGGAAGACACGTGTCATGGTATGTCTTTTGAAACTGTACAGTAGTGAATGACAAAAAGCACACAAAAAGGAAAAAACCAAATTATGACTTGTCATGACAGTCAAGGGAACAATAACCCAAATATTTGACTTTTTTCCCTTTCAGTCTAGCCTTGGGAAGGGTAGGGGAGGGGAGGGATTCAATCTCTACTTGCAAGAGGAGTGACTGGGCCAGGTCAGGGTGATAGTGAAGGGACAGGGTCAGGCAGCTTTGGGCAGACGCAAAGCAGGCTAGCATGACCAAGTTACTGACCCCTGATGTTGATGGGCCCTTGCAGTCTGCCGGAGAGCCGGCCGGCCTGACATCTGTTGGAGCACCCAGAGAACAGTGGCCTGTGGGCGGCCGCCAGAGAAGCAGACTGTGAGGAGGTAAGGTGCAGTGACTGTGTGGTTGAAGGGTTTTCAGGACTGTCCATGCTGGCTCGGTGATGACCCAATACTGAACCTGACAGGGACAGTCTGGCACTGTGCGTTATCCCCTTCATGGTTCTTTCTTGTAGGCCCATGCTCTGCCCTCTTCCCACAGTACCCTCTCTGTCCTGCTCCCTCTTTCCCTTACTCTCTGTGTTGATGGGTGGACTGTATTGGTTATGAAGATGTTGGGGAAAGACAGTGTGTATCTGAACATGGGGAAAAAATTTTTGAATATCTTTCATATTGAATCCACTTTACTTTTTCCTGCTCACTCTTTCCCCTACTCTCTGTGTTGATGGGTGGACTGTATTGGTTATGAAGATGTTGGGGAAAGACAGTGTGTATCTGAACGTGGGGAAAACATTTTTGAATATCTTTAATATTGAATCCACTTTACTTTTTACTTTTTCCTGCTGCTCTTTCCCCTACTCTCTGTGTTGATGGGTGGACTGTATTGGTTATGAAGATGTTGGGGAAAGACCGTGTATATCTGAACGTGGGGAAATTTTTTTGAATATCTTTAATATTGAATCCACTTTGCTTTTATGTTTGGATGTGTGCTTAAAGTATATATATCAGAAGTGAAATTTCCAATCAGCTACGTTTGAACACATCAATCAAAAGAACTGGGACGAAACATTTAAAACAACCAGTCTTTTTTTTTTTTTTTTGTAAGATGAGAAACCTTAAAAGGAAAAAAAACCTGTCAAACACAATAATCATGAAAGTTTCAGGAGAAATCTTTAATGTGTGGGCCTCTGAAGTGTGCATTGCAGATTGTTTGAAGTGGGCAGATGACTGAGGAGGGGCAGGGAGGGAAGCAGTGGTTATGTCACTATGAAAATAAACCAGGATGTGCTACCTTAAGTTGTTTGTCAGGTTATCCAACACTGTGTTTGCACACAGGCCACTCCTTTTACACCCTTCCTATCTTTTAAAAGGTGAAGAAGCTCCATGGTGCATTACATGTCATTTACTATTCACAGTGAAACATGTTTGTTTTTTTTTAGAGTGTTGGGACTTGCATGATGTGAGACATAAACACTTTACAGCAGACTCCATGAAAACCTTGTTCAGAGATGTCCCACCTGATGTGATCTTTGAGTTTCTGAAAGAGATCAACATTTTCAGAAGATCTAAGATTTTACAGAAGAAAGATGTTTAACAAAATTTCAGCTGTTTTTAGATGTATTCTGTGTAAGTGAATGACTTTTTTGTTTGTTTGTTTGTTTTTTAATGACTTGTGAGTTGACTTCAACGTGGTCTAGTTGCAAAGCGAGAGGACTGCAGGCGGAAATCTAAACAAATCTTAAATAAATGTTAGTGAACCGCCCAGAGAACGTGGACAAACGAGTCACAAGACGAAACACAACGCGTTTCGACCTCTTAGGTCTTCATCAGGTGAGACATTAACGAATAAAACAATGAAAATTCACTTAGCGAATTCGTTAATGTCTCACCTGATGAAGACCTAAGAGGTCGAAACGCGTTGTGTTTCGTCTTGTGACTCGTTTGTCCACGTTCTCTGGGCGGTTCGCTAACATTTATTTAAGATTCAACGTGGTGACAATTTTTTGGGTTTTTTTAATGACTTGTGAATTGACTTAACGCGGTGACAGCCCCGAGATGGCCCTTTGCGGTCATCCAAGCTGTAAACAACATTACCTACTGTACCTGCATAGTGTATGTGATGTTGCCTGCAGGGAGAATGCGAAGCAGACCACGAGGGACATGAGAAGATGACGATGATGGCGCCAACGATGGTTGCTGCTGCTTTCCACCGCTCTGGAACAGGAGCAGGGAGAACAGTCTGCAGGCCGGGCAGTGCTGTCCCTTCTCTCCGCTCCACCTGAACATGGTGCACTGGACCCAGAGCCCGGCGACCTGCCGCAGGTGTGTATGTCATGGGACCAGAACGACGGCGGAACCGAGGCTGGGCAGCCACAGTGGATGTTGGGGAGGAGACAGAGGGGAGGAAATCTGATTTGTGTGGCTCTTCAAGCAGCCAACAGGAACTGTGCTATATGTCAAATTTCTGTCCTGGCCGTCAGAAAGCTGTTAAACGATGCACTTTATTTGGTACCCAGAACTAGGATTTATGATACTCATGCCTGAATTATGCTATTTGAAAAGAGAATTCCCCCCCCCCCCCCCCCCCCCCTCCCCGACCATTATTGTCATAGGTAAATGGCTTTCTTAGTACTAGCAACGTGTCTAAGAATATGACCTGGTGAATTTTGCTTATCTGTGTTACACATACACCTTTTGGGAAAATCCATACAAAATCAGGTCGTCAAGTGGCTCCCTAAGGCTGTAAAAACTAGACTGGGATTCTGTGTGACATGATGCTGCAGCTGGACTAAGCATCAAAGTTACACACACTCACACACAGACACAGACACACGTTTTATTTTTATGCTTATCCCACAGATAGTCCAGCCAAAGCACCAACAGTGACTAGCCGTGAGAAGAGTCTTGACCCCTCCCCCAGCTTTGTGCCAGGGTCGTACGCTGTAGGCCAGGCCGCTGTCAGTGGTTGGATGGATGACTTGTTGTGTGCTTTGCTCAAAGACGCGCCATCTGCTCACTGGTCCCAGTTAGAGCATGTTAACTCGCAAAACAAGGAGGTGACAACTTGTAGCTGGGATCTGATTGGCTGTTAGAACAAAGTCTCCAGACTTTTGACTGGTCAGGGTTTTGACAGTGCTGTGTGTTCACACTGAGCAAAGTAGAGCGACTAGTAGAACTCTACCGCAGAGAAGGAAAGTGCACACTTGGCAAAGCCAGGCTAGGGCTTGGGCTGCTATGCACAGGGCTGGTTTGTTGTGGGTTGTTATGGAAGGAGGGGAAGTGGTGTGGATGTCAGCGGAGTGACAGCTGAGCCACCTGATGGAGGACGGTCCTCTGGCCACTGTCCACAAGTTGTGTCTGTAAGTTCAGCCCACGAGGGGTTAGGTAGTTAGCAGCAGGGTGTTCTGTTGGGGACTGGGATGGGGAGAACGGGAGATGGATCATTTATAAGAGAATGGCATTGGTGATCGCTTAAGATTCTTTGTGCCATGGATTGCCAGGCCTTCATCAGCTGCACAGGGAGATGAGCCACTGTAGGATTTGTATCATTCCCAAACATTTCTACATGATTGCAGCATAAAGGAGAAGAAGGGAGTTGGGAGGAAGAGCCTTGGAGACTGTGCAGGAGAAGACATTGAGGAAGAGAAGAGAAAGAGAAGGAAAAAGGACTGCAGATCGCACATTCACACACACCCCTCCCCCGTCTCCTTCCGTACTGCTGTCACCTACAGGGGCACTCCTAAACTCACACATGCAAGCAGTCTGTCCTCAGAGAGACAGGTTGGGGGGGGGGGGGGGGGGGGGGGGGATGGAAGATAGGTGGGAGGTTGTCTGTGGGGGAAGGGGTGGGAGGTTGTCTGTGGGGGAGGGGTGGGAGGTTGTCTGTGGGGGAGGGGGTGGGAGGTTGTCTGTGGGGGAGGGGGTGGGAGGTTGTCTGTGGGGGAGGGGGTGGGAGGTTGTCTGTGGGGGAGGGGGAGGGCAATGAAAGTGTGGAAGACCTGTGCTTTTTGTGAGGGCTTTAATTGTCTGGAGCACCACCAATGGGAGATGGACGGATCATTCTGGAGAGAAGACCAAAACAGGAATTTGGATAGGGAGGGGAGTTCTTCTACCCCCGTCTGATAGACAGCGGTACCAACTGAGTTGTGTTCATATTTGCTCTTCGAAATTTCAGTTTATGTCAGTCCGCTCAGTGGGGAAAAAATGTGTGTCCTTTGTGGTACATTTGAGGAGGGTAGTCTTGTCAACGCCTATCAAGCCTGGTGATGTGACTACGTGAAACTGGTTGGTCTGTGTGTGTGTGTGTGCGTGTTGTTGAAAATGGACAGATCATGATGTCTGTGCCATAACAGTTCTGACAGACCGATCTGTGTGTGTGCATGAATGTTGGAAGAATCCCTGGTAAAGTAGGGATGTGTGTGCCAGACTGCTGGCAACATGACTCCTTGTGTGGAGAAGATGGGGCGGTGTTGGAGGGGAAGAAGCTGGAGAGAGGTTGAAAGTGGACCTATTTATGTTGGTGTTTTTGTTTGTTTTTTGCTTTTTTTTTCTTTCGAATACATCATCACACTCATACTGATCAATATGTGGGTTTGCGTGTTATTTCTTCGACAGATGGGGCGAGTGCAGTGCATGTATGAATTTCATGTGTGTGTACACAGGTATGTACTCGCACACTTGTGGTGGGTTTACATGACTTCATACACAGTTCACACTAACACATACTCTGTGCGTGCGCAATTTTCTCCTCTTGTATGACAATTCCAGTTCACGTGGTAAATGGTTACCTTGTGTTTTACAAACATCCAAAGTCAACTCCATTCCTGCCTGGTTTCTTTTCGATAAAAGTTTCCTGTAGGAAAACAAACAAGATGCAAAGCATATAAACATACACCCAGTAAGTAGTACAAAAAAAAAAGAAAAAAAATACATATATATAAATGAGTCACTAAAGCAATTTCTCTCCTTTTGGTGGTAGAAATTTTGTATGTAAGAGAAAAGAAAAAAAAGAATGCTGCTCTCCCCGGCGGGGAAGTGAATACGGGGGGATACTAACCACTATACTACCGAGGAGCTTACAAGGTTTGGTTACACTTAAGTTTATAAACCGTTATTGCTTAAACTGTACATCACAAAATTATTATTTATAGCCATTAGTAACGGCTATTCTGGTAAAATAAAACATCGGGCATCATTTGTGACCCATAATGAATATACCGACAAATTTTCATAAAGATCGGTCCAGCAGTTTTGTCTGGAGCAAGTGGAACACATTTTGACCACGGACGGACAGACACACAGACAGCATTTCTTCATTCCCATTGTAAAGTACTCCCTGTTCTATAAGAACTGGGAGTACAAAAAGAAAGATGGAAAAAGAGCGGACAGGAGTCCACAACTTTCCCGATAGCATAAAGGAAAATCAGCAAGACCATTCGTTACTGTTTTACCTTCCACTTTGGGTGTAACAAATTACATGTTGGAAGGCCTCATTTCCCCCTTTTTGTACTCCCAGTTCTTATAGAACAGGGGTTACTTCACAATGGAAACGAAGAAATGCTATCTGTCTGCCTGACGGCAGCCATGACTGAAGGTCTTCGGTGGACACCCCCCCCCCCCCTCCCCACCCCACCACCATTCAAGTCTGGAAAGAAATCCTGCCGTTGAATGTTAAAAAAAAAAAGAAAACAAACAAAAATCCTGGGATAAAAATAGACAAGAGGCTGTCTTTTATTTGTGACGTTATCTTGTGTTAAATATGACTTTTCGTTCTCGGTGGAGAAAACTGAAAAGCTTTGTGGGGATGAGGGGGTTGGGGGTGAATTTGATGGAGGGGAGGGGAGGGGGGGCTTTGAGTCCCGCCCGTGCTGTGGTGCATGCAGGTCCACCCTATGGCCACACCACTGGTTACCATGGAGTTGAGTCATTGACTTTCCATGCATCAGCAGGGCTGACAGAAGGACAGACAGGCAGGCAGGGTGACGGCCGGCCGTTTCAGTGATGGCCAACTGGAGACTGCACTCTGCAGGCTGGCTGTCTGTTGCCATGCTGCATGCACCCTGCCGTTGCTGCGCTGTGCGGCGCTGTACCGTTGTGGCTGCAGTGTGGTCCGCGTGCATGGCGCGTGACACGACCGGTGCGGGGTGGAAAAGAGTTCGCCTCCCACGAGAGAAGAATCAATCCCCAGAGGAACCTGACGGGGTGTGCTATGCCTGGGATGTTATTCATGATCTGTGTGGACAGAGATTTTGTGGTTATCCGATATCGGTTGGCTTATTGGTCGGTCTGTCAGCGATATTATGCCTCTTCCCCCCCTCCCCACCTCTCGAATAAACACCACACACATGCGCATGTTTGTACACGCACACACACAATACGAATACCAACACGTCAGACAGACAGACTGGGGGGAGGAGAAACAAGAAGAAAGTCGGACAGACAGAGAAAAAGACACACACACACTCACACAGGTGCACGCACACACACACAAAGGGATATCCATATATATATTTGTAAATACATAAATATATATACATACATGTGTGTCTATTTATATATATATATGTATATCCCTTTGTGTGTGTGTGAGCGCACACACATGTGCATGTATATGCAAGCATGTGTATGAGGGATGTGTGGGAAGGGGGTGTTGACTCTAATCTAGACTGTGTTCAAGGTAGATCAGACCAGGGAAGCTCTATGATTGATGAGCAGCATAGTCTATTCTACATCTCTTGACTAGAACTACAGTTTCGTTTCATAAGAACACCGGAAATGCTGACAGTGACCGTAACTCTACCAAGGGAAGTTATCCACCAGGTAAAAACTTCATAAGATGACCTCCCTTTGAAATGCAGCTTTCAGTTAAAATATCTGATGAACAAATTTGTTTAAAACAATCAATGGGCCAGCTTGTGTGTTTGTTTGGCATTGTAAAGAAGATTGAAGTGTTTTCTAGTCAAATTCACATTGATCTTTGTGGAAAAAAAATACATAGAAAAGTCATGTCTGGCCAGTGAAGGGTAGAGCTTCCTGTCCGGACCGACTCTGGCACCGTTCTGAATACTGGGCTATTGGATAGGTTGTCAAACAAACAACAACAAAAGACAGCAGCATGTACGTGACACATAGATTATGCACAATGTTTGCTGTACTTTCATGCTTGATCTTGGTAAAATCACAGTTGCATGAAATGTGTATTAAACATCGAAACGCGCACACACACACCAGAAAAAAAAAAAAATTTTGCCTTAGGAGCGACATGTTTTCAATTCCTGGTAACGGTTTGGGTTTGAAAACAGCAGCAAAACCATGACTGGAAATGTGTTACTACAGTGAGATAATTATCACGTAGAACATCAACACAACGAACTGGGTCCTCGGAAATAAAAGCACAAGTCCATTTAATGTCATGCATGGTGTGTATACTATTTCTACAGAAACAGTGATATTCGTGTTGTATACAACATCTCCCTTATGTCTGTATACTGCTCTGAATTCATTGCCAATACAAATTCATTGCAACATCACAATGAACTTGTGAAATCTGACCAATGGGGATGTTTACAGGCAAGATACTACAGTTCAAAAACTATTTACATGCGTCGAACAAGAAGGGCAACTTCTGCTCCCAAGATGAGACAATTACATGCCTATAACACAAATGAATGCTGCTTACAAGACTAAATGATCCAGCGGAAATAGCCAACACAGAGTACACACAACAGTGGAGTAGACAGCCCCCCAAAAAGGGATGCTCCAATCTCATCCTTGTACCGTGTACCTGACACATAGAGAGCAACAAGAAGCAGAGAAAGGAACAAACGTGAATTGACGTTTATTCCAGACTGGTGTTATGGGCGTGTAATTTTATCTCACCTTGGAGGGAGAATGAGTAACTCTGCTTCTTCCTCATTTCATTTACTTTTCACTGTCTCATTTAAGATTTCATTTCATACCAGTTCACAGGGGCTACCTGTATTTCTTCCTGTGTTCTGTTTGACCATATTCAAGATCGAAAAGGCTGTGCCGGTCTCTGAAACAATCTCAGTTTGTGTTTGTTTATTTCTTCAGCTGTTGTAGCTGTGTACATGTGTCAGGTAAAGAGTATATGGATGAGCTTAGAACTTTTGTGTGCATATGCGGGAAGGGGGATGGGGTGAGGGTCCTCCTTGTATGCTCTGTGTTGGCATTTTTGTGAGGTGACTTGGTGTCATTAGATGCATTCGTTTGAAGTTATGTATGTGTATATGTCATTATCTCATTATGAGCAAGAGTTCCATGCTTGGATGGTTGTGAGAAATCCTTTAATGAATCAGGATACTTTTAACTAAACTTGATTAAATTCCTGGTTTAAAGATAAACTTCAACAACAACCAGGATGTTTGGATAGGGAGTACGAAAAAAACAAATTTTCGATTCATGAGGGACAAAAATTTCGTTTGGGACCCTGGTACTTTCCAAGATTTTGGGAGTGTTGTTTACTACTGATACCATAAGTATTACAAAGATTATCTTCGAGGATAAGCTTCTCACAAAGAAAAGCATTTTGATTTTTTTTTGAGTAAGTGACAATTGACACTTTGGGAAAATAACATTAATCAAGACTTTGGTTCGTTAAAAATGTGCAGTTGTTGATTGATTTGCCAGACCCAGTAGATTTTATTACTGTGTTGGAAAATGAACTGATGACACTTATGGAGCGGGAAGCAAAGCATGAAAAAGAAAAATGTGTTTTTAAAACAATACAGCGACAGAGGGTTGAGAATGACAAATATTAGATCACTTTTGACCTCCATGAAAATAAGTTGGCTGAGAAGACTTTCGGATGAATCTGAATGGAAGGATTTTCTAATTAATATGTTCCAGAGTTGGCAAAGTTGAGACATTTTGGTACCGAGTATGCAAATGTGGTTTTAAAGAACGTCGATAATTTGTTTAGGAAAAATGCAATGAAACGTTACACAAAACTTCTCTGAAATCCTGTCCAATGACAGTTCATGAGTTGATGGCAGAGTGTATGCAATACAATGTTTATGTATTGAGGACCGAAAGGTGGTTTACTTACAAGAATGGTGTAATCATAATATCTTCTTTGTGAAACAGTTCATAAATGCTGACGGTACTTCATGAATTTTTTACTAGTTTTTCCAATGTAAGAACAAACTTTTTAGTATATGATGGTGCTTGAACGTACTGCGAGCATGCTGTAAAAAGTTAGCCATAACTTTGACTAACAGGTATAAAACTTCAGAGAATAACACTTGGTCTTGTATTAAGAAAGTTAGTAAATTCAGACAGAATGTGTTGAATGAAAACGGAAGCACCCCAACAGCTATTTCCAGTTGGAATAATTTGTTTGAGGATTTAAATTGGAACAACATTTTCTCACATGGAATATCTAGTGATGTGCACTTGAGATGGTTTCAAAACAGACTGCTACATATATTACTTCCAGCACAGAGATTGTTGAGATTATTTCCAGCACAGAGATTCTTGTTCCTGCTTCGTTTAGTAAACTCTTCGGTATGTAATTTTTGTGAGCAAGAAGAGCAGTTTCTCATATGCTGTTTGATTGTCACATTATACACCAATTCTGGATGAATTTTCAGCAGTTGGTGACCTGGAAGTGTTCACATTGTCATAATTTTGTGATTGACAAGGAACATGTACCGTTTGGTGTAAAACAAAATATACGAACAGACACTGCTTTGATTTCATTTATTTACAAAATTTTTGTCTACAAATGTAATTGCTAATGCACAACATATTCACAAGCCTTTGTTACATTATGAGAGATAGATATTGCTAATGCACAACATATTCACAAACCTTGTTACATTATTGAGAGACAGATATGCTAAATGCACAACCATATTTATGAACCTTTGTTACATTATGAGGGACAGATATTGCTAAATGACAACCATATTTATGAACCTTTGTTACATTATTGAGAGACAGATATTGCTAAATGCACAACCATATTTACGAACCTTTGTTACATTATTGAGAGACAGATATTGCTAAATGCACAACCATATTCACAAGCCTTTGTTACATTATTGAGAGATAGATATTGCTAAATGCACAACATATCACAACCCTTGTTACATTATTGAGAGACAGATATTGCTAAATGCAAACCATATTTATGACCCTTGTTACATTATTGAGAGACAGATATTGCTAAATGCACAACCATATTTATGAACCTTTGTTACATTATTGAGAGACAGATATTGCTAAATGCACAACCATATTTACGAACCTTTGTTACATTATTGAGAGACAGATATTGCTAAATGCACAACCATATTTACGAACCTTTGTTACATTATTGAGAGACAGATATTGCTAAATGCACAACCATATTTATGAACCTTTGTTACATTATTGAGAGACAGATATTGCTAAATGCACAACCATATTCACAAACCTTGTACATTATTGAGAGACAGATATTGCTAAATGCACAACCATATTTACGAACTTTGTTACATTATTGAGAGACAGATATTGCTAAATGCACAACCATATTCACAAACCTTTGTTACATTATTGAGAGACAGATATTGCTAATGACAACCATATTATGAACCTTTGTTACATTATTGAGAGACAGATATTGCTAAATGCACAACCATATTCACGAACTTGTTACATTATTGAGAGACAGATATTGCTAAATGCACACCATATTTAGAACCTTTGTTACATTATTGAAGACAGATATGCTAAATGCACAACCATTTTATAACCTTTGTTACATTATTGAGAGACAGATATTGCTAATGCACAACCATATTTATGAACCTTTGTTACATTATGGAGACAGATATTGCTAAATGCACAACCTATTTAAACCTTTGTTACATTATGGAGAGACAGATATTGCTAAATGCACAACATATTAGAACCTTTGTACATTATGAGAGACAGATATAACTAAGAAAGTCACATGGCACTCATAAATGGAACTTGTGCACAATCTGAACAAACTTGGCTTTTGTACAAGTTGATTTTCGAATAATTTGAACATTAGAGTTCAAACAGAATGTATGCATTTCACCTGAAATCTGTCCACATTCATCAAGGTATACTCCAACTGCAGGGTTTTGAGAATAGTTGAATGTTTGTATGTCCATGCATGATTCATGTTCTGCATGGGGACGTCAGTGGACCCATCCCATTACCTGCCCTTGCCCTCACTTCTCCCCCAAGCCCCCAGCCCTAGTCCCGTTTTGTTTTGTGTGCATGGAAGTTTGGTTGATCGGCTGGCTTTGTGGTTGTTGTCTTCATTTTGTAATCATTTGCTATGTATCTAATTGGTTTCTAATGTATGTGTGTTTGGAAAATGATTTATGTTTGAAAAAATTTTTTTTTTTTTTTTTTTTTAAATTACATTTCCCTCATTTTTCGTTCTCATTTTTTTCTTTCCTCCATTTGTCAGCCTCCTTCCCCTCCCCGTCCCCACCCCCTGTTTAAACCAAAAAAAATCTTTGCTAAGCCATTAACATAATGACGGAGGAATTGTTAGTCTGCCCTCTGCCCCCACCCCTACTAAATTGTTCAACAGAAACTAACATTGTGTTTGGTAGCACAGGAAAAACTAAACACTCAAGGAACTGGTTATTGTACATTTGAATCGATAACTTTCACTGTGTGGACATGATTAGTCTATGAGAAAACACGGCGAACAGGTACCCAAAAAATGCTATTTGTTTACATTGTATTCCATTATTTTACAACATTTCAATCATGAGATAACAGGTAAAAAACATTCCACTCTTACCTGGAAATACTTGTGATCCAAGCCCTTCTCAGCACTAAGGGCATCACACTAATCAAGAGGTACCAGGTGGAAATCATTCCACTCTTACCTGGAAATACTTGTGATCCAAGCCCTTCTCAGCGTTGTCTAAGGGCTTCACACTAATCAAGAGACAACAGGTGAAAAACACTCCACTCTTACCTGGAAATCTTCTCAGCGTTGTCTAAGGGCTTCACACTAATCAAGAGATAACAGGTGAAAAACATTCCACTCTTACCTGAAAATACTTGTGATCCAAGCCCTTCTCAGTGCTTTCTAAGCACTTCACCAATCAAGAGGATCATGCCACCGCTTTGCCCGACCGATCCTTTGTCGTGGTTCCAGTGAAGCCAGGTGTGTTCAGCGGGGAAAACTGAGCACCGGCTTCTTTTGTTTCAAAACTGTTGAGGTCAACCAGGTTCACATTAGAGCATTAAAAAATGAAATAAAATAAGGGTGTGCAGCTTGCTAACACATCCACCCCCAAAGCTAAGTGGGCAGATTATTCCCTCTTGATGATCCATGAACGTTGAGGAATTTTTCATGTTTCCTGCCTGCTAACGCCCACCGACAGTGACAGCAGGCGTGAACATTCTGCTCGTCTGCATGCTTTACAATGACGAGGCTGTGAGGAAGGAAAAAAAAAATGCTACCTGCCTCTCTTGGCCCCTTCGGCTGCCAAGAGTTAAGAATTGTCACTAAAGAAACTCAATCTTAAACGGGGAAAATAAAACCCAAACAAACAAAACAAAAAAAAACGTTACAGGTCGCCTCATTTCGGATTACCTCCCTTCCCTTGCCAACAAAACAGCTGTGGCACCTTTTCAGACAGTGTGCCCAATTTTCTCCTTTTATTGTTCTCTTTTTACTTCTGAAATTTAGATTTCAGAGGGGATGGCAGGTGGAATGAGGGGCCATCAGAAAAGCGGTGGGGGTCTGGTGGATGTCTTTGGGTAGTTCAGGCCTTTTCCAAGGACAAGCATTCAGCAGCAAAGATCAGCTTGGTGGTGAACTCTTCTTCACTCTGTGCGCTGACAATCATTTCCTCCCTGTTGAAGAAACAGACCGGTATCATTGCACACCAATGACAGAAAGAAACAAACAAAAAATATGGTTTCTCTTCCTCAAGGTCCATTGTCGGTGATGATGATGGTGGTGGTGACGTTATGATGATGATCATCATCATCCAAAATGCAAAGAAAGAAAGAAAATCCCCAATTTTTCTTCTGCGTATCACTGCACCTGACTAATACGACTAGATCAGACCAGTCTGGCAGTTGAGGCAATAAACTGATGTTATGTCATCAGCAAACTCTTAAGGCCAGGTGAACAAAAATCTGGGCAAAAATGTGCAGAAAATACACACAAGGAATAGAAAAGACACACACACATACGTACGAATGCGCACGTGCGCATGCACACACGCGCGCACACAAAGAGGGATAGTGCTACACTATGATGACATACTCTTTTCACAGCTTGTAACATTTAAGGGGTTAGACTCTTTCTCTAATACTTTAAGTTAAAACACTGAAGCGGTCAACTTCTCTGATGAAATCAGTTGTAACAGGTGAGGTGACCAAACTCATC
The DNA here is from genome assembly GCA_033310375.1 of Conus canariensis. Classification (NCBI taxonomy): domain Eukaryota; kingdom Metazoa; phylum Mollusca; class Gastropoda; order Neogastropoda; family Conidae; genus Conus; species Conus canariensis. The sequence goes on from CM065745.1 coordinate 38,031,176, forward strand.
CTTCAATGACATTACTTGAAACACTGAAATGGCTGAGCTCTTCTTCCAACAAGATTAACTGTAACATTGAAGTGGTTAAAACTCTCCTTCCAAAAGGACTGATTAGAACACTGAAGTGGTTAACTGTCCTTTAAACATAAGTTGCAACATTGAACTGGTTAAGCTCTTGAACACTAACATCAAAGCAGTTAAAGTTGCATTAATTGTTATATTAAACTGCTTCGACTCGACTCCCAACACGATTAATAATCATGACACTGAACTGTTAAACTTTCCTGATCATGACACTGAACTGTTAAACTCTCCTTCCAATAGGAGTAATTGTAACGCTGAACAAGATGAAAACTCTCTTCCTAATAGGTATAAATACAGCACAGAACTGGCTAACTCTCCTTCCAATGTGGTTTAATTATTACACTGAATTTGCTGAACTTCTTTTCTTTTTAAGAATTGATTGTATCACTGAACTTGATTGCATCGATGAACGTTGAGGAATTTTTCATGTTTCCTGCCTGCTAACGCCTGCGGACAGCAACAGCAAGGTGTGCACATTCTGCTCGTCTGCATGCTTATAATGACCAGGCTGTGAGGAAAGTACAAAAAAAAAAACCCTACCTGCCTCTCTTGGCCCCTTCGGCTGCTAATGGTTATGGATTGTCACTAAAGAAACTCAATCTTAAAGGGGAAAACTAAACAAAAAAAACAAAAAACATTACAAGTCGCCTCATTTTGGATTATCTCCCTTCCCTTGCCAACAAAACAGCTGCAGCGCCTTTTCAGACGGTATTTGTACCTTATTTTCTCCTGTCTTCTTCTGAAATTCAGATTTCAGAGTGGACGGCAGGTAAAATGAGGGGGCATCAGAAAAGCGGGGGGGGGGGGGGGGGGGGGGGGGGGGGGGAGGTTGTCCAGTGGATGTGTTTGGGCAGTTCAGGCCTTTTCCATAGACAAGCGTTCACCAGCAAGGATCAGCTTGATGGTGAACTCTTCTTCGCTCTGTGCGCCGACAATCATTTCCTCCCCGTTGAAGAAACAGACCGGTATCACTACAAACCAAAGACAGAAAGAAAGGAAACAAACAAAAAATATGGTTTCTTTCCCTCAAGATCCGTTGTCAGTGATGATGACTGGGGTGATGATGACGATGATGATGATCATCATCATCATCCAAAATGCAAAGAAAGAAAGAAAATCCCCAATTTTTCTTCTGCATATCATTGCACCTGACTAATGCAAACTATATTAGACCAATCTCGCAGTTGAGGCAATAAAAGGATGTTATGTCATCAGCAAACTCTAAGCCCGCATAAACAGAAATCTGGGCAAAATTCTGCAGAAAATATACTTAAGGAAAAGAAAACACACACACACACACACACCACACACACACACACACACACACATACACACACACACGCATGCACGTGCACACACACATGCATGTGCACACACACACAGAGGGATAGTGCGACACTATGATGACATGCTCTTTTCATAGCTTGTAACATTTAAGGGGTTAGACTCTTTCTCTAATACTTTAAGTTATAACACTGAAGCGGTTAACTTCTCCTTGGATCAAATCAGTTGTAACAGGTGAGGTGACCAAACTCATCCCTCAATGACATCACTTGTAACACTGAAATGGCTGAGCTCTTCTTCCAACAAGATTAACTGTAACATTGAACGGTTAAAACTCTCCTTCAAAAAGGATTTAATCATTACACTGAACTTGCTGAACTTCTTTTCTTATTAATTATTATAATGGCGGGCCTGTGAGGGAAAAAAAAAAAAAAAAAACCCACACGCCTCTCTTGGCCCCTTCGGCTGC
>CM065745.1:38048421-38053421 GCA_033310375.1 Conus canariensis
CCTCGAAGGTTATATTGCTTGTTTGTTCATTAACCTTTGCTTTTTTTTTTATCACTTAACATAAGGTTTCCTCAGACGGGGCGGGAGGAGGGGGGGGGGGAGGGGGGGGGTCAGACAGACAGTCAGACAGAGAAGAGATAGACAGATAGATAGACAAACAGGCAAGACAGAGGCAGACGGGCGGACAGAGACAGAGAGAGAGAGAGAGAGAGAGAGAGGGGGGGGGGGGGAGTAGAGAATGGGCGGAGGGAGGGAAGCTTGAAAAACAATGAATTGTCTTCGTTTTTTGTTGTTGTTGTTGTTGTTGTTGTTGTTGTTGTTGTTGTTTTTCTTTTTCTTCTTTATCATCATCATCATCATTATCATCATCATCATCATCATCTTCTCTCTTCTTCTTCTTCTTCTTCTTCTTCTCTCTCCTCTCTCTCTCTCTCTCTCTCTCTCTCTCTCTCTCTCTCTCTCTCTCTCTCTCTCTCTGTGCATTTGGACATTGTCACTTCCAGCACCTGAACATCACTCCAGAGTCACATTTTCAGAGGGGAAGGATGTTACATCCCTGACACCCCCTACACCTCACACACGATCAACCGATCACTACAGTACGTCACTGCCTTTTTTTCTTCCTCTTCCGCCCATAATTCCTGCAAAAGAAGTTCCACAGCAAACACAAGATGGCGACCGCCGACCCTTTAAGGGGCGAACAATACAGAGAGAGAGAGAGAGAGAGAGAGAGAGAGGGGGGGCGAGGAAAATCGATTCAGTCGATGCTATGACGGCTGAGAAATGGTGGGGTCAGGGCGAGAGGAGGGGGGGGGGGGGGGGGGCGAGAGAGAGAGAAGAAAGGGGAAGGGAGAGACGGGGGAGAGGTTTCGTTTTCACAGTAAGCCGAGTTAATTAAATACAGGTTGAACATTCCCCAGGTGATAGAGTAGACAGGATCGTGCATTTCAAGAAAGTGGAAGATGATGGTGCTGGGGTGGGGTGGGTTTGGGGAAACCTACCTCACCTCACACCGAGAACACCAGAACGACAACACGGTAAGACAGGCAGGGAACATGGCAGGTTTGAGGTTTTGGGTCCGTGAGGTTCAAACCCGGAACACACTACAGGCCACACGCCAGAATTGGGATTTTGCTCTTCAACTATACAAGCCATGTCAACGTGTTGAGGCCTACCATACTTTTGAGCCAGCATTTAATGTTAAACTGATAATTGATCAAAAGAACAACCACCCGCCAATTATTTCGCTTGTTTGGGGGGATCTTCACCCAATGAAATCACAATCTTCAAATACATGACCTTCCCCTTAGTTGACGTCACATTTCCGGTCTTTGTACTCACCCTTGACCCCATCTCTGTGCCAGCTTGCAGCCCCCAAAATAATCCCTTTCCTTGGATTTCAATCTGTCTGCTTGAAACCACCTGGCTTGTACCTTGATGGCCACATGAAAGAAAATAAGGAGATTCAATTTTCAGACACAATCGAAATTCTCCAAACAATCTGACTGCGCCAGTCTACTCGACTCCTTAAGCAAGGGCTTGCCGCATTAATTTTTGGTGTGCAGCCATAGTGAAAACTCCATCTTCAACCAGAGTGTGGGTTAGTGCGTTCCATGGCAAGTGGCGGATTATTTGTGTAGAGTTAATTTCAGCAGGATTCACTTTGTCTCCCCAACCTGACTCTCTTTTGGTGACAGAACCGTCAGTGTATATAACAACATCATCTGTTGTGCAAAGGTCTTCTACCTGCATCTGAATTTCTGCGTTGGTTTTTTGCCTTCTAGCCATTCTGGACAATGTCTTCCAAGTTCTGGAGCGATGGCAATTGGTAGAGGTGCTTCAAGTGGTCTGGGTATTTCTCCCATTCCTTGGTTTCTTTGAGTCCTGCTAACTGGAACACAAGCTGTATACTGTCTTCTGCCTGTCGCATCCATGATTTTCCACGTCCTAGCCGAGTGCCTTTTGTTTCCTTGACTGCCGCATGTGGCGGATTTTGGGGATGTTCAAGCGCTCTGAAATATGCCTTCACCTGTTGTAGCTTGGGTCTTGTCTGGATTGAAGGAAGGTCGAGCAGGTATCGCATAATTTCAACCGGTGAACGGACTGGTGTAGCGTATATGGACTAGTCCGCATACAGTGATACCTCCTTGATGAAACTGAAATTGAAACTGAAACTCAACGGGATTCGTGAGAACGTTGGGAACGGAAACTGCACTGGTCCAGTGGTGATGTTTCACATTAATTACACGCTGTATGCTCGGCTTTTCATGTGTATGTGTCAGCTGTAATGGCGGAGAGTTGGCAGACACAGCAGATACTGACGTTTGGCATTCCTGTGTCAACATCCCCGTTGCCCATACTGCAAAATGAAAAATCATAACCTCTGCAAATGAATGAATGAATGAATGAATGTGATGTGTGTGTGTGTGGTGGTGCGTGCGTGCGTGCGTGCGTGCGTGCGTGCGTGCGTGTGTGTGTGTGTGTGTGTGTGTGGCGGGTGTGTGTGGGCCGGGGTGTGTGTGTGTGTGTGGTTTCAAATTTAACGTCTATCCACTCTAGGTGATATTAGACTGGAAAAAAAAAACATCAACAAAAACAAACAGACGAAGAAAAAACAAACAAAACCCTCATGATAAAGCTAGAAAACTACAAATGGTTTTGATACGGGAGAGAACAGTGAGAGGTAGGGGACGGATGAAGATGGTCCTTTCCTATATATTATGTAGATTTAGTTGTAGGTAAATGATTGACTCACTTAAAAGGAACCTCATAAATATGAGATCATAAATGTAAGAAACTACAAGTACTTACTTATTGGACTCTTTGATAAAGAAAGAAAGAATTCGTAGGTTAATACTGGTGATTCGAAAATATTTCTAATAGTGTATGTAGAAAGCGTGGGTATAAATTGTTTGATAGCGGCACATGAGATAATATGATCAACTGTGATGCTCTGTCCACAATCACATGAGGCATTTTCACTACATTTTGGTGTGTGTGTGTGTGTGTGTGTGTGTGTGTGTGTGTGTGTGTGTGTGTGTGTGTGTGTGTGTTTCTTCCTTTTCTTTTCTTCTTCTTCTTTTTTTTTGTTTGTTTGTTTTTGTTTTGCGGGGGGTGGGGGGGGGGATTTGTTTTTGCGGGATTCTTGTCTGTTTTGAGGAGGAGATGAATGGTAGTTCAGGTTGAGGGGTGGAGTCTTTTTTTTTTCAGCTATGGTAAACAACAACAACACAGCAATAATACCAACAACAAAAACAACAACAACAAGCGAAATGGTTTGCGCCCCAGCACAGACTTATCTCCTCCGTCGTAAAGACGTCAGCGGATGTGAGATGACGTCATGAATGTGGTGCGTTGACACGCTCCCTTTGTCGATGTTTTTGTGTTTATTGCAGCTGGGTGTGCACTTTTTCTCTCTCTCTTTTTTTTTTTTTTTAAATTTATTTACTTATTTATTTTTTGTACTCCCATTCCTTATAGAACAGGGAGTACTTTACAATGGGAACAAAGAAATGCTGTCAGTCTTTCTGTCTGTCTGTCTGGGTGTCTGTCCGTGGTCAAAATGTGTTCCACTCGCTCCAGACAAAACTACTGGGCCGATCTTTCTGAAAATTTGTAGGTATGTTCATTATGGGTCATGGGTGATGCCGATGTTTTGGGTTTTGTTTGTTTGTTTTACCAAAACAGCCGTTACTAACGGCTATAACGGCCCAAAACGGATTTTCTTCTTTATGGAATATCTCTGAAAGTACTTCGCCGATTTCTTATCTCAGTGACGAAATACATTATAACGCATGTTTGATTGTGACGGTTTTTTTTTTTTTTTTTTTCTTTTTTGATTATGACGCAAGTTTGATTGCGACGTTTTTTTTACACTGGTATTCAAGACAGATCTAAACTAGGAGTACGTTTATAATGCTTTGCATCGTGTGTGTGTGTGTGTGTGTGTGTGTTTTCCCAGGACGGAACTTTTGACCGCCATTTTGCAACAGCCATGAAAGGATACAACGTTTGGCTGGAATATGTTGAGGCTGACACTGAACTGAAACCTTAGACAATTATTAGTTTCCTGAATTAAAGCGAGCCGCCTGATATAACAAGTTTAACCACAGCCGTTCCGAAAGATCACTATGCTCTTTCTATGTGTTCGCCTTAAGGCGTTGTGTGTGTGTGTGTGTGTGTGTGTGTGTATGTGTGTTGTGTGTGTGTGTTTGTGTTGCGTGCGTGTGTGTGTGTAGTGTTACTGTGTTGTGTGTGTGGTGTGTGTGTGTGTGTTGTGTTCTTTTCTTTTCTTCATTTCTTCTTTCTTTCTTCTTCCTTTCCTTCTTTCGCTCTTTCTTTCGTATTCTTTTCTTTTTCTTTCCTTCTTTCGTTCTATTAATCAAGAGAAGGAAAAGAAGGCAACTTTACCTTCTTACTCTGTACGCACACTTAGTTCATGGATTTTTCTTTGTTTGTTACGTGTATTTGAAACGTGGTGACAGTCCTGAGATAACCTCTGCTGTTGACGGACTATAATTTTAATCTTAATCTTTGTTTGTTTGTTTGTTTTTTGTTTTTTTGGGTTTTTTTTTTTTTGTTTTTTTTTTTGTACTCCCAGTTTATTATAGAACAGGGGTACTTTAGAATGGGAACGAAGAAATGCTGTCTGTGTGTCTGTCCGTCCGTCCGTGGTCAAAATGTGTTCCACTTGCTCCAACTGGCCGATCTTTCTGAAAATTTGTAGGTATGTTCATTATGGATCACGGATGATGCCCGACGTTTTAGTTTACCGTTATAGCCGTTACTAACGGCTATAACGGCCCATAACGGTTTTCTTCTTCATGGATAATTCAGTAAGTACGTGGCCGATCTTTCTGAAAATTTGTAGGTATTTTGATTATGGGTCACGGATGATGCCCGATGTTTAAGTTTACCGTTATAGCCGTTACTAACGGCTATAACGGCCCTAACGGTTTTTCTTCTTATGGAATATCTCAGGAAGTACGTGGCCGATCTTT
>CM065745.1:38061016-38066016 GCA_033310375.1 Conus canariensis
CCCCCCCCCCCCCCCCCCCCCCCCCCCCCCCCCCCCCCCCCCCCCCCGTTGTTTTCTTTTAATCTCTTTACATGCACGTACTTCTTGTTTTCATATGTCTGTTCCGTTTTGTTCCATTTTGTCTTAAAGTTTCTATCAGCTCTTTCACTCCATTTCAACCGATCATATTTTTTTCATTTGTTGTTACTTATTCATACTATTTATCATTATTATTCAAATCGTATTGTAAGCTTTGCTTCTTTTTCGCCCCCCCCCCCCCCCCCCTCCCAAAAAAAAAAAAAAAAAAGGGGGGGGGGGGGGGGGGAAAGAGAGAGAAAAATGATTGATTTGCAGATTTCTTGAACTTTAATTTAACTCGATATGACATATGTTAGACATATTTCATTTTAGTTCAGATCACTGCATTTAAAAAAAAAATTCCCATCCCAATATCGAATATGTTTTATTATTATTTTCATTATTACTATGATTATTTTTTTTAATTCTTATTCTTATTATTACTGTTGTTTTATTATTATTTTCATTATTACTATGATTATTTTTTTTAGAATTCTTATTCTTATTATTACTGTTGTTGTTGTTACTGTTATTGTTATTGGTATTTTTGTTATAAGTATTCTTATTTTCACGATTGTTGTTATTATCAATATCACCATTATTATTATTATTATTATTATCATTCTCATAATTGTTATTTCTATCATCATCGTCGTCATCATCATTATTACTATTTATATTATTTTATCATGAATGTTATTCCTTTTCCTATTATTTTCTTTGATTTTATTTTACGATCTGTCTCATTTTTGTTATAGTTATCATCATCATGAACATTATCATTATTATTATTATTATTATTATCATTATCATTATCAGTATTATTATGATGATTATGATGGTGATGATGATGATGATTATTATTACCATCATCATCATCATTACTATCATTATCATAATTTCTGTTGCTGTTGCTATCATTGACGACATTATCATTATCATTATTATCATTAACTCCATTCCAGCCTCTTCCTTCTTCTGTTCGCTTCCATTCCATCAATTCCGTTCGTTCACCCAAGACTGCACTTCCTACTCAGATGGAAAAGATAACTGTGCTCCTCCCATGATCAGTGTGAGAGTGCCAGTAAACCACACATTAGAACATTAACAAACCCAGACATTTTGTATCAAACATCAAAACATTAAAATCAGCAAGACTGTGTCCATTTGTAAGAGAACATACAGGCTACGCATGGTGTGTCAGGGACTGGCTGGAGAAGAAGAAAAAAAAAAAAAAAGCTAGTAGTGGAAATTGCTTTTGTATTTTTTTGCTTTTTGTACTCGCAGTTCTTATCGAACAGGGAGTACTTTGAACGGGAACGAAGAAATGCTCTGTGTGTGTGTGTTGTGTGTGTGTGTGTGTGTGTGTGTGTGTGTGTGTGTGTGTGTGTCCGTCCGTCCGTGGTCAAAATGTGTTCCACTCGCTCCAAACAAAATTACTGGGTCGATCTTTCTGAAAATTTGTAGGTATCTTCATTATGGGTCAAGGATGATGCCCGATGTTTTAATTTACCGTTACAGCCGTTACTAACGGCTGTAACGGCCTGTAACGGTTTTTCTTCTTTATGGAATATCTCAGAAAGTACTTGGCCGATCTTTGTGAAAATTAGCAGATATGTTCATTATGGGTCACGGATGATGCCTGATGTTTTAGTTTACCCCGTGATATCCGTTACTAACGGCTGTGACGGCCTGTAACGGTTTTTCTTCTTTACAGAATATCTCAAAAAGTACTTGGCCGATATTTCTGAAAATTTGTAGGTATGTTCATTATGGGTCACGAATAATGCCTGATGTTTTAGTTTACCGTTATAACCGTTACTAACGGCTGTAACGGCCTGTAACGGCCGGTTTTCTTCTTTATGGAATATCTCAGAAAGTACTTGGCCGATCTTGTGAAAATTAGCAGGTATGTTCATTATGGGTCACGGATGATGCCCGATGTTTTAGTTTAGCCCGTTATAGCTGTTACTAACGGCTGTAACGGCCTGTAACGGTTTTCCTTCTTTATGGAATATCTGAGAAAGTACTTGGTCGATTTTTCCGAAAATTTGTAGGTATGTTCAATACGGGTCACGAATAATGCCCGATGTTTAGTTTACCGTTATAACCGTTACTAACGGCTGTAACGGCCTGTAACGGTTTTTCTTCTTTATGGAATATCTCCGAACGTACTTGGCCGATCTTTGTGAAAATTAGCAGGTATGTTCATTATGGGTCACGGATGATGACCGATGTTTTAGTTTACCCCGTTATAGCCGTTACTAACGGCTGTAACGGCCTGTAACGGTTTTTCTTCTTTATGGAATATCTCCGAAAGTACTTGGCCGAACTTTGTGAAAAATTTGTAGGTATGTTCATTATGGGTCACGAATAATGCCCGATGTTTTAGTTTACCGTTATATCCGTTACTAACGGCTGTAACGGCCTGTAACGGTTTTTCTTCTTCATGGAATATCTGAGAAAGTATTTGGCCAATCTTTGTGAAAATTAGCAGGTATGTTCATTATGGGTCAAGGATGATGCCTGATGTTTTAGTTTACCGTTATAGCCGTTACTAACGGCTGTAACGGCCTGTAACTGTTTTTCTTCTTTATTGAATATCTCAGAAAGTACTTGGCCGATCTTTGTGAAAATTTGTAAGTATGTTCATTATGGGTCACGGATGATGCCCGATGTTTTAGTTTACCCCGTTATAACCGTTACTAACGGCTGTAACGGCCTGTAACGGTTTTTCTTCTTTATGGAAAATCTCAGAAAGTTCTTGGCCGATCTTTGTGAAAATTAGCAGGTATGTTCATTATAGGTCACAGATGATGGCCGATGTTTACCAGAATAGACATTACTAACGGTTACACCAGCCCAAGACGGTTTTTCCTCTTTATGGAATATCTCACGCGTATTCAGGATAAACTGAGAGTACGTTTATATGCTTCGTATCTTGGGTTTTTTTTGGGGGGGGGGTTTCAGATGAAGAGGACAGTGTGAAGCACCAAAAAAATTAAGAGGTGGATTTCGGCCTTTGGGGAAAAAAAGACAACAAAAAAAAGAAAAAATCACCACCTTAGGTGCTCCATTGATCCAATAACGTGCCACAAAAAAAAAAAAAACCTGTACTCATCCCATCTTCTTCTTCTTCTTCTTCTTCTCCTTCCCTCTTCTTCTTCTTCTTCTTCTTCTTCTTCTTCTTCTTCTTCTCTTAATGGGTTTATTTTTGTCCCATCTGAAGAAGACCAGTAGATTGAAACGTGTTGTGTGGGCGCGCGCGAGCGCGCGCGCGCGTGCGTGCGTGCGTGCGTGCGTGCGTGCGTGCGTGCGTGGTGTGTGTGTGTGTGTGTGTGTGTGTATGTGCATGTGTGGGTGTGCGTGTGTATGTGAATATACGTGCATGCGTGCGTGCGCGCGCGCACGTGCGTGAGAGAGTGAGTGAGTGAGTGTGTGTGTGGTGTGTGTGTGTGTGTGTGTGTGTGTGTGTGTGTGTCTGTGTGTTGTGTGTGTGCGCGCGCGCGCGCGCGCGCGCGTGTGGTGTGTGTGTGTGTGTGTGTGTGTGTGTGGTGTTGTGTGTGTGTGTGTGACTTGTCATTTCCATTGGTTTGGCAGTGTACGTAGTAACTCATCTTTCGCTCTCATGCTCCGTGTTAAGTCGTGGTCATCAGTCACTCCATCCATTGGCTGACACAACCAATAAGGTCAATAAATTGACCTCTGTTCCAACGTGACAAACTGAGGGATCACAAACGCTGAGTGTTTTAGAGTTCTTCTTGGAAGCAGTTCAGTGTCAGACATGAACACTGACTCTTTCGTGCTGAACAGTTGATGAAGGGAGGTAACGCTGGACACCATTTGCACGTGCATCACGTTCTGCCACTGTCGCTGTTATCATGGCTTGTTAACTGAACTGGCTGGACGTGGATTAAAGCTTCCGTTTAGCTTTAAGCATTTTGTCCTGAGGCGTATTGTGAATGATGTTTCTGGAGCGCTATCTATGATACAGTTAGCGTTTATCTCTTCGTGTCAACATGCTCGTATCATGCGTTGTGTGTGTGTGTGTGTGTGTGTGTGTGTGTGTGTGTGTGTGTGTGTGTGTGTGTGTGCGTGCGTGTGTGGCGTGCGTGCGTGAGTGATTGTGTGAGTGTGTGTGTGTGTGCGTGCGTGAGTGTGTGTGTGTGTGTGTGTGTGTGTGTGTGTGTGTGTGTGTGTGTGTGTGTATGTAAGTGTGTGTGTGTGTGTGTGTGTGTGTATTTGTGTGTGTGTGTCTGTGAGTGTGTGTGTGTGTGTGTGTGTGTGTGTGTGTGTGTGTGCGTTGTGTTGTGCGTGTGCGTGCGTGCGTGATTGTGTGAGTATGTGTGTGTGTGAGTGTGTGTCTGTGTGTCTGTGTGTCTGTGTGTGCGCGCGCACGTGCGCGCGCGCGTGTGTGTTTTTCGTCAAGCAAACCATTTTTGTGCCAGTTCTGTTTACCCAGTGAAGCACATTTCGTCAGTTTTGTTCTCTCGTGCTCTTTCGTCATTTCCAGACGTCACTTCCTGTAGTTCTAGAGCGAGGCTGCTGGTGACGTGATGGAGGATCTCCCAGGATTCCCCGGCATCACAATGAGGCTACAAAATTGCCAGCTTAATCTCCAAGGATTGGCCGAAGCAAATTGCTATTTCAAAACGTTTGTGTTGCTGTCTTCACTTTTGTATCATTGATTTTGTTCGACTTACTGTCCAAATGTTCTTCCACTAACTGTCCAATGGCAGTATCTCTGACACACCCTGAAAATGGTTGATTTGACGTCAAAACAGCATAGCACTCCGCGAAAGCATTACGTGAAAAATGTATCTATGATGATGCACAATAATCGATCACATTAGTATACAAAAGATAGGTGTGTGTGTGTGTGTGTGTGTGTGTGTGTGTGTGTGTGTGTGTGTGTGTGTGTGTGTGTGTGTGTGTCTGTGTCT
>CM065745.1:38071016-38088516 GCA_033310375.1 Conus canariensis
ATTTCAGCAAAACTAATGTATTCTATGACGATTTTTCTGGATATATCTCGACATTTCAAAAATTCCATTATTCAGAAATCTGCTCGTGAGTGTCGATTTTCGCTTTGTAATTAAACCTTTTAGAAGGTCTACATCATCTTAGTTAGATTTCCGAGAGTAAAATACTGCCCAGATCTATTCGAGAAAAGAACTGGGTTCCTTGAAATAAAAAAAAAGAACCCAGTTCTTTTCTCGATTTATAAAAAGAAAGTAAAAGAAGAAGAAGAAGAAATACGGCATTCTGTTCAGATAATGTTTTACAGACTTGGCTACATAATTTCTTGCGATTTCAATAATATCAAATTTTTACAGGGTCTGAGGTTTTCGCATTTTAAAGATTTCAGAATACAATGATTCGAATTTCCTCGATTGAAGAAAGTAATAAGAGAGGAGATAACTCTCAGCAAAACAAACAGTCTGCTATGTATAGGACTGAAAGATCTTTGAAATAATTATGAGTATGGTATGCGTACACACGTTGGAGCATCTGGTCATCATCTCTCTCTCTCTCTCTCTCTCTCTCTCTCTCTCTCTCTCTCTCCCTTTTCGACGTTCGTCAACTTTCGAATGTAAAATGATGCAGAATGCCCCGCGCTCTTAGCATATAGCCTGAACCTCTCCGCCTTCAGGTTGTTGATAGTTTAGCTGCCGTGTTATCATTTCTTCTTCTTTCTTTTTTTTTTTTTTAACTTAGTTATCTATTATTTAACATTACTTTTATTTGTCGTTTGTTGATCACGTTTGTATTTGTTGTTTGTTGCATTTTTCAGAAGATAACCGTTTGTTTTCCTTGCAGGCGTTAAACGACAGCCCTCATGTGACACTGTGCGTGTTGGCTGGGCGATAATAATGAAATAAACAAATGAATACACAAACGAATAAATGAATGGATGAATGAAGACATGAATAGGTATAACAATGAAATAAAGAAATGTATAAACAAATGAATAAACAAATTACTGCATGAATAATGAATAAATGGATACATGAATGAATAAATCAATAAACAAAAGAATCATCATTATGATCAACTTTTCGTGTCGTTGTCCACCTTATCAGAAGAACGGTTTCGATCAGTGTCTTAAAGATGTCATCGTTTTAGTCCGATTTTCCTTTCTTGTTCTTCTTCCTCTCTCTCCTCTCTCCTCTCTCTCTCTCTCTCTCTCTCTCTCTCTCTCCTTCCCTCTCTCTCTCCTCTCTTGTGGCAGAAATTTGGGGTTTGGAAAATGCCGTTGTTCGTTGTGAGGTAGTACATTTATTTGCTTTGAAGAGGTTTTTAGGTTTTGACAGGCGTATTTCTAATGATCTGGTGTATGGGGAGACCAATAGATATCCAATGTTCATTTGTTCAGCCATTAGATGTGTTCAGTATTGGTTAAAGCTTTTACACATAGAGCATTATAGATTGCCTCGTAAGTCTTATGAACTGTTGTTTGAATTAGATGTAAGGGAAAAACAAACTGGGTTTCAAATGTACGTCTGTTTCTGTGTAAGCACGGATTTGGGGATGTCTGGCTGTCACAGGGTGTTGGAAATCAAAGCCAGTTTATTAATGTTTTCCGACAAAGGTTGCTTGACTGCAGATGGCAAATGTGGGACGATCATATCCAAAGTAGTGGTCGTTATGATTTGTACAGAAATTATTCTTGTTTTCGTTGTACTCAGCCTTTTTTAAATTTGATTTGGATATGCATCTGAAAAGATCAAGTGCTAAATTCAGAGTTGGTGTTTCTGACATAAGGACTCTTTAATTAAGATACAGACAACATAGACAAAATGACTTGGTATGTCCATTGTGTATGCAAGGTGAGGAAAATGAATTACACTTTATGTTCCTTTGTCCAGCTTTAGAAGATATTCGTCAGAAATTCATCTCACAGAAAATTATAGGCGCCCATGTATGTTTCGTTTACAGTTGCTACTTAGCTCTAACAGTTATAAGGTTATTAGGAATTTAGGTATGTTTCTGTTTAAGATCAGAGAAATAATGACGTCTTAGATGGTTTTGTAGTGTTGTTTTTTGTTTCCTGATAAATCATTTGTTTCATACATTTAATGTGAATGATTGTGCTCATTCCCCTTCAAATGGGCCAATGGCCTTACTGAATAGAAATCTGAAGTCTGAACTCCTCTCTCTCTCTCTCTCTCTCTCTCTCTCTCTGACATATAATGTGAATGATTGTGCTCATTCCCCTTCAAATGGGCCAATGGCCTTACTGTATAAAAATCTGAAGTCTGAACTCTCCTCTCTCTCTCTCTCTCCTCTCTCTCTCTCTCTCTCTCTCTCTCTCAAAGATACATCTTTTTGTTCTTAAAAAATTTTAGGAGTCCAAATGCAAACACCTAATGATTTAATTTATGGAGAGACAAACAGATATCCAATGTACATAAATTCTGCTATAAGATGTATACGATATTGGATAACATTGACAAGGAACGTATAGAACACGGTTCGATTTAGATTCTCGTGACGAGACAAACTGGGCATCAGATGTTCGCTGAACATTGTAGATATGTTTGGTTTGGGGTACGTGTGGATAAACCAAAGTGTTGAGGGAGTAAATCAGTTTATCGCAGACTTTAAAGAAGGACTGGTACTCTGCAAATGGCAAGAATGGGAATGGGAACAGTAAGAGGTTTCAGTATATATAAAACGTTTTGTACAATAGCTGTTGATAAAACGCATTTAATGTTGAACTTTGACAGACATCTTAAAATTGTAACAACAAGATTTAGACTTGGCATTTCGGATGCTGCTGTACATCAACATCGATACAAACAACACAGTCCTGTCGATTTAATTTGTCCATTATATAAACAAATGAAAGAAGACGAGCTGCATTGTGTCTTGTGTTGTCCTGCACTTCATGATTTAAGAGTGCGATATATACATTCAAAGCACTATAAATATCCCAGTCTTTTTCGACTAAATTTACTTTTTGCATTAAATAATGAACGAACAATTAGATGCCTATCCATTTGCTTATATAAAGCGTTTAAGTTACGATCTGTTTTGTTATCTTGATGTATTAATTTTGAGCAATTGGAAATTTTATAATTTGGAATGATTGTTCAGCTGCACCTTTTCATGAAGGGCAATGGCCTATGAATGAAATAAATATCTGTGAAATCCCGTATCCCTCTCTCTCTCTCTCTCCCTCTCTCTCTCTCTCTCCCTCCCTCTCTCTCTCTCTCTCTCTTTATTTGTTACTGTTATTAAAGATTCAGTTCAACAGCACAGAGCACCAACAGGTCTTTAACCCATCAACGCCGGTGAAAACATCAACGAAGCGACAGATCTACTCAGCGCCCCCCCCCCCCCCCCCCCCCCCCCCCCTGTCTTCTTTTCCACCATTCTCACTCACAAGACCAGAAAACTGACAGCTGTTCAACAGTCCGTTGCTGGGTTTCAAACAACGATCGCTTTACTTTGCCTTACCGCGAAGAGCTGCGAGAAAAGTGATTCGGGAGTCAAGCAGTTAGAAAGAGTTAAAGACAGTGACAGTGACTAACTACCCGCCGCTTGTGACAGAAAAACGGCAAATTTAAGGGTTAATTCTTTTACACAGTTTTCTCCACTGGCAAAATAAAAATAAAAAATCAGTGATTACATCAACCAATTTTTTTCTTTTTGTTCTTTTTTTTTTTTTTTTTTTTTGTCTGTCATTTTCTATGCCCACTGTTGGTCTGCATGTGCTCTCATTGGCAGTTTCATTTTGGATGAATTCATCGTCTGCTGATTGATAAGCGTTCGTGTGTGTGTGTGTGTGTGTGTGTGTGTGTGTGTGTGTGTGTGTGTGTGTGTGTGTGTGTGTGTGTCTGCACGCGCGCGCGCGCGCGCGATGTGTGTGTATGTGTGTCTGTAGACGCACGCGCGCGCGTGTGCGTGTCTAACGATGTCCGATGGATTTTTAACATACAAATTCAATTAATCTGTTGACTCTGTTTAGGGCATGGAGAATAAAAAAAAAATTCTCAATAAACACAATACCTTTTGAGGCAGTCCACACACACACACACACACACACACACACACACACACAAAAATTAAATGAATAAAAACGGAAAAGAAAAGGTAGGATGATAGAGAAAAAAACAATGATTACGCAATGACAATATCAGTGATCTGTTGGAGAGAAGTGGAAAAAAATCAGTATTTCGCAAATATACCAAGTCTACTGAAAAAAAAATCACATAGGCCTGATCCAACAAATGGATAGACCAAGGACAGTCGTGTGATTATCGAATGGACTGAAATTCGCTATCTTAGTTGATGAGTCTTACAGCTGACGACGAAGATTAAACGTTAATTTGGAGGGAGATCCTTTCTCTCTCTCTCTCTCTCTCTCTCTCTCTCTCTCTCTCTCTCTCTCTCTCTCACACACACACACACACACACACACATAACGACACCACAACTAACACATAATTAAACTGCAATGTGTCAAACGTGATACAAAAGACTTCACTTCAACCTTCGTTTTGATTTTTGATATGAAAAAAAACAAACCTTTTTCATTTCGTTTAAAATATACCGCATCAAAGTCAATGTTTATTTTGCTTTTTGATATAAGGTTCTATCTCTTTATGTGCAAAGTTCTTTACATTGAAATATGTCATATATAGATTATTATATTTTCAGATTACTATTATTATTACTAAACTATAGATATTTTAGCCATTACTAATAGTTTGGTTCCCAGGTATGTTCTTCAGCAACACTAAATTCATTTCATTTAGAAATGGAAATTTCACTCTTTTTTTTCTTTCAAAAGTTATTCTTTATATTCAAATTCTTCTTTAACATTGCTTCATTTCATTTAAACGCTTTAATAAAACACCATCTTTTTATCATTCCAAAATTTGATATGAGTTTTGTCGGTTTCAAAATGGCGGCGACTGAATACAGAAATGGAAACAGCAGCATAAAACAGCAGCATAAACAGCAGCATGAAACAGCAGCATGAAACAGATTTACGGCACCACTAGACGAAGGCACAAACAAATTACAAAACATCCACTTGGGAAAAAAAAAAATCTTATTCCATTTCAACTTTTTTTTCATGAATAGTTTTTAAAACACAGGTCTACGTGACTGTGAACAATGCAGGTGTTATGGTTTGCTTTATTTAAATAATGCACTTATAGCCTTTTTGAGCTTACAGGTATCCACTAAAGAGAGAGAGAGAGAGAGAGAGAGAGAGAGAGAGAGAGAGAGAGACAGACAGACAGACAGACAGACAGACAGACAGACACACACAGAGAGAGAGAGAGAGAGAGAGAGAGAGAGAGAGAGAGAGGTTACATCCGACCAAGGATTAAGATTTGGGATTACTTATCTATTAATTTACTGTGTGCGACATTCTAAGTCAACACACACACACACACACACACACACACACACACACACACACACACACACACACACACACAAGTGACAGCTATAACTGTTGTTGTTTTTCTTTTAATTCATCAAGTCTTCCCTCATGCAGCGACAGACCCTGTCGGCATCATGTACAGAAATAGTGTAGACAGGAGCACAAAATCAACATTCATCAATGAAAAAAATAAATCAAAACAAAATAAAATGAAGAAAAGGGAAAGAAAAAAAAAAAGGCGGGGGTGGGGGTGGGGGTGGGGGTGGGGGGTGTGATACACTTAGCAAGAGGGTGAAAGAAAAACAGTCGGGAAAGAACAATAAATTTATTTATTTCATCAGATTCCGTGGCGAGGATATTCTCTCTCTGTCTGTCTCAGTGTGTGTGTGTGTGTGTGTGTGTGTGTGTGTGTGTGTGTGTGCGTGTGTGTGTGTGTGTGTGTGTGTGTGTGTGTGTGTGTGTGTGTGTGTGTGCGTGTGATTTCTATCTCTCTCTTTCTCCCTCCCTCTCTCTCTCTGTCTCTATCTCTCTATTGAGTTGGTGTGTGGTGGTGTGTGTGGTGTGTGTGTGTGTGTGTGTGTGTGTGGGGTGTGTGTGAGTGTGTGTGTGTGTGTTGTGAGTGTGTGTGTGTGTGTGTGTTGTGTTGTGTGTGTGTGTGTGTGTGGTCTGGTGTGTGTGTGTGTTGTGTGTGTGTGTGTGGGGTGTGTGTGTGTTGTGTGTGTGTGTGTGTGTGTGTGTGTGTGTGTGTCTGTCGGTGGTGGTGTGGTTGGTGTGGTTCGTGTCTGTCTGTTCTCGTCTCGTCGTCTCTCTCTCTCTCTCTTCTACTCTCTCTCTCTCTCTCTCTCATTAAAACAACAACAACAACAACAAACCCAGAACACACAACTTGAAGAAAAGCGCATCCAATACAGGGAAACCATCAGAACGTCGCTGTTCGGTCAAGATCATGGGAAAAAATAATTTTGTAATTTTTGTAGTTGTTGCTATTGTTGTTGTTGCTGTTGTTGTTGTTTTTTTTTTGTGTTTTTTTTTGTCAGGCCAATGTTCAAAGTACAGGAAACCTCAGTGCGTATTGACTTTGGAGAGGATGTGACATGTTATTAAAACAAAACAAAAAAACAAAAAAAAAAGGGGGGGGGGGGAGAGAAAGAAAAATGAAAGAAAACAACGACAACAACAACAACAACATGTGAAAATATTGGACGAAGAGCAAAGTCTCATTCAAACAAACAAACAAACAAATAAACAAACGAAGACTGGCGACAGTCCTTTGTGATCAAGGAAACGTCACCAGATGTGAGCACACCGCCACATTCAACGTTTAGGACAGTTGATATATAGGGACCGCTTCAGCTATGACCAGTTTGGAAAACTTAGGGAAGTTGAATAAGGCATGGTTGTTTTTATTTTATTTTATTTTTTTTTTATGAATACATTATACATGACATGACGAATGAATGAATGAATGAATGAATAACTCAATAAATAGAGAAACTAGCAATCAAGCGCACACATGCATGCACGCACGATACGCACGCGCCGCGCGCGCGACACACACACACACACACACACACACACACACACACACACACACACACACTCCCGAGGCCTGCATGTGAAAAACAAAACATGATGATATACCTGTCATCAGATACCTCACGCAGTATGTTAGTCCCCCAATTTATTGTTTCTTTTGAGTACAAAAGAAAGGGGGAGGTCAGGATGACGGTCCCATCCTCATCATTTCAAAAAACAAAAAACAACAAAAAAAAAAACCCACACACACAAATGATTTTTCTGGCGTATTCCATTTCATATCATTCTTCCACCCACGACAGGACACCCCCAACGGAGATGAGCGGATGGAGGAATGAGGAGGGGGGGGGGGGAAGGGGTAAGGGGGGGGGAGATGGTGAGGGGGGACGGAGGGGAGGGAGGAGGCTGGGGGAGGGGAGGGAGGGGGGCCGCGGGAGGGGGGGAGGAGGGGGGGGGGGGGGGGGCTAGTAGAATCAGCTTCAGATCGCGGAAGTTACCATTGTATGTCCTTCCCCCCTCCCCTCCTCCCCCTCTCGATTAAAGAAAACAAACAAACAAACACACAAAAACACATGGACAACATCCCGCATGTTTTCACCTCCACACACACCCAAAAAAAAAAAAAAAAAATCACAAAGGTAAAAAAAAAAAAAAATTAAATTAAAAAAGTCACAAAAATGACGTCACCACCCCGAATCACATCATCACCCCCCCCCCCCCCCCCCCCCCCCCCCCCCCCCCCCCCCCCCCAGTGAGTGACGGCAGCCGGCGTCGCGCGCGCGCTGCGACCATGACCGCCGCCGCCCGCTCACCTGGCCTCGTGACACAACGCCAAGCCCGGCATCGTCCCCGCGTGCAGGCTCTCCAAGCCCGTCAGCGCGCCTGCGCAGTGGTCCGGCGTGCCGCTTCCGCCCCCGGCGCTTCCGGTGGCGGCGGAACCGGAAGTGAGGGACTTCTCGAACTGGATCTCGCGCATGCGCTTCTTCTGCTTCATGCGGCGGTTCTGGAACCAGATTTTGACCTGCGTTTCGTTGAGGCCCAGCGCCGCGGCGATCTCGATGCGGCGGGCCCGGGTGAGGTACTTGTTGAAGTGGAACTCCTTCTCCAGCTCCGTCAGTTTGCTTGTTGGTGAAGTTGGTGCGCCCCGAGCCTGGGCCGCCCATGACGGTGCCCGCGCCCTGACCTCCGGCCGCCCCTGGGCTTCCCGTGTTGCCCGTGCCCGTGTGTGCGCCGTTGGCCGGGTTGGTGGTGGGGTTGGTGTTGTTGGTGTGGTTGTTGTTGTTGTTGTTGTTGTTGCCCGGGGAGGCTCCGTTGGGGAGGGGGCTGCCGTACTGGTGGTAGTCGCCGGTTTTGCTGGCCGCTGCAAGCAGAGAATGTAAACGTTTTCATTTATTTACTTATTTATTTATTTATTTCTAATATTATTCATGCATTTACTGATTTCTCTGTCTGTTAAATATTAAGAACAAAATAAATCTATTTAGTTGCAAAGTAAGGCGACTGCAAGCGGAAATCTCAACAATTTTTTTTTTTATATTTACAAGGATCCGCCGAAAAAAACGTAGAAAAACAATTCACATGACAAAACACGACGCGTTTCGACCTCTTAGGTCTTCTTCAGGCAAGATACGCAACACTCAGTGTTCAGTTTCATTGTACTGAGCATTGTGTATCTTCCCTGAAGAAGACCTAAGAGGTCGAAACGCACGCGTCGTGTTTTGTCTTCTGATTCGTTTGTCTATGTTTTTCGGCGGAGCCTTAGATAATTTTCAAAATTCATTTGTTTAATCATTTAGTTATTTATTTATCTACTTTTGATATGTATTTATTTGTTTGGGTTTTTTGCTGTCCCATCTTCTGTGCCACCTCAGTGGCAGTGCACCCCACGCCGCTCATTCCGACACACCCCGTCCACAGCCACAGCCCGGTCAGTCCCGCCGCAGCCCCGGCACCGGCAATCCACTGGGAGCAGTCAATGTCAAGTCGTCAAGAGGCAACCCACCGGAGGAGACACTGCACTGCTGCCGAGTCACTTCGGTGGTGTTCAGTGGTGCCTGTTCTGATCCAACATACGCAGGACACCACCTACTAAGCCCCCTACTGACGACAATAATTGCTTAAATCGCTGTGCCGGTGTGAATGAGCTCTCTCCCTCCGGAGGGCGCCACCACGTCTGCCCAATGACAGCCCCCATGGACTCGCCGATACTGGCGACCCTGACGGAACGTTTATTGTTCAGTTGTGGACGATCATCAAAAACTGAGAAGTCCAAAGACCCGTCATTTTGTACTTTGAAAAAAAAAAAAAAAAAACCGTCCCTTTGTCCTGGGCTAACAAAGAAACGCAACGCAAGAAGTCTTTGTCTCCATATTACTCGTAACCCAACAAGACCTGTCCACAACACGGTTTTCGCTGCTACCGTTAGTTCGTGTTGACATCATCGTCGTCGTTATCGTTGTCGTCAGTATTTTCTTTTTCTTTCTCCTCGATCAGTCCGGCATCAGTTATCATCAGTACAGCAATGTGGTCTTTATTGTTGCTGGATACATCGTCTCTCCCGCCATTGTCAAACAATACGGCCATCATCATCATCATCATCATATCACACACACACACACACACACACACACACACACACACACACACACACACACCAATCGCCTTTGTTTCAAAGATGTCAAAAATGAAACCGCATAATTTCAAAGTGGCTACATAAATCGCAATTTCCAGGCACTCACGTTGCGAATGATATCTATCTAGTTTCTCTTTTCGTTCTACGGGTTAAGTTCGTAGGAAAATATCCCTAACATGCAATTGAAAGACATAAATTATTTGATATTTAACTCCACAGATAAACCTGATTAAAAAAAAAATCCGAGATGAAGTTGAAAAGGGTAAGAATAATTCTATTACAACTGAAAAAAAAAAAAAAAAAAAAAAAAAAAAAATTTCATAAAGACTCCAAGACTGAATTTCACACTTGGTGAGCGTTAACACCAAGTCTCGAAGAGAAATATTTTCTCAAAGATGATTACAATAACTCGACGTTGGCGAGTTGTCTGCCTCTGTATAACAACACATTCTGTAAAGATTCTGAAATGGAGTTATTTATTACCCGGTGAGCATGAGATATCAATAAATTGTACAAAAAAAAAAAAAAAAATCTGTTTCTTCATGAGTACGAATTGGGAGCCAAAAGCTGGTGGTAACCGATATAATACAGCAGAACATGTCTTTGTCATAACTCCTAAACGCACTGGATTACCGGTTAAAAAAAAAAAAAAAAAAAAAACCTGTCATGTCTGTCATCACGCGCGTGTGTACGTGTGTGTGTCTGCGTCTCTCTGTGTCTGTGCGAAGGGGAAGGGGAGGCGGAGCAGCAGAAAGAAGGAAGAAGGAATAGAAAGTCAGGAGGAAGACGGAGGGAGAGGAAGGAAGGGTGGAGTCAGAAAAAAAAAAAGGGGGGGGGATGGAGATGGAGGGAGAGCGAGGGGGATGGGGGGGGGGGGGGGGGGGTGGAGGGTGTCTGTAGAACCAGAAGCGCCTCACGCCAGGCCTGGGCGAAGGTTGCAGCAGCAGCAGCAGTCGCAGCACAGCAGCAGCAGCAGCAGCAGTAGCAGCGGTGGTGTGTGATGGATGGGGGAGCGACACACGCCGGCGTCCCATGCACTCAAAATGGAGCCCCCCCCCCCGCCGCCTCCTCCTCCCTATCCTCCCCCCGCAGCGGGGCCCTCCCCTCCCCTCCCATCCCACCCACCCTCCACTTCCCGCCCTTCCCCCATCGGCTTGGCTCGAGCCTTGATTTGGGGTGTGGGAGGTGAGGGAGGGGGGGGGGTGGTGGAGGGGTGGTGGAGGGGTCGCCGCTTTCTTCTTCTCTCCATCGAAGGGGGTCTCCAGGAGCGGGAGGTGTGCGGTGTGTGTGTGTGTGTGTGTGTGGTGTGTGTGTGTGTGTGTGTGTGTGCCAAGGGGTGGCTCTGTTGTGTGGCTTGGTTCTTTTTGGTGGCATGCTTCGATTTGTGTCAGGTCTGTCTCTGTGTCTCTGTGTCTGTCTGTCTGTCTGTCTGTCTCTCTATCTATCTATCTCTGTGTCTCTCTCCCTCTGTGTCTGTCTGTCTGTCCTGTCTGTCTGTCTGTCTCTCTCTCTCTCTACACACCACACACACACACACACACACACACACACACACACACACACACACACACATACACACACACACACACACGGTATGTTTGTCCCTAAGCCATGCATGTATACAGAGAGAGAGAGAGAGAGATGAATGAATGAATGAATGATATCTATTGATGAAGGCCTTTGCCACTCACGAAGGGTGCACAAAGTACAAAATGTACAACACAATATCATTCGCAACAATAGAGAACACTAAAATGTACAACACAATATTATTCGCAACACTAGAGAACACTAAAATGTATAACACAATATCATTCGCAACAATAGAGAACACTAAAATGTATAACACAATATCATTCGCAACACTAGAGAACACTAAAATGTACAACACAATATCATTCGCAACAATAGAGAACACTAAAATGTATAACACAATATCATTCGCAACAATAGAGAACACTAAAATGTATAACACAATATCATTCGCAACAACAGAGAACACTAAAATGTATAACACAATATCATTCGCAACAATAGAGAACACTAAAATATACAACGCAATATCATTCGCAACAATAGAGAACACTAAAATGTACAACGCAATATCATTCGCAACAATAGAGAACACTAAAATGTATAACGCAATATCATTCGCAACAATAGAGAACACTAAAATGTATAACACAATATCATTCGCAACAATATAGAACACTAAAATGTACAACACAATATCATTCGCAACAATAGAGAACACTAAAATGTACAACACAATATCATTCGCAACAATAGAGAACACTAGGCTCCCTCCGTCATGACTTCATTACATAACGCAACTGAAATGCTTTGCATCAATAAATCGATATATTTCACACAATTCTATCTTTTACTACAAACTAGAAGCAAACATAAGTGAAAATGGCTTGGATGATTATAATATTTTCGTGGTAGATATCCAATTCTTAAATCACTTAATACCAAGCTGATTTTAAAACGAATTATTCAACCATTGACCGCATGTTTACATTATTAGCATTAGTACACAAACAGTTCTCTTTTAATCGGAAATTGTACGTGGCCTTTATAGGTTTTGAAAAAGCATTTGATTCATTAAATCGAAAAATCTGATGGTGCAGTCTCGTAAAGAAAGGAATAAAAGACAAACTGTATCATTGTATTTGAAACGCGCGCAATAACGTCAAAATTAGGATTAACGGTGCATCTAAATTAACAGACTATATCAAATGTACATATGGTGTAAAACAGGGTGACGTACGTAGCCCAATTCTGAGTTCCCTTTTTATAAATGTCTTGCTTTGGAGATTATTGAAAACGGTAAGTATGGAGGTTTATTCACAATCGATTGTATTGAGAGAAGAAGAAGAAGAAGAAGAAAGAAGAAGAAGAAGAAGAAGAAGAAGAAGGGTTTAATTGTTCGCTATTAACTTCTGCAAATGGTCGGACAATGGCACAAAATGAAAAAGATTTGAGAAACGGAGATTGAAATGGATGTTTGTGTGTGTTGTGTGTTGTGTGTGTGTGTGTGTGTGTGTGTGTGTGTGTGTGTGTGTGTGTGTGTGTGTGTGTGGTGTGTGTGTGACAGAGAGATAGACAGACAGAGGTACGGACAAATTCGGATTCAGAGGTATATTGATACAGGCCTTGTCCTTCGCCAGCTGTGTAAACGTAAAGAATCATCTGAAACGAGTACACACGACACAAAAACACAAGTCACTGAATTTCTATACACCCCCCCCCCCCCCCCCCCCCCCCCCCCCTTTTTTTTTTTTTTTTTTTTTAAACAAAGCCAGAGGCAAATGTTGAACAACATGTGGAAGCTGACGACATCAACAGAGTCAGTTTCAAAAGAGAAAGCTGTCCATAAAATGTTGTCTCGATGAATATTTCTAATGTTCTCAATGGCTGAACAGCAAAGAACAAAGGCATCTGGCTTTCTTGAGACAAAGAGAACAAAGCAAATCATTGTCATCAACAAGTGGTTTGTAGCTACGTACAAGAACTGCCAAGTCTGATATTTCAGGCTTTAATTTTTAACAGTATATTTGAAGTTTGTGTTCTTTTCTGCAGTTTGGTAAGGTTTCAAATCACGAAAACTGCAAGAAAATAGATCCTTAGAAATCAAACATTTCGAGAGAGAGAGAGAGAGAGAGTGCAGTAGAGCAGTGCAGGTGGGTTGGTGTAGAATCAATTCGTAATTTCATCTATTTCTGTATATATTCTCTATACCATTCTTTTTTGTCAATGTGCCTATGTTCTCTGTACGATTTTTTTTTGTCAATGTCCCTGTGGTGTGTCTATACTTAGAGAATTTAAAGAGGAAAAAAAAAAACAGGAAAAAAAGCAAGTGCCCTCTCCTTCTTCCATTTAAAACACACACTACCAACGTGCTCTCGCATTTTCCATTCCACTCACTTTCCCCCTTCCCCAACACACACACACACACACACACGTGACGACACGTGACCAAGATGGCGGAGAGTGCAAACAACTTTTTCACTACGTGAACGTTTTTATTGCGCATCCGCTACAATGACTTGAAAGACCCCAGGGGAAAGACGTGGACGAGTCTTTGAACGCGATGACAACTGCGACGAGACAAAAAGTGGCTCAGGAACTGGGGATGTCAGTGGAAAAGAAGGTGACGGTGCAAGCGATGCCGCCACTTCCACCTCAACTGCCGCTTCTGATCATTCCGACACCGTGAGACCAAATACATCATGCTCCAGCGACACTACACATGCTACGGTGATCACCAGCGCGGTTAGTGATCTTAAAAACACGATATTGAAACTGTGTGATAGAATTCTGTCCCTAGAAAGAGCTGTTAACGATCAAAAGCAAGAAAAGAAAAACTCAAGGCAATCCAGGCTAGACCAGTAAAATCCACTGCCACGGCTATCACACAAACTGAGCCCCAAATCATTACCCCTGGCCTTAAATCGTATGTAGCAGCAGCAAGATCCACTCCTACATCCCCATCTCCATCGCCATCCAATGTAATCGGGAGCAAAACGGGTGTGAAGGGTCAACAAATAAAAAAGGAACGCTGGAAGACAAGAAAAGAAAATCTGACGTCATAAAGGCAAATGACGCGAAAAGCAAAACGTCATCCAAAGACTCCAAGCCGAAAAAGAACAATGACTTTCCTTCTGTTACCGTACTCTCTGATTCCATACTGAAAGGTGTACAAATGAAAAGACTAGGCCGTTCCTATGGGTTTTCCTCCAAACGACAGAAAACATATGCCACACAAAAACTGAGTCTTCAACTACTTGATTCAACAAACGACTCAGAAATACCAGACGCTATAGTAATTCACTGTGGTATCAATGATTTGAAAACGCAAGACGCAGAAACAGTCAGCAAAGATTTCACGAAAGCAGTCAAACAAATCAAAGTGAAACACCCATCATCACACATTGTTGTGAGTCAGGCAACTGCAGTAGAAGATGCTGAATTGGATGCTAAACGTGAATTATTCAATGCCCTTGTAAGAACAGAACTGCTGGCTGACAAAATTATTTCTTTCGTACCACACAATAACTTCTATGACTACGGGAGAGACGGGATGCATCCACCCACCAGGGATCATCGACCCTTTGGCAGCTAACCTTGGCCGGCATCTACGAGACCTC
Source organism: Conus canariensis (assembly GCA_033310375.1). NCBI lineage: Eukaryota > Metazoa > Mollusca > Gastropoda > Neogastropoda > Conidae > Conus > Conus canariensis. The sequence goes on from CM065745.1 coordinate 38,085,755, forward strand.
CTTTGGGAAAAGCCCAAGAAGCCATCTCGTCGCCTACCTCCCGGCCCCCATCCAGGGCGTTGGGGCCCTCAGATGCTGTATCAGGACGAGAGGGGACCTTGGTGGAACCCCTATGAAATGCTCTAAATGTTCGGGAGCATCTCCCTCAAGACTCTTTATTGACTGAAATCTAGTCATGTAGTGGAGCCCAGTTATATACCTCCACCTCACTTGTTAACGTGACAATTTGAATTTTATTACTGAAGACTATTTAAGTTTATTACTTTGCATTTCTGTTTCGTAATTCTTGTTTTACGTCTTACGGGTATCGTGCATGTCCTTACCTGTTTATATACGTTAGAAGGGAATTTCTCAGTCACTTCACTTATTATATGCATCTTTATCATGACAACAAAAAAGAGACCAACTATTAAGCTTCTCCAATGGAATTGTCGCTCCATAACAAAAAATATATCATACTTGAATCAATATCTTGGAATAAATAAGTTTCATGTTTTATTATTACAATCACTAAATGTCAACAGCGATAATCTACCACATTTACCTGGATTCTATCACCCCCCAGTTTATGAACAATGTGCGGACCGAATACAAACAGCTATCTATGTGCGTGAAGGCCTGGATTTTTGCGAAAGAACTCCACCAGTATCCAATAACATCCCTTCCACTTCATGCTGTGCAGCAATGGTCAAATTTACTTCTTCTTTGATATTGAACATTGCCTCAGTTTACCTTCCAAAAGGACCTGATGATGTGAATACAGAATGGCTAAAAGGGTTCCAAGACCAAAGAGACAAATGGGTTATTGGAGGAGATTTTAACGCACATGCTCCTTTTTGGGACCATGGCTGCTCTTATGTTACAAGTAATAGATTATTAGATAACATAGCTGATTCTAATCTATATTTGCTAAATAATGGAAATATTACTCGCATTCCAGATATAGCCACCCATAACCCCTCAGCCATTGATTTAACCTTTACATCTCCATCACTTGTAGTAAACTCAATGTGGGAAACAGGAGATAATCCACTGGGATCAGATCATATTCCAATAATAATATCGTTGAATGACATATTAGAACAGGAAATCTCAGAAGATATTATTCCAAAATATATTTACAAAAAAGCAGATTGGTCTTTTTTCCAAACCAATCTTAACAACATAGACATAGTGTTCTCAGCTAATGAAAACGTAGATGACCAATACACTGCATTTTGTAAATATATTTTAGCAGCAGCTGACAAGTCGATCCCAAAGATAAAAAACACAAAGCCAAAAAAACATAATGGAAATGTATGGTGGAACACAAAATGTGAAACTGCCAAAAAAAAGAAAAAAGAAAGATGCAAGATTTATTGTAAAAAGAGATCAGCAAGTAGTCATAAAGAAATGAAAAAGGCAGATAAAGAAAGTAAAGATGTCATAGATGACGCAAAGCTGCAGCATTGGAATGAATTTTGTAACTCTGAAGTTAAAAATCATAAAGATATTGGTAAAGTGTGGGAGGAACTGAAAGCTATGAAAAATGGATTAACATCGACACAGTACCCTATAACAATAGATAACAACAGTCTTCCTAGTGCTGATGAGAAAGCAGAAGCTTTTGTAAACACATTTGCTAAGGTAAGCCGCTCTGAAGGTCTAACAAGTACTGACCAAATATACAGAGAGAAAGAAGAAGGTAGTAAAGCACAGGATGAATCTACAGCAGACAATAGTAACAATATCAATGCTCCTATAACTATCCAAGAAGTAAAAGAAGCCATTAGATCCATACCATTAAGAAAATCATCTATTGGTTTAGATGCAATATCTAATCAAATGTTAAGAAATTTGCCTGAACATTTTGTAGAGTTTCTTCATAAATTATTTAGTACGTGTTGGAGCAATGGTGTTATGCCAAAAATATGGAAACAGTCTATTGTTGCAATTCATAAGCAAGGAAAATCTACAAAGGATCCTAAGAATTATAGACCCATTGCATTAACTTCACATGTATGTAAACTTTTAGAAAGAATTGTCTTGAATAGACTTGTACATTACTGCGAAAAATATAACATCATACCAATCAATCAAGCTGGTTTCCAGAAAGGTCGATCCACTACAGAAATTTTAGTGAAATTATCAACAAATATAAAGAAACAGTTTGCTAGACGAAAATGGTTCTTGCTACCTTTTTCGATATAAATAAGGCTTACGACCAAGTGTGGCATTTTCAGCTATTGAATAAACTTAAAAACATTGGCTTGACAGGAAATATATACAACTATGTCAGATGTTTTCTAAAGGATAGGGTAATAAGAACAAGAATAGGAAAAACATATTCCACAAGTAGAACACTTTCAATGGGAATCCCTCAAGGGTCAGTATTAGCGCCACTTCTCTTCTCGTTATTAATGCATGATCTGCCAAACAGATTATCAAAAAAAGTTGTTCTTGTCCAGTATGCAGATGATATATGCATGTGGATGGATGTAACGTTAAAAAAGAAAACTTCACAGCGAGATATAAAATTCGTCAAAAAGATCTATCAAGGAGAACTAAATAAGATGGTGGATTATATGATTATATGGTGGATTAAGTCTGTCAACCGAAAAAACAAATATGATTGTTTTTAACAGTGGATCTAACCCAGAAAGTAAGCCTGTTTTCACATTGGATAATACTCCTCTTAAGTACGTTACAGAGATCAAATTTCTAGGAGTTTATTTTACATCTAAATCATCATGGAACTTTCATATCGAATATTTATTAACAAA
>CM065745.1:38096016-38103516 GCA_033310375.1 Conus canariensis
AAAAGAAAGAAAAAAAAAAAGAAAAAAAGAAAGGAAATGTCTTATACGCCAGAGAGCAGGTGCAGTCGGCGATACATGGCCAGATCTAAGCAGATCTCCGGGTGGGTGAGGAAGGTCCTTGATGAGTCGTCCGGAGACGTGAGACGAATCACATACAACTCCCAAGGTCTGTGTCTGCACTGTTCAGATGGGGGAAGATTTTACGGATTCCCCGAGGATGAAACGAGCAACCATAATTATTACCATTGTGCGGTGTGCACTTCGCATAATTATGTACAAGACGGCACGACAATGAGGGAGCTTTTCCACTACAGCAAAATTCTGTGGAAAAATCCACTCGGTTAGACGTACATACACTGGGGAAACAAAAAACAAACAAAACAAAAAAAAAAAAAAAAAAAAAAAAGAAAGATAGCCAGGCGCTCTCCAAGGGGGACAATCGGCCTCCAAATTTCACACGGGGACTTATTTGAGGGGGAAAACGTGATTCAGTACAAGCGAAAACAAAGACAGAAGCAGACAAAGCGCTTCATTCTTCCTGTCAACACGTGCTGTCAGCGAGTTGCGGCCCTTTGCTTACAAAACGGAACGTTTTACGAAGTACAACGCTCGACCTTTTTTTTTTTTTTTTTTTTACATTTTTATTTAATTCGCTTCCGGTGGATACAATCTATCTATCTATCTATCTATCTATATATCTATATATATATATATATATATATATCAGTATGGTTAAAAAGCCTAAAACAATTCTACAAGTGCTCAACCCCTTGGGGAGCAACATTAGTTGACACAAGTATTAAAAGGAATGTTAAAATTACCTACAAATTTGTTTCCAGCGCTTGGCTATCGTCAGAGAGAGAGAGAGAGAGAGAGAGAGAGAGATCCTGACGATAGCCAAGGGCTAGAAACAAATTTGTAGATAATTTTAACATTCCTTTTAATACTTGTGTCAACTATATATATATAGAGAGAGAGAGAGAGAGAGAGAGAGAGAAGATAGATAGATAAGCCCGAATCCATTAAATGGACGTACAAATGATAGTGTTGTTGTTGTTTTTTTTATTTATTTTTTGAATGATAGTGTTGATTTTAATTTTTTTTTGAATGATAGTGTTGTTTTTATTTATTTTTTTTTAAAGTGAAGAGCTCGGCTATAATTATTATAGAATGCTAAGGTTCGGAATGCCCCGGCTTCACTTCAAAGCGGACGACAATCAGAGTGATTAGCGACAATACAAATCAACACATTAATACTGAATATCCCTTCTTCCCTCTCCTCCCCGTCCCTCCCCGTCTCCCTCTGCCAGGAGGGGGGCGCTGTGGGGGATGAGCGGGTATCAACCAATCAGCGTAATGGATACAGATAGCGGCTTCCGCCGTGTCTTCACTTTGCAACAAAAGCTGGGCACTCATTTTTCTCCCCCGGAACAGAGGGGGGAAGGGGGGGGGGGGGGGGCAGTGAGCTGAGTGACGCATTACACCTGTTCGTGACGTGGTGAGCCCAGTGACGTAGGCTCGTGTTACAGGAAATGGAAATGGGTGAGGATTCGCGCGCTTTTAGTCGGAGTTCTAATTTTATGCCTGGGTGGATTTATTGGCTGCCTGTCATTGATTGTGGCATGAGAAGATGATCCGCTGTCCTTCATCGTTGATCGGTTGTCTGTCTGTTGTCTCGCCCCCCCCCCCCCCCCCTTCCTTTATCTCTCTCTTTGTTCCGTTCTCTCTTGTCTTCCTTTTGTTCTTTGTCACAAAGAGGACACAATCAGCACAGGATTTTCAGAGGGCGAGGGTACACACTGAAAGATGTTCTCACCCTCTCCCCTCCCCTTCCCTCCCCAACTCCTCCTAAGCATATCCACTGAGTGCATTGAAAAGACAAGTGCAATGATTTGGCTTGGTTGAACAAAGGAAAGTGAATGCCTCAAAAAGGGAGATAAATAGTAGACTACTGTAAGAGAGAGAAGGGGGTCACTGGCACAATATTTCAAGGGAGAGAGAGACAGAGAGAGAGAGAGAGAGAGAGACGGACTGACGAGGAAAATGGCCGACAGGCGATGTTTATGCATCTGAGGTGGGGAAGGGGGTGGGGTAGGGGTGGGAATAGGGACGATAGTTCGTTGTCATTCGAGAAGGGATAGCTTAAGCGCGCAGGGCTTGCGCGTTCCTCTCACAAATATCGTTTCCCATTCTAAGAGTGACAGTATAATGCCAGAATCCACAGAGGGAACGAGCATCCCTCCCCCCCCCCCCCCCCCCCCCCCCCCCCCCCCCCCCCCCTTTCTGACGCCCGGTGTCTTAGCAGTGGCACAATTCCGTCAAGCGGCGCTGCCAAGACTAACTACTGCCTGGAGCGGTGCCCAGTGAACGAAATCCCCCTCCCCCCCCCCCCCCACACACACACACAAGACATACACACACAACACTCTCTCTCCCTCTCTCTCTCTCTCTCAACAGCCGTAGGAGTATGTTCGTGTCTGGGTAGGTATGTTACGTAAGCACGCACAACCATGCACACACACACGTCTGCTCGCACCTATACTCGCTCTCAAACTCGCAAGGACTTACACGTGGGTTCATACGCAAAGACACACACACACACACACACACACACAACACACACACACACACACACGCATGCACGCACGCACAGCACGCACCACACACACACACACACACACACACACACACACACAAGCACACATGCACACACACACACACACACACACACACACACACACACACACACACGCACATACACACACTGACTTACTGACCGAAACCATTTACTGTCAGATTAACATAGTGTTGTACTGACAAGATACACACACACACACACACACACACACACACACACCACACACACACACTAATGCGCGCGCGCGTGCGAACACACAGACACGCGCACGCATTTTTAATTTGGAATTAGTACATGTCTCATTCACACATACACGCCCTTGGATGCAAACACACACACACACACACACACACACACACACACACACACACACACCACGCGCGCGCGCGCCGCGCCGCGCGCACACACACACATTTGCTGGCAATCGATTTTTACCGCAGAACTTCAAGCCTTCGTTATGGCGTTACATTTCGTAGTCGTCTTTCCTTTTCCAATCTTTCAAATTCTCTCATGTGTGGAAACTACTTTAGTGTGTTGTATGCTTCAGGCGATTCAAAGGCTAAGCCAAAATCTTACATAATAACAGAACTGTTCGCATACTTGTCCATCAGGAACGAGCTGATACTCTTCACTGGGTGCCCTCCATTCCAAGCTGTTCTTCTAACGGATGGACTGATAGAGCAGTCACACGAGTGCCAATCATTGGAGTGGTGTTATGGAATCGAAGCACCCACTGCCAGACTAAGAAATGTGCAGTTTCTGGAATAAAGGTCCTCATGCAATCATTTCAAGAAAATTCCTAGTGGGAGGGTGGGTGCCACTGGGTTTCTTTTTTCTTCTTGTTTCCTCTTCTTCTTCTCCTTCTCCTCATTTTTTCTCCTTCCCTTCTTCTTCTGCTTCTTCTTCTCCTTTTTCTCCTTCTTCCCCTTCTCCTCCTCCTTCTTCTCCTTTTTCTCCATTTTCGTCTTCTTCTTCTTCTTCTTCTTCTTCTTCTTCTTCTTCTCACTCTTCTTCTTCTTCTCACTCTCCTTCTTCTTCTCCTTCTCCTTCTTTCTTCTTCTTCTTCTCCTCCTCCTCCTCCTCTTTCCTTTTCTTTTTCTTCCCCGTTTTTTTATTGCTCATTTCATTTAATCTTTAGTACAATATTTTAAGAGGCTGCAGCGCCAGAAAAACCAAGTGTCCCTCATTACGTCACGGCTAAAACTACGTCACACACACAACATGTCGTCATGTTCCCTACGACGTAGCCTAACTGATCGGCTTCCTCGGGTCGGACTATCCATCACCCCGACCCGACTTGTATTCATCATAGTTACCTACACGAGAGTTCGGGATACGAACAGCGCGGAGATACAAGATACAGAGCACAGCGAGAGCCAGCGCGCTGAAGTGGCTGCCAAGACGCTCGGGGAAGGAGATTCATCACTTGCATTTCGCATTCGGACGGAGAAGAGGTTCTCTCCCTTGACACCGGCTTGCCACAAACGACGTGCGACACGTGGCCGCAAGAAGAGCGCGGTGGAGCGGTGATTCTATACTCCCTTCGCGCTATTCTCGTGTCGCCAGGTCGTGCCATGCGAAGATCATGCGCTCATCATCAGGCAAGAATTAATTAATGATGTGGACAAATTGATTCATTAGGGTGTGAGGGCCGGGGTTGACGAATCGTCCCCACGGTTGGCCGTGTCGTGCCCCCTCTCTCTCTCTCTCTCTCTCCTCTCTCTCTCTCTCTCTCCTGGTGTGTGTGTGTGTGTGTGTGTGTGTGTGTGTGTGTGTGTGTGTGACAGAGAGAGAGAGAGAGAGAGAGAGAGAGAGAGAGAGAGAGAGAGAGTTGTGTTGTTTTGTATGCGCACGTGCGTGCATAATACATGTACTGACTCCAAATTAAAAATGTGTGCGTGTGTGCGTGCATTTGTGCGAGCGCGCATTTGTGCGTGTGTGCATATGCGCGCGCACGTGCGTGTGTGCGTGCGTGCATTGCGTGCGCGCGCGCGCGCGCGCGCGCGTGTGTGTGTGTGTGTTTGTGTGTGTGTGTGTGTGTGTACAACCCAATGCCGCCACAATTCAAAATTTAAAAGTATGAGATCTTAGACTCAAAAGGGCCAATGACAACGGTAATTATCTTTAAAAACAAACACAAAGGGCCAGTGACAACGGTAATTATCTTTAAAAACAAACACAAAGGGCCAATGACAACGGTAATTTCTTTAAAAACAAAACAAAGGGCCAATGACAACGGTTATTATCTTTAAAAACGAAACAAAGGGCCAATGACAACGGTTATTATCTTTAAAAACGAAACAAAGGGCCAGTGACAACGGTCATTATCTTTAAAAACAAAACAAAAACAACGCTGAACAGTCACCTTCTCCAGAGCTTTTGTTTCCTAATTGATCTTTTTTTCACCTTCTCCCCCCACCCCCCTCATCCCCCCCCCCCTCACCCCAACCAAAACTATGATGTAGGTGAAAACAGACAACAATGACTCATGAAAACAGCTAGACTCATGAAAACAGCCATGACTCATGAAAACAGCCTATGACTCATGAAAACAGTTATGACTCATGAAAACAGCTGTGACTCATGAAAACAGCCATGACTCATGAAAACAGCTATGTGACTCATGAAAACAGCCATGACTCATGAAAACAGTGACTCATGAAAACAGTTATGACTCATGAAAACAGCCATGACTCATGAAAACAGCCATGACTCATGAAAACAGCTGTGACTCATGAAAACAGCCATGACTCATGAAAACAGCCTGACTCATGAAAACAGCATGACTCATGAAAACAGCTATGACTCATGAAAACAGCTGTGACTCATGAAAACAGCTGTGACTCATGAAAACAGCTGTGACTCATGAAAACAGCCATGACTCATGAAAACAGCTGACTCATGAAAACAGCCATGACTCATGAAAACAGCATGACTCATGAAAACAGCTATGACTCATGAAAACAGCCATGACTCATGAAAACAGCTTGACTCATGAAAACAGCTGTGACTCATGAAAACAGCTTGACTCATGAAAACAGCTGACTCATGAAAACAGCCATGACTCATGAAAACAGCTATGACATGAAAACAGCTATGACTCATGAAAACAGCTATGACTCATGAAAACAGCTGACTCATGAAAACAGCTATGACTCATGAAAACAGCTAGACTCATGAAACAGCTGACTCATGAAAACAGCTATGACTCATGAAAACAGCTATGACTCATGAAAACACTATGACTCATGAAAACAGCTATGACTCATGAAAACAGCTATGACTCATGAAAACAGCTGACTCATGAAAACAGCTGACTCATGAAAACAGCTATGACTCATGAAACAGCTGACTCATGAAAACAGCTATGACTCATGAAAACAGCTATGACTCATGAAAACAGCTATGACTCATGAAAACAGCCATGACTCATGAAAACAGCCATGACTCATGAAAACAGCCATGACTCATGAAAACAGCTGACTCATGAAAACAGCTATGACTCATGAAAACAGCTATGACTCATGAAAACAGCTGACTCGTGAAAACAGCCATGACTCATGAAAACAGCTATGACTCATGAAAACAGCTGACTCATGAAAACAGCTATGACTCATGAAAACAGCTGTGACTCATGAAAACAGCTGACTCATGAAAACAGCTATGACTCATGAAAACAGCTGTGACATGACAAAAAGAGAACAATGACTCATAAAAGCAGACACTTACAACTCAAAAATGATGACGTCATGTTCATTTACATTTGTGTCACGGAGCGGAACACAGAGCCTTAAAAATCCGCTTTGCAAAATGCCCCGAAATGCCAAAAGCTGAAAATTACCTCCATAACTAATTTTGGCTTGTTAGGGTCATAAGATTCTGTACTTCATTTCGATTCATCTGGCGGTTTAACAGCGTCAAAACAAGTGAAGAAACGATCTAGTGTGACAACGATTTTTTTTATTTTTAAGCCAAACAAACATACCCCCTACCCCTCCCTCCCCCTCAACATCATTGACGTTTTCTTACGCGTTGATCACTGTTGATTTGATGACGATTACCACTTTTAGCGTGAAAATATCAAGTGTGACATGTTGAAAGGAGTAACCTCCCACAGGAAAGGGAGAGCAGCGTCTCTTGCCCCCACATCGGAGGCGGGCACAGGGAGATAATCCACTCAAATGAGTTTCGGAACAGGGGTGGTCGGGAGGGTCTCATCAGCGTCAACATCATCCCACCCACCCACATCATTCCCCAGCTCCCCCTGCCCCCATCCACCCACTCCCGCCCCCACCCCCTTGAAAAAAAAAAAAAAAAGAACTCTGTCGAAACGCTTGTCAAACGCTTCTAACAAATCAAGGCTGAACAAGCTCTTCCGCCCGCAGTCAAGCTGACTTTGATGCTAACTTGGATTCATACTGACTGCTACCCTTCGTTGTTTTGTATTTCGACTCACGGCACCGATGTTCAACGAGCACGTGTGATGGCTGTACGCTACTACTCTTCATTGTCTGCTCCTTTCGATCGCTCGTTCTTTAGTCTTCATTGTCCTGAACGGTGTTTGTTTTACCTGAAGAAGACCTAAGAGGTCGAAACGCGTCGTGTTTGGACTTGTAATCCGTTTGTCCACAGATTGTCTTGCGGAATAACTCACAATTCTCTTTGAAAATTCGAGCGCTGAAAGGTTGTAAACAAAGGAGTTAGAGAGGGTTTGGTGGGAAGAATCTTTCTGCAGTTGGGCCCTGTGATTGGGAGTCGTGTTTGACAGCTTTACGCTCCCATGATCCCCTCCTAGGTGGCCTCGTTCCCGTCCGGCGGCCATTTTGGTCGTGTGCCGAACATGAGAAGATAAGTGGTTTCTC
>CM065745.1:38111016-38118516 GCA_033310375.1 Conus canariensis
TTCATCTCCTTTCCACCCTTTTCCCATCCTGAAGCAAAGGCTCGAATTATTTGCTTCCATATTAATACATTCTTAACTGATTACATTTTGGGACACTTGTTTCTTTACCCCCCCCCCCCCCCCCCTCCCCCGCATGTTTTTTTTTTTCCCCATTCTACCATTCCTCACTATCCTGGACGGTGTTGGGGTATGGTGGTTTTGTTGTTGTTCTTGTTGTTGTTGTTGTTCTCTCCTTGATGGACAGAATGCTACAGAATTTCTATGTGGTATGTCTCAGTTATGTCCCTTGGAAGGACTGACACAAGTGGGTTAGGACTGCTGAGGTAAGGTAAGGTAATGTTGCTTATAGCCCAGCCGACCGCAAAGGCTGTCACCGCGTTGAGGTTAACTCACAAGCCTTCTTTTTTTTTTTTTTAATCATTCACACAACCCTTTAGAATACACTTTCTAAAAACACATCAGAAATTTGGTTAAAAATCATTCATCTGCAAAACATCTTAGATCAGATGAAAAATGTTCATCTCTCTCAGAAACTCAAAGACCACGTCAGGTGGGACATCTCTGAACAAGGTTTTCATGGACTCTGCTGTAAAGTGTTTATGTCTCACATCGTGCAAGTCCCAGCACTCTAAAAGAATGTTTCACTGTGAGTGGGTACATGACATGGAATGCACCATGGAGCTTCTTCACCTTTTAAAAGATAAGAATGGGAGCAAAAGGAGTGGCCTGCATGCAAACGGCACAAGACTATTTCTTCTTTACGGCCGCCTCAGGAACATGGTTAAAAACTCTTTCAGGTTTTAGACGCATTGGACTACCGAGGAGACCATCCTGTCTAATCTAGAAAGGCCAACACAGGGAGCTGTTCGCTAGATAGTGTTTTCGATGGTTGTCACGCTCCATCAGTGAAGTTTTTTGCATGTTTATCTATAACACGCACTTCTTTAACCTATCCCCCCCCCCCCCCCCCCCACCCACACACACACACACTTCTCCTTTCGGCCCCCGTCTCTTTCCCCCATTTAATTCATTTATTTTACTTTCTTCACCTTTGCTCAAGTGTTCTTGTTCTGATGGCAGGGGAATTGTTTGTCTGTGGTTGTTTCTCCTCATAAGTTTGTTTCTTATGAGAAATGATAACAATGACGATGATGATGATGATCAAATAACAACACAAATAACAACAATAATAATAATAATAGTAATAAAATCATGATGACAATAACTAACAATGATAACAGCAACAGGAACATCCACAATCATCATTGTCATCATCATCTTCATGATCAATAAATAAATACATCAACACATGAACAAACGAAATAAACAGATAAATAATGATAAGCAACGCCACATCAGTATCATATCATCGTCATTAATAAAGAATTCTGTACAGACCTGGGTCTTGTCTACTCTCTGTAACCCTGAATGTGGCCTCCTTAATCAACAAAGCGGTATACAACATGACCCCCCCCCCCCCCCATCTCTTTCTGCCCCCCCCCCTCTCTCTCTCTCTCTCCCTCCCTCCCTCTCTTTCCCACCCCTCTCTCTCTCTCTCTCTCTTTCCCACCTCCCTCTCTCCCTCTCTCTCTCTTTCCCATCTCTCTCTCTCTCTCTCTCTCTCTCTCTCTCTCTCTCACCACCTTAAATTCTGTTGACAGTGGTTTCTCAACCTACTCCTGGGGTAGTGCATGTCCTAATTCTTACAGCCAGTGTCGGGAATACTGGCTTTGGAGAGAGATTATAGTGAAATAGACGTGGCAACGTGCATGCGTGTGTGTGTGTGTGTGTGTGTGTGTGTGTGTGTGTGTGTGTGTGTGTGTGTGTGTGTGTGCGTGCGTGCATGCGTGTGTGCGCGTGCGCGCCCGTGTGTGTGTTTGAGCGTGTGTATGTGTGTGTTTGTGTGAGCCCGCGCGCGCACGCGAGTGTAAGTGCGTGTGTGTGCGTGTGCGCGCATGTGCGTGCGTGTGTGTGTGTGTGTGTGTGTGTGTGTGTGTGTGTGTGTGTGTACGCCTGCGTGAGTGCGTGCGTGCGGTGTGTGTGTGTGTGTGTGTGTGTGTGTGTGTGTGTGTGTGTACGCCTGCGTGAGTGCGTGCGTGCGGTGTGTGTGTGTGTGTGTGTGTGTGTGTGTGTGTGTGTGTGCGTGTACGCGTGCGTGCGTGCGCGCGCGCGCGTGTGTGTGCGTGAGTGCGTGTGCGTGTGATCAAAAAAAAAAAAAACCCGCGAAAAACGTTATCAATACATTTTTCTAAACAAAGAAAAAAACAACACTAAAGAACAGAAAAAGAAAGAAGACAAAGCATAAAACGCTCAAAAGCGACACCATTCAATACGACCGGAAGTGTCGACAGTGGCGCGAGATGGCACACGTGCACACGGCACGTGGCGCGTTTCTGATTGGTTGTTTACCGCTGCCGGGCGCATCGCGTGCCGATCACACACGTGCACAACGTCGATGCTTCTCTCTCTCTCTCTCTCTCTCTCTCTCTCTCTCTCTCTGATGTTTTCTGCGAGAAAGAGTTACATATTCATTATTTATGAGAACGATCGTGCGCGCGCACGCACACGCACACGCACACACACGTACAAAAGACAGACAGACAGACAGTAATACAGCGGGTAATTGGCCCAGAAATGAGCCTCAAGTACCCACAATACAATCGTCCCACTGCACGTCCATTTGCATAAATATCCTCTTTTTTTTATTGTTCTCTCCAGCTCCCCGCCCCCCCCCCCCTCCCGCCCGTCCCCCTTCCTCCCCTCTCACCCCCTCTCTCCCCCGCCTGGTCAGATCAAACGAATGTGTCGCTTCACGCGCTGATTATGAGAATAGCCATGAATGACGGGCATATGAGTGACGGACTGGTCTTGGGGAAAATGAAAATCGATGAATCATGGGGGGGGGGGGGGGGGGGGGGGGGGGGGAGAGAGAGAGAGAGAGAGACAGAGACAGAGACAGAGACAGATCATACCTGCTTCTTTTCATCCTGATTCTCTCTCTCTCTCTCTCTCTCTCCTCTCTTTGTCTGTCTCTCTCTTTGTCTGTCTGCCTCTGTCTGTCTGTCTGTCTGTCTGTCTGTCTGTCTCTCTCTCTCTCTCTCTCTCTCTCTCTCTCTCTCTCTCTCTCTCCCTCTCGCTCCATACAGGTTCTAAGACGACCAAGGCATTTAAGGAAACAACAATGGCTAGAAATGCTTCAAACGGCTTGTAGCTTAACCACGCTGTTGAAAAACTGGCAAAATTTGTTGTTGTTGTTGCTGTTGTTGTTGTTTCTTTCTTGCGTTTTTTTTTTTTAGTTCGTTTCTCGCAAAGCTTCCAATAAAGAATGTTCGACTGGAGGTACCAGGACTGGCAAGAGAGACCGGTGACAGAGGAGAGACACTGCAGGGCGGTTAACACCGAGGTTAGAGTCACTGCAGGGCGGTTAACACCGAGGTCAGAGACACTGCAGGGCGGTTAGCACCGAGGTCAGAGACACTGCAGGGCGGTTAACACCGAGGTTAGAGACACTGCAGGGCGGTTAACACAAGGGGAGAGACACTGCAGGGCGGTTAACACCGAGGTTAGAGACACTGCACGGCGGTTAACACCGAGAAGAGAGAGACACTGCACGGCGGTTAGCACCGAGGTTAGAGACACTGCAGGGCGGTTAGCACCGAGGTTAGAGACACTGCAGGGCGGTTAACACTGAGGTTAGAGACACTGCAGGGCGGTTAACACCGAGGTGAGAGACACTGCAGGGCGGTTAACACCGAGGGGAGAGACACTGCAGGGCGGTTAACACCGAGGGAGAGACACTGCAGGGCGGTTAACACCGAGGGAGAGACACTGCAGGGCGGTTAACACCGAGGGAGAGACACTGCAGGGCGGTTAACACCGAGGTTAGAGACACTGCAGGGCGGTTAACACCGAGGTGAGAGACACTGCAGGGCGGTTAACACCGAGGTTAGAGACACTGCAGGGCGGTTAACACCGAGGTGAGAGACACTGCAGGGCGGTTAACACCGAGGTGAGAGACACTGCAGGGCGTTACACCGAGGGAGAGACACTGCAGGGCGGTTAACACCGAGGTGAGAGACACTGCAGGGCGGTTAACACCGAGGGGAGAGACACTGCAGGGCGGTTAACACCGAGGTGAGAGACACTGCAGGGCGGTTAACACCGAGGGGAGAGACACTGCAGGGCGGTTAACACCGAGGGAGAGACACTGCAGGGCGGTTAACACCGAGGGAGAGACACTGCAGGGCGGTTAACACCGAGGTGAGAGACACTGCAGGGCGGTTAACACCGAGGGTAGAGACACTGCAGGGCGGTTAACCACCGAGGGGTTAGAGGGACACTGCAGGGCGGTTAACACCGAGGGAGAGACACTGCAGGGCGGTTAACACCGAGGGGAGAGACACTGCAGGGCGGTTAAACACCGAGGTGAGAGAGACACTGCAGGGCGGTTAACACCGAGGGGAGAGACACTGCAGGGCGGTTAACACCGAGGGAGAGACACTGCAGGGCGGTTAACACCGAGGGGAGAGACACTGCAGGGCGGTTAACACCGAGGGGAGAGACACTGCAGGGCGGTTAAACACGAGGGGAGAGACACTGCAGGGCGGTTAACACCGAGGGGAGAGACCTGCAGGGCGGTTAACACCGAGGGGAGAGACACTGCAGGGCGGTTAACACCGAGGGGAGAGACACTGCAGGGCGGTTAACACCGAGGGGAGAGACACTGCAGGGCGGTTAACACCGAGGGGAGAGACACTGCAGGGCGGTTAACACCGAGGGGAGAGACCTACGAGGGCGGTTAACACCGAGGGGAGAGACCCTGCAGGGCGGTTAACACCGAGGGTGAGAGACACTGCAGGGCGGTTAACACCGAGGGGAGAGACCTGCAGGGCGGTTAACACCGAGGAGAGACACTGCAGGGCGGTTAACACCGAGGGGAGAGACACTGCAGGGCGGTCCGGTAGGGTTACACCGAGGGGAGAGACACTGCAGGGCGGTTAACACCGAGGGAGAGACCTGCAGGCGGTAACACCGAGGGAGAGAACACTGCAGGGCGGTTAACACCGAGGGGAGAGACCTGCAGGGCGGTTAACACCGAGGGGAGAGACACTGCAGGGCGGTTAACACCGAGGGGAGAGACACTGCAGGGCGGTTAACACCGAGGGGAGAGACACTGCAGGGCGGTTAACACCGAGGGGAGAGAGACACTGCAGGGCGGTTAACACCGAGGGGAGAGACACTGCAGGGCGGTTAACACCGAGGGGAGAGACACTGCAGGGCGGTTAACACCGAGGGGGAGAGACACTGCAGGGCGGTTAACACCGAGGGTAGAGACACTGCAGGCGGTTAACACCGAGGGGAGAGACACTGCAGGGCGGTTAACACCGAGGGGAGAGACACTGCAGGGCGGTTAACACCGAGGGAGAGACACTGCAGGGCGGTTAACACCGAGGGGAGAGACACTGCAGGGCGGTTAACACCGAGGGGAAGAGGACACCTGAGGGCGGTTAACACCGAGGGGAGAGACACTGCAGGGCGTTAACACGAGGAAGGAACGAGAGACCACTGGGGGTAACACGCGTAGGTGAGCAGACCTGCAGGCGGTTAAACAACACGAGGAAGACATGCAGGGCAACAAACCAGGGAGAACACCGCAGGGCGTAAACACGAGGAGAGACACTGCAGGCGGTTACAACACCGAGAAGAAGCACAACAAGAACCAGCAGGGCGTTAAAACAACAACATAACACGATACATGAGCAGCAGAACAGAGAAACGTAGAGCAAACTAAACAAAGACAACTGAAATAAAACAAAACATACAACATAAATAACAAAACAACAAACAGCACAGAAATACAACACCTGAAAGCACAACAAAGAACAGCAGTTAGACAAGAACAACACACAACAAACAGAAGCAGAGCAGGAATACAGAGACACACACAAACAAAGACATCTGAAATAAGACATGGAATAGTAATGAAACAGAAAACGAAACAAAAAATAGAGAAATGACAACAGCGCACAGAACAAAGAAAGATGTGTATGACAAGAGACAGCACAAGAACAAAGAAAGATGTGTATGACAAGAGAGAGCACACAGAACAAAGATGTGTATGACAAGAGACAGCACACAGAACAAAGATGTGTTTGACAAGAGAGAGCACACAGAACAAAGGAAGATGTGTATGACAAGAGACAGCACACAGAACAAAGATGTGTATGACAAGAGAGAACACACAGAACAAAGATGTGTTTGACAAGAGACAGCACACAGGACAAAGATGTGTATGACAAGAGAGAGCACACAGAACAAACAAAGATGTGTATGACAAGAGAGACACACAGAACAAAGAGACATCTTTGTCGTCCTATCTGCCAGGCGATTGGGTGTCGTAAGCAGCATTTGTTCGGAGCTAGGGGCTTGTATCTATTTCACCATGGAAGCAAGAGTGACCCAACTTGTTTGTTATAAGTAGACTTGATATGTCAGGCATCGCCTTGAGATGCCCAGGCCCAGCTATCCAGGAGATGTGGGTTCGAATCCCCGGAGCGCCGATAAACTTTCCGACAACGAAAATGAAGTGATTGAAGATAAGTGATTGCTCGTTCATTTTCGTTGTCATTGTTTTGTATCTTGCCTGAAGAAGACGTAAGAGGTCGAAACGCGTCGTGCTTTGTCTTGTGATTCGTTTGTTCACGGTTTTTTTTTTTTTTTTTTTTTTTTTTTTTGGTTCGCTAACATTTATTTAAGATTTGTTCAAGCATTTGGTATTTGTCTTCCCTGTGTCTGTGGGACCGAACGAAGGCGTCCAGGTGTGTGTGTGTGTGTGTGTGTGTGTGTGTGTGTGTGTGTGTGTGTGTGTGTGTGTGTGTGTGCATACGTTGGTGTATGAGTGTGTATGTACGACCGCTCGCTTGCATGTGTTGCACAGATTATATCGTGTGTGCGTTGTTGTGTTGTGTGTGTGTGTGTGTGTGTGTGTGTGTGTGTGTGTGTGTGTGTGTGTGTGTGTGCGCGCGCGCGCGTCTGTGTGAGTGAATGTTGTGTGTGCGTGTTTGTGTGTGTATGCGCGCTTGCTTGCTTGCTTGCACACAAGTACATATCCATGAGTATGCGTGTGTGTGTGTGTGTGTGTGTGTGTGTGTGTGTGTGTGTGTGTGTGTGTGTGGTGGTGTGTGGCGTGCGTGCGTGTAGCGCACAGGTACTTGTGCTGCACATGCATGCATGCTTTTTGTGTTGGTGCTTTCATGAGGGTGTGCATGCACGGGTATGTGAGCGTGTGCGCACGAGCATCTATGCATGTCTGTCCTGAGAGAAGAGAGTACGTGGCGAATGAGCGTCGGGAAGGTGGGGGGGGGGGGGGGGGGAGGCAGGGGTGGAGGGGGGAGAGAGGGTAAGCTGGATGGAAAAACTGAAGGGGCAGGGCTAGGGGCGGAGGGGGTGTAGAGAAAATGTGTGTGTGTGTGTGTGTGTGTGTGTGTGTGTGTGTGTGTG
>CM065745.1:38126016-38139467 GCA_033310375.1 Conus canariensis
TCTCTCTCTCTCTCTCTCCTCTCTCTCTCTCTCTGCCTGTCTGTCTCTTTCTTTCTCTCTCTGTCTCTGTCTCTTTCTCCCTCCTCTCTCTCTCTCTCTCTCTCCGTCTGTCTCTCTCTCTCTCTCTCTCTCTCTCTCTCTCTCCACACACACACACACACACACACACACACACACACACACACACACACACACACCTCTACGAGAGAAGCCCTGCCAGAAACACAGAGCCAAGCGTTTAGAAATGACCAACTGTTTTCTCATTTTTTGTTTCCCCGCCACGATTTCACACGGCGGTGTACAGTCAGTCCGTAACATGGCCTGTGATATTGACCTCAAAGGGTGAAACGGAATGCCCAGACAGACAGACAGACAAACAGACAGAGGGAAGAGACAGAGGGACAGACAGACAGACAGACAGACTGACTGACAAACTGACAGAGGGAATAGACAGAGGGACAGACAGACAAACTGACAGAGAAATGAGTGTGAAGGGAGGGAGAGAGAGAGGGGAGAGAGGGGGGGGGAGGGAGAGAGTGACAGAGAGTGTGAGAGTTAGAGAGGAGGGAGGGGAGGGAGAGAGGGGGGAGAGGGAGGCAGAGAGAGCTAGAGGCAGAGAGAGAGAGAGGCAGACAGACAGACAGGCAGGCAGGCAGGCAGGCAGACGGGCAGGCAGGCAGACAGGCAGACAGACAGACAGACAGACAGACAGACAGAGAGCTGGACAGAGAAAGACAGAGAGAATGGGAGAAGGTTATTTCTTATTCTTTATTTCTTTGACCGAACTCGACTGTGGAAGAAGATGTGCATCATATGTTCAACATCGACCGAAGTTTGCACAAGAGATGATGTACGCACATCTTCAAGGGAGGTCTTTGTGTTTAGGCTCGCGTTCGGCGAGAGTGACCCCGCTGTTTCCATGGGACTTCCGCCGTTGGTGGGCATGCTCAAAGCAGTTTTGTCCTATAAGTCAACTTAAGATTTTAATAAGAGAAAAAAAAAAAGAAAAGCCCAAACATGGGTGTGAAGCGATGTGCCTGTCATGTCGATATTCCGATCGGTATGCTCGGGTGCGCTTCCATTCCAATAAATATTTTGATTCTCTATATCTATTTGCTGGATCCTATAAACTTAGAAAAGGTAACTCTATTTGCAATGAAGACAAGAGGCGTTATCTTCCCCTGGGTTTTTTCCCCCTCTCGGACATGCCTATTCAGCCAATCGTGTCGCCCGACACATACGTTAAGAAATATGATTGGCACTCGTGAGAGCTACTGGTGAATTCCAACGGCCCATTCTACCAATCAGAAGTGAGTTTACAAAAATTCGGTGAATCATGTATATATATATATATATATATATATATATATATATATATATATATATATATATATTAAGATCTACAAAGTGAAGAGACCAGGATCAATAACAAAGACGAGGTCAGACCCGTTCAGATTCTGATTCAGTTTCTTTCCAGTTAAATTCACTTCGTCTTTGATACAAAGATAACTGTTATCTTTAGAGGCTAGAATTCAAAAAGGAATATTTTCTAATTATGTTCAGCCATGTCATTTCCCCTTGCACTAAAAACAGTAACGTCTTTTAATTGGTAGGAAGAGCCGTAGGGATTTTCACTCTCGATGCACGGATTTCCGCCAAGGTCCAACGGATCATGGATCCACCCTGAGCTCCGGATTCGCATCGTAATGTAATGAAATGGATTCGTCCTTGGCCTACATTCCAGTATTCTACCGAGTTTCTTCACAATGTGTCCGACAGTTTTTGTTTGTTTGTTTTGTTAATCTTTCCGACAAACAGACTCGTGTGTAAGCACAACTAGTTGGTGGTAAAATGAGAAAGAGGGGGAAAACAAAGCTGTGGAAACACGACTTTTTAGTGGTAAAAGCGACAGATTAAAAGCAAAGCTGTGGAAACAGGACAATTTAGTGGTAAAAGTGACAAATTACAGACAAAGTTGTAAAATATGCAGCTACTTTGCGGTGAAAAAAGACGGAAGTAGAAGACCAAGTTGTTAAAACAACTACTTGGTGGTAAAACAATACAAAGGTAGAAGACCAAGTTGTGAACACAACTACTTGGTGGTAAAACAATACAAAGGTAGAAGACCAAGTTGTTAAAACAACTACTTGGTGGTAAAACAATACAAAGGTAGAAAAGTTGTGAACACAACTACTTGGTGGTAAAACAATACAAAGGTAGAAGACCAAGTTGTGAACACAACTACTTGGTGGTAAAACAATACAAAGGTAGAAGACCAAGTTGTTAAAACAACTACTTGGTGGTAAAACAATACAAAGGTAGAAGACCAAGTTGTGAACACAACTACTTGGTGGTAAAACAATACAAAGGTAGAAGACCAAGTTGTGTAAACAACTACTTGGTGGTAAAACAATACAAAGGTAGAAGACAAGTTGTGAACACAACTACTTGGTGGTAAAACAATACAAAGGTAGAAGACCAAGTTGTGAACACAACTACTTGGTGGTAAAACAATACAAAGGTAGAAGACCAAGTTGTGAACACAACTACTTGGTGGTAAAACAATACAAAGGTAGAAGACAAGTTGTGAACACAACTACTTGGTGGTAAAACAATACAAAGGTAGAAGACAAGTTGTGAACACAACTACTTGGTGGTAAAACAATACAAAGGTAGAAGACCAAGTTGTGAAAACAACTACTTGGTGGTAAAACAATACAAAGGTAGAAGACAAAGTTGTGAACACAACTACTTGGTGGTAAAACAATACAAAGGTAGAAGACCAAGTTGTGAACACAACTACTTGGTGGTAAAACAATACAAAGGTAGAAGACCAAGTTGTGAACACAACTACTTGGTGGTAAAACAATACAAAGGTAGAAGACCAAGTTGTTAAACAACTACTTGGTGGTAAAACAATACAAAGGTAGAAACAAGTTGTGAACACAACTACTTGGTGTAAAACAATACAAAGGTAGAAGACAAAGTTGTGAACACAACTACTTGGTGGTAAAAAAATACAAGGTAGAAAAGTTGTGAAACACAACTACTTGGTGGTAAAAACAATACAAGGTAGAAGACAAAGTTGTGAAACAAACTACTTGGTGGTAAAAACAATACAAAGGTAGAAGACAAGTTGTGAACACAACTACTGTGGTAAAACAAATACAAAGGTAGAAGACCAAGTTGTGAACACAACTACTTGGTGGTAAAAACAATACAAAGGTAGAAGACAAAGTTGTGAACAACAACTACTTGGTGGTAAAAACAATACAAAGGTAAAGAAAAGTTGTGAAACACAACTACTTGGTGGTAAAAAAATACAGAGGTAGAAGAAAAGTTGTGAACACAACTACTTGGTGGTAAAAAAATACAAAGGTAGAAGACAAAGTTGTAAAAACATGACTACTCGCTGGAAAAAAAAATACAGAGGTAGAAGATAAAGTTGTGAAAACACTATTACTATGGTGGTAAAAGCATACAGTGGTAGAAGAAAAGTTGTGAAAACACTATTACATGGTGGATAAAAAGCATACAGTAGGTAGAAGACAAAGTTGTAAAACACTATACATGGTGGTAAAAGATACAGTGGTAGAAGACGAAGTTGTGAAAAACATACTTACATGGTGGTAAAAAACATACAGTGGTAGAAGACAAAGTTGTGAAAACATATTACATGGTGGTAAAAGCATACAGTGGTAGAAGACAAGTTGTGAAAAACACTATACATGGTGGAAAAAAGCATACAGTGGTAGAAGAAAAGTTGTGAAAACACTATACATGTGGTAAAAAAGCATACAGTGGTAGAAGAAAAGTTGTGAAAACACTATTACATGGTGGTAAAAGCATACAGTGGTAGAAGACAAGTTGTAAAAACACTATTACATGGTGGTAAAAAACAATACAGTGGTAGAAGACAAAGTTGTGAAAAACACTATTACATGGTGGTAAAAAATACAGTGGTAGAAGACGAAGTTGTGAAAACACTATTACATGGTGGTAAAAGCATACAGTGGTAGAAGACAAAGTTGTGAAAACACTATTACATGGTGGTAAAAGCATACAGTGGTAGAAGACAAAGTTGTGAAAACACTATTACTCCGTGGTAAAAGCATACAGTGGTAGAAGACAAAGTTGTGAAAACACTATTACATGGTGGTAAAAGCATACAGTGGTAGAAGATAAAGTTGTGAAAACACTATTACATGGTGGTAAAAGCATACAGTGGTAGAAGACAAAGTTGTGAAAACACTATTACTCGTGGTAAAAGCATACAGTGGTAGAAGACAAAGTTGGGAAAACACTATTACATGGTGGTAAAAGCATACAGTGGTAGAAGACAAAGTTGTGAAAACACTATTACTCCGTGGTAAAAGCATACAGTGGCAGAAGACAAAGTTGTGAAAACACTATTACGTGGTGGTAAAAGAAAACAGATACGAAAGACAAAATTCAAACAACTTGTTTCCCAAGACTGCTGATTTCCGTCTAAAATTCGCTTTATCTTCAATACAAACAGGACGACTCTGCCACAAGAACTATTTCTCTATCATGTTCAGCCATTATCATTTCCCCACGAGCCATAAATAGCAACACTCCCTGATTAGTCCTCAGCTTTGTGGGCCATTCATACCCTCCCTACCACCAGCTACACACAGACAAACACACACCTACCACCAGCTACACACAGACAAACACACAGACGTCAAAAACACGCGCACGCATGAGCACGGCGTCCTTCCTTGGCACGTGTTGCACGTGCTAAATGCCAGATTGCATGACGGGAAGGTGGCGCTCTGACATGTCGTAAACCTGTCTCAGTGCGCGTGCACCTAGCTTCACTTCCGGTGTAGAGTCAGTTCCGTGTTCTGATATAGTGCGCGCTCTCTCTCTCTCTCTCTCTCTCTCTCTCTCTCTCTCTCTCTTCTCTCTTCTTCTTCTTCTTCTTCTTCCTTCCTCGAATGTATATCATTCTTAAATTGTGACCTAATCTTGGTTGCTAATTACTATTTATGTTAATCATGTTTCATCGTTATAAGTTTGTTCATCGTTTCCTTTTCGTGTATCATGTATATGTTCATTCTGATATTGTTTGTTGTTGTTCTTCTTCTTGAGGGCATGATGTAAAACAGCTATTAGCTTATCCATTTTACCCTCAATAAAAAATATCCGTAAATCGTATTCTCTCTCTCTCTCTCTCTCTCTCTCTTCTCTCTCTCCTCTCTCTCTCTCTCTCTCTCAAAATAGTAGTAGTATGGCGACAGTGATAATAGCTTCGGTAATACTTCCCGTTTCTGGGAACGTGTGAAGAGAGGATGAGAATGAGAACTGAGTGAGGAGGAGACACGCAGGGGATAAGAATAACTCTATGTGTCCCCGCCCTCTCTGTCACTATCTGTCTCTATGTGTTTATCTCTCTTGTCCCTGTCTCTATGTGTTATCTCTCTGTGTCCCTGTCTCTATGCGTATCTCTCTGTGTCCCTTCTCTATGCGTTTATCTCTCTGTGTCCCTGTCTCTATGTGTTTATCTCTCTGTGTCCCTGTCTCTATGTGTTTATCTCTCTGTGTCCCTGTCTCTATGTGTTTATCTCTCTGTGTCCCTGTCTCTATGCGTTTATCTCTCTGTGTCCCTGTCGCTATGTGTTTATCTCTCTGTGTCCCTGTCTTTATGTGTTTATCTCTCTGTGTCCCTGTCTCTATGTGTTTATCTCTCTGTGTCCCTGTCCTATGTGTTTATCTCTCTGTATCCCTGTCTCTATGTGTTTATCTCTCTGTGTCCCTGCCTCTATGTGTTTATCTCTCTGTGTCCATGTCCATGTGTTTATCTCTCTGTGTCCCTGTCTCTGTGTGTTTATCTCTCTGTGTCCCTGTCTATGTGTTTATCTCTCTGTGTCCCTGTCTCTATGTGTTTATCTCTCTGTATCCATGTCTCTATGTGTTTATCTCTCTGTATCCATGTCTCTATGTGTTTCTCTCTCTGTGTCCCTGTCTCTATGTGTTTCTCTCTCTGTGTCTCTGTCTCCAAGTGTTTATCTCTCTGTGTCCCTGTCTCCAAATGTTAATCTCTCTGTGTCCCTTCTCTCTTGTGTTTACTCTCTGTGTCCCTGTCTCTATGTGTTTATCTCTCTGTGTCCCTGTCTCTATGTGTTTATCTCTCTGTGTCTCTGTCTCTGTGTGTTTATCTCTCTGTGTCCCTGTCTCTATGTGTTTATCTCTCTGTGTCCCTCTCTCTTGTGTTTATCTCTCTGTGTCTCTGTCTCTGTGTTTATCTCTCTGTGTCCCTGTCTCTATGTGTTTATCTCTCTGTGTCTCTGTCTCTGTGTGTTTATCCCTCTGTGTCCCGGTCTCTATGTGTTTATCTCTCTGTGTCTCTGTCTGTATGTGTTTATCTCTCTGTGCCCCTGTCTCTATGCGTTTATCTCTCTGTGTCTATGTCTCTTCTGTGTTTAATCTCTCTGTGTCCCTGTTTCTATGTGTTTATCTCTCTGTGTCCCTGTTTCTATGTGTTTATCTCTCTGTGTCCCTGTTTCTATGTGTTTATCTCTCTGTGTCCCTGTCTCTATGTGTTTATCTCTGTTTCTCTGTCCTGTAAGTTTATCTCTCTGTGCCCCTGTCTCTATGCGTTTATCTCTCTGTGTCCCTGTCTCTATGTGTTTATCTTTGTGTGTCCCTGTCTATGCGTTTATCTCTCTGTGTCTCTGTCTCTATGTGTTTATCTCTCTGTGTCCCTATCTATGTGTCTATCTCTCTGTGTCCCTGTTTCTATGTGTTTATCTCTCTGTGTCCCTGTCTCTATGTGTTTATCTCTCTGTGTCCATGTATATGTGTTTATTTCTCCCTGTCCCTGTCTCTATGCGTGTACCTCTATGTGTCCCTGTCTCTATTTGTTTATTTCTCTGTGTCTATGTCTCTGTGTGTTTATTTCTATGTGTCCCTGTCTCTATTTGTTTATTTCTCTGTGTCCCTGTCTCTACGTGTTTATCTCTCTGTGTCCCTGTCTCTATTCGTTCATTTCTATCTGTGTCTGTCTCTAAATTTATCTTCATGTGTCCTTATCTTTGTGTTTGTCTCCCTGTGTCCCTGTCTCTATGTGTTTATCTCTCTGTGTCCCTGTCTCTATGTGTTTATCTCTCTGTGTCCCTGTCTCTATGTGTTTATTTCTCTGTGTCCATGTCTGTATGTGTTCATCTGTCTGTGTCCATGTCTATGTGTTTATCTCTCAGTGTCTCTGTCTCTATGTGTTTATCTCTCTGTGTCCCTGTCTCTATGCGTTTATCTCTCTGTGTCCCTGTCTCTATGTGTTTATCTCTCTGTGTCCCTGTCTCTATGTGTGTATCTCTCTGTGCCCAAGTCTCTATTTGTTTATCTCTCTGTGACCCTGTCTCTATGTGTTAATCTCTCTGTGTCCCTGTCTCTATGTGTTTATCTCTCTGTGTCCCTGTCTCTATGTGTTTATCTGTGTCCCTGTCTGTATGTGTTAATCTCTCTGTGTCCCTGTCTCTATGTGGGTATCTCTCTGTGTCCCTGTCTCTATGTGTTTATCTGTGTCCCTGTCTCTATGTGTGTATCTCTCTGTGCCCATATCTATGTGACTATCTCTCTGTGTCCCTGTCTCTATGTGTTAATCTCTCTGTGTCCATATCTCTCCTTGTATGTCCCTGCCTCTCTATGTACACCTGCCTCTCCATGTCTCTGTCTCTGTGTGTCCCTGTCTGTAGATGCTCCTCTGTCTCTGTGTGTCCCTGTCTGTAGATGTTCCTGTGTCTCTGTGTGTCCCTGTCTGTAGATGTTCCTGTGTCTCTGTGTGTCCCTGTCTGTAGATGCTCCTGTGTCTCTGTGTGTCCCTGTCTGTAGATGTTCCTGTGTCTCTGTTTTTGTGTCCCTGTCTGTAGATGTTCCTGTGTCTCTGTGTGTCCCTGTCTGTAGATGTTCCTGTCTCTGTGTGTCCCTATCTGTAGATGTTCCTGTGTCTCTGTGTGTCCCTGTCTGTAGATGCTCCTGTGTCTCTGTGTGTCCCTGTCTGTAGATGTTCCTGTGTCTCTGTGTGTCCCTGTCTGTAGATGCTCCTGTGTCTCTCTATCTTCTTCGACGAGAACAGGTCGCCAGCTGAAAGCTGGGGTGAGCATGCGCCCCAGCGCACGTGCGTGTTTGCTCGGGCTCGCCCATACGCGCTCACCCCCACTAAACGTGCAAAAAACCCTGCCCGCTGACACCGACGAGCCAGGACATTTAAACTTCTCCCTGCCCTGCTCACAAGCGCTCGCCGTCACTCTCATTTGTCTCTCCCCCCCCCCCCCCCCCCCCCCCCCCCCCCCCCCCCCCGCCCGTCGCAGTCGCCGCTCGACCCGCCGACATCACGGCCGCCTCCTCCTCCTTCTCAGAACGAGGCGCACGTGCGATCGCCGCGACTTCAACTAGCTCCGCGAAGCCGAGCCCCGAGCATGCGCAGAGGAAGCACCTGACAAGGCTGACAATGTTTAGACAGTGTCGGATAGCTCGAAATAAGGCCCGGGCGGGAAAGGCTTGGGGAGAGAGAGAGAGAGAGAGAGGAGAGAGAAGGGGGGGGGGGATATGGGCGGGGGGGTGGGGGTGGGATCTCATTAGTTGTTTTTTTTCCTCGCTCGTTTTTTCTTCTTTTTTTTTTTTCTTTTTTTTTTTTTTTTTTTCACCGAACCTTCTCGTTCGCTTCTCTTTTACACAAGTGTGTTGTTTTAAGGTCTCTTTTATTAAGACCGGTTACGGGTACTAGAAGGGGGGGGGGATAGGGGGTGGGGAGGGGGGTTGGGGTGGGGGCTGCTGGAGGGGAGGGGAGGGGGGGGGGTTGTGATCGTGTTGTAGGGGCCGTGGTCGGTGGGCGGTGAGCGGTGGAGGTTCAGTCAGTATCCTTTCCAGGGGCTCATGTTGGCCAAGTTCATTCTGGGCGTGCGGTTTTGCCTTGCCTTCCTTGTCACAGGGCAAGATGGATGGCGAGGGGGGGGGGGGGTGGGGGGGGGGGGGGGGGGGGGGGGGGGGGGGGGGGGGGGGGGGGGGGGGGGGGGGGGAAGAGGAGGGGTGGAAGCAGGCGAAGGAGGAGGCAGGGGGTGGTGGCGGTAGTGGTGGTATAAGGGGTGGTTGTGATGGGGGGGGTGGGTTTTGCGGGCGGAGGGCTTTCTTTCTTCTTTTTTTCTTTTTTTTTTCGCGACTCAACGAGTATAGTGGCTTTTGAGGAGAGAGAGAGAGAGAGAGAGAGACAGACAGACAGACAGACAGACAGACAGACAGACACAGAGACAGAGAGAGAGTGTGTGTTTTTAAAATGATGTGGGAAGAGAGAGAGAGAGAGAGAGAGAGAGAGAGGAGAGAGAGAGAGAGAGAGACTGACAGACAGACACACAGACACCGACATCTCCAATCAAGTGTTCTGCCCTTCTCGCTAAACCCGATCCGGATCATTGACATTTTCTGATTGAAATTCCGAGCCATCCAATGTTACGTTTACATTTCTGCGAATCTGGCGGCTAACAGGCTCCGCACGTGTCAAAAAGCTCATAACTACCAAGTTTCTTCGTCGCTGGGAGAGTAGACAAAAGAGAGAGAGAGAGAGAGAGAGAGAGAGAGAGAGAGAGAGAGAGAGAGAGAGAGAGAGAGAGCAAACAAACCAGCAACAACAACACAACTAAGAAACCAGAGAAAAAGAGCTGGCAAGGGCGAAAGAGGGAAGGAAATTAAGAGTGGTGTACCTCTGGGTTGGTTGGTTGGTTGGTTGTTTTTTTTTTACATTCATATTGAGATAGTATGAACTGGTATCTTTAATCATCAGGGGCACGACAACTGAAAACAAAATGCATTTCACCTTACCTCTGCTTGTGTTCCATAATACGACATTCCGTTGTATTGTTACTGTACATTTTTTTTTTTTTTACAATTTGCCAGTGAAAAGATACAGCTTAATCAGACATACCAAAATGAAATCTCCATATGTATACTATATACTTATATCTAACAAGGAGTTCTACATCGCGAGACGTCTTAAACTGCCTGCTGTCCTGAAGCCTTTCACTAAAAATGATACGAGAATTCCAGGTCTGCAAACTACAGTCAGCCAGCCTTTTTTTTTTTCAAATCAGTAATAAAAGTAGAAATACAACCCCTGGTTTAAACAAATCTTTAATCACAGGTAAGTACAATGTTTACACAATACAAAGTGAGCAGCAACAAGCTGAACGCTTATAGTGTGCTCTGCAAAATGACAATACACAAATAATTTACCTGGCGGCTACAGTAACACAAATATTACATTATTTATATGAAAACAATTGACAGTTTAAAGTTTATAAATCGCATGAAGAATACAAAAAGAGAACACCCCCGCCCCCCACCCTTTCCCGGAAAGAGAGAAAATAATTTAAAGAAAAAAAGAAAGAAAGAGACGGAGATCAATGAAGAGAGACGATGAGAAACACACCACAGGCACAGTAATTTGTTATCATCACAATCTGAAATAATGGCAACATTTTTAGAACAATCTTCTTTTGTCATACCTGAAACCTCCAAAAGGCAATATATCTAAAACCGGTTGCTTCCAGAGATAAACTTATGAACAGCTTCAAATATCAATATATTGGTATCTATCTGCAGATTACGGTCACCTTTTAACAGAGTTCGAACATTTCTGTAGTGTGATGGGAGATCGGAAATAGTATTTGCGCGGGTTTCATTAAAACGAGGACACAACAGAAAATAGTGCTGAGCTGTTTCCTCCCCATTGCCACACTCACACAGTGGGTCGTTAATTAGATGACGGTTGAACATGTCATATCTCAGATCACTGATTCCAAGACGAAGACGGCAATGAATGATTTGGTTTTTTCTCTCGCCAAGGTAAAAGTACGGTGGTATGACAGGATCATCAGCCGATAAATGATGCTTGACTACGCTTAAAGATGGACTGGTTTTAATATGATCGGGGAGACTATTCCATAAAGATGTAGTTGAAGGAATGAAGGATTTCCGATATATCTCAGTGTTGCATTTTGGAGTTGTACGCTCTAACGGTCTTCTCCTGTGATAAGGATTCCTGTCCGAAACAAGACCAGGTAGAAGATCAAGTAAATAATCCGGACACAAGCCATTTATCATTTTATAATAATATATAATTTTATGTCTTTTCCTCCTTTCCTTGAGTGAGCAAAATCCAGATTCTTCATATAATTTTTGATGACTTGTTCCACGAACAGCTCCAATAATTGTTCTTATAGCTTCTAAGTGTAAGTTTTCAAGAGAATTGGATTGCATTTCGGAGCAGTTGTCCCACACAACATCTGCATAGTCAAAATTAGGTAATACGAAAGATTTATACATGATTTCTAAGGCTCTCCTACTAAATCTATATTTAAAACTTTTCATACAGGAAAGCAGCATAGTTATTTTGTTTCGTATACCATTAATATGTTCATCCCACTTGCAATTATTTTGAAGTATAAGTCCTAGATGTTTACGTTTGTCTTTGCCTTGAAGATACGTTTGTCCAAATATAAGGGGTAAAACTAGATGATTGCCCCGTAAAAAGTTAAGTAATTCTGTTTTGTCTTCACTGAATTTTATTTTCCAGCGCTGCGCCCAAAGATGTATCTTTTGTAGATCAGAATTGATTATTTCTGTGCGAATAGTAGGATCATTAAGTGAGAGGGACATGCTGGTATCATCCGCAAAGAGTTTAACTTTAGATCTTATGCCGTCTGTAATGTCGTTAATGTAAATAAGAAATAAGAGAGGTCCAAGAACTGAGCCTTGGGGAACTCCTGCAGGGATTCTGACATAGTCTGATTGGTCACCCTTGATTACAACTAAATACAACCCCTGATTTTCTCAAACAAACTGCGACATTCACTTAGCAGATCTCTGATCTTCCAGGGTTTTTTTTTCCTTAGCAAACTAGAAACAAGAGTAAAACAAAACAAACAAACAAAAAAAAAAGAGAGAAACAAACAAAAAAGGGCAGGAAAATACTCAGAAGAGAGAAAAAGCAAACAAAAGATGAAAACTAGAAGAAAAAAAAGGGGGGAAAGAAAAACCTGAATGAATGAAATAAAAGAAGAAAGAAGAGAAAGGACAGCTATAAAGAAAAGACAGAGAAAAAAAAGAAAAGAAGAAAAAATGAAGAAAGTTAAGAACCAAAGAAAAAGGAAAGAAGAAAGAAAGAAAGAAAGAAAAAGCGAAAGATAAGAAATAAAAGAAGTTTCAGTTTCACCAAGGAGGCGTCACTGCGTGCGGACTAGTCCATATAGCTACACCACATCCGCTAAGTTTTGAGACCACACTACGCATGATTTGAAGCTAATGGATAAATGAATTAACAACTAAGATGAGACAATTGAAGAAGAGGGTCTCGTGGCTACGACTCAGCGGATGTCTGACCTACGCATTGGCCCAGCGCGTTGGTCAGACCTTGAGTGCCTACCTACCATGTTTTTTTTTTCTTTTTTTTTTTTTCTTAATGTGTAGAGAGAAAGAAAGAAAAAGAAAAAAGGAAAAGAAAAACAAACAGATAAACAAACAAAGAATGAAAACAAAGAAAGAAAAAAATCTTCCTCACCAGACCGCCCGATCCAAAACACCGCTGGTGTCTCTGAATACAGCGTGCCAGCCATGACAAACACCGCATGTGTCTCTGAATACAGCGTACCAGCCATGACAAACACCGCTGTGTCTCTGAATACAGCGTGCCAGCCATGACAAACACCGCTGTGTTTCTGAATACAGCGTACCAGCCATGACAAACACCGCTGGTGTCTCTGAATACAGCGTGCAGCCATGACAAACACCGCCGGTGTCTCTGAATACAGCGTGCCAGCCATGACAAACACCGCCAGTGTCTCTGAATACAGCGTGCAGCCATGACAAACACCGCGTGTCTCTGAATACAGCGTGCAGCCATGACAAACACCGCTGGTGTCTCTGAATACAGCGTGCCAGCCATGACAAACACCCAGTGTCTCTGAATACAGCGTGCCAGCCATGACAAACACCGCTGGTGTCTCTGAATACAGCGTGCCAGCCATGACAAACACCGCTGGTGTCTCTGAATACAGCGTGCCAGCCATGACAAACACCGCTAGTGTCTCTGAATACAGCGTGCCAGCCATGACAAACACCGCGGTGTCTCTGAATACAGCGTGCCAGCCATGACAAACACCGCCGTGTCTCTGAATACAGCGTGCCAGCCATGACAAACACCGCGGTGTCTCTGAATACAGCGTGCCAGCCATGACAAACACCGCTAGTGTCTCTGAATACAGCGTGCCAGCCATGACAAACACCGCCGGTGTCTCTGAATACAGCGTGCCAGCCATGACAAACACCGCCGGTGTCTCTGAATACAGCGTGCCAGCCATGACCGGTTCCAATTCAGTTCTGAATGAAGAAGAAGGAATGAAGATGCAGAGCCAGAATATTCACAACAACTGTACAAA
>CM065745.1:38144567-38147067 GCA_033310375.1 Conus canariensis
TTTTACCCTGCATTGCCCTGTTTTACCCTGCACTGCCTTGTTTTACCCTGCACTGCCTTGTTTTACCCTGCATTGCCCTGTTTTACCCTGCACTGCCTTGTTTTACCCTGCATTGCCCTGTTTTACCCTGCACTGCCCTGTTTTACCCTGCACTGCCTTGTTTTACCCTGCATTGCCCTGTTTTACCCTGCACTGCCTTGTTTTACCCTGCACTGCCTTGTTTTACCCTGCATTGCCTTGTTTTACCCTGCATTGCCTTGTTTTACCCTATGTTGCCTTTTTGTACCCTTTATTGCCTTGTTTTACCCTGTGTTGTCCTGTCTTACCCTATGTTGCCTTTTTGTACCCTTTATTGCCTTATTTTACCCTGTCTTGTCCTGTCTTACCCTATGTTGCCTTTTTGTACCCTGTATTGCCTTGTTTTACCCAGTGTTGTCCTGTCTTACCCTATGTTGCCTTTTTGTACCCTGTATTGCCTTGTTTTACCCAGTGTTGTCCTGTCTTACCCTATGTTGCCTTTTTGTACCCTGTATTGCCTTGTTTTACCCTGTGTTGTCTTGTTTTACCCTGTGTTGTCTTGTTTTACCCTACATTGCCTTGTTTTGCTCTACGTTGCCCTGCTTTACTCTATATTGCCTTGTTTCACCGTCTATTGCCTTGTTTTACCCTATGTAGCCTGGTTTTATCCTATATTGCCTTGTTTTACCCTATGTTGCCTTGCTTACCCTACATTGCCTTGCTTTGCTCTACGTTGCCCTGCTTTACTCTATATTGCCTTGTTGTACCCTGTGTTGCCTGGTTTTTACCCTATATTGACTTATTTTACCCTGTATTGCCTTGCTTTACCTTGTATTGCCTTGGCAGAGGGTAACATTTATCAGCTTGACCTGAATGAGAGATAACTTCAGCTACACGAGGACGCGTACACAACTGATAAATGGAAGGGCCCTCGAGGGAGCGCAGACTTCCACCAAGGTCGAACGGATCATGGATCCGTTGTTTAATGCAGATCTGCAAAAAAATGTATGGGAGTCACTTCCCACGTCTTTTTCAACTAGACATAGAAATTACAAAATGTCCCCGCTTATACCACTTGAATTTTTCATATCACAGGAAATATATCATTTCTTAAACAGTTATTGGGTCAGCTTCGGGCGAATATGAAAAAGTTTGGAACTTACTTCTGGTTTTGAGGGCTTTCCCCTTTACTGTGTGTCTGTTACCTCTACATGTGTTGCGTGAATGGGTACCGCTAGTTTAGAGTTGCAGGATAAGCGTGTTTCATCATGTGAACAAATGTGAAGTTTTTGGCGGTTATTTATTTGAACGGATCACAACTAGTTTTGTGTACCGAAAGCACACACACACACACACACAGAGAGAGAGAGAGAGAGAGAGAGAGAGAGAGAGAGAGAGAGAGAGAGAGAGAGAGAGTTCAGAAGATCAATACTTAAGGGGAGAGGTGGCACGAAAATTAAACCATTGTTCTTTTAAAACTTCTTCATTTTGTTCTATTGTTTATCTTAAAAAAACATGGAAAAAAAAACATATTTGGGTGATTTCAATGCTCTTGTGTGATTTGGGGACCACAAATGGGGCAAAATGATGAAAAATGAAAAAAAAGACGGTTCATAACAAGAACTGTATTTCTATCATAGCAAACATGTTAGGCACTTGAAACATGACTGTTCTTGTTTTGCTGAGCTACAGTAATGCAATTACAAAAGGGTTTTTATATATCTAAACTGCTTTTTTTTTCAATAATTTTTTTCCATATGGTGGCCATCAGGCTTCGCGTTTCATTGCTTTTGAATTTTTCAAATAGAAATAGCAAATGATAAGTGCTCTTTTGACTTATAAATAAATGTAATTGCATGCAGAAATCATTTCTGATCAAAAGAAAAAAGATTACAAAGCTAGCTAGTCTGGATCCAGAGATATTGTGTTCCTTGCACATCAACTGTTGTTGAAAAAAAGTGATTTTGAGAAAACGGCGCTTGAAAATAAAGAAGTTAAGCAATTTTCACACACACCTCCTTCAAATAAAGTCAGTTTTTACTAAGAAAAATGTGAAAATAGACAAAATGAGCACCACAGATGCTTTCAACAGACTTTCTTGAGCACAACAACTCCTAAAACCCAAAATATGATGTTTGAAAGAAAATGGTCAAATTTTCGTGCCACCTCTCCTCTTAAGGGGTTCAAAACGGAGTGACTGAGGGCGGAAAAGGAAACAAAATTTAGAAAGAGAGGGGGTTAGTTACCGCCAAGGACACAGACAAACAAAGCACAGGACAAGACACAACGCATTTCGACCCTTTGGGTCTTCTTCAGGCAAAAACAAATAAAATTTAGGACAGTGAAAACGAAGAACGAGAAACCACTTATCTTCTCATATTCGGCGCAAAATCAAAATGGCTGTGATTTTGATTTTGCCATTTTGATTTTGCCATTTTGATTTTGCCATTTTGATTTTGCCATTTTGATTTTGTGATTTTGA
>CM065745.1:38152067-38159567 GCA_033310375.1 Conus canariensis
AGAGAGAGACAGAGAGAGACAAGAGAGAGAGGAGACTGAGAGGGAGACAGAGACAGAGAGAGACACAGAGAGAAAGAAGGCGGCAAGGTTGAAAGGAAGGGCGGAAAGGACAGGGATGATGACAGATGGAGAAAGGAGGGATGAGGGATTGGGGGGGGGGGGGGGGGGGGACAGAAAGACTGGGGTTCGGGGGCGACGGACAAAAGACAGACAATGAAATGGAGGTGGGGGGGGGGGGGGAGAGTGAAATAGAGAAGACAGACAGACAGACAGACAGAGACACAGAGAGAGAGAGAGAGCAAAGAAGGGGAAGTGAAAACACAAGAAGGGTGCAGAGGGAGACACAGAAAGTAAGAAGAAAGGAAGAAAGAGGAGACAGACAGGGAAAGACAGACAAGGAATGAGAAAAGGATACAGACAGACAGACAGACAGACAGACGACACACCTGCATTAACACCATTCTCAGCTATTTCAGAATCAATTCATCAAACGCCTTTCCCTGCCCGCAATATTCCGCTCATGTTCATTAAAATAGAAACAAGAACGGCTGGCTCTCTCTCTCTCTCTCTCTCTCTCTCTCTCTCTCTCTCTCTCCTCTCTCTCCTCTCTCTCCAATCACGATGGCATCAAGAAAAAGGAGGACAGCTTTCTCAATTTTCGTCCAATTTACTCTCAATAACAATAAACACCCTGCCTCCCCCAAGCGCAAAGAGCTTGTGTTGAGAGAGAGAGAGAGAGAGAGAGAGAGAGAGAGAGAGAGGAGAGAGAGAGAGAGAGAGTGAGTGAGTGAGTGAGTGAGTGAGCAAGAGTTAGAGAGAGATACAGACAAAGACAGAGAGAGACAGAGACAGAGAGAGAGAGCGAGATTTTTTTTTTAAAGGCCTCCTCGGGCATTCTCGCGTGTTGTCGGAAGAGCTCGACACTTCCGGCCGAGAACAGCCGAGGGATAACTCGGGAGTGTCTTATTTGCCATCCTAGGCACAGCGCGTTCAAAAACCCATCTTCCCCCCGCTTGTGAGACTGTCGGCGGAAGATGAATGGCCGCGTCGACAAGAAAAATGAAACTCGATGAAAATGGAGAGCCTTCGGCGTTGAAAAATTAGACAGCTTCTCTACCCCTCCCCTCCCCCCCCCCCCCCCCCCATCCCCGCCCAAAGGAGGATGGGGGAAAAGGGTGGACGCTTCTCTCCTCCTCCCCTCCCCCCCCCCCATCCCCTCCGGGTAGTCTCTCTCTCTCTCTCTCTCTCTCTCTCTCTCTCTCTCTCTCTCTCTCTCTTCTCTCGTGTTTAACGTTAATCGCAGTAATAGTGGCAGCAGCGGCGGCGGAAGAAGCGGCAGCGGCAGCAGCAGCAGCCGCAGTAATAGTCGTAGTAGTAGAAGTAGTGGTGGTGGTTACCATTATTATTACAACTATACTGTTATGGTCTTTATTACCATCGCTCTCATGATCATTATCATTAATGTCTTTATTACTATGGCTCTTTTCGTCAGTATCATTAATTTCTTTTTTATGTTACACATTCATAACGTTTTTAATACATATAATTACACCGTGTCAGAAATGAAAAAAAAAAAAAAGGGAAAAGGTTAACTAAACTCGCAACAGAAGAAAGGAAAACTAAGGGGAAAAAATCTACTGAAATAAACTGAAACACACACACACACACACACACACACACACACACACACACACACACACACACACACGCGCGCGCGTGCAGGCACGCACGCACGCACGCACCAACACACACAGCACACACACACACACACAATATGGATAGCTGCTAGCCATAGCTGCAGAAAAAGTACATATAATTACAAACATTATATTTTAGAGTATCAAGATGTCATTTTCAATGGTTACGCAGATGTTATGATTACACTCTGAAATGGCTGGGAGGTTGTTGTTGTGGGTACTTTCTAATGAAGTATATATCTTCGTTTTTTGGATTCTTTCACTTTCAGTTAATTCTTATGTTTATGCCAGTCAGTGTTAAACTTTACAGTGTTAAAGCTAACATAAGCGATGCACTGTTCTCTTTCATACCTGTATTTCAATACTTCAATGAACACGTTCATAATTATGAGGACATTCACTGCAGCCAACAGCAGAATACAGTCTAACAGACTGTCAGTTCAACATCGGTGTCATGTCCAAACAGTATAGCATCGTTATTGTTATTGTTATCGTTGATGTCATTGTTTATGTTGCAATAACTTTTTTTTAATACTACAGTTATGTAGACAGACGGACAGACAGAGAGACAGGCAGACAGACAGACAGACAGAGAGACAGACAGACAGATAGACAGACAGAGAGAGACTTACAGACAGACAGAGACAGAGAGGGAGAAACAGAGACAAAGAAACCGACAGAGAGACAGAGGCAGAGAGAGAGAGAAACAGAGAGAGAGAGAGAGAGAGAGAGAGAGAGAAACAGACACACAGACAGAAACAGACGGAGACAGACAGACAGAGAGAAACAGAGAGAGAGAGAGTGAGAGAGAGAGAGAGAGAGAGAGAGAGAGAGAGAGCGACAGAGAGACAGACAGACAGACAGAGAGAAACAGAGAGAGAGAGAGAGAGAGAGAGGGAGGGAGAGAGAGAGAGAGAGAAAGACAGACACACAGACAGGAAGTGGCAGCGAGAGTGGAGCAATGGTGACCACTTAGTAAGACACGGGCGGGGGGGGGGGGGGGGGGAGGACTGAGGACGAAAAGGTAAACGGGGGGGGGGGGGGGGGGGTGGGCGAAGAGGGGGTGGGGTGGGGTGGGGCGTGTGGGCAAGGCGGGGGGGGGGTGGGTAAAGAGGGAGGTGGTGGTGGTTAGGGAGGCCGAACAGCCTCCCAAATGATAGGTGATCCATCTTGCTTGTTCGGTTCACATCTGCCTGCCTCTCTCCCCGCTCCCCCCCCCCTCCTCTCTCTCTCTCTCTCTCTTCTTTGTCTCTTCTCCACTCTTCTCTCTCTCTCCTTGTTTCTTCTGTCTCTGTCTCTCTCTCTCTCTCTCTCTCTTCTCTCTCTCTCTCTCTCTCTCTCTCTTCTTTGTCTCTTCTCACGCTACTCCGTCTCTCTTTCTTTATTTCTGTCTCTGTCTTTCTGTCTGTTCTGTGTCTCCTTGTTTCTGTCTCTCTCTTTTCGCTCTCTCTCTCTCACTCTCTCTCACTCTCTGTCTCTGTCTCCGTATCAAATAACATATGCAGCAGAAATATAGGGGCTCGAAGAAAATCTTTAGAAGAAAAAAATCCATACTTCTGCGATTAAACGGTTTCTAAACATTCCATTGCATTCATCAAATACAATGGCATGTGGTGATTCTGGAAGATATCCTCTGCACATTCGATCCTTCGGGAAATGCGTTAAATATTGGTTAAACCTTACCAAGCTACCCAACAAGCAGATTATGCAGACAAGCATACGATATGTTGTTAGTACGTCAGTTTGAGTTAGGAAAGCACAACTGGGTTGCTACTATAAAACAGGCTTTGACAGTAAATGGATTTGCTGTAGTATGGCTCAGTCAGGGGGTTGGCGATAAAAGAACATTCGTGTTGGAGTTTAAAGACCGTCTCATCTCATGGTATACACAAAACTGGCATTCCAAGATGGAAAACGATACGAAGTATTCCTGGTTCTACTCGTTTAAAAAAGGATCTTAACAACCTGAAACGTTTCTGACAGTAGTTACCAATAAATGGCACAGGGATATGTTTGCAAGATTTGGAAGTAGGACACTTGGACTAAATGCAGACAAAAGATGGTTTTTTAATCCTGAAAGCATTGTAGATGATTTGTGTGTAATGTCTACAGATGATATGAGAGAAAATGAAGGTCACTTTACATTCTGTTGTGCCGCTTATGATATCAGAGAGAAGATCACTTTACATTCTATTGTGCCGCTTATGATATCAGAGAGAAGATCACTTTACATTCTACTGTGCCGCTTATGATATCAAAGAGGAGTCTTAACTTTTCAATATAATTGCGACAAAAAAAAATCATAACCTATATAGTTTGTTGTCGTCTGACACTAATAGGATAATAACTCTTCTGGCTAAGTATGTTGCAGAGGCATCTAATGTTATGTAAAAGAAATGCCCGGTAAAAACTTCTAATGTTTGAGTTGTTTGTTTTCCTGTAGTTCCGCAAGCTTGATGACCTTAATAAAAGTAAATATGAAATGAGGCAGGGAACAGTAAACAAGAAGCAACAAATAAGTACGGTAACTCTTGCTCCCACAAGAAAACAAATACACGCCCCCTTAACTCCAAAGGAATGCTGCTTACGACGCCGAATCGCCCAGCAGACATGATAGCACAGAGCACACAGAACAAACAAGGAAACATCCCCTTCTTGTAGAAGCAAGAGTTACCCTACTTATTTGTTGTTTATTGATGACCTTAGTCAGAAATGGTCCTGTTCTCTTCGCTAATACAGCTAATGATGAAGCGGACGGTGACGAGTGATGTGACCGTGCTGAAATGATTTACTACAGTGAATATGTGTGCCTGGGTGAGGCACTTGTGTTTATCATCATGTTTGTTACTTTACAAAAACAAAACAAACTACACATTCATTTTGAGTGACGAAAAAGTGCGTCATTATTTTCCTTTTCTTCTTCATGGCTTCGATCCTCAACATTAACATTTGATCAGTCCGTTACAATTTATGTTTCTTTGCATTACAAACTTTTTTCTCTGGCGCAGCAAGTATTAATGTACACCCATAAGACATAAAGGCTATGGAAGCCATTGTCAATGAAAACGTATCTGAAGCGTCTCTCTCTCTCTCTCTCTCTCTCTCTCTCTCTCTCTCTCTCTCTCTCTCTCTCTCTCTCTGTATGAAAGTGTGCGTGTTTGTGTGGCTGTCAGTCCGTCCGACTCATTGTCTTTTTCTCTGTGGTATTCTCAATGTTTGTTTGTTGTATTCTGCCTCTCTTCCTCTGTCTGCCTGTTTGTCTTTCCGCCCTCTCTCCTTCTTTCTCTCTTACGTATGTACATTACACACACACACAACACACACACACACACACACGCACGCACGCCGCACGCACACACACACAACACACACACACACACACCACGCACGCACGGCACGCGCGCACGCACGCACGACACACACACACACACACACACACACATAATATATATATTATATATATATATATTATATATGGGGAGAGAGAGAGAGGGAGGGAGACTGCGTGAAGGAGAGAGGGGGGAGAGAGGGGATGTGTGTGAGTGTGTGTTGTTGTGTTTGTGTTTTATTTGTGATAGGGGGGGGAGGGGGGCAGGTATAGTGTGTAAGAGACAGACAGGCAGAGAGGGATCAGAATATGTAATGACAAACAGCGAGGAGGGGATAGGAGAGTCAGAGACAGAGAGACAGAGAGAGAGAGAACGAGGAGAGAGGAGATGAGAAGAGACAGGAGAGAGAGAGAGACGAGGGAGAGAGAGACGAGAAGAGAGAGGAGAGAGAGGAGAGGGAGGAGGGAGGGAAGACGAGGGGAGCGGGGGCTTATCAGCTTTAGGCAAAGGTAGAAGGGAACTATCACACAGCGAGAAAAACATCCGCCTCTTCACTTCACTTTCCTACCCCGCTACTATACCCCCTCTCTGATCCACCTTCCTACTTCAACCCCCCCACCCCCCACACCCCACTACTCCCACCCACACCCCACACCGCCCTCCTGTTGCCCCGTTCCCTCTACCCCAGGGGGCTCTTTGCCTCCCCCCTCCCCTCTCCCCCCCCCCCCCCCCCCCCCCCGAAAGGCGGCCGACGATAAGTCAATGATGCTGTGTCACAAAATACAACAGAAAACCGACAACCCCCCCCCCCCCCCAACCCTAAATCAGTCATCGCTGTTCGTCAACTCTCACCCCCCTCCCCACCTCCTCCCTCCCTTCCTCTCCCTCTCTCTCTCTCTGTGCCTTTTTTCTTCAAACAAAAACACAGGCTGGTCGCCATCTTTTGAACTGTCAATCTTCTGCCCTTTAAACTTCCCACCCTACCCCCCCCCCCCCCTCACCACCTCCAACCTCCCACCACGCACCCACCCACACCCACTCCCACCACCACCACCACCCCATCCCCACCACCACCACCACCACCACCACCAACCCCTGCTACCCCTCGTAACAGTCTTGACGGCTTTGAAGGCTGGCGAAAAGTTTACGAGGCCTTGTAAGAGAGGATCGACGTGGACCACTATGGTTTATAGACCGTTCAGTTCCTTTGGGGAGGGGGGGGGGGCGGAAGGCGGGGGGGGGGGGGGAGGGGCCCCTACTTCCCCGAGCTCATCAACATCAGCAAAGAACGCTCAGGAATCTTCTTGCTCGAGGCCCTCTCTCTCTCTCTCTCTCTCTCTCTCTCTCTCTCTTTCTCTCTCTTTCTCTCTCTCTCTCTCATCCTCTCTCACTCCTCTCTCCTCGCTCACACAGGCAGTGTCAAGCTTTGGCCGCCCAAGGTTGTAGGCAAAAATGGCCGCTTGGCCTCTATTTCATTAGAGATCAAAGGGAGATGACTCTGCGCGACAGACAGGCAGGCAGTGATGCCCCTTGGCGACGGTGACTGTTAGAGGGGTAGGGGCGGGGGAGGGGGGAGATGTTGTTGGGAGGGCTGTTTTATGGCGTCATCGGGGTCGTCGGTGTGGGTTTGATTGGGGGGTGACGTGGACATTGATAGGCACAGGAAGAGAGAGAGAGAGAGAGAGAGAGAGAGAGAGACTCTTCTCTCTCTCTCTCTCTCTCTCTCTCTCTCTCTCTCTCTCTCTCTCTCTCTCCCGTGGGGAGTGGGCATGGTGGATGACTTGCTCTTTGTCTATCTGCTCCGTTCGCGGACATCCGGGGACTGGAACACGGACACATGTGGACGACTGCACGGTTCTCTGGCGTGCTTTTTCACAGTCAGTGGATGACTGCAGACCCAGCCCACCACCCACAGAGCGCCGCCGTCTGACCGGCAACACGCGGGCAAGAACCAAGTGACATTTTGAAAAAAAAAAAGGCTACACATTACCACGAAAAAACATGATCGACAAACGAGTCTCATTCTCTTCTCTCTCTGTCTCTCTCTCTCTCTTCTCTCTCTCTCTGTCTCTCTCTTCTCTCTCTCTCTGTCTTCTCTCTCTCTCTTTCTGGTAGTAGTAGTAGCAGCAGCAGAAGAACCAGAACAAGACGAAGAAGAAGAAGAAACGAGGTTGAGGATGAGGATAATGAGGAGGAGGAAGAGATGGACAGCAGCAACGACGACGACGACGACGACGACGATGGTGATGATGATGATGATGATGATGATGATGATGACGATGACGACGATGATGTGATGGTGATGGATGATGATGATATGATGATGATGATATGATGATGACGACGATGATGATGATGATGATGATGATGATGACGACGATGATGGATGTGATGATGATGATGATGATGATGATGATGATGATGATGATGATGAATGATGATGATGGTGATGATATGATGATGAGGATGATTGT
>CM065745.1:38174567-38177067 GCA_033310375.1 Conus canariensis
GGGGGGGGAGCCACGCCTGGTCTCAGGGGGTGAGCTGAGTGCTACTGGGTTTTTTTGTTGTTTTTTTTTTTTGGGGGGGCACCCCTCCCCCCCCCCCCCTCCGAAAGAGAGCGAAACAGTGGCAGCTCTACTGAGAACTGGCTAAAACTTTGATGAGAAGCAACTAAAACACGTTGCTGAGAACTAGCTACAACGTTATGAGCACTAGCTAAAACGTTGCTGAGAACTCACTAAAACGTTGATGAGAATCAACTAAAACACGATGCTGAGAACTATATAAAACGCGAAACTGACAACCTATTAACACACGTTACTGAGAACCAACTAAAACTTTGATGAGAGCTAACTAAAACGTTGCTGAGAAATAACTAAAACACGTTACTGAGAACAAAAAAAAAGTTACTGAGAACTAACGTCATTGAGAATTAACTAAAACGTTACTGAGAACTAACGTCATTGAGAACTAACTAAAATGTTACTGAGAGCTAACTAAAACGTTGCTGAGAACTAACTGAAACGTTGCTGAGAGCTAGTTAAACCGTTCCTGAGAACTAATTAAAACGTTACTGAGAATTGATCAAAACGCTGCTGAGTACTAGCTAAAACGTTGCTGAGAACAAAGAAAAACGTTGCTGCGTACTAACTAAAACGTTGCTGAACACTAACTAAAATGGTGCTGAGAACTAACTAAAACGTTGCTGAACGCCAACTAAAATGTTGCTAGTACTAACTAAAACGTTGCTAACACTAACTAAAATGTTGCCGAGAACTAACTAAAACGTTACTGAGAACTAATTAAAACGTTATTGAGAATTATTCAAAACGTTGCTGAGTACTAGCTAAAACGGTGCTGAGAACAAACTAAAACGTTGCTGAGCACTAACTAAAACACATTGCT
This sequence comes from Conus canariensis, assembly GCA_033310375.1. Taxonomy (NCBI): domain Eukaryota; kingdom Metazoa; phylum Mollusca; class Gastropoda; order Neogastropoda; family Conidae; genus Conus; species Conus canariensis. The sequence goes on from CM065745.1 coordinate 38,175,466, forward strand.
GAGAACTAACTAAAACCCGTTCTAAAACGTTGCTGAGAACTAACTAAAACGTTGCTGAGAACTAAAACGTCATTGAGAGCTAAACCGTTGCTGAGAACCAAAAACGTTGCTAAGAACGAATTAAAACGGTACTGAAATGTAGCTAAAACGTTGCTGACAAACTAAAACGTTACAGAGAAACCAAAACGTTACTAAGAAATGAAACTGTTACTGAAAAACCGAAACGTTACTAAGAAATGAAAACGTTACTGAAAACCCGAAACGTTACTGAGAAACTATAAAACGTTACTGAGAAACTATAAAACGTTACTGAGAAACTATAAAACGTTACTGAGAAACAAAAAAAACAAAAAAAACAAACAAACAAACCTTACCGAACAACTAACAAATAAATCCACAAAAGTTCAAAAGGACGCTTGTTTTCATACATACTAACGAATCGTATGGACAGAGAGAGAGAGAGAGAGAGGAGAGAGAGAGAGAGAGAAGAGAGAGAGGAGAAGAGACAGAGACAGAGACAGAGAGACAGAGAGAGAGAGAGGAAGGATAACAACACTCGAGAAACCACTGAGGTGGAAGACGAGGGGGGGAGGGGGGGGGGAGAAGGGGAGGGAGCGGTGGTGGTGAAGGGAGAGACGGGGAGGATTGGGGGTGTTGGGGAGGGGGGGGGGAGGGGAGGGGGAAGACGTATAAATAGGTACGGGGAGGTACAGACGGGTGTAGCGGAGCCCGAAACAAGACAAGGCGGATAAACATGTCGCTATAACCTGTTTCTTTTTTTCTTTTCTTTTTTTTTTCTCTCCCTTTCTTTTTGCTCTTCCTCAGTTGGGAGTTACCATTCTTGTATGACGATCGTGTCCGCGGCTTGCATGGTACACGCCCTCTCTCTCTCTCTCTCTCTCCTCTCTCTCTCTCTCCTCTCTCTCTCTCTCTCTCTCTCTCTCCTCTCTCTCTCTCTAACCCCTACTCCGTCCTTCTCTCCTTCTCTCTCTGGTACAAAAACACGTACTGCAATTATGAAAAAAAAATATTTAAAAAAAACAAAAAAAACTTGTGACACGTATTCGATTTCGGCTAACATTATGCACAACTGATGAATCCAAAATGGCCGTGTAGTCAGTATGCCCTTTTTGATTTCTCTCTCTCTCTCTCTCTCTCTCTCTCTCTCTCTCTCCCTCTCTCTCTCTCTCTCTCTCTCTCTCTCTTGTTCCCCTCACTTTGTTTTTAATGAATATGCATGTCTAATTATTATGCCCATTATTATTGCTGTGACCATCATCATTGTTGATGGTGTTCTTGTTTGTGTTATTGCTGTCAGGCCAGTGTTATCTTCTTGTTGTTGCTGCCGTTGTAACAGTCTTGGGCGTGGATGTCAGTATTATTCATCGATGCAACTCCTTTCTTCCTTCACTTTCCCACTTTCTTTCTTTTTCCTTGAAATTTATTTAGATCTACCGCCCCCTGCTGACATTTCTTTCCCGAACTTGTTGCGCCCCCCCCCCCCCCCCCCACTTTGTCTTTCAGAGAGAGAGAGAGAGAGAGAGAGAGGGAGGGAGGGAGGGAGTGAGAGAGCGAGATAGAGATGATTTATTTCAAACAGGC
>CM065745.1:38189567-38194567 GCA_033310375.1 Conus canariensis
AAGGGAGACAGAGAGAGTGAGGGGGGGGTGGAGGTGAAAGAAAACAAACACAGAGAGGTATAGGAGAGGTGGGAGAGGAGAGGGAGGGTGGGGGAGGAGACCAAAGGAGAGAGAGAGAGAGAGAGAGAGAGAGAGAGAGAGAGAGAGAGAGAGAGAGAGGATCTCGAGGTTGTGTGGGAAGTAAGTACCTGTGTATAAACAGGTGCGTTTGAACACACGTGCGCCTACTATTCTTACTGTTTCAAACTGCTAGCGCTACCTTCTACCACGACGTTGGCCTCACAGATACAGCCAACCAGGCCAACAACGAAGTAAGTCAGTTTAAAAAAAAAAAAAAAAGACATAAAATAGAACAAAATAAAATAAAAATGAAAAATGAAAATTAAAACAAAGTTGCCGGTAAAAACCGTCCAACTAGCCAACATACCATGAGCAAAACGATGTTCGGCAAAATACTCTAGCATAGAATACTCCTGGAGAGGAGAGAGAGAGAGAGAGAGAGAGAGAGAGAGAGAGAGAGAGAGAGAGGCAGGGGAGAGAGGAGGGAGGGAGGAGAAGACGGGAGGGAGGGAGGGAAAGAGAGGGAGAGACAAAGCGAGACAGAGGGAGGGGGTAGAGGGGTGAGAGAGAAGGGGCGGGGAAGACAGGAGAGAGAGAGAGAGAGAGGGGGGGGGAAGAAGAGACAGAGAGCCAGACCGAGAGCCGAGAGAGAGAGAGAGGAGGGGAGGGGGAGGACAGACAGACAGAGAGATGCGGCAGCAGCCGAGCAGAAACCAATAAACTGACAGGAGACAATATGATCGGCCTTCAGTGGAAATCCACACCACACACCACGTGCAGAGAGAGAGACAAAGAGACAGACAGACAGGCACACAGACAGACAGTCAGACAGGACAGACAGAGACGACGAGACAGACAGACAGGCAGTCAGACAGGCAGACAGACAGACAGAGACGGACAGACAGACAGACAGCGACGAGACAGACAGACAGACAGACAGTCAAACAGAGACGAGACAGACAGTCAGACAGACAGACAGAGACGAGACAGACAGACAGTCAGACAGACAGACAGACAGAGACGAGACATACAGACAGACAGTCAGACAGACAGACAGACAGACAGTCAGACAAGCAGTCAGGCAGACACACGCACAGACTCACTGACATGCAACACCCAGAGTTAAAGAAGACGAGGTAAAATCTGTCTTTAACAGGGAATTACGTCTGTTCAAGTGTGAGTATGAGAGAGAGAGAGAGAGAGAGAGAGAGAGAGAGAGAGAGAGAGAGAGAGAGAGAGAGAGAGAATGAGAGAGGGAGAGAGAGAGAGAGAGTTTGTGTGTGTGTGCGTGTGTGGTGTGTGTGTGTGTGGAGAGAGAGAGAGAGAGAGACGTATTTTACAACACACACACACACACACAAAACCCACACACAACACACACACCTACTACCTACAACAAAATGCCATACACTAAATTCTGGTTACACACAGCAAAGCCGCAACATAGTGAAACAGTAATGCCAAACTAAAGACTCCCATTGCGTTACTAATTCATATGCGAAATAGGTCTAATCATGCGCGCGACGCGTATAATAGCAACTGCTCGCGCGCGTATTGAGAGTCAGACAGATTCAAGAATACGAGAGAGCTAGAGCCAGAGACAGCAAGAAATAAAGCGGGATGGAGTCATACAACAAACGTACAAAACGGTACCACAAGCTGAAGAGACAGACAGACAGACAACAGACAGAGACACAAACAGAAAAGACAGAGAATCTACCCACACCACGCACAATAACAGCACACTCACACCACACACACAACAACAACACACACGACAGCAGACACACACACAGACAAGCACAGAACCCACCCACCACCACCACACAAACACACACACACACACACACACACACACACAACACACACACACACAACACACACACACACACACACACACACACACACACACACACACACACACCACACACCACCACCACCACACACACACACACACACACACACACACACACACACACTCACAACACACACAACACACACACACACACACACACACACACACACACACACACCCCACACACACACACACCACACACACACCACACAACACACACACACACACAACACACACACACACACACACACACACACACACACACACACACACAACACACACACACACACACACAACACAACACAACAACACCACACACACACACAACACACACACACACACAACAAACACACACACACACACACACACACACACACACACACACACACACACACACACACACACACACACACACACCCACAACACACACACACACACACACACACACACACACAAAAGAGGCCACGAACCTCCCACCCCTCAGCACAAGATGATTGATGAGGGTTTAATGAAGCGGAGCGCCACCCCGCCGTCCACAAACGTTTCTTCTCGCCTCTGCGCCGCTAATAACCCTCGCCTTCCTTTCTCCTCGCCATCTCGCCGTGTCAAAAGCGCCCGAAAAGTCCAGCCGCTCGATACCGCCATAATGGCCGCCAAAAGGTGATTTACTGAAAACTGTATACAGTGTGGCCAATAAAAAAAAAAAAAAAAAAAAAAAAAGAAAAACGGATCGACAACCATTAGCCACCGATCCGGGGCTAACGCTCTGAATTATTTGGGTGAGACAAGGCTGCAGCGAACGGCCACGATTTCACCTTCTGAGAGCCGTCTTTCAATGGAACCAACCGTTGGTTGGCGCGAATCTGGATGGCGAATTTTTTTGATGACCCATAGTGTGCCTGTTAACTTAAAGCCTGCACGTTTCAGAGTGAGTTCGACCACTTTGCTCTCCTTCAGGGAAGACGAACAGCAATCACAAACACAACGCGTTTCGACACGTTTCGATCTCTTTGGTCTTCTTCAGGTAAGACAAACAAAATTCACAAACACGTCGCGTTTCGACCTCTTTGTTTGGCCTTCTTCAGACGAGACAGACAAACATTCAAGACAATGAAAACGAAGAGCGAAGAGTTACTTAAGGATTTTGCGTCCAGTTTGAGGAGATAAGCGACTGTCTGTTCGTTCTTTTTCACCGTCGTGTTTGTCTCGTAATCTCGTGTCTCTTTCGCTCGGCGGCATACTAATTTTTCTGTTAAAGCCTGCGATTCACAACGAACTGGAAACTGACTCTTACAATTGAAGAGTGAATGCCATTTTCACATGGGAGAAAACTCAGCCTGCAAAATACTGTCTCCTGGTGTTACACCTGGTGAATTTTGAACTTGATTTTAAGAGATCTATTTGTTTGAAGTTCAACTTATTGATATCCATAGCACTGTGTACTTGAGTATTTCGGCCATACGGAGTGAAAATGTTTACTTACCAATCGAAAATGGAAATTAAGGTCAACCAGCTACAGGCTGATTTGCCTCACAGAAGAGATGTTTACTACCTGATTTCCATTACAGGAGAGCTTTCAGATTGTTACTTCCCTTTGTGCACACCCAGACAGTTTTCAGCACATGCTTCAGCGATCCCTCTCGCTCTGTCTCTCTGTCTCTGTCTCTGTCTGTCTGTCTCTCTCTCTCTCTCTCTCTCCTCTCTCTCTCTCTCTCTCTCTCTGTGATAAGCAGGATTTGTGCATCCATCTTGCACCGAATTGGATGAAGACAAGTGATTGCTCGTTCATTTCCGTTGTCTTGAGTGTTGTGTATCTTGCCTGAAGAAGACCTAAGCGGTCGAAACGCGTCGTGTGTTGTCTTGTGATTCGTTTGTCAAAGTTTTTCGGCGAAGCTTTTCATCAGCAATTTGTCACATTTGTCTTGATTTCCGCCTGCAGTCGCCTCACTTTGCAACAAGATAAACAACATTCAGCACGAGTTAAACAACCTGCAGTCGCCTCACTTTGCAACAAGATAAACAACATTCAGCACGAGTTAAACAACCTGCAGTCGCCTCACTTTGCAACAAGATAAACAACATTCAGCACGAGTTAAACAACCTGCAGTCGCCTCACTTTGCAACAAGATAAACAACATTCAGCACGAGTTAAACAACCTGCAGTCGCCTCACTTTGCAACAAGATAAACAACATTCAGCACGAGTTAAACAACCTGCAGTCGCCTCACTTTGCAACAAGATAAACAACATTCAGCACGAGTTAAACAAACTGCAGTCGCCTCGCTTTGCAACAAGGTAAACAACATTCAGCACGAGTTAAACAACCTGCAGTCGCCTCACTTTGCAACAAGGAAAACAACATTCAGCACGAGTTAAACAACCTGCAGTCGCCTCACTTTGCAACAAGGTAAACAACATTCAGCACGAGTTAAACCACCTGCTTCGTGTTCATTGTCCTGAAAGTTGTTTGTCTTGCTCTGAATGAAGCCCGCCCGAAGGTACGCCTTTAGCCCACAGTCGGCCGACCAACATCGAAGGCACGCCTTTAGCCCACAGTGTACTTCCCGGCCGACCAACATCGAAGGCACGCCTTTAGCCCACAGTCGGCCGACCAACATCGAAGGCACGCCTTTAGCCCACAGTCGGCCGACCAACATCGAAGGCACGCCTTTAGCCCACAGTCGGCCGACCAACATCGAAGGCACGCCTTTAGCCCACAGTCGGCCGACCAACATCGAAGGCACGCCTTTAGCCCACAGTCGGCCGACCAACATCGAAGGTACGGCTTTAGCCCACAGTCGGCCGACCAACATCGCACCGTGAACATCACTTCAGAGGACCCAGACTCCAGTGTGGGACGAAGAACGGGAACAAGACAGGACAGCCCCCGTCCGGAACCAAGTCCAAGACTCCTGTCCACGAACAGACATCCTGCCACCAGAACTACAGACTTGGGTCTGGGACACCATGTCCTAAAGGACAACGAGCCAACAGGACGTTAACCTCACCTCTAACGATTCGATCCAACCTGCTGGGAGGTGGCATTACCAGCGGAAGACGCTTACGTGACAGACAGGCGTAGGGC
>CM065745.1:38199567-38202067 GCA_033310375.1 Conus canariensis
CGACAACAACATCAACAACAACAGCAGAAACAAAAAGAAAAGAAAAGAAAAAAAAAAGAAGAAAAAAAATGTTCATCTCGTTTGGTTCACAGGTTCCGAAGAAGCAGCGGTAGTAGCAGCACGCGCTATACCCTCCCTCTGTCGTCACGGGTGGTTAGTGCTGGTGGGGTCAGAGGTCGGCACGCGCTATACCCTCCCTCAGTCGTCACGGGTGGTTAGTGCTGGTGGGGTCAGAGGTCGGCACGCGCTATACCCTCCCTCTGTCGTCACGGATGGTTAGTGCTGGTGGGGTCAGAGGTCGGCACGCGCTATACCCTCCCTCAGTCGTCACGGGTGGTTAGTGCTGGTGGGGTCAGAGGTCGGCACGCGCTATACCCTCCCTCTGTCGTCACGGGTGGTTAGTGCGGTGGGTCAGAGGTCGCACGCGCTATACCTCCCTCAGTCGTCACGGGTGGTTAGTGTGTGGGGTCAGAGGTCGGCACGCGCTATACCCTCCCTCAGTCGTCACGGGTGGTTAGTGCTGGTGGGGTCAGAGGTCGGCACGCGCTATACCCTCCCTCTGTCGTCACGGGTGGTTAGTGCTGGTGGGGTCAGAGGTCGGCACGCGCTATACCCTCCCTCAGTCGTCACGGGTGGTTAGTGCTGGTGGGGTCAGAGGTCGGCACGCGCTATACCCTCCCTCTGTCGTCACGGTGGTTAGTGCTGGTGGGGTCAGAGGTCGACACGAGCTATACCCTCCCTCAGTAGTCACGGGTGGTTAGTGCTGGTGGGGTCAGAGGTCGGCACGACGCTATACCCTCCCTCTGTCGTCACGGGTGGTTGGTGGTGGTGGGGTCAGAGGTCGGCACGCGCTTTACCCTCCCTCTGTCGTCATGGGTGGTCAGTGGTGGAGGGGACAGAGGGTCAGAGGTCGGCACGCGCTATACCCTCACACTGTCGTCACGGGTGGTCAGTGCTGGTGGAGTCAGAGGTCGGCACGCGCTATACCCTCCCTCTGTCGTCACGGGTGGTGGGGGTAAAGGGTCTGCGGTGACCATTCAAAGGGGTTTAGCCATTTGCGGAAAAAACACAATCCACTGCCGGACAGACCAAGGCAATAACGCATCACCACAGTCCACTGGACAGACCAAGGCAATAACGGATCACCACAGTCCACTGCCGAACAGACCAAGGTAATAACGGATCACCACAGTCCACTGCCGGACAGACCAAGGTAATAACGGATCACCACAGTCCACTGTCGGACAGACCAAGGTAATAACGGATCACCACAGTCCACTGTCGGACAGACCAAGGTAATAACGGATCACCACAGTCCACTGTCGGACAGACCAAGGTAATAACGGATCACCACAGTCCACTGTCGGACAGACCAAGGTAATAACGGATCACCACAGTCCACTCCGGACAGACCGAGGCAATAACGGATCACCACAGTCCACTGCCGGACAGACCAAGGCAATAACGGATCACCACAGTCCACTGCCGGACAGACCAAGGCAATAATGGATCACCACAGTCCACTGGACAGACCAAGGCAATAACGGATCACCACAGTCAACTGCCGGACAGACCAAGGCAATAACGGATCACCACAGTCCACTGCCGGACAGACCAAGGCAATAATGGATCACCACAGTCCACTGCCGGACAGACCAAGGCAATAACGGATCACCACAGTCCACTGGACAGACCAAGGCAATAACGGATCACCACAGTCCACTGCTGGACAGACCAAGGTAATAACGGATCACCACAATCCACTGCCGGACAGACCAAGGCAATAACGGATAACCACAGTCCACTGTCGGACAGACCAAAGTAATAACGGATCACCACAGTCCACTGCCCTGACCAAGGCAATAACGGATCACCACAGTCAACTGCCGGACAGACCAAGGTAATAACGGATCATCACAGTCCACTGCCGGACAGACCAAGGTAATAACGGATCACCACAATCCACTGCCGGACAGACCGGAAGGTAATAACGGATCACCACCAGTCCAACTGCCGGACTAGACCAAGGCAATAACGGATCACCAGAATCCACTGCCGGACTGACCAAGGCAATAACGGATCACCAAATCCACTGCCGGACTGACCAAGGCAATAACGGATCACCACAGTCCACTGCTGGACAGACCAAGGCAATAACGGATCACCACAGTCCACTGCCGGACAGACCAAGGCCACAACGCGCGCGGAACAGCAACTGTCGTCCGCCGGAGACAGCTGAGGCACCTTCAACAGATGACGTGCACAGCAAGAGCATCGGAACGACCTGTAACCCCACCCCCCAAAGTTTCCCTGACTGTTCTTCATCCCCGTAGCGTATCTGGCATTGTCAATACTGTATGGCTTCAACTGGTGAAACACACACACACAACACACGCACACGCACAGCACGCACGAGCACGCACGCACGCACACACCACGCAGGCACGCACGCACGCACGCGCACGCACACACACACACGCAAGCACACACGCACGCGAGC
>CM065745.1:38204567-38208644 GCA_033310375.1 Conus canariensis
GAGTCTAAATCAAACAGCGTCCACAGACTACGTGGTCATTTGGATGTAATTGTTCTGGATCATGTTCGCCAAAATCGGATGCGTTTTACAACCGTTATACGTGGTTTTACACTAGAGAAAGAGAGAGAGAGAGAGACGAGGTTGGGGTGAGACAGAGAGAGACAGAGAGAGAGGCAAAGAGAGAGAGAGAGAGAAGAGACAGACACATGATGAGACTGTTCATACAGAGGACACATGATGAGACTGTTCATACGGATACATTAGGAGACTGTTCATACGAGGATACATTAGGAGACTGTTCATACAGAGGATACATTAGGAGACTGTTCATACAGAGGATACATGATGAGACTGTTATACAGAGGATACATTAGGAGACTGTTCATACAGAGGATACATTAGGAGACTGTTCATACAGAGGTACATTAGGAGACTGTTCATACAGAGGACACATGATGGACTGTTCATACAGAGGACACATGATGAGACTGTTCTACAGAGGAACATGATGAGACTGTTCATACAGAGGACACATGATGAGACTGTTCATACAGAGGACACATGATGAGACTGTTCATACAGAGGACACATGATGAGACTGTTCATACAGAGGACACATGATGAGACTGTTCATACAGAGGACACATGATGGACTGTTCATACAGAGGACACTGATGAGACTGTTCATACAGAGGACACATGATGAGACTGTTCACACAGAGGACACATGATGAGACTTCATACAGAGGACACATGATGAGACTGTTCATACAGAGGACACATGATGAGACTGTTCATACAGAGGATACATTAGGAGACTGTTCATACAGAGGATACATTAGGAGACTGTTCATACAGAGGACACATGATGAGACTGTTCATACAGAGGACACATGATGAGACTGTTCATAGAGAGGACACATGATGGGACTGTTCATACAGAGGACACATGATGGGACTGTTCATACAGAGGACACATGATGAGACTGTTCATACAGAGGACACATGATGGGACTGTTCATACAGAGGACACATGATGGGACTGTTCATACAGAGGACACATGATGAGACTGTTCATACAGAGGACACATGATGGGACTGTTCATACAGAGGACACATGATGGGACTGTTCATACAGAGGACACATGATGGACTGTTCATACAGAGGATACATTAGGAGACTGTTCATACAGAGGACACATGATGAGACTGTTCATACAGAGGACACATGATGAGACTGTTCATACAGAGGACACACGATGAGACTGTTCATACAGAGGACACATGATGGGACTGTTCATACAGAGGACACATGATGAGACTGTTCATACAGAGGACACATGATGGGACTGTTCATACAGAGGACACATGATGGGACTGTTCATACAGAGGACACATGATGAGACTGTTCATACAGAGGACACATGATGAGACTGTTCATACAGAGGACACATGATGAGACTGTTCATACAGAGGACACATGATGGGACTGTTCATACAGAGGACACATGATGAGACTGTTCATACAGAGGACACATGATGAGACTGTTCATACAGAGACACATGATGGGACTGTTCACACAGAGGACACATGACAGTCCACACAGAACCTTCATACAGAGGAGATTACTGTCGAGGGGCATGACGACGGACACAGACACAAGGGGGGGGGGGGGGGGGGAAGAAGAAAATGACAAGAAAAGTTAATAAAAAAAAAAAATTTTTAATAAAAAAAAAAAACCAACGGAAAGAAAAGAAAGGAGTTGCAAGGGGACGTGAGGGACGTGGGAATCTACAAGTCCAAGGACAGGCCACAGTAGGGCGAGAGAGAGTGGTGGGGGAGGGGAGGTGGGGAGACTTCCAAAGAGAGCCCCCCCTCCCCTGTATCTACTCCACACCCTCCCTTGCCCCCCCCCCCCCCCCCCCCCCCCCCCCCCCCCCCCCCCCCCCCCCCCCCCCCCCCCCCCCCTGCCGTTGTTGCCCTCTTACGAGTCGATTCAGGTTTGGGTTAGGAAACAATTCGTCCTTAAGAGCTTTGAGGTTAAAAGGACGTAAAGTTCATCATCTAGTCTCCTTTTACCCCCTCCCCTTCACCTCCAACACACAGGCGCGCGCGCGCACGCACGCACACACGCACGCGCGCGCACAGACACACACACACACACACACACACACACATACGTACAAACACGCACACACACACACGCACACACGCGCAATCGCGCGCACGCACACACGCACGCACACACACACACACACACACACACACACACACCACACACACAATTCAATTCAATTCAATTCAATTCAAATTTAATCCTTTGACCCCTGTTGGGGCATGGAGGATACAAATGTAACAAAGAGAAATACGAAACTCACTCAGAACAATGTGTGAACATAGTTGCGAAATGCTGAATTCTGGTGAACTGTAATGATCTCATTAAACAATCTTCCCATTTTTTAGAAACTTACTAATATTCAAACAAATGCGTCTTCCTTTTTGAAATAAATTACACAAGTTGAAAACAGACTTTGGTTTTAGATATTTTAGGGATGAATTTTTCACGAAGTTCATTATATTTTGGACATTCCATGATGCAATGAAATTCATCTCCAATTTCACCCATTTCACAGTTACGACAAATACGCAATTCTCTTGGAACATTACACACACACACACACACACACACACACACACACACACACACACACACACACACACACTCGCACACACACACACACACACACACACACACACACACACACACACACACTGAGAGTTAAAACCACCTGCACCCTTCTTCAAAGTGCAAGGGGTCATAAGCTTTTCTTCCTCCAGGGTTGGCAAGATGGGGGCGGGGGCGGGGGGGGGGGGGGGGGGGTGCATAACAGTAGCTTTAGCTGACTCGTTCCTATTGAGAAAGAAACAGTTGCGGGCATTCTTGGATTGCAAAAAGGCTTCGACGGCAGAAGCTAGGTCTGCTTTGAGGAGGGGTGGGGGGGGTGGTGGGGGGTCATTCATCAAAAATTTGAAAATGCCTGGACGTGTTGGAAACTGAGTAGTTCCTGGCTAAATGCTGGTCGGCAAATAAAATTGTGGGCCGCAGATTTTTTTGCAGGTTTTTACATATTGCATGGGCAGGGGGGGTTTTTTTTTCCCCCAATTTGTTTTCTCTGTTTTTTTTTTTTTTTTTTTTTCTTTTTTTTTTTTTTTTTTTTTTTTTGTCCCCTTTTTTTTTTTTTTTTTCTTTTTTTTTTTTTCCCCTCCCTTTTTTTTGTCTCTTCTGTGGTTTTTTTTTAAAAAAAAAATTCAGGTTTTCTTTAATGCACACTGCTGGTCTGAAAAATGTTTTGTTTGTAGGTGGTTTCATCCTTTTTTCCCGGGTTTTTTTTTTTTTTTTTTTAAATTTAATAAAACGTGTTCGTTCCCGGTGTCAGTGACACGGGTTTTCTCTTCAAAAACCCTTTTAAGGGGAAAGAACATGCACTTTAATTTTTGGGGGGTGTGTGTGTGGGTGTGTGTGTGTGTGTGTTGTGTGTGGTGTGTGTGTGTGTGGCGTGCGTGGTGCCGCATGCGTGCATGCCTGGTGTGTGGTGCCCCGCGCGCGAGCTCCGTTGTGTGTGGGGGGGGGGGGGGCGTGGCGCTGCGGGGCAAGCGTGGTGGTGCATGCGCGCGCGAGCCTTGTGTTTTGGGTGTGTGGGGGTGTGTGGGTGTGTGTTAGTGGTGTGTGTGTGTGGGTGTGTGTGTGGTGTGTGTGTGTGTGTGGTGTTGGGGGTGGTTGTGAGTGCGTACACGCGTGCCTTTTTTTTAACAATTTTACCCCGAAAAAAATGAAACAAAAAGAAAATTAAAAAACCTCAAGGATTTTTTTTTGGAACAAAGGTTCAAGTACTTTACATTAAGTCATGATGGATACGCAATCGCCCATACTAAAATTGTAAAAATGTGCAAAGGTCACAATCCAGGTAAAAAAAAAGTGGACGGACAGACCCAAACACCACCACACAACACACCCCCCCCACACACACACACACCACAACCCAAAAAAAAAAACTAACAAAAAACAAAAAAAAACA
>CM065745.1:38208744-38213744 GCA_033310375.1 Conus canariensis
AAGGTGTAATAAAAATGAAATCTATACACTGACCTCACCAAAGGATCAGGATGATTTAAATGATCAGCATACGACACTCCACACCCAGTTGATGCACAAAACACAGCAAAGTTTAACTGGTTCTGATAAAACTGCATCGGATGACTGAACCACACTTTCGGGATGTAGTCGTTTTTAATAGGAGGGTTAAGATATCTGTTCAATGGAGTACTAACCTTTACTTGAAAGGCGTCAGTCTGAGTCACAGAAATGTCGAGGGTATCAGTTGTTATATCTTTAGGACTGTAGTGCGGTCCAACAGAATATTTTGCATTAGTATATTTGAATGCACTCATTTTTAAATTTGTTTTAAAAATGTTTGTAACAATAACAACTCAAGACAGTCCTTCGTTTTTTAGAATATGCTATTGATAATAACTGCGGAACCCAAAGGGTCGCACTCCATGAAATATTCTACAAAGTCGTATGGTTTAATATAAGTCAATCCAAGAGGAATAATGAGATTCGAAAACTTGATGACGGAGGAAACTTAATTAGCCAGTTAACCATACCTGATGGTTATTACGGGTTTTGCTCACTAAAAGAAGCAATGAGTAACTTCGACATTACTCTCAAACTTAACAATGCAAATCTAAAAACAATGTTAACATTCAAACCTGAAAAAGAAGTAGTCCATTACTTTTTTGATGTAGAGCTAGCTAAAATGTTAGGCTTTAAAATCGATTATGTCTATCATAAATTTAGAGTTGCACCAGACGAAACTACTTTTGAGGGAGAATATCCGCTCGATCTTGCCTTATATCCATTACTCTATGTACATTTGGATGAGCTGAGCACTGATGAAAACTTATATGATGGAAGGCCCTCAACTGTTTTAAGAGCTCTTCCATCAGGGAAAGCTGCATATTGCGATTATGAAATTATACGATTCCCTAATTTACAGTTTAAAAGATTAGCTTGTGGGAGGGTCAGATCATTTAATATAAAGATCACAGATAAAACAGGGAAAGTCGTGAAATGTGATAACCTGCACACTGTTTTAGAAATAAAATAATACGTTGTTTTAAAAAATGTCACGTGGACCAGACGATTCGGGGGTCACATTAGCGCCTGAGAGGTGTGTAACTTTAGAATTAAAAGACCTTGCAGACGTTGAGGACTTTGAACAAAACGGTGAGATAGGCACTTTATATGGTTTTGAGTACACTAAAGATGGTTATTATAAGCGCAAAGAGGTTGACGACAACAAAAGGTTTCCTAAACTAGAACAACTACGCAATCTAGAAGCAAATAATACAGGTCAGTATGAATATAAAATAGTTCGAAAAACTGACAACAAATGGCACTTAGAACCATATTTAGAATGGGACATAAAATTTGAATTCTTAAGCCCATTTACATTTTTTGACCGTCAAAAAAGTTTCAGAAAAGCATTGAACTCTGGCCCTTTACATGTAAGTCTTATGCCAGAGGACAACAGTCGGAAAGAGATCGAAATAAAGCCGTTTGGGGACAAACAGTACATCCTCCACAGAAGAGAATCGGTTTTAAAGAAAGCTTCTACAAAATTACAGTTCATTCCACGCACAAAATTAGGAGACACGTTCACAATGATATTTAAAATTTCTGTCTTAAAAGATGAGGCAAGAAATGGAGCTGTGGGTGTTAGTGACAACCTTATGGAAGGAATTCTTATTAGCTGGCAAAACTTAGACGTTGACAAACTTAAAGTTACTGTCGTCGTTCTTTACAATGGCGAGGATATTAAGGTCATAACAACAAGCAACAAAATTGATATTAGTTTAAATAGAAACGATCTTACAGAACTGAACTGGATTAATCTTACACATTTGGGCCTTATAGGGTTTTATTATACTGAACAAGTTTTGACAGAGAGTATGATAAAAACAATAACTGGTGTAAATTAAATTCTGTTTTAAAACTATGGAGCAAACGACTTTGGTGTCAATGCCGATGTTAAACTTTATGATAAAAACCCCTCATTGTTCATTGATTTGTGGACAGACTGGTTGTGGAAAAACAATATTTGTCCTCGACCTATTACAAACAGTTTATCGTTATAATTTTGATCATATTGTAATTTTCTGTCCAACACTCAAATGGAACAAAGCATATCACGACAGAAGGTTTATATGGACGGATGATGAAATCTATTTAGTTGATCCTAGCAATAAACTTAGCGAGTGCTTAGAACATTTCTTTAGACAGTTTGAAGGAACTCAGACATTATTTATTATAGATGATTGTTCGGCAGAAAGAGACATAGTTAGAAAAAGAAATACTTTATCAAAACTAGCTTTCAGTGGAAGACATGCTGGGATAAGTGTGTGGATTTTATGTCAAAAATATAACTCAGTTTTAAAAGACTTTAGAGAACAATTAAAGACTGTAGTTTTATTCCACATGAAAGACAGAGACGCATTTGATGAATGTATGAAAGAAAATGATGTTATTGAAAACGATCAAGAAAAACGAAGGATTAAGCAAAAACTTAAGTCTCAAAAGTTTTCTAAATTAGTGTTAAAAACAGATAATCCTACACATTATGTATGTTTGTAAAGTGTTTACTATTAGAGAACTATAAAATAGGCATTCTGGGTAAGCCGGCGGAGCAACAGCGAAACCGGCTTTAGCCGGTTGGAGCTGGCGGAGGTGGGTGAGCCAGAATGCCTATTTTATAGTTCTCTACTAGTCAATTTGTGAAAGTGACCATTCTGTCTTCAGATTATGATTTTTATTTGTAAATCTATATCTCTCCACCACAATACTTTAACACACAGTGTATCCTTCTGCCTGTTTGTCTCCCTACTTGCCTGACATGCCTGATCCAACATGTGCATTCTTACATGTGTGTGGGCGCACGTGTGTGTGCATGTCTTTCTCCTACCTAACTTTGGTCTACATATCCACCTTCCTATTCTAATGCAGCAGTACATTCATTTGTATTTTCATAAAAATGACTTTGTGAGCGCACACACGTGTGCATATCGGTAGTGACACTCTCTCTCTCTCTCTCTCTCTCTCCTCTCTCTCTCTCTCTCTCTAATGGGTCTCTCTGGCTAAAAGCTGAGGTTGTGACCACAGTTTGGTGGTGGGAAGGGTCTGTGTGGGACAGTCCTAGCATGCATTACTGAACAGTTCCCTCCCCTTTCTCCCTCCCCCATTAGTCTCCCCTTCCCTACCTCCTCACCCTGTCCTCAGTCTAATTTTGTCATAATAAGCTATTTGAACTGGACAGACAGGTAATCTTCAGGTTGAATGTGGGTTGGGCGTGAGAATGGGGATGGGGAATGGTGAGTGAAGCATTGTTTGCGACAGGGCATGTGTGGAGTGGCTGAGTGTGGGGGGGGGGGGGGGGGGGGGGGGATGAGGGGGGGGGGATGGAGTTGTGTTCAGGCACGACAGGTTCATGAGTGATGTGTGTGTGTGGTGGGGGGGGGGGGGGGGGAGGGCATGAGATTTGTCTGTTGCAGGAAGATTTGACCTAAAAAAAAAAAAAGTGAACATTTTCCCACATTTTTTGTTGTATAGAATGCTTGAGTGTGAGTGCTTTCTTGCCAGTAAAATAAATTCTCCCCAGAGGAAGGCCCAAGGTCCAAAATATTGAGAAACTACATCCTCCTTGTTATACACGTGTGTGTGTGTGTGTGTGTGTGTGTGTGTGTGTGTGTGTGTGTGTGTGTGTGTGTGTGTGTGTGTGAAGAACAACGGATTAGAACTACCTAGAGAAAAAACATGTCTTATGGCGTTTAACAATGGTGAGAACCCAAAGATGCTACCTCGCTTTTGCTAGATGGTCAGATTCTAGAATATAAACAAAAAGTTACATTCCTGGAGGTATTTGTAAGTCCTAAGCTGAACTGAATAACAGATATTGAAAATGTGATTGATAAAACAAGAAACAAGATTAAGCGTTCCTACATGTATATATTGTCAACCATCGGGTCAGGACTGTCATTCCCTTTTACATCTATACATCTCTTTAGTCCGATCGAAATTGACATATGGGCAGGAAGTGTATTTCTCAGCACCTAATTCTCTTTTAAAGAGATTGCAAAGCTTGGATAATAAGGCCATGAAATTAGCTTTGGGAGTCCCAGTTCATACAAACACGTTTAGATGTTATAAACAAACAAATATATTACCACTAAATGAGAAGCGAATATTGGGTGTATCCAAAGACATTGTTAGAAATTGTTCTGTTGAAAATTCAATTACTGAAGAAATACTGATAGATTCCAGAACAAGATGTTCCTAAGAGATTTAAAAACGCATCATGTATTCAACCAGTTAGAACTACACATCTTTCTGTCACATTGTTATATTGATATTATTGCTATACCAGAAGTTCATGCAGGACCTCCAATGCCTCCTTGGGAGCACCTAAATGTCTCTTTTGATTAAAAATACTCTATGTTAAAGAAAGTGATAATTTGAAGTTCGTGAACATTTAGAAAACAGCTATACAAATCATTTAAAAGTGTTTCCAGATGGGTCGGTAATGGAATCCTCTGACAGTGGTTTTGGCTTTATAATACCATTTATATATATATCATGAAATCATATTATTTAGGAAAGGGGTTTTTAATCTATACCACAGCATTATATGCAATACTGAAGGCTTTGACTTACATATATGATAGACCAATTCCTTTCTATAAAATTTTACGATGTGTTGATTCCAAATCTGTTTTATAATCACTAGAGCATTGGGACTGCAAAGCCAGAAATGATTTGCTTTTTGAAATGAAACATCTACTGCATTGTTTCATAACTCTAGGCATAAGAATTTATTGTTGGTGGGTCCCATCTCACTATGGTATAAAGTAGAATGAAATCGCAGACAGTCTTGCAAAAGAAAGAGCAAAGAGAAACAGTGAAAATGTATCAATTGATCCCTTAGATTTGCCCTGTTGTGAATTAAATCAAATTATGGAAGGTATATACATGAGAAGAATTCTAGTAGGAAACAAAGAGAA
>CM065745.1:38221244-38233744 GCA_033310375.1 Conus canariensis
ACAGAAGATTAATGACATAGACGTTGAAAATATAGTAATGGCCGGAGATTTTAATCTGGTTCTGCAGCCTGAGAAGGATTACTATAATTACAAACATGTAAATAATCCCAAAGCGAAAGTAGTAGTTGAAAACATGATTGAAAGCTTGGAGCTTAACGACCTTTGGAGAGATTTAAACCCGGAATGTCTCCGTTACACATGGAGAAGAACCAACCCTTTTCAACAGGCCCGGTTAGATTTTTTTCTCATTTCAGATTCAGTTGTTTCCTTTGTAAATGACGCAGACATTGAATGTGGATACAGAACCGATCATTCTGCAATTTCACTTAGGCTCAAATGTAAAGAAACTGTCAAGCATAATACCTTTTGGAAATTGAATGTATCCCTTTTAAAAGACAAAGAATATATGCAGGAAATAAATATGAAGATTGAAAAAGTCAGAGATACAGTATCAATATACAGTAAATGTAGTTGAAAATATATTGGATGAAGATATACAGCTTTCTATCCCAGATGATGTCTTCCTCGATTTTCTGCTGATAAAACTTAGATCAAAAGCAATTGCATATGCTACAATGAAGAAAAAGA
Source organism: Conus canariensis (assembly GCA_033310375.1). Classification (NCBI taxonomy): domain Eukaryota; kingdom Metazoa; phylum Mollusca; class Gastropoda; order Neogastropoda; family Conidae; genus Conus; species Conus canariensis. Next base: position 38,221,833 of record CM065745.1, read on the forward strand.
AATTGGCAGATGAAGAGAGACAGCTAGAAGAGGATATGCGAAAACTGGAGAAAGTTGAGAAGAAAACGGGAGAAGACATATTAATAATGAAATAAAGAAAGAACAATTAAGACATATTCGTGAAAAACGAATGGAAGGGGTATTATTAAGGTCGAGGGCTAGATGGTAGCTGATGGGGAGAAAGTTAGTAATTATTTTTGCAATCTAGAAAAGCGACACTATGTTAGTAAAAACATGGCTAGACTCATAGACCAGCAAGATAAAATTTTAACAGACCAGAAAGAGATCATCCAAGAAGTGCAAAGATTTTATGAATTATTATATGCAGAATCTGTAGCAGATGATTGTGAGATAAGAAACTTAGTGAATGATATCCCTTGCATAAACGAAACAGACGCAGAAAGATTAGAGGGAGAAAAAACGTTAGAAGAAGCTACGTATGCTCTGAGTACAATGAAAAATAATAGAAGTCCAGGCACAGACGGTTTTAGTGCAGAATTCTTTAAAGTATTTTGGAAGAAATTAGGGAGATTTGTTGTAAGAGCACTTAATGCGAGCTTCAGAAAAGGAGAGCTATCTTGTGTACAAAGAGAAGGAATTATAACTTCTATCCCTAAAGGTGATAAACCAAGGCAATACATAAAAAAAACTGGAGACCTATCTCACTTTTAAATGTTATTTATAAAATAGGATCATCCTGTATAGCAAATCGGTTAAACCAAGTTTTACCAAATGTAATAGTTGATGATCAAACAGGGTTTATCAGAAATAGATATATTGGAGATAATTTAAGGTTAATACATGATATCATAGCTTATCTACACAAACATAATCTACCCGGATTGCTTTTGAATGTAGATTTTGAAAAGGCTTTCGATTCGATAAACTGGAACTTTATGTTTAAGTACTGAAAGCATTTGGTTTTCAAGAAGATATATGCAGATGGATAGGTGCGTTCTATAAAAATATCAAATCATGTGTAATTGTAAGTGGTAAAGTTTCGGACTGGTTTAAAATTAAAAGAGGCTGCAGACAAGGAGACCCTCTATCTCCGTATATATTTGTGTTATGCGTAGAAATATTGGCTGTTATGGTCAGACAGAATTCTAATCTCAGTAAATAATGTTGAACAAAAGATTTCTCAGTACGCTGATGACACAGAATTCTTACTTGCAGGAGATAGGAGTTCTTTTGAAAACTGCATAGATGTTCTTGATAAGTTTGGTTCTGTGTCAGGCCTTCATATAAATGTAGGAAAAACTACTGCCGTTTGGCTGGGAAGTGCGAAAAACTCTGAAGTCCGTTATATGGAACATTTAGGTATGGAATGGAATCCATCTAAATTCCGAATATTAGGAGTGTGGTTTGCTAACGATCTGAAAGAATGTGTAGATATAAATTACTCGGAAAGACTAGCAGATGTCAAACACTTATTCAAAATATGGGTAAAACGACAGTTAACACCTCTTGGTAGGGTAGCAATATTAAAATCTCTTATCCTCTCAAAGTTGACACACCTCTGGTTACTTTTACCAAACCCACCAGACATATTTTTTTCAAACATGTCAACAGGCTTGTTACAAATTTGTTTGGAACAAGAAGCCAGACAAGATTAACCGAAAAACTGCCCATGAAAGTATCAAAGATGGCGGTATTGGTCTTCCTGACCTAAAACGTTTGTTTTATCTCTGAAGCTGTCCTGGATACGTAAAGCTGAAACGTCAACCCATAAATGGCGAAATATTCTGTTGCATAACTTCCCTAAGTGGTCGCTTATGAAAAAATGTGGTCCAAAATTCGTTTCCAAATTCACCAAGTATAATCAGTTTTGGGCTGAAGTTTTTGATGCATATAAAGTTTTTTTTTTTTTACTACAAGTGTTCCCCGCAAAACTCCACTGAACTTCTGGCCGAACCATTATGCCATAATAAGCGATTTCAAATTGGAAAGAAGTGTACTGTATTGAAAAAAAACTAAGTAGCAAAGATATTAACTGTATCGCCCACTTTTTTATGATAAAGGAAAGTTTTTGCCACATGCACTTTTTAAAGAAAAATATAATGTAAATATTGATTTTGTTACTTTTGCTGGCTATAAATCGACTATAATGGACTATGTAAAAACGTCTGGTATCACTATAAAAAACGATAAGTACATAAACTCATCATTGTGCTTTAAACACCTTTTTGCTATAAATAAAGGCTCCAAGTTGTATTATGATATCATCATGGCGAATAATCCGAAGCCAAAATGTTGTGATAAATGGGACATGAAATTGTTGATGCAAAATGATTGGAAATCCTGTTTTTTGCACGCGCATAAGATACGTGATGTAAGGCTGCAGTGGTTTCAACTGAAAATATACACAGGTGTTTATGCACAAATGTTGTTTTAAAGGGGATTGGAATCGTTGAAAGTAATAACTGTAGTTTTTGCAGCACATCCAAAGATAGCATTGATCATATGTTTTGGAAATGTCACCATGTACAAGTTTTTTTGGAATGCTCTCATTGGCTTAATGAAAGAAAAGTGTTTGAATGCTGAAAATATCATTTTGACAGAAGCACTCGTACTATTTGGCTATGACAATATGATTGTGGGCGACACCGTCTTTTACTTTATAATACTATTTGTGAAGCATTACATATATGTTTGTAAAATAAACAACACCCTGCCACAAATACAAGTATTCATAAACAAATTAAAATTTAGGTACAAAATTGAGGAACATATTGCATATCTGAAATTAAACCATGCAGATTTTGTTTACCAAATGGCTGGCATACAGACCATTGATGGATACTGTTTAACATTTATACCCGTTTGTCTTTCTTTTCTTTTCAAAACCAAGTTGCAGCAATAGATTTAGAAGCGTAAGATGAAGTGTGTAAATGAACATGTTTTTGTACATTATTGGAGGCCCGAGTTCAATATGTTGCCAAACATAATGATGTGAAAAACATCCCTGTCAGCATGATTGTTCTTGATACATCCACCACTCTCTCTCTCTCTCTCTCTCTCTCTCTCTCTCTCTCTCTCTCTCTCTCTCTCTCTTCTTTTGAACTGGACGATATCCACTTTTTGTAAATGTTTATGTTAAATGCCTGAAATATTGGTTACGCATTCAGAGAATGCCTCTGAATAGGTTACCACTTAAAGCATATAACATGTTACTAACTCTGCAGAATCAAGATAAAGAAACTTGGGTGTCCTCCATACGGAATCTTTTATATCGTTATGTGTTTGGACACGTTTGGGAAAGCCAAGGTGTCGGAAACTGCAATTTGTTCATATCAACCTTTAAAAATAGACTAATAGAGTGTTATAAGCAGGAATGGCATTTTGACATAACAACAAGAGATAGATTCTCTTTTTATTGTTCATTCAATTCGGCGTTATCTATTAGTTTTCATCTAACTACAGTAAAACATGTTCCTGTGCGAAATGCTTTGACTAGATTAAGACTTGGTGTCTCATCATTGAGACCTCATCGTTTACGACATTGTCAAAATGTTTCAGGAGAAAATTTGAACTGCCCATTTTGTTTTGTTAGAGAAACGGAAATACACTTCATTTTAGTATGTCCGAAATATAAGGAACTAAGGGAACAGTATATTCCCACCAAGTTCTATAAATACCCATCATGTTTTAGATTATCAATGCTTTTGGCAAACCAGAATAGTATCGTAATAGATAATCTAGCAACATTTATATTCAAATCATTGCAATTGAGATGGCTTTTCCTGATTTAAAAGAATTGCAAACCAGTTTCAATTCATCTGGTATTCCAGCATGTACTTTTGCTTTCCCATTGGTGAACATGTTCTGATAGTGTGTCTAATGTTCGACATGTTACACAATAATTGTTGTCATATTGTACTTGGAACTCAACTCCCATGATATGGGCTGTAGGCCTAATCATTAAATTTCGTATTCGTATTCGTATTCTCTCTCTCTCTCTCTCTCTCTCTCTCTCTCTCTCTCTCTCTCTCTTGTTTAGATAATGTTTGCATAAATTTGTGAATTCACATTGCTTGGGGTGATTTCTTTCTTTCTTTATTTCTTTATGTACATACTTGCCTTCCCTGTATATATACATGTATGAATGCAAATTAAAAAAAAGTTTAAAAAAAAAAGAAGTGAAAAAAAAGTCTTTTTTAATGTATGTTGATTTCTTTGTACAAGCAACACATTATCAGAGTGAATGTGCCAGCACACCACACATCAGAACATCAACAAACCCAGACACTTTGTATCAAACGCGAAAACATTAAAATCAGCAAAAATATGTCCATTTATGAGAGAACATACAAACTATGCATGGTGTGAAAGAGACTGGTTGGAGAAAAAAAAACAAAAAACAAAAGACTTGTGCAATGCGCTGTTGGTGTTACGGTGATTCAACCTTGTGTTATCTTCCCGGCAAACAGATGCCCTTGCTGATGTCAAGATCATGAGACACAGCCATGCTAGACGACCCCCTTCCCCCCCCCCCCCCCCCCCCCCCCATTTCTCTCTCTCTCATGGTGATGCTCCCTCTCTCATGATGGTGCTCTCTCTCTTTCGCTCTCTCGCCAAGACGTGTTGAGATGTCAGTGGAAGCGTGCACCCTCGCTAATGCCTCTCTATCTCTCTGTCTCTCTGTCGGTCTGTCTGTCTGTCTGTCTGTCTGTCTCTCTCTCTCTCTCTCTCTCTCTCTCTCTGTCTGTCTGTCTGTCTGCCTGTCTGTCTGTCTGTCTGTCTCTCTCACTCCCTCACTCCCTCTCTCTCTCTCTCTCTCTCTTGGAGAGTCAGAGAGAGTTGAGAGAAGACGGACGTGTTTGTGCTGTGGCTCCCGATCGGTGTATTTTTGTGGGTGTTACAGTGTAGTAACTTTCATAGTTTTTAGTATTCCGTCTGGTTTTGAGTGAGTGACTCAAAAGGTGCTGTGTTGGTGCTTCGATTCTTTTTGTAGAGTCAACAATTAACATTTTAATTGCCAATACATATCTGTTAAGAATTCTACATTGATATGTGTTCACTTGTAACTCTACGTCTTTAAAAAAAAAAAAAAAAAAAAGAAAGAAAGAAGAAAGGTTCGGTTTGCACGTGGTTCTTCTTCTCAACAAAGCTCGAGCGTTTTCGTGTGCCACCTGTCAAGTCTCTGGCCTGCAACACGGTGTTATTTGCAACCCACGACATGAATGTGTAACGGATTCACGTCTTGTCCCATATCCGAGTAACACGTGCTGTGAACTGACCAACACGTCATGCCCTTTCCATTCTGCTGTGTGTGTAGCCTGCCATGGAGACCACCCCTGCTGACACTGAAAGCAAACTAAGGCCCACGTTAGACACTCGGCAGCAAACGTTTTCCTGCTCTGTGAAGGAGCTCACTGCGTGGAGAAATGCCTTGTTCTATCGATACGCAGCAATAACAGACACATCAGTTGTCTTTGAAAGAAATGACTTTGATTACAAGGACGATTACCTTTATCTTTCTTTATGGATTAGCGAACCGATATCACCTTTCTTAGCCAAGTCGGTTTTGCGCGTTTTTTTTTTTGGATGAAGTGAAACGAATCACTATATCTTTTTACTTCACCCGGCAAGGCACTGGAACTTTACTATGCCAAGGCATTGACTGTGTCAAGTGGGGTAAGAAGAGTGTGAGGCACTGAAAGACATTGTGGGTGAATTCTGTGTTCATGGTGATCTGGCTGCCTTTAAGAGTGCGTTGCTGTCTTCTCCCCTGACTTTTATGACAGGATGGTAAAGACATACCATTGTCAGCTCCGGATAATGTGTGTGGCAGTGAAAGTAGCCCCTCCAGTGACCACACCCCTGCTGCTCCTCGGTCTCTTCCTCAGGTGCTAGGAAAGCCAGACTTTGAGGATACAGAACTAGAAGTTGGTGTTTCTAATTCTTTTGTTGAGTCTGCTTCTGACTCCAGTGAAATAAATTTAGCAAAAGCCATACATACACATCAGGAAAGTCACACTCATCAAGATGGTCACACAGATACATAACATTCGGCTGTGAATTGTGCTTCTAAAAGAAGCCCATATAAGTCAACTCCCAAACGTTTCCCATTGAAAAAACGTTATCGTCGACGTACTCTCTGCCCTTTAAAGCATGTTGACAAAACAGTGACAAGTGACCTTGACAATATTAAAATTACTGTAGATACCATTCTTACTGATCTTTCGGATCATGAAAATAACATGCTGTCCAGACCTGAGGATTCAAAAGTGTCTATCAAAAATGAATTGAAATGTCACATAGATCGGAAGATAGAGTCTTTACATTCTGCTGTCGAAGGGATCCAGAGTGTAATGTCAAAGTTTGAATCGACAATGAATATTTTACTTAAAGAAAGTCTTTCTTTAAAATCCTCCTTGGGTTCACTTCAGTCCGAACTGAAACAAAGAAAAAATCTCACTCAACTACAAGTGTCTTCACACTGTGTGATTACCCCCTAAGTTGTGTTCCAGGTCATTCTTCATCCAATGAGGACAACTCCCAAAAAAGTGTGTCCCATCAAATTGACACACACCCCACCCCAACAACTCTTCACACAACTGTGAATACAACCATTCCCGATTCTGTTACACAATCTCCCCTGAAAACTGTGGAGGACACACGTTTCAGTAGTCAGTCTACACTACCAGTTCCTGGCACTCCTGTGGACATTGTGAATGTAACAGTCGGTAATCGTTTTGATGTACTTGCTCGTCTCAGTCAAAATGAAGTACTTCTTGACCCCGATTCCAATAAACCTGACTCCCCCCAAACAAACTCTGTCACGTCTGAACCATCTGCCTCTGAACAGTTAACTAAACAGGATCAAGAACCTTCTCAATTGACAGAGGTGAAAGAAAAACTTTCTTCAGAGCAGGTTTTAAAAGAAATATCTATTCCTTTGAAATGTTCTTCCTTGCTAATCGGAGACTCTGTAATAAGGTACATTAATCCAAAGAGACTAGACACACGTCGTGACCCGTTATTCAAAATATGTGTTCCTGGTCTGACTTTAGTGAATCTTGTTCAGTGGTTACGTACTTTAGAAATCCAGGACCAAGTGAACACTTCAATTGTGCATGTGGGTGTCAGTGATTGTCCGGCCGGACCCATTGCAGCCAAAGATTGGCGTGAACTGACTGGTTTGTGTAAATCTCGTTTTCCCTCTGCATATATTGCGTTCAGTTCTATTCTCCCGGCCCGCGGTCGACACCAGCTAAATAACTCCATTGCTCCTTCTAATAGACATTTATATGCTACATGTACAAATATGAGTGTGGACATGATTGACCATTTTGGGTCATTTGTGACTCAGAATGGTGCCCCCGTCAGGCTCTGTATAAAGATGCTACCCACCCCAGTACAAAAGGGACAGTCTGTCTGGCACAAGGCTTCAAGACTGTTCTCCCTCAGACCGGGTGTTTACAGTTGAACGACCCGGCTAACAATACAGGCCCCTTCAATAAGCCACACCATGTCCCCACCAGTGATCGGTCCATGCCCCGTACTGTACAGAGGAACAGCACTAGAAATTATGGCCCTGCCCTACAAACAGCTTCTCGACAATATGTGAACGCCAGAAATTCAGGTGTTCCCCCCATGTCCTCAACAAGTGACTTCCCTCCATTAATGTCCCAAACCAATCGCAAACCAGTCATGAACCAGCCAGAGTTGACTCCCCAGGTTCCACCGCCAGATCATTTGGATAATCCCTGTGCTGAGGCTTACAGTCAGACACTGAACGGTGAAAATTCGCGTCCCCCACCAAGTATCCCCACCATCCCGACACATGTCCCGCCTCCATTCCTCTGCCCGAGTTACACGATTCCCGACGATCCTTACCCCAGATTTCCCGTCCCTTATCCGTTCTCTGTGCAGAGGGTTCAAGGATCTGGCCTTGGCCAAACACAGCCCCATTTTCCCTTGGGTTCAACAACTCTACCTGCCAATCCTTTGACACAGGAGAGTCACGCTGACAACCGAAACTGGCCTTCAATTAACCCTCTGGGTTATTGTGCGCAGCAGTTGATGACGTTGGCATCACAGTTGGTGACACAACGTGACCAACAGAGGACTGCTGCCAATTGGTAGAATGAGTGGTGATGTTTTGATATATTGTATGATGCCTTGTCCTTGTTTGGTATTTATTTATGTGCGAAAGATAATACATTTTTTTTATTCAGTCGGTACATTTCTCCCCATTCATTCTAGTCAAAGTGTTAGCATTTACGTCGCCATATGATTAAATATGTAACTGTTGAATTATTGTAATAATCTTCCCTATCTTCGGCCGTATAACTACTCGGACTTGGGACATTTGAAATGGACTGTTGTAGAAGGACGTTGATTATTTGAACACTTGCACTTCTCGTGTCTTCTTGAGGCATAGGTGTTTTGTGATTGTGCCCTTACCATTGTTATTGCTCATTTTATTATTATCATTTTTTTTTTTTTTTGGCTAACTTCTTTTCTGCGTCGTTACCCGTTGAAGAGGTGTGCATTTTTGTGTGTGTTTGCTTTTTTTTTTCACTTGTAATATTTAATTTTCAAATTGCCTGGTATCCTCAAATTGATTTTGCTTTACATTGTACACATATTGAAGGTAAGGTGTTTTTTGTTTGTTTTCCTTGTAAAATAATGGCAAATAATTTCAATACCGAGAGTAGTAATGAATGGTTACCCAACTCAGGATTCAAAATTGGCTATCTAAATGCATGTCATGTGTTAAACAAATTATGTGATTTACCTTCTATTTTATCTAATGCTAACAATTGTTTTCATTGTTTTTGTTTCTCTGAATCTCGGTTTTCAAATTTAGTCTCAGACGATTTAGTAATGATTCCAGGTTACAATTTTATTAGGAGAGACTCTACATCTAAGCTAGAAACAGGTCTTCTGGGATATGTACATCACTCAATGAACTATAAACTGATCCATCATTTTGATAAACATAATATTGAATGCATCTGGATAGAGTTTCGTTTAAAAGGGACTAAACCGATATTAGTAGGCTTTTTATATAGAAACCCTGATGAACGTGTGGAATGGTATGATAGATTCGAAGCAATGATGGAAGATGTCTCAGATTATTCAACAGATGTTGTATTGCTTGGTGACTTTAACATTGATTTACTTAAACCTCATGATAAATGGAAACGAATTTTTGAATCATATAACTTATCACAACTGATAGACACGCCAACAAGAATAACGCTGCAGTCTGAAACACTCATTGATCATATCTATGTAAACAATCCAATAAATATTACAGAAACTTCCGTACCAGTTTATGGTCTCAGTGATCACTTTCCTGTATGCTTAACTTGGTCCAAAAAAGGCATAAAAATTCCTAGATGTAGCCACAAATGCATTTCTTTCCGCAGTTATAAATCCTTTAATTCTGACGATTTTCTTCATGATTTATGTATTGCAGACTTTTCCAGTGTTTTTCAGGAGACTGATCCGGACAAAGCTCTCGAAGTTTGGTATAATATATTTGTCCCTATTTACGACAAACATGTCCCAACTAAGATCAAACGTGTCAAACCCGATGGAAAACCACCGTGGTTAAATGATGAAATTAATGCTGCTATTAAAATTCGTGAAAATTTGTTACAGTCAACAGGAAAAGATGCAAAGTTTAAGAAACAGCGTAACAAAGTTACAGCTATGAAAAGGTCTGCTTGTAAAAAACATTTTAGCGACCTTATTTCATCGAAAAAAAATTCAAAATCGATCTGGAAAGCCATTAATCAATTATCAGGTAAATCGTCAAAACAAACAGCTCCGTCATCTTTAATTCTGTCTGCCGATAATCTCAATAAACACTTTTCTACCATAGTCGAAAAGACTATTAAAACTGATTGTACTAAACACAATGAACTGTTGTTACTAAGAGAATTTTGCGATACTAGATGAATAGGGTCCAGACTTGACTTTCAGTTTATCAGTGTACACGAGGTATGTAGAGAACTTAATTCATTGAAGGAATCTAAGAGCCGGGGATTAGATAATATAGACAGCAAAATTTTGAAAATTTCCGCACCTATTATCTCTGATAGCCTTACTTATATTTATAACCTTTGTATTCAGAAATGCTATTATCCACAATATTTTAAAGAAGCTAAAGTTTTGCCATTTTTTAAATCTTGTGACCCACAAGATCCTTCGAACTACAGACCGATTTCCATTCTGTCTAATTTGTCTAAACCTTTAGAAAAGCACCTTAAGCAAAACCTTCAAAAGCACTTCGTTACACATAAATTATTTCATTCAAATCAAAGCGGTTTTAGAGAAAACCATTCATGTCAGACGGTTCTTACGAATCTAGTAGAACAGTGGCATCTAAATATCAATAATGATCTTCTCACAGGAACGATATTTGTGGACTTTGCTAAAGGCTTCGATGTTATTAACCATGATCTCCTCTTAAAAAAACTTACTTTGTATGGTTTAACTCCAAAGTCTGTCAATCTTCTTTCGTCTTTTCTATCAAATAGAAGGCAGATAGTTGTTCAGGATATGGTATCATCCACTTTTATGCCAGTCAATTTCGGTGTGCCTCAGGGTTCCGTCTTAGGACCGATATTATTTACGATTTACATTAACGATCTCCCTCTTTACATTTCCTCTTCTTGTGAGCTTTTCGCTGATGACACCACCTTACACAATAAAGGAAAAAATGTAGATGTAGTGTGCGCTGACTTACAAAATGACGTTGACAGGCTCATAAAATGGACTGAACTTAATCATATGGCACTTCATCCTCAAAAATCTAATTCATGTTAATATCAACCAGGCAAAAGCGACAAAATATTAAAGATAATCTAAAGGAATTAAAAATATATGGTAACGTATTAGATGAAGTAAGTTCTCATAAACTACTTGGTCTTATTATCGACAATAACTTATCCTGGTCGAATCAGCTTTCGACTTTATCAAAAAGAATACCGAAAAAAGTCTTTCAGCTTAATAGAATCAAACATGTTTTGGATCAACACACTCGGAAATTATTTTTTCATGCTTATATTCAAATCGATGTGGATTATGCTTCAACCTGTTGGGATTTAGCTAGTAAAGCCTCCTTAAGGCATCTTGAAAGTCTCTACAGACGCTCTCTCAAACTTATACTTCTTAAATCTTCCTCTCTGGAAATAAGTGACTATAAAGAACTAAATATCTTGCCTTTTGAATTTAAATGTATCTTCAACAAAGCTGTCTTTATGTTTAAGATTATGAATAACCTTGCACCATACTATCTCCGAGAGAAATTTCCCGTACGAGAGTTTCGTAACAAAAGCACAATATTTATCCCTCGTCCAAGAACTGATCTCTTTATGACATCTTTTATCTATTCAGGAGGAAAATTATGGAATGAAATCCCGGAATACATAAAAAACAAAAATAGTTTATTATCGTTCAAAAAAGCATACCACAGATATTTAATGGAAAAGTTATAAATGGTTGGTTTCTTTCAGTTAAGACCTGAATTTAATGATATAATATTTACCTACTCTTTTACAACCCCCGCCCCCCCCCCCCCTCCTCTCTCTCTCTCTCTCTCTCTCTCTTCTCTCTCTCTCTCTCTCTCTCTCTCTCTGTGTCTCTGTCTCTCTCTGTTTCTTTCTCTCTCTCCCTCCTCTAATGCCCCCCACCCCCCGCCCCCCACCCCACCATATCCCACCCCTTCTGTGTTCACTCTTGTACATTAGTTTTGTTGCATTTTGTATTAGTATATTTCAAAATTTGTATCTTTTTCTTTCTTTTCTTTTTTTTTTTTTTTTTTTTTTTTTTTTTGGCCCCGGAGGGCTGGATGTAAAAAAGCAGTTATGCTTACTCCACTACCCTCTGAAAATAAAATTCGTTCGTTCGTTCGTTCTCTGTCCCACGTCATGGACCAGGTTTGTCCTCAG
>CM065745.1:38248744-38256244 GCA_033310375.1 Conus canariensis
GACCAGGGAGTGGGGAGTCTGATGGGCATGACGTCATCTCTGCAGAGGTGGAAAGTCTGTGCAGTGTGATGACGTCATCTCAGCAGACAGAGGTGGGTTGTCTGTGCAGTATGATGACGTCATCTCAGCAGACAGAGGTGGAATGTCTGTGCAGTGTGGTGACGTCATCTCAGCAGAGGTGGGATGTTTGTGCAGTGTGATGACGTCATCAGCAGACAGAGGTGGACTGTCTGTGCAGTGTGATGACGTCATCTCAGCAGACAGAGGTGGGTTGTCTGTGCAGTGTAATGACGTCATCTCAGCAGACACAGGTGGAATGTCTGTGCAGTGTGGTGACGTCATCTCAGCAGACAGAGGTGGAATGTCTGTGCAGTGTGGTGACTTCATCTCAGCAAACAGGAGTGAGTTGTCCGTGCATCGATCCACGAACCTCCATGACCATTTTGTTTGCGCAGTTGTTGTTGTTGTTGTTGTTTTTTTTTCGTCAGTCTCCTTTACGTCTTCGGGTTCCAAGGCACAGGAGGACACAGCATCTCACCTTCAACCGGGTGCAGAACAAATGGTGGCTTCCCGCTCGTGCGAAGTTTTCATACGAGATTTTGCGCAGTCAATGTCGAATTAGAACGATGGCCAGCACTGCCAGGCATAATGTTTCCCGTTCTTTTCTTTTTTGCCATTTGTTTTTGTTTGTTTGTTGTTGGGTTTTTTTGTCTTCCCACGATCTTTTAAGGTAGAAATCATCGCCCTTATCTCAGTTTGTCTTTTCACTGAAACCTATCGGGAGACCCGATCGACAGTAGGTTCTGTGACCATGATGACAGAGCAGAGAGGAGCACAGACACTCACCCCGCCGTCCGTGTGGCGACAGTAGGTTCTGTGACCATGGTGACAGAGCAGAGAGGATCACAGACACTCACCCCGCCGTCCGTGTGGCGACAGCCGGCGTGACAGGGGGAGAAGAAGGTCCTTCCGTCGTCAGCACACACAGGGAAGTAGTCGTCATCGTCACAGGCACACGTCTCCACACAGCCCTCAAGGCTGGTCTCTGGTGTGGCACGTGGCCTGATCACAGCCAAGGACAGAACAGTCGGCATACCACACCTTCTTCAGTACGATCATCAACACAGCATGAAGGTTTTCCTATGGAGGAGGAGCTGAGAAGAATGAAGACGTTTTTTGGTAAATAATTTGCTTGCCATGTGTTTTCCCAGCATAATCATGAACGATGTTGTAATTTGTATCATCGTCAGACAGGGGCTCAGCTGGTGATGTGCTACGTATGTTGGATCAGAGCAAGCTCCACCGAGCTCCACTGCAGTGACTCAGAAGCAGTGCAGTGTCTCCTCTGGTGGGTTGCCTGGTGGCCACTTGATGGTGACTGCTCCCTTGGTGGCCGGTGCCGGGGCTGTGACTGTGGATGGAGGGCCGGAATGAGCGGCGTGGGTGCAATGCCACTGAGCTGGCACAACACATGAGACAAAAAAGAAGATTGCCAGTGCTCTAGCCATAATCATATTCCTCACCAAACTCTTTGACTACTGTGACCAATGTCATTGTCAGTGAAGGATTGCCTGTGCTATGGCCATAGTGACTGTGAACACCATCTTCACCACCGCCATTATTGACGTCATGATCAGCATAGGATGTCATGTGCTGTGGTCATAGTGACTGTGAACACCATCTTCACCATCGCCATTATTGACGTCATGGTTAGCATGGGATGTCATGTGCTGTGGTCATAATGACTGTAAACACCACCTTCACTCCCACCTTTATTGACGTCATGGTCAGCATGGGATGTTATGTGCTGAGGTCATGTTGAAAGTCACCAAGATCCTTACCTACGCCATCATCACCACTGTTTTAAAGGATTGTAGTCGCTATAGTCGTTATCGTCACGATAGAATTGTCGCTATAATCGTTATCGTCACTATAGGATTGTAGTCGCTACAGTCGTTATCGTCACGATAGCATTGATCTCGCTATAGTCGTTCTTGTCACTATAAGATTGTAGTCAGTGTAGTCATTCTCATGACTACAGGGTTGTAGTCGCTATAGTCATTCTCGTCACTATAGGATTGTAGTCGCTATAGTCGTTGTCGTCACTATAGGATTGATGTTGCTATAGTCGTTCTCGTCACTATAGGATTGATGTCGCTATAGTCGTTATCGTCCCTATAGGAATGTAGTCGCTGTAGTCATTCTCGTCACTATAGGATCGTGGTCGCTATAGTCGTTATCGTCACTATAAAATGTCACAATGATATTCACCGTCACCTCTTCCACCAACATCAACATCATCACAAAGACGCCATCACCAGTGCTTCATCCACAAACAAAATCACGACCATCTCTCCCACCATCACCAGCACGACCTCAACAAACCATTACCACAGATGTTACAGCATCTTCACAATCATCACAATCTACACCCCCTGTGTTGTAAGCACCACATCTAGGACTACCACCGCCACACACATACCCGCCACCAGTACTATTTCCCTGTCCACTTTCCCTCGCTCACCCTGGGCTGTTGTAGAGGTAGGGCTGGTCACACTTGAAGAGGATCTGAAGGCTGAAGAAAAGCACGGTGCAACACATACTGAACAGCAGGAATTTCAGGCTGCTCATGGGACCCATTTTGCGACGCTTGCTGAGGTACCCGCCCAGAAAGGTGCCAAGGCAGGCCGTTCCCAGCATCACACCCGCTGTGTAGACAAAGCGCAGGTTTTATTACGTCATCAATACACTCACTGTGTGGACATAGTTTAGATCTTTATTACGTCAGCATCACATCTGCTACGTAGATATAGTGCAGGTCTTTATTACGTCATAAATGCACCCACTGTGTGAAAATAGTGCATGTCTTTACTACGACAGCATCACACCCGCTGTGTGCACATAGTGCATGTCTTTATCACGTTATCAATACACCCGCTGTGCACACATAATGCAGGTCTTTATTACGTCAGCATCATACCTGGTGTGTGCCCATAGTGCAGGTCTTTATTACGTCAGTATCACACCCACTGTGTAGGCATAGTACAGATTTTTACTTCATCAGAATACTACCCGCTGTGTGGACGTAGTACAAGTCTTTATTACGTCAGCATCACACATCCTCTGGGTGGACATAGTGCATGTCTTTATTACGTCAGCATCATATCCGATGTGTGGACATAGTGCATGTCTTTATTTCGTCAACATCATACCAGCTGTGTGGGCATAGTGCAGGTCTTTATTATGTCAGCATCATACCCGCTGTGTGGGCATAGTGCAGGTCTTTATTACGTCAGCATCACATCCGCTGTGTGCACATAGTGCAGGTCTTTATTATGTCAGCATCATACCCGCTGTGTGGGCATAGTGCAGGTCTTTATGCCAGCATCATACCCGCTGTGTGGGCATAGTGCAGGTCTTTGTTACGTCAGCATCATACCCGCTGTGTGCACATAGTACAGGTCTTTATTATGTCAGCATCATATCCGCTGTGTGGACATAGTGCAGGTCTTTATTACGTCAGCATCACATCCGCTGTGTGCACATAGTGCAGGTCTTTATTATGTTAGCATCACACCCGCTGTGTGGGCATAGTGCAGGTCGTTATTACGTCAGCATCACACCCGCTGTGTGCACATAGTGCAGGTCTTTATTACGTCAACATCACACCCGCTGTGTGCACATAGTGCAGGTCTTTATTACGTCAACATCACACCCGCTGTGTGCACATAGTGCAGGTCTTTATTACGTCAACATCACACCCGCTGTGTGCACATAGTGCAGGTCTTTATTACGTCAACATCACACCCGCTGTGTGCACATAGTGCAGGTCTTTATTACGTCAACTTCATACTCGCTGTGTGGAGTATCGGACAGAGGGAGTATTGAGCATGGTGGAATGTTAAGCAGGGGACAGGGAATATTGAAATGAGGGAGTATTGAGCATGGTGGAATGTTAAGCAGGGGACAGGGAATATTGAAATGAGGGAGTATTGAGCATGGTGGAATGTTAAGCGGGGGACAGGGAATATTGAAATGAGGGAGTATTGAGCATGGTGGAATGTTAAGCGGGGGACAGGGAATATTGAAATGAGGGAGTATTGAGCATGGTGGAATGTTAAGCGGGGGACAGGGAATATTGAAATGAGGGAGTATTGAGCATGGTGGAATGTTAAGCGGGGGACAGGGAATATTGAAATGAGGGAGTATTGAGCATGGTGGAATGTTAAGCAGGGGACAGGGAATATTGAAATGAGGGAGTATTGAGCATGGTGGAATGTTAAGCAGGGGACAGGGAATATTGAAATGAGGGAGTATTGAGCATGGTGGAATGTTAAGCAGGGGACAGGGAATATTGAAATGAGGGAGTATTGAGCATGGTGGAATGTTAAGCAGGGGACAGGGAATATTGAAATGAGGGAGTATTGAGCATATGGAATGTTAAGCGGGGGACAGGGAATATTGAAATGAGGGAGTATTGAGCATGGTGGAATGTTAAGCAGGGGACAGGGAATATTGAACAGAGGGAGTATTGAGCATGGTGGAATGTTAAGCAGGGGACAGGGAATATTGAACAGAGGGAGTATTGAGCATGGTGGAATGTTAAGCAGGGGACAGGGAATATTGAAATGAGGGAGTATTGAGCATGGTGGAATGTTAAGCAGGGGACAGGGAATATTGAAATGAGGGAGTATTGAGCATGGTGGAATGTTAAGCAGGGGACAGGGAATATTGAAATGAGGGAGTATTGAGCATGGTGGAATGTTAAGCGGGGGACAGGGAATATTGAAATGAGGGAGTATTGAGCATGGTGGAATGTTAAGCAGGGGACAGGGAATATTGAACAGAGGGAGTATTGAGCATGGTGGAATGTTAAGCAGGGGACAGGGAATATTGAACAGAGGGAGTATTGAGCATGGTGGAATGTTAAGCAGGGGACAGGGAATATTGAAATGAGGGAGTATTGAGCATGGTGGAATGTTAAGCGGGGGACAGGGAATATTGAAATGAGGGAGTATTGAGCATGGTGGAATGTTAAGCAGGGGACAGGGAATATTGAAATGAAGGAGTATTGAGCATGGTGGAATGTTAAGCGGGGGACAGGGAATATTGAACAGAGGGAGTATTGAGCATGGTGGAATGTTAAGCGGGGGACAGGGAATATTGAAATGAGGGAGTATTGAGCATGGTGGAACGTTATGTGGGGGATGGGGAATATTGAAATGAGGGAGTATTGAGCAGGAGGATGGGACAAAAATGCTTTGGGCGCGCCAGTGACATCTGTCTGAGAGAAACAGCGGGAATGCTTTGCTGAACGCGAACTGTGACACAAATTACCTCCCTTAAAGATGTCTGAACTTGGCCTGTGGGTAGGATTTTTTCTTGCCTGTAAACCAAAGTGGCAGGCTGTTTGGAGAAAGAAACAGTTTCACTGCTTAGATCTAGGTACTTTCATTTAGGAAAAGATATTGTTCCTGGTAAGTCATACGGAACTGAAATAAACGAAAGTATTTTAAAATGGTGTCTTGTACCTTCAGTGACAGTTGATTAGCTTAACATTCTTCAATAATTCAAATGAATACAAGAATCAGTTTCTTTTGGAAACAAGTGCAACTGTGTCCTAGCATGCGTGTCTACTATTGCTGGGTCCTATGCATGCAAATGCGCTGTTGATAGGGCACCGATTTCGCTTTTCATGTGAAATAATGCAACGACCCCACATAACATCTTCTTTTTTATAATCAGATGGCATATAATGTTTCTACACACACACACACACACACACACACACACACACACACACACACACACACACACACACACACACACACACACACAATACATGCTGATCCCACAAGGGGCGGTGATTACCCATGGCCATGTTGGCTTTCCAGGCAGGGAAGGCGAACTGGTTCTCGATGTACTTGGGGTTGAAGGACTGGCTGCCAGCCACCGTGACGATGACAGCACAGGAGGACAGCACGGTCAACACGTACACTGGGTTGGTCCACAGCCTGACCAATGACCTGACGAAACCTGCCCACAGGTCACACCTCACCAAAGTCACCTGCAAAGGCACCTGTGGCAACATGAGGCAGCTGTGTTAAGTATCTCATGGAATAAATCATAGAAACAGACCTGTGGCAACATGAGACAATAAATCATAGAAACAGACCTGTGGCAACATGAGACAGCTGTGTTAACATCTCATGGAATAAATCACACAAACAGACCTGTGACAACATGTGACAGCTGTGTTGAATATCTCATGGAATAAATCATAGAAACAGATCCGTGGCAACATGAGACAGCTGTGTTAAATATCTCATGGACTAAATCATAGAAACAGGCCTGTGGCAACATGCGACAGCTGTGTTCAATATAACATGGACTAAATCATAGAAACAGACCTGTGGCAACATGAGACAGCTGTGTTAAATATCTCATGGAATAAATAATAGAAACAGACCTGTGGCAACATGAGACAGCTGTGTTGAATATCTCATGGACTAAATCATAGAAACAGGCCTGTGGCAACATGAGACAGCTGTGTTGAATATCTCATGGACTAAATCATAGAAACAGGCCTGTGGCAACATGAGACAGCTGTGTTGAATATCTCATGGACTAAATCATAGAAACAGACCTGTGGCAACATGAGACAGCTGTGTTAAATATCTCATGGAATAAATCATAGAAACAGACCTGTGGCAACATAAGACAGCTAGGAGTCTTGGCTCACAGAGAAGGCGTGGAGTCATGTTTTTGTTCAATAGTGGCCTTTGTAGGTTTGTTTCATGGGCTGTGGTGCATCACCAGAAATATTCTTCAGTAGTGGCCTTTGTAGGCTGTTTTCATGAGCTGCGGTAGGCACCAGAAATATTCTTCAGCAGTGACCTTTGAAGGCTTTTTTTCATTGGCCCTGGTACGCACAAAAATATTCATTAGTAGTGGCCTTTGTAGGCTTTTTTTTCATGGGCTGTGGCACATCACCAGAAATATTCTTCAGCAGTGGCCTTTGTAGGCTTTTTTCATGGGCTGTGGTAGGCACCATAATTATTATTCAGTAGTGACCTTTCTTGCAGCCTGTCACTGATTGGAAGGCTGAGATTCAAGCTGACCTCCACGTCTGCAAGAACACTTCCGTCTGCACTCACAGTGATTACTGGCATCAGTAGTTCAACACAGACACACGTGCTGGGCATTGAGTGTGTGAATGTGTGTGTGTGTGTGTGTGTGTTTGTGTGTGTGTGTGTGTGTGTGTGTGTGTGTGTGTGTGTGTGTGTGTGTGCGTGTGTGAGTGAGTGTGTGTGTGTGTGTGTGTGTTCAAAGAAACGCTTTGGTCAAAACATGTGAACTAAAGTAATGTAAAACGAACTCATTGTTTGCATACATACATTGATGATTTGAAAACCATCTTTTTCTCTTTTTTGTTTCTTTGGTTGTTTGTTTGTTTGTTTTCTTTCTGTCTTTCTTTCTTTCTTTCTTTCTTTTTCAGAG
>CM065745.1:38266244-38278744 GCA_033310375.1 Conus canariensis
GCAACAGTTGTAGACACGTTCAGAAAGTTCCGGAACGGATACCATTTCCTGCTTCTTTCTCATGCTGCTGTGACCATGCCTTCCCCGCATTGTGATTATCCCCCTTTGTGAGTCCTGACCAGTCGACTGCAAACACTGTGAACAGGACTGGGCTGTAGTGAGTGAGGTCTGTTGTTGTCGTCGTTGTTGTTGTTGTTGTTGTTTTCTTCTTCTTCTTCTTCTTCTTCTTCTTCTGTCTGTCTGTCTGTTGTTGTTATTGTTGTTGCTGTTGTTGTTGTTGTTGTTGTTGTTAATCTTCTTCTTCTTCTTCTTCTTCTTCTTCTTCTTCTTGGTCTCCTCCTCTTCCTCCTCCTTTTTTCCTTTTCCACCTCCCCCTCTCCTTCCTCCTCCGCCTCCGTCTTCTAAAGTGGAGCGTCACCTTTTCAGGCACCGTCCTAACGTGGATGAAGACTGACACTGTGCGGTTTGTTTGTTTTTTTTCTTTCTGCTGGAAGTCGACACCAGAGCCGAATTTTCCCTGTCTGGATGCGATTCAGCCACCACCATCACCACCACCACCACCACCACCACCACCACCACCACAACAACAACAACAACAACTATATCGTATATGTGTGCTGGAATCCACTCTCATCCTCTTTGCGAATTGAGTTCATAAGAAGAAAAGTGGTTTCTCTTTCTCACACACACACACACACACACACACACACACACACACACACACACACAGGCACGCACGCACGCACGCACGCACGCTCGCACGCACGCACGCACGCTCGCACGCACGCACGCACGCACGCACGCACGCACGCACGCACGCACGCACACACACACACACACACACACACACACACACACACAAGAACAACCATATAACTATAAAAGAGAAGCATCTTAGACACTGACCCTGGCAGCGAGGAAACTGACGAAGAGGACGACGGTGAGAAAGCCCACGTCATTGGCCGCCATGATCAGCCCAGTCTGAGCGCTGCTGAAACCGAAATGTCTCTCCAGTGTCGTCACCTGCCCACCATACGTCATCGTCGCTCACATGACGTCATCCATGACAAACACCTGCTTCGGCGAATAGTGGGGAGACACACAAGTTAGATGTTAAGCCCACAAATTACCAACAAGATGGTGCACGATTCGACGATTAAAGACATTTTTTCAGCAACTTTTTTCCTCCCAACACTTTCGTTTGGTTTCATTTACTACTCTTCGCTGGCTGCTTTGGGGGTGCTATTGGATTCTTTTTTGCACCCTTGGTGGTGAGAACACCACAGTATTATGGACTGTGGTGTGTCTCTATTTGACGCCAGGAGCGCAGACACAACCAGCCGTGTCTCCCTGATGAGTTCCGACGCAGCGGACGAAAGGCCTCAGAGCAGGCAATACAAATATATCTGCCTTCAAAAGGAATTGCGATGGTTCCCTTATGCAGCTAGTGAAGAGTTTTCATATCTGTAATATAATTTCTTAAATTCATGTTCCCAGTTTCTCCATCTTCAACCCCCCCCCTCCCCCTCCCCCCTTAAGTCCAAACCTTTGCCAAATCATTACTATGAAGACAGTTCAGTTGTTGGCCTGCGCTTGTTTTTTCCCCCCACTATTAGATTGTTCGTCTTTGTATTTGTCTGACTTTACTCAAGTTTAAAAGGCTGTGCCAGTCTTGAATAAAAGTTATTTTGTGTTTGTCACACTGTGCATAAATGCATGCACGCACTCAGCTCAGCATTTACTCCCTGCACACGCATTCTCTCCAAACAACCAGAAGGCGCACTACAATAACTCTTCTTCTCCCCCTCCTCTCCGGGGAATAATTTACTAAACAATAATCAATTTTCCATCATATTCAACTGGTTTGTTTTCAAGGAATTATTTTTCATTCCTCCTCTCCAGTGGAGGTACAATCATTCCACAGATCCACTAGTTGGGACCAAATTTCATCTCATTATACATAATACTTCACAAATATATCTTTTACCGGTTTCTCCTCCTCACTGGAGAAACAATGTATATATTTTCAAAGAAAAAAAAAAGGGCTTAAAATATAGGTATATCAAGTGAGTTCCAATCTAAGGGGGGACAATTAAAAGTCATTATGAGTCAACGTGACAAATGCTTTGTTTTCTCACGACTGGTGCAGTCGTTGTCTTCTACAGCTCGATTCTCCAACCCTGGAGATGATTAGGTGCTGCCGCAGCACTGTAGCCCAAATATTTGTGCGACTGCCTCAGTCGCCTAACTGGTGCTGCCACAGCACTGGGAAAGGCTGAAACACGAATGAAGTCTGTGTAAGTAATCTATTTCAAAATCTGAATAATGATAAATTATTTTCCCTTTTCCCCTTTTCTTAACTCTCTCTTTTTTTTCTCTCCCCATCTGTCTATACCTCACCTGGTAATGGTGAATTGAAGGTGGAACTCGTTCTTCAAACAACCTGTCCGGTCAGTGTCCCCAAGCCATCTCCTTCCTAATCCTTATTTTTCCCTCCTGCGCTCTTTTTGATACACGTTCAGTGAGTACTCGTCTAACTCTACGCATTACCAGCCCTTGTTTGCTGACCAATGGACAACGTCCGTCCATTCAACCAATAATCGCCCTACGTCTATAGCCACCAGCGACACCGATCACACTGGTCAGGCCACGTGAATTATTGTTTCTTTTACCTTTTCTTTTCCCTACCTAGGGAAATGCTTTATAACAAATAAGGGCGTACGCGATGGAACGTCACATGTCGCCATGTGAGGCTACATCACATGACAGTGTTAGGTTTTCTTATGGGAGCAAAAAATACCCCACTTGTTTACTGTTTTTCGTTTACTGTTCCCTGCCTCATTTCATTTCCGATAAAGACATTTTATTTCGTTTTACTTTTTTCACTAATTCGATCTGATTTATTCAAAAAACTGTTCATGTATTCATTTCTCTTTATATTTATACCTGTATTGCTTTATTTAATTATTCATTTATATATATATATATATATATATATATTATTTATTTATTTATTTATTTACTGCGTATTTTCTGTTTATGTAAACGTTTATTTACTTCTTTCTTTTTTATTTAATCATTATATATATATATATATATATATATATATATATATATATATATCTGTTTATGTTTTATACTATCTTGTCTTCTATTTCACTTCAGAGCAGGGCATGAAGGGGTACAGAGTTGGAGACAAAATATTTTGAGGATGATGATCACACCATGGAGCTCCATTCTGGCCAGACTACATGATGGATGAGATCCACGCTTACTTTCATAATACATCCCGGCATCAACCAGTTCTGAGAGATACAGACACCTGCAGTGTTGGTCAGGCAATTCCAGCCACACTCCCAGGGACGCATCAGTTAAGGAAATGAAACTTGACTGTGTGGCTCCTTTCTTCCAGCTTTGGTCGTAACAAACTCAACTCTGGGTAGGAGCTGGTCAGGGCAGACAACTCCCACAAAGAAGGGGGTCAGGTGGGACTCAACCCTCGACTCCCAAACCACCATGCCACGACGAACATAATTTGCCTCATCTACATCTAGCGACAGTTGTTGTTTTTTGTGGGTTTTTTTTTCCAGTTACAGTATTGAAGCCTTTTCCTGTACTTCTTAAGTCCACAAACCATGCCATGTTGCGCAACGTTCATTTTGTGAGGATTTGTATTGCACAATGTCAATATTTGTTTTCATTTATCTCCCTTGTGTTGCCAGTGGTAACAGTTTAGACACTATTCTTTGTAATGCTTCTCCTACCTGTCTGCTGACGTGTGCTGCATAAATGTCTGGAGAAGAAAGTATGAGAGCGTCTGCTCTGCACATGACAGGACATCACACTGTGGTTCATGAATGGCTGCTGAGCTCCTGATCATTCACACTGTTCCCTCGCCAGTGATTTTTTTCCTACATACAACAACAACGACAATAACAATAACAACAACAACAATGATAACAACAACAACAACAACAACAACAACAACAACAACAACAAACGCCTGATGGAAATCTCACTCCTCTGCAGTTGTTGACGACTACCCACAAGGAAAGTAAAATGATGTATGTGGGCGCCCTACGTTAACAGCAGCACCATATCCTTACAGCAGTGCCAGCTACAGCACCGTATCCTGACAGCAGTGCCAGATACAGCACCGTATCCTGACAGCAGTGCCAGATACAGCACCGTATCCTGACAGCAGTGCCAGATACAGCACCGTATCTTGACAGCAGTGTCAGATACAGCCCCGTATCCTGACAGCAGTACCAGGTACAGCACCGTATCCTGACAGCAGTGCCAGATACAGCACCGTATCCTGACGGCAGTGCCAGATACAGCACCGTATCCTGACGGCAGTGCCAGATACAGTACCGTATCATGACAGCAGTGCCAGATACAGCACCGTATTATTACAGCATTGCCAGATACAGCACCGTATTATGACAGCATTGCCAGATACAGCACCGTATTATTACAGTATTGCCAGATACAGCACCGTATTCTGACAGCAATGCATACAGCACCGTATCTCTACAGCAGTGCCAGATACAGCATTCTACTGATGGTGTCGGCACTTCTGTTGATTCAACACAGATTTGTGTTGTGTAAATAATGCACTTCTGTTGATACACAAGTTCACAAGTTGTTTACTGTGTCCATGAAGGAGGATTAATTTGTGGTGACACATTGCAATATCACATCATAAAATACGGTGTGAAATACAATAGAATAAAATCAAATTAATAAGCTTTAAATTAAACATCAACACCCATCGATTATTTACATATCTACACATCACAATCCATCTTCTATCCACACACACACACACACACACACACACACACACACACACACACACACACACACACACATGCACACACTAATATTTTATCATTAGACGAACATAGAAAGCTTACACTTGCCAAATATGCAATGAAATGTTCAACGCTCACAGGTGTGAACGAAAATGAGATTGCTATAAAACCTACAAATTATTATCCACAAAGAGCTCAGACTGTTTCATCATATTCTACCATTGGCTCTTGTACAGAAAATCTTTCGAAAGAGTCCACAGTCAGTTCTGAGGCATTAGCGAAGGTGGCCTTGATTTCTCCTTCAGCTTGGGAAGGAAACAGGGCACATTTTGATCTTGATCACACTGATGTGAGCAAAACTGACCAACCAAATATTTTATCTTATTCTGTAAAGATGCATTTACAAGAGAAATATCCTCAACATCTTAAAGTTTACACAGATGGTTCAGTATTGTCTAATGCTAAAACTTGATGCCTTCAAAACTAAATATACAAACGAAGCAAGATGTATTTGTGGAGAACGGAGAATAACCAGCAAGCATCTGCTGTTTGACTGTTTACCTCTTCAAGCTCACTTACCACCATTATCAGGCATGTCTTTGTGTGATGTCTTTTCAGATTTGAAGCTTGCCTTCAGCGTTGTTTTCTCTTTAATTTGTAGTCCAGTTAAGCATTTACTTTAAGATTATTTTTCGGTATATTACAGGGATGCTTAGAGGGACATTTTTACCACAAAGTAATGGAGATATAGTTTGGATGTCTATACCAAATGTAGACAAACAGGGAGGTGACACTTATATATGTTAGTGCTATATACCGCCACTATACTCATCATATGGTAGAAATAATGTGGATTTGATATGGGATAAATTACAAAATGATATAGAACATTTTTTTTGCCGAAAGGCAACATTATTATTTGTGGCGATTTTAATGCTAGGACTGGAACATTGATAGATTATACGGAAATAGACTCAATTCATGATTGTTTTATCCCAGGTCACTACAATCGAGTTAATGAAACATACAGCAGATGTTCTATGGATCATGTTGTTCACAAAAACAGTAAGAGATTAATCAACATGTGTACGGACAACAGCCTTCTTATTCGAAATGGTAG
Organism: Conus canariensis; assembly: GCA_033310375.1. Classification (NCBI taxonomy): domain Eukaryota; kingdom Metazoa; phylum Mollusca; class Gastropoda; order Neogastropoda; family Conidae; genus Conus; species Conus canariensis. The sequence continues at coordinate 38,272,182 of CM065745.1, forward strand.
GACATTGGGTGATTTGGAAGGAAAATACACCTGTCATATACACCAAGGTAGTAGTGTGGTAGATTACTTTATATGTTCGGAAGAACTAACACAAAATATAGTTGAAATGAAAGTGATGGAATTAAACCATTTTTCATATCGGTGTCCACTCAGTATGACACTATATTTACCTATATTGAAAAATGTAACAAACGACAAGAATTATTTCAGTAAGAGCACACTTTATAAGCAAACTACTGGTCAAAAGGAAGAATCTATAAAATTTTACTGGGATGACAATTCCGCTGATGCTTTCTGCACAGCTTTAAAAACAAAGCAAATTAGTGAATAGTTACAAGAAATTAATAATCATATTGATGACAGTTGATTTAGCCACTCTTGTTTGGGAAAAGCTTACCAATACATTTAAGTATGCTGCAACATCGGCATAACGACATAAGTTTATAACTAAAAGAAAATATAGAAAGCGCTTCAAAAAAATGGTTTGACCAAGACTGCTATACTCAAAGACGAGATAACCATTTGTTAGTACTATTTGTGCCTGTGTGTCGGAATGTGCGCTCATGTCTGATATTGTGGGTATGCGCGTGTGTGTGAATATGTTTGTGCATGCTCACCACAAATATATGTGTTGTAAACAATGCACCTCTGTTGATTCAACACAAAAATGTGTGTTGTGCATAATGCACTACTGTTGATTCAAGACAAATACATATCTTGTAAATAATGCACTTCTGTTGATTCATCACAAACATGTGTGTTGTAAAGAATTCATTTCAGTTGATTCAACACAAATATGCGTGTTGTAAATAATACACTTCGGTTGATTCAACACACACACACACACACACACACACACACACACACACACACACACACACACACACACACACACACAAATGTGTGCTGTGAATAATGCACTTCAGTTGACTCAACACAGATATGTGTGTTGTAAGCAATGCACTGAGTGCGAAATGCTCCACAAAGAAAGGACGATCTCAAAAGAAAGTAGGATTTCTGTGATAGAACAGAGTAATACAATCTCCCCCACCTGATGAATGAATGCCCACCCATAGCAAGGAGAACCGGGACAGCACCTCTGTCCACACTGTCCCTGGTCACTATGAAGAGAGAGAGAGAGAGAGAGAGAGAGAGAGAGAGAGAGAGAGAGAGAGAGAGAGAGAGCCCACTCGCTGGTAAATATGGACAACAGTATCTTCCCGTGTGTGTGGGAATTTTGCTGAAGTCGTGCGCTGGCTTGAACTGACTCTGTGACCGACAGCATGTGTTGTGCGTGCGGCTGTGGGAAAGAATGAGCAGGCTACATCCGCAAGGGAGCGTGCATTGCTGTTAGCTTACGGTCAGATGTTAGCGTAAGGGACCCACAGACGTCAGCTCACCTGACTGCTGACGTAAGAAGACAGAGTTGACGTCATCAGGGCACTAGCGCTGTAGAACGCTGTGAAGACAGGCATGTTGGCGCACATTGTCAACATGGTCAGCCGGAAGTGTCCAATGCCACACTCCGTTGTGTCGCCTTCATCGGCATCCACGTCAGCATCCGTGCTACGGCTGGGAGTGCCGGGCATCTGTCTGCAGGCGGACGTCGCCATTTTGTCCACAATTGTCATGAGGAGTGCTCACGTGGGTCTGACGGACAGAGAACAGTGGCCAGTGTGTCCACAACTGTCGTGAGGAGTACTCACCTGGGTCTGACGGACAGCGAACAGTTGCCAGTGTGTCCACAACTGTGAGGAGTACTCACCTGGGTCTGACGGACAGAGAACACTGGCCAGTGTGTCCACAACTGTCGTGAGGAGTACTCACCTGGGTCTGACGGACAGAGAACAGTGGCCAGTGTGTCCACAACTGTCGTGAGGAGCGCTCACCTGGGTCTGACGGACAGAGAACAGTGGCCAGTGTGTCCACAACTGTCGTGAGGAGCGCTCACCTGGGTCTGACGGACAGAGAACAGTGGCCAGTGTGTCCACAACTGTCGTGAGGAGTGCTCACCTGGGTCTGACGGACAGAGAACAGTGGCCAGTGTGTCCACAACTGTCGTAAGGAGCACTCACCTGGGTCTGAGTGACAGAGGACAGTCACTAAGACGGACATTAAGCCAGCTCATCAGGTCAAGATCAATCTGAATGCTATCTGATTCAGAGAAAATAGGAAACATCCGGCAAATCAATGAAGCAAATCAAAGAACATATGTCCTGACCCCTTTGTTTATCTATAACGAGATAGTTACGAAAGTCAAAGAAAATAAACTGACTATTTTGCCAAATGAAAGAGACAAACTTTTTTTTTCTTTCTGCTTGAGACCTACATGTATTAATTTCATTTATGTTCTGTCCACTGTTAAAGAGACAAACGTTTTCTTTTTCTGCTTGAGACCTATATGTACAAATTTCATTCATTTTCTCTCCACTGTGGAAAAGAAAACATATTTTTGTGTGTGCCAGACATGTTTACGTACAAATCTCATTTATTTCTCTTCTCTCTTTCTCAGCTTTGCAACGGCAGCTTCTTGTTTAAAAAAACAAAACAAAACAAAAACAAAGCTTCTTGTGTGAGTAGCACAGTTTATTCATTTAGCCTTTATTTTCATGGACATGTCTGAATAATACTTGAATGTTAAATTTACACTATAATTTTGCATAGACATTTTTTTTTTTTTGGTCTAAAAACGTCGCTTTCCGTAAAAAAAAAAAACAAAAAAACAAACAGAATTTTCATTCCCCTCTTCAACCGAAGCATTTTTTTTTATTCCGTAAGTCACGGGTAACATATACTGTCATGCTGAAAGCACAATGTAACAGTTTAACATGGAAACTTGAGCACTGGAATATCCATTGGCAGAAATAAAGACTGGCACAGAGAACACACACACACACACACACACACACACACACACACACACACACACACACACACCCCAACACACACACACACATTCACACACATACGTGCATGCGCACGCACACACACACACACACACACACACACACACACACACACACACACACACACACACACGCACGCACGCACGCAGGCACACACACACACACACACACACACACACACACACACACACACACACACACAACACACACACGGATGTCGACACAACCAGCGGAGTTTCACTGATGAGGCTTACTCCAGGGACGAAAGTGGACACTGGACTGACACAGCCACTCGTTCTGTTATCACCACATGTCTTGACGCTCCTAACACGCCTCCGGGGAAAAGCTTAATATTCACATTTCAACGCACGCCACTTCACCCCTGCTGTCTCTGTCTCTGTCTGTCTCTGTCTCTGTCTCTGTCTGTTCTGTCTGTCTGTCTGTCTGTCTGTCTTCTCTCTCTCTCTCTCTCTCTCTCTCTCTCTCTCTCTCTCTCTCTCTCTCTCTCTCTCCGTATATTATTTTTTGACACCGCAGCTGTCGATGACGGAGGAATTAATTGTTTGCATTTAGTCTCCTCGACCTCTGATTTGTTCTGCATGCTCGCGCGCGCGCGCGCGCACCAACTCACACGCACACACACACACACACACACACCACACACACACACACACACACACGTACACACACTCACGCATGCGCACACTCACACGCACGTACGCACACACGCACGCACGCACGCATGCACGCTCTCTCTCTCTCTCTCTCTCTCTCTCTCTCTCTCTCTCTCTCTCTACACACACACACACACACACACACACACACACACACACACACACACACCTCTAACTATCTATCTATTTACCTATCTTCATGTATGTACACATCTCTCTCTCTCTCTCTCTCTCTCTCTCTCTCTCTCTCTGTATGTATGTATGTATGTATGTGACGTCAGACAATGGCGACCAGAGCGGCTGTGCCTTCACGTCGCTCTGCTTGAATTTGCTGTCTGCCGTCCATCCGTGGTCACTGTCCTCGATAACACAGTCAGTCCAGCAATGCAAGGTGCCTGGCCATTGATTGCTGAAGCGAAAGCTTCAGTCAGGGCTGCGCTCCGGAGTGGAGTGATTCGGCGTGTGGTGGACCCAGTCAACGACAAGGAGCAGCCCCTGCCAACGGGTCAACACACATTGCCACTGGACTTTGCCAGCCCGGAGACGTGGGCGCCCTTTGAAGGAGCAGTCCACGACGCCCAGTGGGCAGACTTCGAACGAACCGAGCGGCTGTTTCGTGAGTCTATCCGAACGAAGCATGCAGATGCCGTCAAGTTTGCTCACGGGGATTTTCGACCGTGGCTTCGTCTCCTAGGCAAAGTTCAGAACGTCCTCCGCTTTCTGGAAGCGCAGCATGACGTCAACCCTACGATGACGATGACGCCAAACGAAGAGGCGTCACAGGCTCCGGATTTAGAACTTCGCGTTCTGAGATTTATCTGGAGAGCTGTCAACAAGTTCCCCATTCAAATCGCCGAACAAATTCAGCATGAATCGGAGAAAGATCAGTTGCGGCAGAAAATCGAAAAAGCTCTTCACTACATTGACTACACCATCTTCCCAAGTCTTAGGAAAATCTTCAGACACATGCGTGGAAGACAGGATCAACATAGAGCGCGGAGCGTGGAAAAGCATGAGCTAACGCAGCTTTGGTTAGATAATCAGAAACGTGCCATTGAGATCATCAAGAACGACAGCAGATCAGAAGCACGACCCACTTGTCCCATTGAAGTGGATCTGCTGATGGAGTTTTTCCAGCAGAAGAGTGAAAAGGTATTAGAATATCCCCTCCCCACTCCGCCCTGGCCTGTCAACATCGCCCCTCTTCCTCCTGAAGAAGAGCTGCAGTTAGACCCGTTCACCGAGGACGAAGTGATATCTGTGGTGAAATCGCTGAAGAATAACACAGCGCCTGGATATGATGGAGTTGAATATTCTTTTCTGAAACAACATCTGCAACGTCTGTCATTGCCTTTGACGGCAATATTTAACATTTGCTAGAGAAACAAAAGAATTCCCGCTGATTGGAAACATGCCACGATCACTTTACTTCCCAAAAAAGAAGGGAATGTGATGCAGCCTGGTAATTGGAGACCTATTTCCTTGTTGACGTCCTTGTACAAGATCTACATGAAGTTAGTGCAAAGCAGGCTTTTACCATGGATTGTTTCGACCGGAAGGCTGTCATCAAAACAGAAGGGGTCTATCCCAAGAAACGGTCTTCAAGAACACGTATTCTGCTTGAAAACTGCAGTTGAGAACTTCAAGCATGTATCAAGTCAGTTCTACACTACTTTCGTTGACATCAAAGACGCCTATGGGAGCATTGATCACAGAGTGATGTTGGATGCGATGCAGAGCGCCGGATACCCCCAGCACATCATCGACGTGACGGCAGATATCTACACCAACTCACATTCCAGGTGCAGACGGGAGACACGTCCACGCCCAGGATTACCAGGCATCGTGGCATCGTGCAAGGCTGCCCGTGGTCAGCTGTTGTCTTCATTCAGGCGTTGGACCCGTGGATTCGATGGATGGAGCAGCCGTTCACACCAGCTTCAATGCCTTCTCCATGTCAGGCATACATGGATGATGTATGTGCCAGTGCTCGCTATGAGGAGAGCTTACAAGAAATGATAAATAAGACGGAAACCTTCCTGCATTACACCAGAATGGAAGTGAAACACAGAAAGTGTGCCACCGTTCATGGACAACGCACAGGAAACAACTGGGCTTCTACAGATGTGACTGAGAACGTCCACGTGAAGCTGCAAGGGGAAGATACACCGATGTATGGAAAAGATGAGCCATACCAGTATCTTGGATTTCAAACAAATCTGACGGGAACTTCTGAGAAGGAGCAACTAGCGCAGGCAAGCGAGGAATTCGAAAGAACACTACAAAAAATTTCGCTTTCACCTTTACCGTTTGTGCAAGAAAATTGATGCTGTAAACGTCATGGCTTCTTCAAAATTGAGCTTTTATTACAGCAATTCAAAATTCACAGAAAAACTCCTGAAGACTCTGGAAGATAAGATAGTTGATTTTGTTCGCAGTCATCTCAAGCTAAACTCTTCTACCAATCGAGCGCACATGTTCCTTCCCCGAAAACAAGGCGGCCTTGGTCTGTTGAAACCAAGTACCATGTACTACGCCAAACGCATCTCATTCCTGATCTCTGTTCTGAACAGTGATGACCAACATGTCAGAATGGTAGCGCGCAACAGTTTCCATCTCCACATGGAAAAGAGAAAAGTGCCTCACGCAGATCCAGACGACAGCAATTTTGGAGGATATGCCACAGACACCGAAGGGAAGTTAAGGAAAGGCAGCAAGGTCAACTGGTCACGTTCTTCCTTCGTTGAGCTCCATGAGCTGTGTGTGCGACTGGATCTTAAGCTGGAATTCGATGAACATAGCGACAGTTTCGGAGTAGTACTCCCAGCTTCTAATGATGGGGTAGTTCAAATGCGCTACAGTAATTCTAAACAATTGTACAGCGCAATCAAGAGAATGCAAATGGACAAAGATACACACCATTTTCAGCAGCTGCAACAACAAGGATAATCACCCGGGTTGCAATTCCGGATGCGGCAGTGAC
>CM065745.1:38281244-38291244 GCA_033310375.1 Conus canariensis
AGGGCTGTCACCGCGTTGAAGTCAACTCACAAATGGCACGAGAGCGTTTCTTCTTTATGGCTGTCTCGGGAACACGATAAAAACTCTTCCAGGTTCAGACGGATTTTAAATAGATTGTTATTCATCTGTAAGTTCCATTCCTCTTGCAAAAGTTCTTTGAATTAGGTCTGGTTTTCGGGTTTAAAATCAGTGTAAGGATAGGCAGTCTGCCAACTCTTTCCTTGTGGCACTCTTGGTGAGTTGATCAACCAACCCATTGCCTCGAATGCCCACATGGTTGGGAACCCAAGCAAAACCTATGTTTATCCATCTGATTTCAGGGAGGTGTACAGTTTGAATTGTTTCAACAGTTGAGTGTGCTTGAGGTTACGGCTTGCAATGGCCTCCAAAGCAGAAAGGGAGTCCGGCAAAATGAGGACATCTTTATGTTTTGATTTAGAGGCCATTTCAAGAGCCATGATTAAGGCTGTCGACAGCAGTGCAGAAGGAGCTGTCAGAGGGAATGTGTTTAGAACATCTCTGAGAAGGACCTGTTGCACAGTTCACAGCAAACGTAACCCCCTCCTCAGATTTGGAACCGTCAGTGACATTCTTCTGAAGGATGGAAACTTTGAGCACAGTTCGGTGAAAAAGGACATGTATACCAAGCAGCTAATGGAATCTTCATGGTACGGGGGTAAATCAAACCAGATATGTGGAGGAAGGAAAGTCCAAGGAGGTTCCTCAGGAAACTTTCATAAGTCACTCACCATTCCAGGGTATATATCTACATTTGTTCAAATGATGTAGAACACGAATGCCCAAAGGGAGGATGAAACTAGGTTGGTCATCGAAGTTCTTTTGAAACTCGGGGTCAAAAGCACATTCATATGCAGGGTTTGGGGGTTCAGAAGAACGATTCAAACGGTAGTTCAAGGTAAGTTTCGGCTGACGGTTTGAGAGGGGTAGTTCTCCTCCCTCAGCATACAGGCTATAAAAAGGGGTGGTGTGGAATGCACCCAAACAGAGCCAAAGCCCTTGATGGTGGACAGGATCAAGATTTTTCGGATTTAAGAAGAATGCTTTTATAATTGAATATTTCTTGCAGTCATTGCCACACCAAGCTGCTCTGTAAGTTGCTGGAATGGTACTCGGTTACTTATCCTTGGAATTTATTAGTCTATTATAATTTAGTCCCTTGCGGATTCTTTCCAAGAACTGGCCCTCAGCACTTGTGTCTTAAGAGGTTATCTTTTTTTTTCTACTTTTCACAAGAAAATGTAGCTTGTTTTGCTCTTTCATGATTTTCTTTTGCTTCTTAGGTGGCACCTTTGTTTTTTTTTGGGTTTTTTTGTTTTGTTTTGTTTTGAAAACTCTACATACTACGGTATTGCACGCCGGCCTTTTTCTGGGATAGCATTCTTCTTAAAACCGAAAAGGCAGAGGAGTCAAGTTACCACTTTCCGCGATCACTGAGGAGAAACAATCAGGTTTCGAAATACCGTTATCTGACCAGGCGTTATATGTTAGTGAGTTTTCTCTCCATTGCAGATTGTCTCCCTCTTTGAGACTATAAGCTTGCTGAAGGCTCATTTTGAGAAGCATTTATTCCCCATTCACCCTCTCAAGCACATACTGTTAGTTAGGCAGAATTAACTGCCACTGCAGATATGAATGCTTATCTCCCCCTTTTTCTTCACTCTAAAACATAAGAGCATGTTGTGTTTTATAATTGGAAAACCACACACCACACACACACACACACACACAGAATAATTTGCACTCTTAGCATCTGACACAGTCATTCAGCCCCAGACATTGCTCTATCGAGAGTGGTTTGAAGCAAGGCTGAGTGCTGACCTCTATATTTAATAGATCTTATTCCTTTTTTCACAGCTACTCTCGTAGCCACTAGCTTCTCCACAGATACGGACGATGTGCCACGATTTACCGTCCAACAATGTTTAGTTTCGCCTGGTGTGATAAACTGTCAAACAATCTTCAGTTTCACATGGTGTGATAAACTGTCCAACAATGTTTAGTTTCACCTGGTGTGATAAACTGTCAAACAATCTTCAGTTTCACATGGTGTGATAAACTGTCCAACAATCCTCAGTTTAACATGGTATGATAAACTGTCAAACAATCGTCACTTTGACATGGTGTGATAAACTGTCCAACAATCTTCAGTTTCACATGGTATGATAAACTGTCAAACAATCTTCAGTTTCACATGGTATGATATACTGTCAAACAATCGTCTCTTTCACATGGTATGGTAAACTGTCAAACAATCGTCTCTTTCACAAGGTATGATAAACTTTCAAACAATTTTGGTGTAATAACTGTAAAACAATCCCCACTTTCACATGGTGAGATAAACTATCCATTAATCTTCACTTTCACATGGAATGATAAACTGTCACACATTCTTCAATTTCACATAGCATGCTAAATGTCAAACAATCTTCAGTTTCATATGGCATGATAAACTGTCAACCATCGGCATTCCGAAGATGGCACACACATTGCCAAAACAGCCTTCACTCGATCGGCCACGATCACAGACTGGATGAAGGCAGGATGCCCATAGCACGCGCTGTATGGAGAACAAGCAGCAGACACCAGACACACTGGCAGATCAGACTTACTCTTGAAGGATGGTGTTAAAGCAGACATGTTCTGATGAAGTATGGCGCCGTTCATTCCGCCTGGTGCGACACCTTGGCTTGTAATGTCACAACTTGCAGTTTGTTAGGATTAGGGGAGTGAGGTTACAGGAAGCGATCAGTGGGTGAAGGTTATAAATTACTTTGCCATCCCTATATCACTACACCATCTGCTGATGGTTATAAAGGACTTTGCCATCCATGCATCACCTACACCATCTGCTGAAGGTTATAAAGGACTTTGCAATCCATGCATCATCTTCACCATCTGCTGTGCCGGTGACTAATGACGCGGTACACCACTGTCTCTGAAGAGCAACTGTCTCTGAAGTAGCAGCGACAGCAGTAGCAGCAGCAGTAATGTTGCTGTCACCATCACCGTTATTATTAATAGTTATGCCCTTGTTAATATTGTCTCGTACTCATCTTATCATGCTGCTGGCATCTCCCCTTCCCACACCCCTAACCACCCACCTGAACACACACACACACACACACACACACACACACACCACACACACACACACACACACACACACACACACACACACACACACACACACACACCACACACACACATCCCTCTTTCGACCTCAGCTTAACCCTTTCCCAAAAACAGACAAGGAGAAAATCCTCAACCAGAAGCAACAATCGTCCTTCCAAAGGTCCTCATGGTGACGATAGCGAAATTCTTCCTGACCATCCAGACGTAGAGTCTCTCAGAGAGTCAGTGAGACTCCCTTAAATGTCTTCTGTGTACTTAGAGTGGGAGAGTCAGTGCGACTCCCTTATATGCCTTGTGTGTATTTAGAGTGGGAGAGTCAGTGCGACTCCCTTAAATGTCTTCTGTGTACTTAGAGTGGGAGAGTCAGTGCGGCTCCCTTAAATGTCTTCTGTGTACTTAGAGTGGGAGAGTCAGTGCGACTCCCTTAAATGTCTTCTGTGTACTTAGAGTGGGAGAGTCAGTGCGACTCCCTTAAATGTCTTCTGTGTACTTAGAGTGGGAGAGTCAGTGCGACTCCCTTATATGCCTTCTGTGTATTTCGAGTGGGAGAGTCAGAGCGACTCCCTTATATGTCTTCTGTGTATTTAGAGTGGGAGAGTCAGAGCGACTCCGTTATATGTCTTCTGTGTATTTAGAGTGAAGGAGTCAGTGCGACTCCCTTATATCTCTTCTGTGTATTTAGAGTGGGAGAGTCAGAGCGACTCCGTTATATGTCTTCTGTGTATTTAGAGTGGGAGAGTCAGAGCGACTCCTTATATGTCTTCTGTGTATTTAGAGTGGGAGAGTCAGAGCGACTCCGTTATATGCCTTCTGTGTCCTTCTCTTCCAAGCTGATTTTGTCCGCAAAGGGCTGTGATTTATAGTCCCTGCAAAGGGCTGTGATTTATAGTCCCTGCAAAGGGCTGTGATTTATAGTCCCTGCAAAGGGCTGTGATTATAGTCCTGCAAAGGCTGTGATTTATAGTCCCTGCAAAGGGCTGTGATTTATAGTCCCTGCAAAGGGCTGTGATTTATAGTCCCTGCTTACGGCCATCGTGAAGATCGTTCAAAGGACTCGGGTCCTTCCTGTTTGTTGCTACAGCTGTCGTTCTCTGTTTCTCCATCGACCCGTGAGAAGGCAGTGGCTTATTTCTTTTCTTATTTGTTGTGCTGCAACGATTTGGGTTTACGTTTGAGTTTCTTGAATGTCTCGCCTCATCACAGATACACCCTAAGGTGTATGCATGCATCTACGACTACATGCGCCCAAATCATCGCCCGTATGAATATTAAGTAGTAGTAGTAGTAGTAGTAAGCAGTAGTAGTAGCAGTAGTAGTAGCTGTAGTAGTAGTAGTAGTAGTAGTAGTAGAGTAGTAGTAGTAAGTAGTAGTAGTAGTAGTAGTAGTAGTAGCAGTAGTAGTAGTAGCAGCAGCAGCAGTAGCAGCAGCAATAGCAGCAGCAATAGCAACAGTAGCAGCAGCAACAGCAGTAGTAGCGAGTAAAACCTCCATTTATTCACGTTGAATATCTCTAAAAGACAAGATGACACTTCTGCGTTAACATCTGATGACGATCATATAATCCAGTCAGTCGCTAAATTCATTGAAGAAGCTCAGAAAATCAGACAGACACATATATAACAATCCTGTATTAGAAGCATCTAGTCCGGCAAATACTTTTTTTAAAGTATGTGCTGGGGATCGGTATTATCATCATCGCTTAGTTGAGTGGATGGTCGTGTCAATCCATATATATTATTATATTTTCTTTTTCGTTTGTTTCCTTGCGAAATAAACGGGTTGCTCGCCTTTGCGAGGATATCTGGATATTCCTTTTTTATTATTTTTTTCTTACGTCTTATTTGTTGTGGTTTGGATTGATCATTGGGACTGATTGTGTGATGCTGCGTATAATGAACGAAAGACGAAGACGTTATTACCCTGTAATCGCCATTGTCAAAAACCTTTTGGTAGTGACATTAAAGTATTCAATCTCTCTCTCTCTCTCTCTCTCTCTCTCTCTCTCTCTCTCACACACACACACACACACACAGACACACACACACACAGACACACACACACAGACACACAGACACACACACACACACACACACACACACACACACACAGAGTACTCAAGCCAAGCACAAAAAAAAACCGCTTTAACACAGGGAATTTATTACCAATGCAGCCCGCATGCACAAAATAAGCTGAAGAACAGAAGCCCCATTGAATGCAGGAATTTAAATTAATGCCTTGAAAATGTCCTACTAAGCTTTTGTTCATAAGATACAACGCCAGGTGAATTTGCTTTTGACTAACCATATGCAACACGACGATCTTACATATGATTCGATTTAAGTAAAATGAAAACATTAACAACAAACCCAAACAGCAAAAGCCTTCAAGACAATGTTCAATCAACAGAAAACAGCAAAAGCCTTCAAGACAATGTTCAATCAACAGAAAACAGCAAAAGCCTTCAAGACAATATTCAATCAACAGAAAACAGCAAAAGCCTTCAAGACAATATTCAATCAACAGAAAACAGCAAAAGCCTTCAAGACAATATTCAATCAACAGAAAACAGCAAAAGCCTTCAAGACAATATTCAATCAACAGAAAATGTGGGTGTTGTACGTAAAGTCATTGTTTAGGCGTATTTGTATTTTTTTTTTTTTTTTACCTTTTATTGATTCACTTATTAGATCAGTCAGTTATATGCATATGAATTGATTTGTTTCAGTTATGTTTCATTCTATTATCTATTCAATGTATCTATTTATTTATTTATTTATTCATTTATTTATTTGCTGTCGTCTTTGTTGTTTTGCTTGTGGACATGCCTGACAATAATTTGGTGACTGAAGAACACTGTTTTGACGGGCTTTTGAAAAACAAAAACTAACAAGGATTCCCACTGACTTTTAAAACCAGAAATCCGGCATATCGAGAACTCCTACAGTAAAGTCAGTAAGAGTAAGCGTGACATCCGCCCTTCAAAGTGACGTCATATCCTTTGGACATAGAAGGCCCTTCAAAGTGACGTCATATCCTTTGGACATAGAAAGCCCGTCACGAATCCATTTATCATCCATTACCCACCCTAACCTGCATCCCCAACCCCCACATCCCCACCCCACCGTTTCTTTTCCTTTTTTTTCTGTTCTTTTTATGAAGTCATAGCTGTGATGTTACTTGAAGGACCATTTCTATGATGTCATAACTGTGATGTTACTTGAAGGACCATTTCTATGATGTCATAACTGTGATGTTACTTGAAGGACCATTTCTATGAAGTCATAACTGTGATGTTACTTGAAGGACCATTTCTATGATGTCATAACTGTGATGTTACTTGAAGGACCATTTCTATGATGTCATAACTGTGATGTTACTCGAAGGACCATTTCTATGATGTCATAACTGTGATGTTACTTGAAGGACGATTTCCTGATCCATTTCTTGTACTTGGCCAGGCGAGTGTAGACAGAGGGATAGCCTTGGACACAGTTCTCCACACCCCATGACGTCACGCCCACCAGGAATTTACCACAGACCGCCGGGCCACCACTGTCCCCCTGTTAATACAGAGAGATTGATTGATTGATTGATTGATTGATTGATTGATTGATTGATCTTTAATACACAAGGATGGAGATTTTAGGCCAAAGCCTAGTCTTACAATCTGTCCTTGTCATGCATACATTATTTCAACACATATCGTTCATACTGACAATTCAACATAACAACATGGTAATCTAATTCTACAATGATAAGCAAACAATTCATAAAAGCACTAATGAGATGGGGGATGGTAAAACAGAAGGAAACTTACAAACAAACAAACAAGACTACAGACAGAGAGGTCAGAGGAGGGTGGGGAAGAGAGAATGGTAGATAGTGGGAGGAGAAAAGGGATGGTAGACAGAGTGGGAGTGGGGATGAGCGATTTTAACGGAGTAGAGAGAGAGAGAGAGAGAGAGAGAGAGAGAGAGAGAGAGAGAGAGAGAGAGAGAGAGAGAGAGAGAGAGAGAGAGAGAGAGAGAGAGAGAGATTTTCTTCATAAAGAAAAAGAAAAGTAAAAGGCCAAAGCCCCGTTTGAAGGGAAAACATGCAAAACTAACAGAAGGTTTTTCACGCACTTTAGTGTACAAAATCAGAATAAAGATACGCCTGGTGTTTATATGAATAACAATATCATTATATTATACTGTTTCGCAGTTTGAACGACTTGTACAGATACATAGAAAAGCAATTCATAACACCGTCATTTCTTGATGACAAAAGCAAGACTAAACAAAATAAGGATGGCCTGATAGAATACTTGGCAGGAACATATTTTGCTATGAAATCGCGAAATACTGGGTAACACAAAACAATGTGAACTTCAGTCTCTACACCTGAGAGAGAGAGAGAGAGAGAGAGAGAGAGAGAGAGAGAGGAGAGAGAGAGAGAGGAGAGAGAGAGAGAGAGAGAGAGAGAGAGAGAGAGAGAGAGAGAGAGAGAGATTAAAATCATCTCATAAACCAGCTGCAATCGTGTGTGTGCGTGCGTGCGTGCGTGCGTGCGTGCGTGGGTGCGTGCGTACGTGCATTCGCGCGCGCGCGCGCGCGCGTGTGTGTGTGTGTGGTGTGTGTGTGTGTGTGTGTGTGTGTGTGTGTGTGTGTGTGTGTTCGCAATGGCTTCTGACTGGAAGACTAGGGTCGCTTAATGTGCTATGCACTCCAATGGGAAGACTGTGTTCTATGCACTCCAATGGGAAAACTGTGTGTTATGCACTCCAATGGGAAAACTCTGTGTTATGCACTCCAATGGGAAAACTGTGTTCTATGCACTCCAATGGGAAAACTGTGTGTTATGCACTCCAATGGGAAAACTGTGTTCTATGCACTCCAATGGGAAAACTGTGTTCTATGCACTCCAATGGGAAAACTGTGTGTTATGCACTCCAATGGGAAAACTGTGTTCTATGCACTCCAATGGGAAAACTGTGTGCTATGCACTCCAATGGGAAGACTGTGTGTTATGCACTCCAATGGGAAAACTGTGTGTTATGCACTCCAATGGGAAAACTGTGTGTTATGCACTCCAATGGGAAGACTGTGTGTTATGCACTCCAATGGGAAAACTGTGTGTTATGTACTCCAATGGGAAGACTGTGCTATGCACTCCAATGGGAAAACTGTGTGTTATGCACTCCAATGGGAAAACTGTGTGTTATGCACTCCAATGGGAAGACTGTGTGTTATGCACTCCAATGGGAAGACTGTGTGCTATGCACTCCAATGGGAAGACTGTGTGCTATGCACACCGATGGGAAGACTGTGTGTTATGCACTCCAATGGGAAGACTGTGTGCTATGCTCTCCAATGGGAAGACTGTGTGCTATGCTCTCCAATGGGAAAACTGTGTGCTATGCACTCCAATGGGAAGACTGTGTGCTATGCACTCCAATGGGAAGGCAGTGTGCGATACACTCCAATGGGAGGACTGTGTGCTATGTACTCCAATGGGAAGACTGTGTGCTATGCTCTCCAATGGGAAGACTGTGTGTTATGCACTCCAATAGGAAGGCAGTGTGCAATGCCCTCCAATGGGAAGGCAGTGTGCTATGCCCTCCAATGGGAAGGCAGTGTGCTATGCACTCCAATGGGAAAACTGTTCTATGCACTCCAATGGGAAAACCGTGTGCTATGCACTCCAATGGGAAGACGGTGCTATGCACTCCAGGAAGATGGAAACTGTGTGCTATGAACTCCAATGGGAAGACTGTGTGTTATGCACTCCAATGAGAAGGCAGTGTGCTATGCCCTCCAATGGGAAGACTGTGTGCTATGCACTCCAATGGGAAGACTGTGTGCTGTGCACTCCAATGGGAAGACTGTGTGCTATGCCCTCCAATGGGAAGACTGTGTGCTATGCACTCCAATGGGAAGACTGTGTGCTATGCACTCCAATGGGAAGACTGTGTGCTGTGCTCTCCAATGGGAAGACTGTGTGCTATGCACTCCAATGGGAAGGCAGTGTGCTATGCCCTCCAATGGGAAGACTGTGTGCTATGCACTCCAATGGGAAGACTGTGTGCTGTGCACTCCAATGGGAAGACTGTGTGCTATGCCCTCCAATGGGAAGACTGTGTGCTATGCACTCCAATGGGAAGACTGTGTGCTATGCACTCCAATGGGAAGACTGTGTGCTGTGTACTCCAATGGGAAGACTGTGTGCTATGCACTCCATGGGAAGACTGTATGCTATGCACTCCAATGGGAAGACTGTGTGCTGTACACTCCAAAGGGAAGACTGTGTGCTATGCACTCCATTGGGAAGACTGTGCTGTGCACTCCAATGGGAAGACTGTGTGCTGTGCACTCCAAAGGGAAGACTGTGTGGTATGCACTCCAATGGGAAGGCACCTGTGTCTATGCCTCCAATGGGAAGACTGTGTGCTATGCACTCCAATGGGAAAGACTGTGTGCTATGCACTCCAATGGGAAGACGGTGCTATGCACTCCAATGGGAAGACTGTGTGCTATGCACTCCATGGGAAGACTTTGTGCTATGCACTCCAATGGGAAGACTGTGTGTTATGCACTCCAATGGGAAGCTGGCAGTGTGCTAACTCCAATGGGAAGACTGTGTGCTATGCACTCCAATGGGAAGACTGTGTGCTTACACTCCAATGGGAAGACTGTGTGCTGTGCACTCCAATGGGAAGTCTGTGTGCTATGCACTCCAATGGGAAGACTGTGTGCTATGCCACCAATGGGAAGACTGTGTGCTATGCACTCCAATGGGAAAACCGTGTGCTATGCACTCCAATGGGAAGACGGTGCTATGCACTCCAATGGGAAGACTGTGTGCTATG
>CM065745.1:38293744-38313744 GCA_033310375.1 Conus canariensis
CTAGGTGCACACATGACAGGAGAAAGAGACCTAGGTGCACACATGACAGGAGAAAGAGACCTAGGTGTACACATGACAGGAGAAAGAGACCTAGGTGCACACATGACAGGAGAAAGAGACCTAGGTGTTGACCTGAGAGGAGAAACAGACCTAGGTGTTCACCCGACAGGAGAAACAGACCTAGGTGTTCACAGGAGAAACAAACCTAGATGTTCACCTAACAGAAGAAACAGACCTAGACGTTCACCTGACATGAGAAACAGACCCATGTGTTCACCTGACAGGAGACACAGACCTAGATGTTCACCTGACAGGGGAAACAGACCTGGGTGTTCACCTGACAGGAGAAACAGACCTAGGTGTTCCCCTGACAGGAGAAACAGACCTGGGTGTTCACCTGACAGGAGAAACAGACCTAGATGTTCACCTGACAGGAGAAACAGACCTGGGTGTTCACCTGACAGGAGACACAGACCTAGACGTTCACCTGACAGGAGAAACAGACCTGGGTGTTCACCTGACAGGAGAAACAGACCAAAGTGTTCACCTGATGAGAAAAGCACTGTTGTGGACAGAAAAGGTGGGATGTGTACGACCTCATAATGTTAATGACCTAGCTCATTAAACCGCAGTGCCCGCTTTCTGAAAGCGAAGAGAACATGAGAAATTACTTTGTTTTCTTTGTTGGGGGTGGGGGGGGGGAGGAAAAGGGGATTTAAGCAAACAGGAAACTGAGCACACGTTTTGATCTTAGCTCCTCTCCGGTGCTCAGGGCTTTTGATGTGAGGGCAGGCCTGGTGAGTGGGGATGGTCGTATATTCTTTTTTATACCCAGGGAACACCGCTGGCACAATCAGACGTGTCACACTGATGAGTCAGAATCTCTGGACGAAAGGCGGGAGAGGCAGGCAACACAAACGGCTCTGTCTTCCAGACAGGTCATCATGGTCTGCATATGCTGCTAGTGAAGGATTGTATGTTTGTAGTCTATCGCCTTCTTCTTCTGTCGCCTCTCCTTCTTCTGTCGCCCTCCTCTTCTGTCGCCCTCTCTTCTTCCGTCGCCTCTCTTCTTCCGTCGCCCTCCTCTTCTGTCGCCTCCTCTTCTCCCTCTTCTTCTGTCGCCCTCCTCTTCTCCTCCTCTTCTTCCCTCTTCTTCGTCGCCCTCTTCTTCTTCGTCGCCCTCTTTCTTCTTCCGTCGCCCTCTCTTCTTCTTCTGTCGCCCTCTTCTTCTTCGTCGCCCTCTTCTTCTTCTGTCGCCCTCTCTTCTTCCGTCGCCCTCTTCTTCTTCTGTCGTCCTCTTCTTCTTCCGTCGCCCTCTACTTCTTCTGTCGCCCTCTTCTTCTTCGTCGCCCTCTACTTCTTCTGTCGCCCTCTTCTTCTTCTCGTCGCCCTCTTCTTTCTTCTTTGTCGTCCTCTTCTTCTCGTCGCCCTCTTCTTCTTCTGTCGCCCTCTCTTCTTCTGTCGCCCTCTACTTCTTCTGTCGCCCTCCTCTTCTGTCGCCTCTCTCCTCCTTCTGTCTGCCCTCCTCTTCTGTCGCCCTCTTCTTCTGTCGCCCTCTCTTCTCGCCCTCTTCTTCTGTCGCCCTCTCTCTTCTGTCGCCCTCCTTCTTCTGTCGCCCTCTACTTCTTCTGTCGCCCTCTACTTCTTCTGTCGCCCTCTACTTCTTCTGTCGCCCTCTTTCTTCTGTCGCCCTCTTCTTCTGTCGCCCTCTACTTCTCGTCGCCCTCTCTTCTTTTCTGTCGCCCTCTTCTGTCGCCTCTTCTTCGTCGCCCTCCCTTTTTCTGTCGCCCTCTTCTTCTGTCGCCCTCTTCTTCTGTCGCCCTCTTCTTCTGTCGCCCTCTTCTTCTGTCGCCCTCCTCTTCTGTCGCCCTCCTCTTCTGTCGCCCTCTTCTTCTGTCGCCCTCTTCTTCTGTCGCCCTCCTCTTCTGTCGCCCTCCTCTTCTGTCGCCCTCCTCTTCTGTCGCCCTCTTCTTCTGTCGCCCTCTTCTTCTATCGCCCTCTTCTTCTGTCGCCCTCTTCTTCTATCACCCTCTTCTTCTGTCGCCCTCTTCTTCTATCACCCTCTTCTTCTGTCGCCCTCTTCTTCTGTCGCCCTCTTCTTCTGTCGCCTTCTTCTTCTATCGCCCTCTACTTCTTCTATCACCCTCTACTTCTATCGCCCTCTACTTCTATCGCCCTCTACTTCTTCTATCGCCCTCTTCTTCTATCGCCCTCTACTTCTTCTATCGCCCTCTACTTCTTCTATCGCCCTCTTCTTCTGTCGCCTTCTTCTTCTGTCGCCCTCTTCTTCTATCGCCCTCTACTTCTTCTATCGCCCTCTACTTCTTCTATCGCCCTCTACTGTAGAAAGAAACTCGTGGAGAGCGTGGCAGCAGAGAGTCCTCAGAAGAGAAGCCCCCTTCAAGCAAGTGTTTCGGCCCTTATCTCCTGACACTCTAGGGGGGTTGGGCCACACCCGGTTCATGACTCCGGCTGTCCCTCTGCTGCCCCTTTTTTTCCCATCTTGGGACGAGCCATGGCTGGGATTCGAACCCATGACCCTCTGGACATGCTCATTTTCCACTTAATGACTCGCGCTTTAACCACTGAGCCACAGGGACACCTGATATTTGTAGGGAAATTAAGCCTTATGAAGTTCACTTTTGTTCCTCCTTGACCAGATCCAGCTTGAACACCTCTCTGCCGCTTCTGCCATTGCTTTCAGGGCTCTGGTTTTTTCCTTCCCTGCAACTGAGAGCTGTTTCATGAGGCTGTATGCAGACGTTCCTACAAACCCCCTAGCTCCAATTTCTGCAGTGAGGACTTTGACCTGATAGCCTTCTCTCCTCAGGCTGTTTGCCAGATCAGCATACTTTTCAGTCTTGTAGATTTGAGATGCCTCCATTCTGTTCTCATATGGCACCGTGAGCTCGATCATGATCAGCTGCTTGGTTGACTTAGAGTGGACTACTATGTCTGGTCTCATGCCACTCTTGCTGATGATCTCTGGGTGACTCTTCCATTCTGGGAGGTCTGCAGTGCACTCCCAGTCATCTGCCCCGTCCAGCAGACTCTGCCTGCATGTTTCGAGTGGCACTGTTGTTCTTGGCCATGATTTGCTGCCTCCTGCCGTGAAGAATGTTGCGGGTGCTTTTGGAGTCCTGATTTTCCCTTTTGTGGTGTTGGTACTAGCCCAGACTACTTGTACAATTTCTTTGAGCACTTGGTTGTGCCTCCATGTGTACCTTCCTTGAGCCAGGGCTACTTTACATGAGCTTAGGACATGCTCCACTGTTTGTTTTTCATGGCAGAGGGGGCATGCAGGATCGTCTGTTTTCCCCCACTTCACCAGGTTTGCATTTGAGGGCAGAAGGTCATATGCAGATCTGAGAATGAAGCTGATCCTGAGAGGGGCCATGTGCCAAATGTCATTCCAAGTGAGACTTCTTTGGAGTGCATTCTCCCACGTTGTCCATTGCCCTTGCTGGCTCTGCTGGACTGCTTTTTGGAGTCTTTTTTGGTCTTCTTCTTTTCTCATCTCCTGAATCATCATGTCTCTTTTGGCTTTTCCTTTGGCCTTTGACCACCATTCAGTTTTGGTCACCCCCAGTCCCTGTCTGTTGGTCTGTGTGTGTCCTGTTATTTCTCTGATCTTGAGACTTTCTTTTGCAGAATCCATCGCCTCTTGAACTTTCCATTTTCTGCCTGTCTTCAGCTGGGGCTTAATTGCTTCTACCACCTTGTCTCCTGAGTCCTCCAGCATGCTTTGAAGTCTGATCTTCCCTGCTTTGTATTCCTCCAGGATGGATTTCAGGGGTAGTTTCAGCTTTGCTTGGCGACAGTATAGCGCTATGTCAGTCAGACAGGGTGGGACACCAAGCCATTTCCTTGTGAACTTGTTGATTTTGGCTTCCATTGCCTCCACTATGCTGGTGCAGATGTCGTATATCATCAGAGGCCATAGCAGCTTTGGTATCAGCATGAACTGCAGACACCAGACCTTGTATTTGCCAGGGAGCCCACACTGGTCAATGGTCTCCAAGCCTTCCTCCGCCATCTGCTTGGTTTCTTTTGCTCTTTGTGTGTCTTTCAGCGTATCATCATACCATCTTCCAAGGCTCTTGACTGGTTCTTCTGTGACTGTTGGAATGGCCTGGTTGGCAACACTGAAGACCACAGATCCGGCCACTTTTCCTTTCCTCAGTGAGAGACTCCGTGATTTCTTTGGCTTGAACTTCATTCTGGATGAGGCAACTATGTCGTCCAGCCTCTCCAGCACATGACGTGTCTCGTCTTCTCTGGATGAAATCACTGTAGTGTCATCCATGAAGGCCTTGAGAGGAGGCATCTTGTATCCATCGCCAAGGTCTGTTTGTCTCGCGTTGTTTGTTGCTGCTTTCAAGATGAGTTCCATTGCCAGCACGAACAGTATTGGGGAAATTGCACAGCCCATTGCAATACCCACTTCCAAGTTGATCCAGTCTGTTGTGTACTCCTTGGTAGAGAACCGCATTGAGAAGCCATTGAAGTACTTCTTGAGCATGTCGCGGATGTTCTTTGGCACATGGTACATCTCAAGAGCCAACTGTATCATCTCATGGGGCACAGATCCATATGCGTTTGCCAGATCAAGCCACACTACGTCCAGGTCTCTCTTTTCTGTTTTTGCTTTTTGGATTGCGTCCCAGATCATTGTGGCGTGTTCTACACAGCCCGCCACGCCTGGGATGCCACCTTTCTGGACTGACACATCCAAGTACTTGTTTTCCATCAGGTACTTGGTCAGCCTTGCTGCCATGACAGAGAAGAAGATTTTCCCTTCGACGTTCAGTAGTGATATTGGCCTGAACTGGCTAATGTCACTTGAGTTTTGCTCTTTGGGGATGTACACACCATCTGCCGTCATCCACTGGCCGCTGATCTTCTGGTTTCTCCAAGCCGATCGCAGCAGCCTGTGGAGCCACTCCAGCACCTTGGGACATTTCTTGTAAAGCTGGTAAGGTATTCCGTTTGGCCCTGGTGATGATTTGGCTCTGGCTTTGTCGACCACCTTCTTGATTTCCGCCAACGTTGGAGGCTTGCCATTGAACTGTTCCTCAGGGTTGGTTGGCCACACCAGACCTTGAATGTCGAGTGGTGCTTTGCTCTGTGGGTCAGAGTATGTTTTCCTCAGATGCTGCTCAAGAACTCCTTTGTCCACACTTAGGGTCCCAGATTTTGGCTGCTCAAACAGTGTTCTGGCAAACTGGAAGGGGTCTCTGAAGAAGCGCTCTTGTGTCTTCTTCTTTTTGCTCTTCCTCTTCCTCGCAGATTCCGCTTTGCTGAGGGCACTGTGTTTTTCTTTCAGGTCTTTCCACAGTTTTTCCAAGCCTTGTTTTTCAGCTGGCAGTGCGGTCTTCATTTGCATCTTGAGGTTTTTCTTTTGGACCCTGATCTTGTCCATCTTTTCTTGGCGTCTGGATTTCTTTGGAGGTGTTTTCTCTTTGGGTAGTTTTGCTCCATAGGCGTCTCTACATGTGGCATACACAATGTCCCCATATGTGGCTAGTTTGTGTTCCAGGGTGCTTTTCCCTATCAGTGCATCGAGTCTTTGGACGATTTTTGCATCCAGTTTCTCCCAATCTTCAGTTTCGTTTGCTCGTGGCAGGTTGAGTTTCAGGCGCCTGGCATCGAGGGCCTGCGCAAATTCCTCATCCGAACCAACAGCGTGGATGTCCTTGGCACTGTGGTTTAAATCCTGGCCTTGGTCTTCCGACGTCTTATCTGCTGATGCAGTGCGCTGCTGCTGCTACTTCTTCTATCGCCCTCTACTTCTTCTATCGCCCTCTTCTTCTATCCCCTCTACTTCTTCTAACGCCCTCTTCTTCTGTCGCCCTCTTCTTCTGTCGCCTTCTTCTTCTATCGCCTTCTTCTTCTATCACCCTCTTCTTCTATCACCCTCTTCTTCTATCGCCCTCTTCTTCTATCACCCTCTTCTTCTGTCGCCCTCTTCTTCTGTCGCCCTCTTCTTCTGTCGCCCTCTTCTTCTGTCGCCCTCTTCTTCTATCGCCCTCCTCTTCTGTCGCCCTCTTCTTCTATCGCCCTCTTCTTCTATCGCCCTCTTCTTCTATCGTCCTCTTCTTCTATCGCCCTCTTCTTCTATCGCCCTCTTCTTCTGTCGTCCTCTTCTTCTATCGCCCTCTTCTTCTATCGCCCTCTTCTTCTACTATCGCCTTCTTCTTCTGTCGCCCTCTTCTTCTGTCGCCCTCTTCTTCTATCGCCCTCTTCTTCTTCTATCGCCTTCTTCTTCTGTCGCCCTCTTCTTCTATCGCCCTCTTCTTCTGTCGCCCTCTTCTTCTATCGCCCTCTTCTTCTATCGCCCTCTTCTTCTATCGCCCTCTTCTTCTGTCGCCCTCTTCTTCTGTCGCCCTCTTCTTCTATCGCCCTCTTCTTCTATCGCCCTCTTCTTCTGTCGCCCTCTTCTTCTGTCGCCCTCTTCTTCTGTCGCCCTCTTCTTCTGTCGCCCTCTTCTTCTATCGCCCTCTTCTTCTATCGCCCCTCTTCTTCTGTCGCCCTCTTCTTCTGTCGCCCTCTTCTTCTGTCGCCCTCTTCATCTGTCGCCCTCTTCTTCTGTCGCCCTCTTCTTCTGTCGCCCTCTTCTTCTGTCGCCCTCTTCTTCTATCGCCCTCTTCATCTGTCGCCCTCTTCTTCTGTCGCCCTCTTCATCTGTCGCCCTCTTCTTCTGTCGCCCTCTTCATCTGTCGCCTTCTTCTTCTATCGCCCTCTTCATCTGTCGCCCTCTTCATCTGTCGCCCTCTTCTTCTGTCGCCCTCTTCATCTGTCGCCCTCTTCTTCTATCACCCTCTTCATCTGTCGCCCTCTTCATCTGTCGCCCTCTTCTTCTGTCGCCCTCTTCTTCTATCGCCCTCTTCATCTGTCGCCCTCTTCTTCTGTCGCCCTCTTCATCTGTCGCCCTCTTCTTCTGTCGCCCTCTTCTTCTATCGCCCTCTTTTTCTGTCGCCCTCTTCTTCTATCGCCCTCTTCTTCTATCGCCCTCTTCTTCTATCGCCCTCTTCTTCTGTCGCCCTCTACTTCTTCTGTCGCCCTCTTCTTCTGTCGCCCTCTTCTTCTATCGCCCTCTTCTTCTGTCGCCCTCTACTTCTTCTGTCGCCCTCTTCTTCTGTCACCCTCTTCTTCTATCGCCCTCTTCTTCTATCGCCCTCTTCTTCTGTCGCCCTCTTCTTCTGTCGCCCTCTTCTTCTGTCGCCCTCTTCTTCTATCGCCCTCTTCTTCTGTCGCCCTCTTCTTCTATCGCCCTCTTCTTCTGTCGCCCTCTTCTTCTGTCGCCCTCTTCTTCTGTCGCCTCTTCTTCTATCGCCCTCTTCTTCTATCGCCCTCTTCTTCTATCGCCCTCTTCTTCTGTCGCCCTCTTCTTCTATCGCCCTCTTCTTCTATTGCCCTCTTCTTCTATCGCCCTCTTCTTCTGTCGCCCTCTTCTTCTGTCGCCCTCTTCTTCAGTTCTGCTTCATTTCACAGCCTCCACCCACTCCCACCACAGACCCCCCCCCCCTCTCCCAGTGCCCACCCCCACCCCCACCCTCTACTTTATCTTAAGCGTAGCCAAGTCGTTGTTTTGCTTGAGCGTGTTTTCCCTCACTAGATATTTGGTCGCATGCGCGCACGCATACACACACACACACACACACACACACCACACACACACACAACACACACACACACACAACACACACACACACACACACACACACACACACACACACACACACCCACTCACGCGCACGCGCGTATGCATACAGATATAGATACACTGACATGCACATATAAAGTTTTAGACAAAAAATAAATAACAAGTCCTATCTTCCTTTGCAAGTTAAAGCAAAACGGGCTCACAGAAATCATTATCAATGAGGATGAACTGAGAAAGAGACCGCATAATTTAGTTGTTAGGCAGAAAAAAAAAGAAAAGAGAAAAAAGAAAGAAAAAGAAAAAAAAAGAAAGATGGGGATAAAAGAGAATGAGTTCATGAAGAGGAGACAGAGCGGAAAGAGACAAAAGGTAGAAAGAGAATGGGTCGGCTGAAGAGATGAAGGCATCCGTCCGCCGACGCTCCTGTACATGTCCAAAGAGGCCTTCCCTCAGGCTCTGGGGATCACGTGCATACTGGCAGGTTCTGGTGGCTGGGACAGGGGAAAAAAAAAAAAAAAAAAAAAAAAAAAACACCCGAAGGTGCGGGTGGGACCAAGAGAAATACTGTTCTCAACTGCCGAGCCAGAGATCTGGGAGCAATCCTGCGCCACCCTCAGAAGCCTGCGCTGTGTACACATAGGGTGCAGGCACGCATAGGGCACTCTATTAAGACGTCAAGGGACATAGTTGCTCCCTGGCAGATGCCATTGTATAATGGCCACTGGATGTGACGCGACAGGACGTCCACGGGAGCGTTCCCATGGCTGTACCAGCCCCTATTTCATGACTGCAGAGCCCATCGGCGAAAAACGCCACCAACAAGCAACTGCCGTGTGCAACCTGCAGCCACAGTCGTTGCTGTTCCGCTGATAGGTGAACAAAATTGTACAACTCCAGACACGGTCAAGATTTCGCCGCTTGGTCGTGCGTTCTCTGAAGAAAGTCAGGGGTTACAGTCTTTCCTGCTGTCAACAGGACTTTCCCTCAGGCTCTGCGGATCACGTGTCTACCCTGCAGGTTCTTCTGGTGGCTGGGGCAGTGTCGTGGGAGGTGGACCACTGTCACCGGGAGAAGTGGCGCAGGTCAAGCAGCAGAATCAGCTCTATAGCACTTGGTGAACCCTCTGCTGTCTGATTCTAGAAGGTCCAGCAGCAGAATCAGCTCTATAGCACTTGGTGAACCCTCTGCTGTCTGATTCTAGAAGAGTCTACTTCTCGGTGCCTCGATGATCACCTGGGTTTCTCTCTCTCTCTCTCTCTCTCTCTTCTCTCTCTCCTCTCTCTCTCTCTCTCTCTTACAAACACACAGACACACACAGACACACACAGACACAACACAACACACACACACACACACACACACACACACACACACACACACACACACACACACACACACACACACAGAGGATATTGTAAACAACCTTGCTGCGGCGTTTAGGATACGGCTGAAGGCAGTTATTCCTGCTCTTCCTATGCCAGCTTAAACCCCTGCTTGCCTCATGTCAGTCAATGTGGCATCGTGACGTCCTGCTCTTCCTATGCCAGCTTAAACCCTGCTTGCCTCATGTCAGTCATGTGGCATCGTGACGTCCTGCTCTTCCTATGCCAGCTTAAACCCCTGCTTGCCTCATGTCCGTCAATGTGGCATCGTGACGTCCTGCTTTCCTATGCCAGCTAAACCCTGCTTGCCTCATGTCCGTCAACGTGGCATCGTGAAGATATGTTCTGAGTGACGCGTAGGAACTTTGTGGTTTGGTCAAAGGCAAAGCACCCACCTGTGACCCCTCATCCCACGAGTTGGCAGTACTTGGGCAGTTTGCTCTTGCGGTTGGCAATGCGGATAGTGTTGACGTAGTTGTTGAAGTGCAGAGGAGAATCCACCTTCAGGAGGGCGAGGTCGTTGGGGAACCCCTTGCGACCGTTATCTTCCCATTTGGGGTGCTGCACACATCACAGTTCTCTCTATCTCAAGTCTTTTTTTTCATTTCACGCGCCGCACACACAAACACACACACTCACACACACTCACACACACGCACGCACGCACGCACGCACGCACGCACGCACATACCACACACACACACACACACACACACACACACACACACACACACGCATGCACGCATGCACGCACGCACGCACGCACGCACGCTCGCCCCACACACACACACACACACACACACACACACACCCCACACGCACACACGCACGCGCGCGCACACACACACACACACACACACACACACACACACACACGCACACTCGCGCGCGCGCGAGCACGCTCGCAAGCACGCACGCACGCACGCACACACACACACACACACACACACACACACACACACACACACACACCACACACACATTCACGCTACTCATTCAAGCCAAGACTGTAAATGATAGAATCCAAAAGAAGTTAAAAAAAAATAAAAAAAATAAAATAAAATAAAACTAGGCCAGTTCCTAGAGCTTCAAGATTAAATTGAAGAAGAAGAAGAAGAAGAAGAAAGAAGAAGAAGAAGAGAGAGAGAGAGAGAGAGAGAGAAAAGGAGAGAGAGAGAGAGAGAGAGAGAGAGAGAGAGAGAGAGAGAGAGAGAGGGGAGAGAATGCCAACGTAGATCCTCGTAAAAATCGAATCAATTAAAACTGTATGCAATATTAAACAGTAACAGAGGAACGGGAAGAGAGGGAGATCTTTCTGTTCATTCTTTCTTACTTTATTTTCATCATTTTTTTTCCCCTTACTGCAATGTGTAAAACTGTTGTAGAGCCAGAATTTTATTTTATTTTATTTTTTTTAATGTATGACACATGCTGTTTTTAAACTGAATTGTTAAACCGAATGTGTTCTTGTCCAAAGTGAAAATATCGATTTTATTTTTAATACAACCTTCAGTACAAGTGGGGGAAAATTAGCAAGGGAAAAAAAAAGAATCATAGAAGTACTGATTTCGTCAAAGAAAAATGTTAATCACTTCAGGTGATCATCCTGAGAAAGGTTTTCATAAACTCTGCAAGGAAGTGGTAATGCCTAATCTAATACATCAGGTACAGTTCCAAATTCACTGGAAAAGATGCCTTGCATTGAAAATGAAATGGATCGTTTGGAAAATATGAAAGTAACAAAAGTTTTATTTCAAGTTTTTAAAAAAAAGCATAATTTAACTACTTTATCCTGCTTACCTATATGATAGGTCTGCAGAAAATATATAGTTTTGAAAGTATTGGTAATTCCCATTCACATTCTTACAGCGATATGAAAGAGCAGACATTCATATCTAACAACGTTAGCAGATGACTCTACATAAGCTTTAAACGATTCAATCTAAACTGTTTGATATTGTTTCAAACGTCATCGTAGTGTACCTTTTTTTTCGAAGTAGCTCATCTCACACTGCATCACATATTCTTGTCAAACGTTGACTTCCCATATTTTTTTTTTCTCTCAGACTACTTTGCACCATTTACATTTTTATCACATATTACTCGCCACATTCCGTTTACATGTTCGACAATGAACAAATCATAAGCGCCATAAACGTCACATCTTATCAAATGCATGACAAGCTTCGCATGATTTGTATCATCATCTTCTTCTTCTTCTTCTTCCTAAAATACTGGTTAATTAAAAAACGAGTAGGTCACCAGCGCGCAATCTTAAGTCTAGAATCAGACATTCATCATTTACATAGCCACACTTCATACATCCTTCGCCACGTGGCTTTACAGAAGTCTCCACACATGCTGGTCCTGGTCTTAAGCTTGCAGAGATTATTAGATTTTTCTTATGGATTGTCTGTGAAGAGAGACAACTGTAAAGGTGAATTGAAATGTCTGCTTAAAAAGAAAAGCAAAACCGTTTTTGAATACACCTGGATCTGGCACGCAACCTTGATGCACACCATAATGCGTGGAGGAAACAAAGGAGTTAAGATCTAAATAATCCAAGGTGACAAATTCCTTTCGTGTCCTCGCGAAAAGATGACCTACTTCTAATTGGCCTCATAAGGTGAGAAATAAGAATCACCTTAATAAGCAGTTGAAAGCCCTTGTGTAGTCAATAGACACAACACAATTGAGCCTCCCTTGTGTAGTCAATAGACGCAACACAATTGAGCTTATGTTCCCTGTCAGCCCACCACCTCATTTTAGTCTGTCATATGGTCATTTGTCACTTGGACAACACCTCATTTTAGTCTGTCATATGGTCATTTGTCACTTGCACAACACCTCATTTTAGTCTGTCACATGGTCATTTGTCACTTGCACAACACCTCATTTTAGTCTGTCATATGGTCATGGTCACTTGCACAACACCTCATTTTAGTCTGTCATATGCTTTTGGTCACTTGCACAACACCTCATTTAGTCTGCATATGCTTCTTGTCACTTGCACACACTCATATTATAGGTCTGGTCATATGTCTTTGTCCTTGACAACACCTCATTTGTGTGTTTCTGTTCCATTTAGTTGTGTCTTTGTCACTTGCACAACATCCTCATTTTAGTCTGTCTCATTGGTCTTTGTCACTTGCACTAACACCTCATTTCTGTCTGTCATATGTCATTTTGTCACTTGGGACCACCTCATTTTATCGCCATAGGCATTTTGGTCGACTTGCACACAGTCATTTGAAGTTAGCAAATGGTAGTGGCAAGTGCAGCAACACCTTTTAGTCTGCATATCTTATGTCACTTCAAACTCATTCGTTATAGCCTTCGCGACTCAGTAAAGCTCGAAATAGCAGCTTTAAATGGTGTTGTTGTGTTGGTTCGCGTCGTCGTCGTTTGTGTGTGTTGTGTGTGTGTGTGTGTTGTGTGTGTTGTTGTGTTGTGTTGTGTGTGTTGTTGTTGTTGTTGTATGATGTCATCGTTGTTGTTGTTGTTGTTGTCGTCGTGTGGTCATTGTGTCGTTGCTGTTGTTGTTATTATTTGTTCCTGTCTTTCTGTTGCTTGAAAATTCACTTTTTTGACATTCTTGGTGACCTTATCAGAGTGGAAACATCGCACACAAGAGGAGGGAGAGAGAGAGAGAGAGAGAGAGAGAGGAGAGAGAGAGAGAGAGAGAGAGAGAGAGAGAGAGAGAGAGAGGCTTACCAGCTAATCATAGCAATACTCTGTTCACTTCAAATCGTCGTAGTCCACCAGGTCAAAGTCTCCGCATCGCACCTCAAGGTGTGGGCACTGGACACAGCACAAATCAGTTCATACACGGTGTGTGTGGTGTGTGTGTGGTGTGTGTGTGTGTGTGTGTGTGTGTGTGTGTGTGTGTGGTGTGTGTGTGTGGTGTGAGTGAGGAGAGAGAGAGAGAGAAGAGAGGATGGTGTGTGTGTGTTGTGGGGGGTAGAGAGAAGAGAGAGAGAGAGAGAGAAGAGAGATGAGAGAAGAGAGAGAGAGTGAGAGAGAGAGAGAGAAGAGAACGTTTCACGTTTTGACGCTGTGGCGGTTTATTGCCTTCACTTAAAGGGCGACGGAAGTAAAGTGACGGAGAAAGCGAAAGGTTTCTCTCTTCTAGACGATGATTTCATAGCAAGATACCTGGACCTGGGGAGCTATCACAACCACTCTGTGTGTGCGGGGAGAGAGAGAGAGAGAGAGAGAGAGAGAGAGAGAGAGAGAGAGAGAGAGAGAGAGAGAGAGAGAGAGAGGAGAGAGAGAGAGTAGTTAGTTATTTTATTTAAAGTGTTTTCGTCATGTCGATGATTTCAGACTCTAGCATCAAAAACAGCAAGACTGTTTTTTTTTGTTTTTGTTTCTAACATCATCAATTTATTTTTTAAACGGAAAGAGAGAGAGAGAGAGAGAGAGAGAGAGAGAGAGAGAGAGAGAGAGAGAGGGGGAGGGAGGAGGGAGACAGACAGACAGACAGGCAGAGAGACAGAGACAGAGACAGAGAGAGACAGACAGACAGACGAGACAGAGAGAAGAGACAGAGACAGTGAGAGAGAGTTACAAGAAACGTACAATAGGACCACATAAAACACAACTAGCTAATCTAAATAATGAAAGGTTGAAAAGATCATCGTGATCCCCAAATAACTTAACATTAGAACCAGGCAAAATACATTATCTGACTTCCGGAGGTAGGAAAGTTTTTATTGAAGCGCACTTTACCAGTATATGCCCAATTGTTAATTCTGCAGAGCAGACATACTCAATGTCTTTACAGCATTGTGTCGTTAAAGCTTTCAACAATAGTCTGCACGATCAGCGACTGGACCAAGGAATGGCTTGTCTCTGTCAACTCAAGCAAAACAACCTACACAGTCTTCAGCCTATCCAGCAAGAAGCAAGAGGCGAAGCTGACACTGAACAACCAAAGGCTTGCAGAGGAACCCACACCTACCTACCTGGAAGTGACCTTTGACCGCAGGCTCACTTGGAAACAGCAGATCACCAGATGCTGTAGCAAGGCCAAGTTGAGACTGGCGATCATGAGGAAACTTGCGGGGACGAACTGGGGGGCTGACGAACGTATCCTGAAGAGACTCTATACAGGGAGAGTCCGACCTGTAGTTGAGTACGGAACGTCAGCATGGGCATCAGCTGCAAAGTCTAACCTCAACCACCTCAATAAGATACAGAACCAAGCTCAGCGTGTCATAATTGGCGCCATGAGATCCACCCCAATCCTGAAGATGGAAGAGACCACTGGGCTACAGTCAATGGAGGACAGAAGGGACACAAAGATCCTCATCCAAGCAGCAAAATTCAAACGCCTTGAAAACCATCCAATGAACAACAGAATGAGCAGACCCACCAAGAGCCGGTTGAAAAGAGGCAGCTTCATCTGCCAGTCAAGACGCCTTGAAAGACAAAGCCCAGTCTTGATGGAACACGAAGCAAAGCCTATCCCGGCAACTGTCACCCACCCATCTTGGAAGAGGCAGGTGTTCCCAACAGTCGTCACCAGCATTCCCGGAGTGGAGAAGAGAGGAATACAGTCAGACACCCAAAGGAAGGCCCTGGCCATGGAGTACATCTGCAACCAATATCCCCAGGAAGACTGGACCCATGTCTTCACAGATGGCTCCGCCACAGAGGCAACGAGGGATGGTGGAGCTGGAATCTTCCTCCGATACAAAGACGGCGATAAAGAAATTGCAATTCCAACAGGAAAATACTCCACCAACTTCCGAGCTGAGCGAGAAGCCCTCTGTGAGGCAGCCACAACAGTCTTGCAGAACTCCAAAAGAACAACAGGGCAGGTGGTGGACTTCTCTGACGCTCTCTCCGTGCTCCAAGCCCTCAAGAACTCCCGCTGCAAAGAACAGAACCATATCACTTCAGCCCTTGTTGCCCTGAGTGCCAGAGTGGAGAAAGAGGTGATACAATGGGTACCAGCACACTGTGGCATCAGAGGCAACGAAAAAGCGGACATTCTGGCAAAAGATGGTGCACAGAAGGAGCAGGCCAACAACCTGGTGTCATACGATGAAATTAAGACAATCATCAAGGCACAACAAGGAATAAAATGGCACCTCCTGCATCCCAAATACAACCCAGAAGACACATACCATTTGCTGGGACGACGGGAACAGGTCAAGATCTTCCGCCTGAGGACTGGACACAATCGCCTGCTCCACCACATGCACACAAAATTTGGCATTGGACAGAGTGGAGAGTGCCCTTGTAGTGAGGGACCAATGACAACTGACCACATCCTTCAAGTCTGTACGACGTATGCAGCATCCAGGAGAAAGTACTGGCCAACACCGACAGCAGTGGAAGCCAAGCTGTATGGCACCCTGGAGGAGCTGCGACGGACGGCAGCCTTCATCGAGGACACCGGGCTGCTCATCTAACGGGATGGCGAACGAGGAAGAAGAAGAAAAAGTCTGCACGACAAGGTAACAATTGATCTACTTACACATGGAGCATTCAATAATGAAAAACACGTCGTTCCAAAAGAGAAAAAAAAGTCGTATCGTCTCATTTTACACTTTGTCCCAGAAGAGAGAGAGGAAAACCACAACAACAACAACAACAACAACACACAACAACAACAACAACAACAGAAAACGTCGTATCGTCTCATTTTCTATTATGTTACTCATTTCTACTAAAAATACACTGCAAGGCAGTTCAACAGCATTTAAAGTGTTTCTCGCCCCATTTTTGTGAGATGGTCAACATACTTACATACATACGTAACGAATTCCACAATGGGATGTTACCCAACAAAAGTCAACATTGGATCCTTTCAACTGAATGCAATGTATTTCATATTTTATTTTGAAGATAACATTGTTCTTGTAATTAAATGATAAAGCAAAGGATTGCAAGACTGATTTAGAATTTACACAAAAAAGAACAGAGAGAGAGAGAGAGAGAGAAGAGAGAGAGAGAGAGAGAGAGAGACAGAGACAGAGACAGAGACAGAGAGAGAGGCAGACAGACAGATGAAAACAGACAGACAGAGACAGAGACACAATGGAAGAGAGAGAGAGAGAGAGAGAGAAGAAGACAGACAGACAGACAGACAGGCAGAACAGACAGACAGACAGACACATAGACAGACAGAGACAGAGAGACAGACAGAGACAGAGAAACAGACTGACAGACGGACGGACGGACAGACAAACATAGTTATCATTGTTGTCGATTGCTTGATATAGATATGTCCTTTATCTTGATAATGAATGTTCATGAGTGCATGGGCTGTTTTTGTTGTTGTTGTTGTTGTTGTTGTTGTTTGTTGTTGTTGTTGTTGTTGTTTTGTTTGTTTGTTTGTTTTTTCTTATTTCCATGTGGTGTTCATTTTGGGGATGCCACCCATACAATCTGCTCTGAAGGAAAACAGTCGGGAAACGTTGACACAGTACACATTTTCCAACATTTTCAATACACATTAGCAGCGGATGCCAATGAAGCTGCTGATAATTAAGATGCACATGTGAAGACTGAGCTAATCACGTGAACCACCCTGTCTAAAGAGGAGTTTTATAAGCTTTTAGAAAACTTTAAAAATCTGATGAGATAAATGATTGCCGAATTAGATGAGATATGCAATTGCTCGTTCTTCATTTTCATTGTCCTGAGTGTTGTTTTATCGTGTCTGAAGAAGACCTAAGAGGTCGAAACGCGTTGTGTTTTGTCTTGTGATTCGTTTGTTCCTGTTCAGCGGATATAGTACGTACACTTTTAACGATTTGCTTTAAAAATCTGGTCCCTTTTCTCTTTCGTCTTGTCTCGTCACGTCTTATCCGCTCCGGTCTGGTCTGGTCTTGTCGTGTCCTGTCTGGTCTGTGTTGGTCTGGTCTTGTCATGTCCTGACTGTTCTGTGTTGGTCTGGTCTGGTCTGGTCTTGTCATGTCCTGTCTGTTCTGTGTTGGTCTCGTCTGGTCTTGTCGTGTCCTGTCTGTTCTGTGTTGGTCTGGTCTTGTCGTGTCCTGTCTGTTCTGTGTTGGTCTGGTCTTGTCATGTCCTGACTGTTCTGTGTTGGTCTTATCATGGCATGTCTGTTCTGTGTTGGTCTGGTCTTGTCGTGTCCTGTCTGTTCTGTGTTGGTCTGGTCTTGTCATGTCCTGACTGTTCTGTGTTGGTCTTATCATGGCATGTCTGTTCTGTGTTGGTCTGGTCTTGTCGTGTCCTGTCTGTTCTGTGTTGGTCTGGTCTTGTCGTGTCCTGTCTGTTCTGTGTTGGTCTGGTCTTGTCGTGTCCTGTCT
Source organism: Conus canariensis (assembly GCA_033310375.1). Lineage (NCBI taxonomy): Eukaryota > Metazoa > Mollusca > Gastropoda > Neogastropoda > Conidae > Conus > Conus canariensis. Next base: position 38,311,078 of record CM065745.1, read on the forward strand.
GTTCTGTGTTTGTCTGGTCTTGTCGTGTCCTGTCTGTTCTGTGTTGGTCTGGTCTTGTCGTGTCTTGTCTGTTCTGTGTTGGTCTGGTCTTGTCGCATCCTGTCTGTTCAGTGTTGGTCTTGTCGTGTCCTGTCTGTTCTGTGTTGGTCTGGTCTTGTCGCGTCCTGTCTGTTCTGTGTTGGTCTGGTCTTGTCGTGTCTGTTTGTGTTGTTCTTGTCTTGTCGTGTCTCGTCTGTTCTGTGTTGGTCTGGTCTGGTCTTGTCATGTCCTGTTGTCCTGTCTGTTCTGTGTTGGGCTGGTCTTGTCGTGTCCTGTCTGTTCTGTGTTGGTCTGGTCTGTCTTGTCATGTCCTGTCTTTTCTGTGTTGGTCTGGTCTTGTCTTGTCGTGTCCTGTCTGTTCTGTGTTGGTCTGGTCTGGTCTTGTCGTGTCCTGTCTGTTCTGTGTTGGTCTGGACTTGTCGTGTCCTGTCTGTTCTGTGTTGGTCTGGTCTTGTCATGTCATGTCTGTTCTGTATTGGTCTGGTCTGGTCTTGTCATGTCCTGTCTGTTCTGTGTTGGTCTGGACTTGTCATGTCATGTCTGTTCTGTGTTGGTCTTGTCGCGTCTTCTCTGTTCTGTGTTGGTCTGGTCTTGTCGTGTCCTGTCTGTTCTGTGTTGGTCTGGTCTTGTCGTGTCCTGACTGTTCTGTGTTGGTCTGGTCTTGTCGTGTCCTGTCTGTTCTGTGTTGGTCTGGTCTGGTCTGGTCGTGTCCTGTCTGTTCTGTGTTGGTCTGGTCTTGTCGTGTCCTGTCTGTTCTGTGTTGGTCTGGTCTTGTCGTGTCCTGTCTGTTCTGTGTTGGTCTGGTCTTGTCGTGTCCTGTCTGTTCTGTGTTTGTCTGGTCTTGTCGTGTCCTGTCTGTTCTGTGTTGGTCTGGTCTGGTCTTGTCGTGTCCTGTCTGTTCTGTGTTGGTCTGGTCTTGTCGTGTCCTGTCTGTTCCGTGTTGGTCTGATCTTGTCGTGTCCTGTCTGTTCTGTGTTGGTCTGGTCTGGTCTGGTCGTGTCCTGTCTGTTCTGCGTTGGTCTGGTCTTGTCGTGTCCTGTCTGTTCTTTGTTGGTCTGCTCTGGTCTTGTCGTTTCCTGTCTGTTCTGTGTTGGTCTGGTCTGGTCTGGTCTTGTCGTGTCCTGTCTGTTCTGTGTTGGTCTGGTCTGGTCTTGTCGTGTCCTGTCTGTTCTGTTTTGGTCTGGTCTTGTCGTGTCCTGTCTGTTCTGTGTTGGTCTGGTCTGGTCTTGTCGTGTCCTGTCTGTTCTGTGTTGGTCTGGTCTTGTTGTGTCCTGTCTGTTCTGTGTTGGTCTGGTCTTGTTGTGTCCTGTCTGTTCTGTCTTGGTCTGGTCTTGTTGTGTCCTGTCTGTTCTGTGTTGGTCTGGTCTGGTCTTGTCGCGTTGTGTCTGTTCTGTGTTGGTCTGGTCTTGTCGTGTCCTGTCTGTTCTGTGTTGGTCTGTTCTTGTCGTGTCTTGTCTGTTCTGTGTTGGTCTGTTCTTGTCGTGTCTTGTCTGTTCTGTGTTGGTCTGTTCTTGTCGTGTCTTGTCTGTTCTGTGTTGGTCTGGTCTTGTCGTGTCCTGTCTGTTCTGTGTTGGTCTAGTCTTGTCGTGTCTTTTCTGTTCTGTGTTGGTCTGGTCTGGTCTTGTCGTGTCCTGTCTGTTGTGTGTTGGTCTGGTCTTGTCGTGTCCTGTCTGTTCTGTATTGGTCTGGTCTTGTCATGTCATGTCTGTTCTGTGTTGGTCTTGTCGCTCTTCTCTGTCTGTGTTGGTCTGGTCTGGTCTTGTCGTGTCCTGTCTGCTCTGTGTTGGTCTGTCTTGTCGTGTCCTGTCTGTTCTGTGTTGGTCTGGTCTGTCGTGTCCTGTCTGTTCTGTGTTGGTCTGGTCTTGTCGTGTCCTGTCTGTTCTGTGTTGGTCTGGTCTTGTCGTTCCGTCTGTTCTGATTGGCTGGTCTGTCGGTCCGGCTGTTCTTGTGTGGCTGTCGGTTTTGTCGTGCCGTCTGTTCTGTGTAGTGGTCTGGCTGCGTCAGAGTGTTCTCCTGTAATGACGCGCCGTCATAGGCTGTTCTCCTTGTGAGGGATGACGGCCCGTCCGGTAGGAGGGTGTTCTCCTTGTAGATGACGGGCCGTCAGGAGGGTGTTCTCCTTGTAGAGACGGCGCCGTCAGGAGTGTTCTCCTTGTAGATGACGGCGCCGTCAGGAGGGTGTTCTCCTTGTAGATGACGGCGCCGTCAGGAGGGTGTTCTCCTTGTAGATGACGGCGCCGTCAGGAGGGTGTTCTCGTTGTAGATGACGGCGCCGTCAGGAGGGTGTTCTCCTTGTAGATGACGGCGCCGTCAGGAGGGTGTTCTCCTTGTAGATGACGGCGCCGTCAGGAGGGTGTTCTCCTTGTAGATGACGGCGCCGTCAGGAGGGTTTTCTCCTTGTAGATGACGGCGCCGTCAGGAGGGTGTTCTCCTTGTAGATGACGGCGCCGTCAGGAGGTGTTCTCTTGTAGAGACGGCGCCGTCAGGAGGGTGTTCTCCTTGTAGATGACGGCGCCGTCAGGAGGGTGTTCTCGTTGTAGATGACGGCGCCGTCAGGGGGGTGTCTCGTTGTAGATGACGGCGCCGTCAGAGGGTGTTCTCGTTGTAATGACGGTGCCGCAGGAGGTG
>CM065745.1:38318744-38323744 GCA_033310375.1 Conus canariensis
AAGCACATCCTCTCAAACTGCCACCTGGCTCTGAACAGATACACCTGGAGACACAACGAAGTGCTCAAAGTGTTCACCAAGATGGCGAAGGAGCAGGCGGAAGAGGGAAAATACGCTCCTAGGCCACAGAAACACGGACTGGGCATGATCGAATTTGTGCCGCAAGGAGGCAAGGTTCCTGAGAGAAAGAAGGCGAGTGAAGCCACAGAAGGTCAGAGCGGTGGTCAATGGGAGGTAGCAGCAGACCTAGAGGGCTGCAAGAGATTCTTCCCCATCCCAACAATGAAGAAGCCAGACCTGGTGATATGGAGTGAGGAAGAGAAAGAGGTACACCTGGTGGAACTCACTGTGCCTCACGAAGACAATATCAGCGAGGCACACGAGCGGAAAGAAAATCGCTATGAGACTCTTGTTGAAGAATGCAAGGAGGCGGGATGGAAAGCAACCCATTTCCCAGTTGAAGTCGGCTGCAGAGGTTTCATCGCGACTAGCGTCAGAAAGTGGATGAGTGTGGCTGGACTTGGTCCGAAGAAAGGGAATGCCATGTCAAAAGCCCTACAGGCGACTGTTGAGAAAGCAAGTCATTGGATCTGGCTGAAGAGAGAGGACACAAGCTGGTGCGAGTCCTGACGGTTGACAGAAAAGGCATACAGTCAAACTGGCAAGGAGACCTCACATCGGTGAGGGGGCTCGGTGCGTCATTACAGCTGTCGAGAGGAAGAGCCCGAAACAGCGACGCATTCTCTCCTGATGATCTCCACGCCAGAGTCCGGTCTACGGAGCTTTTGACTGTCACGCAGCACAGGTAGCTGTTTTCATCCATCTACGTACCTGTGGCAGGTTTGTGCCACTGACATCCTGGAAAGACAGGACGACAACTCGGAAAGACGGGTGGACATCGGGAAAGACTGAGGACATCGGGAAAGACCGACGGTGGCAGGGGCTAACTACCCATGCTGCTGTAGCCATTAGTTACGTCAACAAACAGAAGAGACAGCCCCAGGATCCACCGAGAGGGGGGAGTAGAGAATGGATCCACAAGGATTTATTCAACGGACAACGACCCAGGCATGGACAGGACAACGAATCAAGATCAACGAGAAAACAGCTTCACTTGCGGACAGTGCAGCAGAAAGTTCGGCACCTGGCGGGGGTTGAGAGTGCACCAGGGGAAGGCGTGTATGAGGGAGAGAAGACAGTGCAGATCGACAGATCGTAAGACGCGAAGCAAATCATCCCAGGATGATAACCACAGTGGATCGATTAGTGTTTCAGTCGACTCTCCTTCTACCCCGACCCAGAGTGTTGCGGATCAGCAAACTCAGGAGCCAGGGGCAAGGAAGCCGAGAATTCTGTGGCCTGCTGCCAACGAGAAGGCAAAGTACAAGGCACTGGAAGAAAAAGTCCAGAAGAAACTGAAAGAAGCTGAGGAGAAGGCCAGCAGAAGTGATGCTAAAGAGATGTTGGGTGAGTTTGCAAAGAACATCTACGAGTCAGCAATCGAAGAGTTTGGCAGCGGTGAGGGAAAGAAGAAAGCACCAGCGAAGAAAGGGGGGCTGAGCAGAAGGCAGAGAGCGCTAGCAGAACTAAGAAAACAGAAACGAGACCTGAAGAAGCAGAGAAAAAGTGCACCACCAGAAGAGGAAGAAGGCCTGAAAACCTTGTTTGAAGACCTAAAGAAAAAGAGCAGAGACCTGCAGAGGCAAGAGAGAAGGTGTACCAGAAGAAAAGAAAGCAGAAGAGCACGTGAGCAATTTCTGAAGAATCCATATGAAGCAGCTAAGAAATTGTTCGTAGAGGCGCGGAGTGGGAAGTTGAAGTGTACGAAAGAGGAGCTGGACACTCATGTTAAACAGACGTACAGCGATCCAAAAAGGGAGGAGCCACTGCCAGACATGAGAGGCCCCAAGCGTCCAACTGCCCCTGGCGTGAGCTTCCAGCTTGGACCATTCAGAGAGAAAGAAGTGGATGAGTTTGTCAGAAAAGCAAGAGCCAAAAGTGCACCTGGAGCAGATGGCGTGTCCTACAAGGTGTTCAAGTACTGTGACAAGCTAAGGTACATCCTTTTCACGATGCTGAGTGAGTTGTGGGATGACAAGGAGCTTGTCGAAGATTGGTGCAGAGCTGAAGGTGTGTACCTACCAAAGGAACAAAATGCAGAGAACATAGGGCAGTTTCGACCTATCTCCATCATCAACGTGGCGTGCAAGATCTTCATGGGAATACTTGCGAAAAGGACGGTGGCATATCTGCAAAGCAACGGCTATGTGGATGAGAGCGTGCAGAAAGCCGGTATACCAGGGATCCCAGGATGCATCGAACATGCTTTCTCCATTTGGGATGCAATCCAGGAGGCCAAGAAAACCAAAGAAAGCCTAAATGTGGTCTGGTTGGATCTGGCGAATGCCTACGGATCCATACCCCATGAACTGCTGATGAAAGCAATGGAGTTCTTTTACATCCCACACGAGGTGCAAGGCATCATGAGAGAATACTACGGCAACTTCCAGATGCGATTCTCAACCGAAGACTTCACAACTGAGTGGCACCGACTGGAGATTGGGATTGCAGCTGGCTGCACTATATCTGTCATCTGGTTCATCTTGGTGATGGAGATGCTGCTGAGATCTGCAGACTGCTCTGAGGAAAAAGCAAAAGTGAGATCACCGAAGAAAGCCTTCATGGATGATGTGACCCTACTGACAAGAGAAGTGGACACAATGCAGAATGTTTTGACCCGGTTGGATGAGCTGATCACTTGGTCCAGGATGAAGTTCAAAGCCAAGAAATCTAGAAGCCTGACTTTTCACAAAGGGAAGCAGAAACAACATAAGTTCACAATTGCAGGGGAACAGATGCCTACAGTAAAAGATGAACCTGTGAAAAGTTTGGGGCGGTGGTACGCGGGAACTCTGTCTGACAGGAGCCGAGGCGTGGCGATCATGAGGCAGGCTGAAGATGGGCTGAAAGCGATTGACCAGACAAAACTGCCAGGAAAGCATAAGATATGGTGTCTACAGTTTGCCCTCTACCCGCGACTGGCATGGCCGCTGACAATGTACGAAGTCGCCTTGTCGAGAGTTGAGATGATTGAGAGAACTTGCAATACCTACATCAGGAAGTGGCTTGGGCTACCTCGCACAATCAACACATCAGCCCTGTACAGGCAGAAAGGCGCGCTGCAGCTACCCCTCACATCCATCGTGGAGATCTACAAGGCAGGAAAGGTCAGGACAGTGATGATGCGGAGGGAGTCGAGGGACCAAGAGATCAGTGGCAAGCCACCGGATGTCAAAACAGCAAGAAAGTGGAAGGCAGAGGATGCAACCGACGAGATCATCTCTTCATTGGAACATGGCGACATTGTCGGGCCAGTACAGGCTGACAGGGCGGGGCTTGGCAACGGTGACTTCAGACCTTTCAGGAAAATGTCTCAGCGGGACAGAAGAACAGCTGCAACAGGGCAGGTACGAAAGATTGAGGCTGAAAAGCGAGAAGTTCATCTCATCCAGTGTGCCCAGCAAGGACAGGTGACCGGGTGGGAAGAGCATGTAGTTGAAAGAAAGATTGGATGGAGTGAGATCTGGAAGTGGAACACATCGAGACTCAGCTTCCTTCTCCGGTCCACCTATGACGTTCTGCCTTCGCCAGTGAACCTAGTCAGATGGAAGGTCCAGGAAGATGACAAGTGTAGGTGCGGCAAACGAGGAACCATGAAGCACATCCTCTCAAACTGCCACCTGGCTCTGAACAGATACACCTGGAGACACAACGAAGTGCTCAAAGTGTTCACCAAGATGGCGAAGGAGCAGGCGGAAGAGGGAAAATACGCTCCTAGGCCACAGAAACACGGACTGGGCATGATCGAATTTGTGCCGCAAGGAGGCAAGGTTCCTGACAGAAAGAAGGCGAGTGAAGCCACAGAAGGTCAGAGCGGTGGTCAATGGGAGGTAGCAGCAGACCTAGAGGGCTGCAAGAGATTCTTCCCCATCCCAACAATGAAGAAGCCAGACCTGGTGATATGGAGTGAGGAAGAGAAAGAGGTACACCTGGTGGAACTCACTGTGCCTCACGAAGACAATATCAGCGAGGCACACGAGCGGAAAGAAAATCGCTATGAGACTCTTGTTGAAGAATGCAAGGAGGCGGGATGGAAAGCAACCCATTTCCCAGTTGAAGTCGGCTGCAGAGGTTTCATCGCGACTAGCGTCAGAAAGTGGATGAGTGTGGCTGGACTTGGTCCGAAGAAAGGGAATGCCATGTCAAAAGCCCTACAGGCGACTGTTGAGAAAGCAAGTCATTGGATCTGGCTGAAGAGAGAGGACACAAGCTGGTGCGAGTCCTGACGGTTGACAGAAAAGGCATACAGTCAAACTGGCAAGGAGACCTCACATCGGTGAGGGGGCTCGGTGCGTCATTACAGCTGTCGAGAGGAAGAGCCCGAAACAGCGACGCATTCTCTCCTGATGATCTCCACGCCAGAGTCCGGTCTACGGAGCTTTTGACTGTCACGCAGCACAGGTAGCTGTTTTCATCCATCTATATTCCAATAATGTTAAATTTTTAGGTGTTCATTTCACTCCTAAATTAAACTTGAGATTCCATATTGAATATCTTATAAATAATGCCAGACAAAGGCTATCTTTTTTTTTTTTTTTTAATTTTTTTTTTTTTTTTTTTTTTTTCTGTCCCAACCTCTGCGCCACCTCAGAGGCAGTGCACCCACGCCGCTCATTCCGACACCCCGTCCACAGCCACAGCCCGGTCGGCCCCGCCGCAGCCCCGGCACCGGCAATCCACAGGGAGCAGTCAATGTCAAGTCGTCAAGAGGCAACCCACCGGAGGAGACACTGCACTGCTGCCGAGTCACTTCGGTGGTGTTCAGTGGCGCCTGTTCTGATCTAACATACGCAGGACACCACCTACTAAGCCCCCTACTGACGACAATAATTGCTTAGTCGAGGAGCCGGCGTGAGTGAGCTCTCCCTCCGGAGGGCGCC
>CM065745.1:38328744-38331244 GCA_033310375.1 Conus canariensis
AAACTGTGTCAGAGCAAAGCACTCAATATCTTTTGCATGTACATTTTAAGCAATGTTATAGGCAAGAAGTATCAGCTATGCAGCTTTCATTTGTGTTCGTGTTCCCGAATATGTATTTTTTTTAATTGCCATCAACTGGAAACTGAGTTAGGAGGTCGGAACGGAACGCTCTGTAAAAATCGTATTAATAAAAGCTGTGGCATGGGTGTTTTTGGAGATTAATTCCACTTTATCGTGGAATGGCCGATATACACGGATTTTTGAAAGAAATATTTGTATTTGAAAAAAAAAAAGTATGTCCACCTCATATGATAATTTCATCTTTGCTTTTTCTTGTCAGCTGGTGTGAGTCATCAGCTAACATTGGCCACATGTATCCAATTCTTTGAAATTACACAACTTCTGGTCTGCTATTTGTTGGTTTACATTTTCGATAACCCTGTTTCAGTGTATTTTAACAGATAATTATGTACTTCAATACCATTTACAGGTCTACTTTCTCTTGTCTCTGTTATCATGTTTGCTCTGTGCTAATGAAGATGTTGAATATCTTCATTCTAACAGCAATTCGTTATGACATAGAGAGGATTGTACACTAAAAAAAGCAAAGTAATTCTAAAAATAATGACGAAAGTTTGAGGACTGGTCTCAGGTTTTTAATTCACTCTTTGGATACTTCAATGTCAGAAGCTAAAAGGAAAACACTCGTGTTCGGCACGTACTAGGGGCGCCCTATGCTGCCCTGGAAATGCTTGCAGAACAAGGGATGCTCCGGCCACACGCTGCGATTTGCTTTCGCACTAAAACACTATATAATCCATGTAAGCGTTTTGAGGCCTTCCGTAAATTTGAGCGATCATTTCATGTTAAACTGATACTTCATCAAAAGTACAACGCCCACCAATTTTTTCCCCTTGTTTTGAGGGATCTTCACCCATGAAATTGCAAACAATCTTCAAATACATGAACGTCCCCATAGTTGACACATTTCAGGCCTTCGCCCTCACCCGTGACCTTATCTTTGCCTCCCAGCTTCAAGAGCGGAAAAGAATCCCATTCCTTTGATTTTTAATCTGTCTGCTTGGAACCACCTGGCTTGTACCTTGATGGCCATATGAAAGCAAATGAGGAGAATCAACTTTCAGACGCTAGAAACATTCTCAAAACAATCCAGCTGCGCCATGGTATAAATACTCGACACCTCAAGCAAGACCTTGGCGCATTAACTTTTAGTGTGCAGCCTCAACGATGAGACTTTGCCAGATGCTATGCGTGAACAGCTTCTTTGGAACAAGACGCCTGGAACTGGGGCGACCATTCCCAACCAGACGGGTCCCCGGGTGCCGGATAGGGGGATGTGCCCAGATACGAGGGTTAGCTGCGATGTAAGTCAGGCTTTCTTGATCAAATAAGCAGTCTCAGACCAAATAGTGACTTTCTTAGCAGGATGGGGCGGGATAAAGGTGGCACTGCTATCTCCACTGAAATCCCCTATAATGTCCTATGACAGGTGGCACTTTTATCTCCACTGAAATACCCTATAATGTCCTATGACAGGTGGTACTGTTATCTCCACTGAAATACCCCAAAATGTCCTGTGACAGGTGGCACTGTTATCGCCTCTGAAATACCCCATAATGTCCTATGACAGGTGGTACTGTTATCTCCACTGAAATACCCCATAATGTCCTATGACAGGTGGCACTGTTATCTCCACTGAAATACCCCATAATGTCCTATGACAGGTGGCACTGTTATCTCCACTGAAATACTCCATAATGTCATATGACAGGACCATCATGCGATCAAAAGCCGCGCTATTAGCTCTTGGCCCTGGGGAAGGACACCTCAGTGAACAAGCCATCCCCTGTGCTCACAGCGAAGATCCCTGGGGAAGGACACCTCAGTCAACAAACCATCCCCTGTGCTCACAGTGAAGATCCCTGGGGAAGGACACCTTAGTGAACAAACCATCCCTGTGCTCACAGTGTAGGTCCCTGGGGAAGGACACCTCAGTCAACAAACCACCCCCTGTGCTCACAGGGCAGTACTTTTTAGTCTTGAGCTAAGGGAGAAGCCCCCTACAGCAAAACTTGATCCGACCTGACAAAGACGGAATGTGTCAGCTACGGTGCAGATTTCGGGGATAATCGAGGACACACGCATCAACGATTATGATTATCGACCGCTGAAGCAGCAGCAGCAGCAGCAGCAGAAAAGAAGAAGAAGAAGAAGAAGAAGAAGAAGAAGAAGAAGAAGAAAGAAGACTAAATCACATCGACGAATGAGCAACCAACCTACTGCAAGATAAGTTGTGCTGATGAAAGACCAGTCTACATCATTGTTGGACCAGTCAAAGCCAACGCAGGGAGGGTATATGACACTATAGAGCCAGACTGCATTAATACAGTATTTGACAGTATAGAGCAAGACTGCATCAATACAGTATATGACAGTATAGAGTAAGGCTGCATCAATACAATATATGACAGTATAGAGC
>CM065745.1:38343744-38353744 GCA_033310375.1 Conus canariensis
TTCACAACTGCACATGTATATCGAATTTCTTCAAGAATACTCTAAATTTATAAAATAACGTTTTTTAACGGTCAATTTTAAATTTCGGTTCGTAAAAGTTGTATATCATTTTTCGGCATTTAAAACTGCACATGTATACTGAATAGTAGTAGTAGTAGTAGTAGTAGCAGTAGTATCATCATCATTATTATTATCATCAGCATCATCATCATCATCATCATCATCATCATCATCATCATCATCATTATTATTATTATTATTATTATTATTATGCAGCCTCATTTCCACTCCACATCCATGCAGCGCCCAGTGTGAGGAGATCAGTGACTGACTGTTCCTTCTTCTTTTCTTCATCATTGTTCGTTCTTCTTTTCTTCAACATTGTTCGTTCTTCTTTTCTTCATCATTGTTCGTTCTTCTTTTCTTCATCATTGTTCGTTCTTCTTTTCTTCATCATTGTTCGTTTTCTTTTCTTCATCATTGTTCGTTCTTCTTTTCTTCACCATTGTTCGTTCTTCTTTTCTTCATCATTGTTCGTTCTTCTTTTCTTCATCATTGTTCGTTTTTCTTTTCTTCATCATTGTTCGTTCTTCTTTTCTTCATCATTGTTCGTTCTTCTTTTCTTTATCATTGTTCCTTCTTTTCTTCATCATTGTTCGTTCTTCTTTTCTTCATCATTGTTCGTTCTTCTTTTCTTCATCATTGTTCGTTCTTCTTTTCTTCATCATTGTTCGTTCTTCTTTTCTTCATCATTGTTCGTCCTTCTTTTCTTTATCATTGTTTCTTCTTCTTTTCTGTACCATTCTTCGTGTTTCTTTTCTTTGTCATTGCCTTGAGAGTTGTTCGTCTTACCTGACGAAGACCAAAGAGGTCGAAACGCGTCATATCTGTCCTGTCATTTATTCATATATTTCGTTTGGTTGCACAGCGACTTTACTTTGAAGCTTTTAACCATCAAACGATGACTGCTGGCAAACGGATGGTGGTAGGTGTTAACCATCAAACGATGTTCTGCTGGCAAACGGATGGTGGGGGGTGTTAACCATCAAACGATGACTGATGGTAAACGGATGGTGGTCGGTGTTAACCATCAAACGATGAATGATGGCAAACGGATGGTGGGGGGTGTTAACCATCAAACGATGACTGATGGCAAACGGATGGTGGGGGGTGTTAACCATCAAACGATGACTGATGGCAAACGGATGGTGGGGGGGGGTTAACCATCAAACGATGACTGATGGCAAACGGGTGGCGGGGGGTGTTAACCATCAAACGATGACTGATGGTAAACGGATGGTGGTGGGTGTGTCGCAGGGCCGGTCAAGGAACGTGGACGAACGCATCATCAACGGGGAGGTGTCGGAGTACGACAAACACACCCTACATCTGTTCCCTGGAGATGCAGGATAACTATCAGTGGTTCTTCGTCTGCGACGCCGTCATCTACAACGAGAACACCCTCCTGACGGCGCCGTCATGTACAACGAGAACACCCTCCTGACGGCACCGTCATCTACAACGAGAACACCCTCCTGACGGCGCCGTCATCTACAACGAGAACACCCTCCTGACGGCGCCGTCATCTACAAGGAGAACACCCTCCTGACGGCGCCGTCATCTACAACGAGAACACCCTCCTGACGGCGCCGTCATCTACAACGAGAACACCCTACTGACGGCCGCTCATGGCGTGGATCAAGTGGCGTGAGTGTCGGGGCTAGACAGGGGACTGGGAGACAAGACCAGACCAACACAGAACAGACAGGACACGACAAGACCAGACCAACACAGAACAGACAGAACACGACAAGACCAGACCAACAGAGAACAGACAGAACACGACAAGACCAGACCAACACAGAACAGACAGGACACGACCAGACCAGACCAACACAGAACAGACACAACGCGACAAGACCAGACCAGACCAACACAGAACAGACAGGACACAACAAGACCAGACCAACACAGAACAGACAGGACACAACAAGACCAGACCAACACAGAACAGACACAACGCGACAAGACAAGACAGACCAACACAGAACAGACAGGACACGACAAGACCAGACCAGACCAACACAGAACAGACAGGACACGACAAGTCCAGACCAGACCAACACAGAACAGACAGGACACGACAAGACCAGACCAGACAAACACAGAACAGACAGGACACGAGAAGACCAGACCAACACAGAACAGACAGGAAACGACAAGACCAGACCAGACAAACACAGAACAGACAGGACACGAGAAGACCAGCCCAACACAGAACAGACAGGACACGACAAGATCAGACCAATACAGAACAGACAGGACACGACAAGACCAGACCAACAGACAACAGACAGGACACGACAAGACCAGACCAACACAGAACAGAGAAAATGCGACAAGACCAACACAGAACAGACACGACATGAAAAGTCCAGACCAACACAGAACAGACAGGACATGACAAGACCAGACCAGACCAATACAGAACAGACGTGACATGACAAGTCCAGACCAACACATAACAGACAGGACACGACAAGACCAGACCAACAGAACAGACAGGACACGACAAGACCAGACCAACACAGAACAGACAGGACACGACAAGACCAGACCAGACCAACACAGAACAGACAGGACACGACAAGACCAGACCAACACATAACAGACAGGACACGACAAGACCAGACCAACAGAACAGACAGGACACGACAAGATCAGACCAACACAGAACAGACAGGACACAACAAGTCCAGACCAGACCAACACAGAACAGACGAGACAGGACAAGACCAGAACAACACAGAACAGACACGACAAGACAAGACCAACACAGAATAGACACGACAAGAGAAGACCAGACCAACAGAGAACAGACAGTACACGACAAGACCAACACTGAACAGACAGGATGCGACAAGACCAGACCAACACAGAACAGACAAGACACGACAAGACCAGACCAACACAGAACAGACAAGACACGAGAAGACCAGACCAACACAGAACAGACAGGACACGACAAGACCAGACCAACACAGAACAGACAGGACAAGACCAGACCAACACAGAACAGACAGGACCAGACCAGACCAGACCAACACAAAACAGACAGAACACGACAAGACCAACACAGAACAGACAGGACACGACAAGACCAGACCAACACAGAACAGACAGAACACGACAAGACCAGACCAACACAGAACAGACAGGACACGACGAGACCAGACCAACACAGAACAGACATGCCATGATAAGACCAACACAGAACAGTCAGGACATGACAAGACCAGACCAACGCAGAACATACAGGACACGACAAGACCAGACCAACACAGAACAGACAGGACATGCCAAGACCAGACCAACACAGAACAGACAGGACACGACAAGACCAGACCAACACAGAACAGACAGGACACGACAAGACCAGACCAACACAGAACAGACAGGACACGACAAGACCAGACCAACACAGAACAGACAGGACACGACCAGACCAGACCAACACAGAACAGACACGACACGACAAGACCAGACCAACACAGAACAGTCAGGACACGACAAGACCAGACCAGACCGGAGCGGATAAGACGTGACGAGACAAGACGAAAGAGAAAAGGGACCAGATTTTTAAAGCAAATCGTTAAAAGTGTACGTACTATATCCGCTGAACAGGAACAAACGAATCACAAGACAAAACACAACGCGTTTCGACCTCTTAGGTCTTCTTTAGACACGATAAAACAACACTCAGGACAATGAAAATGAAGAACGAGCAATTGCATATCTCATCTAATTCGGCAATCATTTATCTTATCAGATTTTTAAAGTTTTCTAAAAGCTTATAAAACTCCTCTTTAGACAGGGTGGTTCACGTGATTAGCTCAGGCTTCACATGTGCATCTTAATTATCAGCAGCTTCATTGGCATCCGCTGCTAATGTGTATTGAAAATGTTGGAAAATGTGTACTGTGTCAACGTTTCCCGACTGTTTTCCTTCAGAGCAGATTGTATGGGTGGCATCCCCAAAATGAACACCACATGGAAATAAGAAAACAAACAAACAAATAACCAAACAAACAAACAACAACAACAACAACAACAAAACAGCCCATGCACTCATGAACATTCATTATCAAAATAAAGGACATATCTATATCAAGCAATCGACAACAATGATAACTATGTTTGTCTGTCCGTCCGTCCGTCTGTCAGTCTGTTTCTCTTTCTCTGTCTGTCTCTCTGTCTCTGTCTGTCTATGTGTCTGTCTGTCTGTCTGTCTGTCTGTCTGTCTGTCTGTCTCTCTCTCTGTCTCTGTCTCTGTCTCTCTCTCTCTCTCTCTCTCTCTCTCTCTCTCTCTCTCTCCATTGTGTCTCTGTCTCTGTCTGTCTGTTTTCATCTGTCTGTCTGCCTCTCTGTCTCTGTCTCTGTCTGTCTGTCTCTCTCTCTCTCTCTCTCTCTCTCGTTCTTTTTTGTGTAATTTCTAAATCAGTCTTGCAATCCTTTGCTTTATCATTTAATTACAAGAACAATGTTATCTTCAAAATAAAATATGAAATACATTGCATTCAGTTGAAAGGATCCAATGTTGACTTTTGTTGGGTAACATCCCATTGTGGAATTCGTTACGTATGTATGTAAGTATGTTGACCATCTCACAAAAATGGGGCGAGAAACACTTTAAATGCTGTTGAACTGCCTTGCAGTGTATTTTTAGTAGAAATGAGTAACATAATAGAAAATGAGACGATACGACGTTTTGTTGTTGTTGTTGTTGTTGTTGTTGTTGTTGTTGTTGTTGTTTTCCTCTCTCTCTTCTGGGACAAAGTGTAAAATGAGACGATACGACTTTTTTTTTTCTCTTTTGGAACGACGTGTTTTTCATTATTGAATGCTCCATGTGTAAGTAGATCAATTGTTACCTTGTCGTGCAGACTGTTGTTGAAAGCTTTAACGACAAAATGCTGTAAATCATTGAGTATGTCTGCTCTGCAGAATTAACAATTGGGCATATACTGGTAAAATGCGCTTCAATAAAAACTTTCCTACCTCCGGAAGTCGTATAATGTATTTTGCCTGGTTCTAATGTTAAGTTATTTGGGGATCACGATGATCTTTTCAACCTTTCATTATTTAGATTAGCTAGTTGTGTTTTATGTGGTCCTATTGTACGTTTCTTGTAACTCTCTATCACTGTCTCTGTCTCTCTGTCTCTGTCTCTGCCTGTCTGTCTGTCTGTCTCTCTCTCTCTGTCTCTCTCTCTCTCTCTCTCTCTCTCTCCCCTCTCTCTCTCTCTCTCTCCGTTTAAAAAATAAATTGATGATGTTAGAAACAAAAAAAAAAGTCTTGCTGTTTTTGATGCTAGAGTCTGAAATCATCGACATGACGAAAACACTTTAAATAAAATAACTAACTACTCTCTCTCTCTCTCTCTCTCTCTCTCTCTCTCTCTCTCTCTCTCTCTCTCTCTCTCTCTCTCTCTCTCTCCCGCACACACAGAGTGGTTGTGATAGCTCCCCAGGTCCAGGTATCTTGCTATGAAGTCATCGTCTAGAAGAGAGAAACCTTTCGCTTTCTCCGTCACTTTACTTCCGTCGCCTTTAAGTTGAAGGCAATAAACCGCCACAGCGTCAAAACGTGAAAACGTCTCTCTCTCTCTCTCTCTCTCTCTCTCTCTCTCTCTCTCTCTCTCTCTCTCTCTCTCTCTCTCTCTCTCTCTCTCTTTTGTGTGCGATGTTTCACTCAGATAAGGTACCAAGAATGTCAAATAACAAAGATAATAATGATAGGAAATACTCACGAGCGTGACATAAACCAAGGGAGCGTGCTTGTGTCAATGTGATCAGTTCAAAACAGCCCAAAATACGCCAAAGTCTAAAAACAGAGAAAAGAATTCGATCATTGCTACTTGACGGTCAGTGGAACAAGACTTAAAACAACAGCTGTGGATACAAAGAGGGACCATACATTTGAACAATCTTTACGATGGGTGTCAGCAGCGACTGTACATGGTCGTCATTTGCACACAAAAGTCTGCATAGAAGGTATATAAAGACGGTGATCACTCGCTGACTCTTATCTTCAGGCTGGTCAGGAAGAGTGTCGGCACCATGAGGACCTTTGGCTGGTTGATTGTTGCTTCTGGTTCGGGATTTTCTCCATGCCTTTTTGTCTCTGTCTATCTGTTTGAGGGGAAGGTTATTCTGCGCGTGAAAGATTAGTTGTGTGAGGAAACGTGTGTGTGAGATTTCACTTAGCTAGGCGTCAGTTGTCCCACCTTTGAATGCGTGTCAGTGTTCCCCCTTTGTCATTTGTCTATCTTTGAATGAGTGTATACATGAAAGTGTTTGTGATGAATGCCTACTGCCATTTCTGTGTATAAGTCAACCCGACACTCACGTGGAAAGTCACGGGAGGTATGTGAGTGTGTATGCCAGACAGTGGAGGGGGGGGGGGGGGTGGTGGATGGGAAGGACTGAAGAAGAGTAGGGTGAGACACGGAGAGGTAAATATGAGGGAGGGGGGGGGGGTTGGAGAAGGGAGGCGACAGTCTATGTACACTGATTGGCTGGAAAGGAGGAAGTTTCCCAAAGGGGATTCCCCTTTCCCTTTGTGACTGGTCTTCGTCTTATTGTCCACACGCCACGCACGCGCGCGCGCGTTGGTGTGGTGTGTGTGTGTGTGTGTGTAGATGTGTAAGAGAGAGAGAGAGAGAGAGAGAGAGAGAAGAGAGAGAGCGTGTAAGTTAGTTTCAAATTGAACATCTATCCACTGTAGGTGATATTAGACGAAAAACAAAAAAGCAACAAAAAAAAAAAAAAAAAAAAAAAAGAAAGAAAACAGAAAAATTACAACAACAAAAACAAACAAACAAACAAGCAAACAAAGCAAACCCTCATGATAAAGCTAGAATACTACAAATGGTTTTGATGTGGGAGAGAACAGTGAGAGGTAGGGGACGGATGAAGATGGTCCTTTCCTATATTTTATATAGATTTAGTAGTATGTAAATGATTGCCTCACTTAAGTATGAAGTCATAAATGTAAGAAACTATAAGTACTTACTTATTGCACTCTTTGATAAAGAAAGAAAGAATTCATAGGTTAATACTGGTGAATCAAAATATTTCTAATAGTATATAATAGAAAGCATGGGTACAATTGTTTGGTAGCGGCACATGAGATAATATGATCATTTGTGATGCTCTGTCCACAAACACATGAGGCATTTTTATTAAATTTAGTCGTGGAGGCATCGACTTTCCACATATACATAAGGGGCGATAACTTTCTGCTGTCTGGGAGTGTGCTTTAAAGTTTGCTATACTAAAATCAGTGTAAGTTTTGTGAGACTTTTTAAAGGAATTCTGGAAATGGTTCCAAGCAAATGATTCCACTATGCTATATTGTATAGTGGAATCATTTGCTTGGAACCATTTCCAGAATTCTTGAACCAAAAGTGGAAAATTAAACCTGAGAGACTCTGAACTACATTTTGCTCCATTTTTGTTCAGCTCTATCTACTTTGTCGTTATAATAAACGAACAGTGTGACGGAATCCAGCAGAAAGTAATTGCCGTGCCTTGTATAGAGAGAACATGAATCATAATGCTTATTTCAATTATCATTTCTGATCTATTTTGCAATTGCAATGATTTCAGTGCCTGAAGCACAGACTTTGAATCAACACAAAAAACGTACTTGAAATATAGATCGTGGGAAATTTAGTAGATAATTCAACGCCATTAATATAGCAGTAAGTTCCGCAGTAAAAACTGATTAATTTTTCCCCAGTGAAAAACATGTCTCTGCTGTTAAATCAGGTATCAAATAAGCAGAGCCCGCATTTTTTTTCTGGATTAATGACCCATCTGTGTATACTTTTAAATGATTTGGATACTTCTTTTCAATATAAGATTTAAAATTGCTTGCCACTATATTTACACTGTCCTTTTCTAAATCATGTGGTCAATATTAAAACGGGTCCTTTGAAGTTCCCAGGGTGGTGTAATGAAGAAGGACGGCCTAGCAGATACAGACTTTTCGTAAACAGTAATACCCGTGGCTTGCCTAAGCTCAGATGTATACGGTGCCAAAATAATCTGAGAGGATATTGTTTTTGCACGTGTAGGAAAGTCGATATCGGATCTAATTTTAATCTCATTGTTCTCATCATTCCTAACTGGAAAGCTTCTTGTCACACATTTTGTGGTGGCCACTTCCCTCGGATCTGTAAGGGTAAAATTTGAGCTCCATTATATGTTCGAAGACAAGACACATGGGTGGGAAGACCCATTGCATGTTTGAGCGCTTTGCATTCTACACTTTGAAGCTTCTTTAACAGATATTTTGGTGCACTGAAAAACACTTCTTGCGCGCATGTTAATTTTGAACTTATTAGAGATTTACTTAGATAAATTAGAGTAGACGTGTATTGTCCCGATCTCTGTGTACTCATAATTTTGAGAAAATATAAAGTTTTCCTTGCTTTTGTCAGCAAATAACCTATATATTAATTCCAAGGCATTTTCGATGTGAAGTTAACGCCCAAAATTTTATTTGTGAAGCATAATTAAGAACTACACCATTCATTTTGAAAATAGGCATTCTATCCGGATTCGAGCCACTGTTGAATAAAACAATGTTTGTTTTGTTTTTTGCTGATAAACCTAGTCCATTCTTTATCAAGTACTCTGCAATAAACTTAGTCCATTCTTTATCAAGTACTCTGCAATAACACCGAACTCTTTTTCACACACTTTTTTGTATGGTTGATGTTACGAAGTGGAATTTTGTTTTTTTTTAAGGTTACTTCTATCCACATGAATATATCATCAGCATATTGAATTAAGATGACATGTTCAGATATTTTACTCGGTAAACCATACATTAGTAATGAAAATAGGAAAAGAGCAATAACTGATCCTTGAGGAATACCCACTGTAAGAGTTCTTTTAGTTGAATACGTGTTCCCTATTTTAGTTTGAATTTTTCGATTCTTTAGAAAACATTTGATATAATCATAAATATGACCAGACAGACCAATGTTTGTTTTTGATTTAAGTGAGAGCCGAGAATGCCAGACTTGATCGTAACCCTTATTATGTAAAAATAAAATGTCCCTAATATACATTTATGTTCACCAAATTGCTTTTTTATGTTTGTTGTAAGATTCACTAAGAGTTCTGTTGTCGATCTCTCTTTCTCTCTGAAACCTACCTGATTTATGGGTATTATTTCGTTCTTCTCACAAAAGTGTGTAAGTCTGTTTAAAACGATTCTTTCCAAAGGTTTACATACATGGGATGTTAATACTATAGGTCTATAATTTTGTTATGTCTGTGCAGCGTTTGCCATGTTCGTGAATGAGAACCACAATTGATTCTTTCCAAATGTTTGGCATATCACTATTACACTAGCATATTTCAAAAATTTAATGCAGGATATTGATAACATTTTCAGGCAGATTTTTCAGCATTTGGTTCAAAATTGCGTCCAGTCCCACCGACGTGTTTTTGTTTGGGATGGAATGCATTGCATCTTTGAGTTCCTGAAGCGTTAGATGCGCATTAGTATAGTTTGTGTTATCAGGAATAGGCTCTCTGTAAATTTCTTTTTGTTCTTCTTGGTCTCTATACTCCTTACGATCTTTGATAAACCATTTCCACAGCTGACATTAGCAAACATGTTAAAGAAGGCTTCTTTATTCTGCTGGGCACTTGGTAAGGAATTATTATTTTGTTTATTACGTATTTTGGTAACTTAATGCTATTTTTCATTACTTTTATCTCCTGCCAATTTTTTCCTATATCTTTACGTTCTTTTATTTCAGTTTTGAAAAATGTGGATCAGTAGTGCGGCTTTGCATCTTGGATTATTTTGTCACTATGCTTACGAGCCATTTTCATTTCTCTGTTTTCTACCTTTTTGGTCTGATCCTTTGTCCCTGATATATATCTTATATTTTTCTTTCTTGTCATCAACAGCACGC
>CM065745.1:38358744-38363744 GCA_033310375.1 Conus canariensis
CTAGGGGAAGTGCATTTGTCATAATTGTCATCAGAAAGCTTGCGTGGCATCGATCGTATCAGGGAAGGTTTGTTTGTTACCTATGTCATTATGAGGACTTTGTTTGTAGTCAGTTCTATAGTGGGAACTCTGTATGTCGTCAGTTACACAGTGGGTTGTTCACATATCCTCAGTAGCACCAGGTAACCAGAGACGGCCTGTTTGCTTTCAGCTGTACCTTGCAAAATTCATTTGTTATCTGTTGTACTAGGGAAAGGTCATTTGGTGTCTATTGCACAGGGAAAGTTCATTTGTTATGTAATGTACAAGGGAACAATCATTTCTTGTATTTTGTACCATTGAAGTTCATTTGTTATCTGCTGTACTAGGGAAAGTTCATTTGTTATCTGCTGTACTAGGGAAAGTCCATTTGTTATCTGCTGTACTAGGGAAAGTCCATTTGTTATCTGCTGTACTAGGGAAAGTCCATTTGTTATCTGCTGTACTAGGGAAAGTCCATTTGTTATCTGTTGTACTAAGGAAAGTTCATCAGTTATCTGTTGTACTAGGGGAAGTTCGTTTTTTTTTATCTGTTGTACTAGGGGAAGTTCATTTGCTATCTGTTGTACTAAGGAACGTTCATTTGTTATCTGTTGAACCAGAAAAAAAGTTCATTTGTTATCCGTTGAACTATAAAAAAGTTTGTTATCTGTTCAACCAGAAAAAAAAGGTCCATGTGTTATCTGTTGAACTAGGAGAAGTTCATTTGCTATCTGTTGTACTAGGGGAAGTTCATATGCCATCAATTGTACCAGGAAAGATTATTTGTCACAGTTTTGCCTGAAACAAAAATCTTGCATTGTCAGTAGAACCACGGGAAGGTAAGCGTTTTGCTGGTTGATGGATGCGAGATTCATTTGTCGTCTGTCATACCATAGAAAAATCATTTTGTTATCTGTTACACCGTGGAAGTTCATGTGTAAACAGTTGTACAATGGGAAAGTCCGTTTGTCATCACTTGTACCATTAGAAGTTCATCAGTCATCGGTTGTACCAGGTAAAAGTTCATTTACCATCAGTTATATCAGGGAAAGTTCATTTACTACCAGTTACACCAGGGAAGGTTCATTTACTACCAGTTACACCAGGGAAGGTTCATTTACTACCAGTTACATCAGGGAAGGTTCATTTACTACCAGTTACACCAGGGAAGGTTCATTTACTACCAGTTACACCAGGGAAGGTTCATTTACCATTAGTTACATCAGGGAAGGTTCATTTACCATCAGTTACAACAGGGAAGGTTCATTTACCATCAGTTACATCAGGGAAGGTTCATTTACTACCAGTTACACCAGGGAAGGTTCATTTACTACCAGTTACACCAGGGAAGGTTCATTTATCATTAGTTACATCAGGGAAGGTTCATTTACCATCCGTTACAACAGGGAAGGTTCATTTACCATCAGTTACATCAGGGAAGGTTCATTTACTACCAGTTACACCAGGGAAGGTTCATTTACTACCAGTTACACCAGGGAAGGTTCATTTACTACCAGTTACATCAGGGAAGGTTCATTTACTACCAGTTACACCAGGGAAGGTTCATTTACTACCAGTTACACCAGGGAAGGTTAATTTACTACCAGTTACATCAGGGAAGGTTCATTTACTACCAGTTACATCAGGGAAGGTTCATTTACCATTAGTTACATCAGGGAAAGTTCATTTGCCATTAGGTATATCAGGGAAGGTTCATTTACCATCAGTTACAACAGGGAAGGTTCATTTACCATTAGTTACAACAGGGAAGGTTCATTTACCATTAGTTACATCAGGGAAGGTTCATTTACCATCAGTTACAACAGGGAAGGTTCATTTACCATCAGTTACATCAGGGGAGGTTCATTTACCATTAGTTACATCAGGGAAGGTTCATTTACCATCAGTTACATCAGGAACAAAAGTTCATCAGTCATCAATATAATCCGGAAGCTTGCAGGACATCAGTTGTATCAGGAAAGGTTCGTTCCTGAGCATCATAACCATGAGCAGTTCATTGCTCTATGATGTGTCCTACGATTAGAAGTTTACTTGTCGTCAGTTAGACTGTGAGAAGTTTAGTTGTCGTCAGTTGAACCAGAGAAAGCCAGCTTGTTTTGAATGTCAACTGGGCGAGTCCATTAGTTATGCGTTGTACTAGGAGATGTTCATTGGTTATGTGTTGTACCAGGGGAAATCCAATAGTTATGTGTTGTACCAGGAGAAGTTCATTAGTTATGTGTTGTACCAGGGGAAATCCAATAGTTATGTGTTGTACCAGGGGAAATCCAATAGTTATGTGTTGTACCAGGAGAAGTTCATTAGTTATGTGTTGTACTAGGAGAAGTTCATTAGTTATGTGTTGTACCAGGATAAATCAAATAGTTATGTGTTGTACCAGGAGAAGTTCGTTAGTTATGTGTTGTACTAGGAGAAGTTCATTAGTTATGTGTTGTACTAGGAGAAGTCCATTAATTATGTGTTGTACTAGGAGAAGTTCATTAGTTATGCGTTGTACTAGGAGAAGTCCATTATGTATGTGTCGTACTAGGAGAAGTCCATTGGTTATATGTTGTACTAGGAGAAGTCCATTGGTTATATGTTGTACTAGGAGAAGTCCATTGTGTATATGTTGTACTAGGAGAAGTCCAGTAGTTTTGTGTTGTACTAGGAGAAGTCCAATAGTTATGTGTTGTACCAGGAGAAGTCCAATAGTTATGTGTTGTACCAGGAGAAGTCCAATAGTTATGTGTTGTACTAGGAGAAGTCCATTAGTTATATGTTGTACTAGGAGAAGTCCGTTAGTAATGTGTTGTACTAGGAGAAGTTCATTTGTGATCTGTAGTGCCAGGGAAGATTGTCATCAAACTTCAAAGAACAACTATCTGTTCCTCCCATCCATCAAATCACAAGACAAAACACGACGCGTTTCGACCTCTTTGGTCTTTTTCAGACAAGAAAAGACAAACACCATGGGAGAGAATGAACATGAAGAACGAACAATCACGCATCTCCTGAAATAGAGTGTCACGCATCTCCTGAAATAGAGCGTCACGCATCTCCTGAAATAGAGTGTCACGCATCTCCTGAAATAGGGCGCCGAGTGGAGGTGGCTTATTTGTCATGGCCTTGTTTCGGAAGAGTCATGAATTGTTAGTAATACCTCGAAAAGCAGGTTTGTGCTACTGGCTCAATGGCAAATACTTTTGTCATGGGTTGTACCCCCTCCCCCCTCCCCTCCTCCCCCGAATTTCATTTGTCATGAGTTGGACCCCCTGGAAGATCATTTGTAATGTGTCGTATCCCCCGGAAGTTTATTTCTCATGAGTAGTATCCCCCGGAAGTTCATTTGTCATGAGTTGTACCCCTTGGAAGTTCATTTGTCATGAGTTGTACCCAAGAGAATCATTTGTCATGATTTTCACCACAGGAAGTAACAACTGGCATCAGTTGTATCTGAAGTTCATATGTCATTTGTTGTACCAGGAAGTTAATCTGGGAAAAAATGCATTTGTCATTCATTCGCCATCAATCGCACAGGGAAAAATTAATGTATCATCTGTTGCACCTAGGGTGGGGAATGGGGTTTGGGTGGGCAGGGGGTGGTTCATTTGTTACAAAGTTGTGCCGGAGAAGTTCCTTTGTTGTCAGTTGTACCAGGGGAAGTTCATTTGCATTCGACGCATGTTGCTTAGCGCCATCTTCACTGCCTTCTGGTTCTTCCTCTTCCGCTTATTCTTCAACTTCCGGCGTTTGAGAGCACAGGTGATTGTGGTGGAAAGCAGAGTGACGAGGACAGCGGTGAGACCTGCACAGACAAGACAACAGAGCGACAGGTACCACTGTGAGACCTGCACAGACAAAACAACAGAGCGGCAGGTACGACTGTGAGACCTGCACAGACAAGACAGCAGAGCGACAGGTACCACTGTGAGACCTGCTCAGACAAGACAACAGAGCGACAGGTACCACTGTGAGACCTGCTCAGACAAGACAACAGAGCGACAGGTACCACTGTGAGACCTGCACAGACAAGCCAACAGAGCGACAGGTACCACTATGAAATCTGCACAGACAAGAAAACAGAGCGACAGGTAGCCACTATCAAATCTGCACAGACACGAAGACAGAGCAACAGGTACCACTATCAAATCTGCACAGACAAAAAACAGAGCGACAGATACCATATGAATCTGCACAGACAAGAAGACAGAGCGACAGTACCACTATGATATCGCACAGACAAGAAACAGAGCGACAGGTACCACTATGATATCTGCACAGACAAGGAAACAGAGCGACAGATACCACTATGAAATCTGCACAGACAGAAGACAGAGCGACAGTACACTATGATACTGCAGAGACAGGAAACAGAGCGACAGTACCACTATGAACACCTGCACAGACAAGAAAACAGAGCATCATGTACCACTATAAGACTTGCAGACGCAAGAAAGCAGAACAACAGGTCCACTGTGAGACCTACAGAGACAAGAAAAAAAGAGCTTCAAGTATCACATTGAAATCTGCAGAGACGATACAAGAGGGTAATTGGTACCACTGTAAAATCTGCAGAGACAAGAAAACAGAGCGAAAGGTACTGCTCCGAGTCCTGAAATGACTGGACATATAGTGGCGGATGCCATAACCAGATCTGAATACAGACAAAAAATAGATAGGCAGAGCTGAGACACCCTAAGCAATAGAGCATAGGGTAAGAGCTGCCAGTGTGAGACCTGGGGAGCAGGGTGAGAGGTGCCACTGTGATACCTTGGGAACAGGGCGAGAGGTGCCACTGTGAGACCTGGGGAGCAGGGTGAGAGGTGCCACTGTGAGACCTTGGGAACAGGGCGAGAGGTGCCACTGTGAGACCTTGGGAACAAGGTGAGAGGTGCCACTGTGAGACCTGGGAAACAAGGTGAGAGGTGTCACTGTGAGACCTGGGGAACAGGGCGAGAGGTGCCACTGTGAGACCT
>CM065745.1:38371244-38381244 GCA_033310375.1 Conus canariensis
CAATCACAATGAATGACACGGTGTTCAGTATAGTAACGTTGTTTGGTGTAGTGATGACAAACTGTCAATCACAATGAATGACACGGTGTTCAGTATGGTAACGTTGTTTGGTGTCGGGATGACAAACTGTCAATCACAATGAATGACACGGTGTTCAGTATAGTAACGTTGTTTGGAGCACGGGATGGCAAACTGTCAATCACAATGAATGACACGGTGTTCAGTATAGTAACGTTGTTTGGTGTAGTGATGACAAACTGTCAATCACAATGAATGACACGGTGTTCAGTATGGTAACGTTGTTTGGTGTCGGGATGACAAACTGTCAATCACAATGAATGACACGGTGTTCAGTATAGTAACGTTGTTTGGAGCACGGGATGACAAACTGTCAATCACAATGAATGACATGGTGTTCAGTATAGTAACGTTGTTTGGTGCAAGGGATGACAAACTGTCAATCACAATGAATGACACGGTGTTCAGAATAGTAACGTTGTTCAGTGCACGGGATGACACTCTCAATCACAATGAATGACACGGTGTTCAGTATAGTAACATTGTTTGGTGTAGGGTTGACAAACTGTCAATCACAATGAATGACACGGTGTTCAGTATAGTAACGTTGTTTGATGTATGGGTTGACAGACTGTCAATCACAATGAATGACACGGTGTTCAGTATAGTAACGCTGTTTGGGGTAGGGATGACAAACTGTCAATCACAATGAATGACACGGTGTTCAGTATAGTAACGTTGTTTGGGGTAGGGATGACAAACTGTCAATCACAATGAATGACACGGTGTTCAGTATAGTAACGATAGTAACGTTGTTTGGTGTAGGCATGATAAACTGCCAAGCGCTGTTGCCCTTGCTGTACTGCAGGGCCGGGTTCTGAGTCCAGTGTTTCCGGCACTGGTGGATGCGTATATAATAGCATGTTGTATACCATAGATGACACGTTGTATACTATAGATGACACGTTGTGTTCTATAGATGACACATTGTATATTATAGATGACTCGTTGTATACTATAGATGACACGTTGTATACTATAAACGACTCGTAAACTATAGATGGCACATTGCATACTATAGGTTACACGTATACTATAAACGACTCGTAAACTATGAATGACACATTGTATACTATACATGACTCGTTATATACTATAGATGACACGTAGTATACTATAGAATTCACGTTGTATACTATAAATGACTCATTGTAAACTATGGATGGCACGTTGTATAATATTGATGACACATTGTATACTATAGATAAGACAGGTTATGAAGCTTTCATTGCAAACAAAAGCAAAACACACACACACACACACACACACACACACACACACACACACACACACGCACGCACGCACGCACGCACGCACGCACGCACGCACGCACGCACACACACACACACACACACACCACTTCCACAGGCCCTGTTGGGCTTCAACAAACCTGTGATGCCAAATTCAGACATAACTATACGTCAAACGTTTTCGTTGCTGTTTTTTTTTTCTTTCCTTAAAGGATATATAGGATTGGTAAAAAGAAGCAAGGAGCGTGCAGGAACTACTAAAGCACAGTGACTGATGGATGGTGTTTTAAGCAGGGCTGTATGACACAACAGGCAACATGCTTCGTCGATGCACTGCTTTGGGTGGGAGCTATTCAGCATCAGCCGCAGTCTGAAGTACAAAGGAATAGGCAATCACTTGACATGCAACTACAAGAAAACGAGGCATTGCATGAGACACTGCTTCGGTCTTTCTGTATGGTACATCCGTCTGAAAAACACGATCTGTTTTGCCTGTTGAAAATCATTGTATTTTAAGACGTGTTGCTCGATAGGAAGAATAAAACTGAAGTGTGTCGACACTCTAGTGTGTACAATATTGTACTAGTGATGATAAGCCTTTTGTCAGTTCCATTCTTCGAAGACAAACATTTCTTGTTTTTGTTTTGTGCATGTGGAGGAGCATCTCACTCCTCAGTCTGTCCAGGCCATTCACAGGAGTGGTGCCCCCATACTGACAGCCATTGTCCAAACTATCTTTTCATCGCTGTCTGTCTTCCATGTCTTCTTAGTACCATTATTCCTTAAGTGTCTTATGTCTGATTCAATGCCTCCTTTTCACACATCTAGCAGTGAGTGGGGAAATAACAGTCTGCCGCAGAGAACGGTTCTAGTCTACGTGGTGATGATGGTCTAATCTACGTCAAAGGGGCTGCCTGACCACACACACAAAAAAAAAAAAAAAAAAAAAAAAAAACTGAAGCCGTGGTCGGCCGCGTAGGAAGGATCTAGTCTACTGTGGTCATAATGGTCTAATCTACGTCACAAGGGTTGCCTCACGACAAAGAACACTGACGTCATTGCCACAGGCTCACCGGAGTACTCTGTAGAAGGACAAAACAGGTATCGTTCTTCAGTCCAGGGCTAACCAAAACCTGCATCACTCACGTGTGAAGGCAAGCCACACTCAAAGACAGTTTTTCAAACAACCCAGGCACGCAACAAAAACGTCTATTGTGACGGTAATTCACAGCAAATAATGTTCTGCAACGAACAAAGGAAGCCAGTCACAGAGATTGAGACAGAAAAAAAGAGCGTGATCATTTGGACAAGGATGTACAACAGTCATAATCCTAACGGCACAGTTGATACTATTAACATGTTATTTCAACTCGCCACTGTCCTCAGCAACACAATAACATGTAGGGGTATGTTGACGTAACTTTACCACCTCTGACATCAGTACAATATGTAGATGTATGAAGACGTAACTTTACTATGTATGACGTCAAGAAAGTATGTATATGGGTGTATGAAGTCTTAACTTTACTACCTATGACGTTAAGAAAGTATACATATAAGTGTATTAAGTCGTAACCTTACTATTTATGACGTCAATACATTTTGTAGCTGTGTTAAGAAGTAACTTCACCACATATGACGTCAATACAACGCATGCATAGGTGTATTAAGACGTGTATTTTCCATCTATGACGTCAGTATATGTGTAGGTGTGTTGAGACGTAACTTTACCACCGATGACGACAATACAACTTACACACACACACACACACACACACACACACACACACACACACACACACACACACACACACACGCACGCACGCACGCACGAACGCACACACACACACACACACACACACACACACACACACACACACACACACGTACACATCTCTCTCTCTCTCTCTCTCTCTCTCTCTCTCTCTCTCTCTCTCTGTGTGTGTGTTCGTTCGTTCTTCTGTTTAACGTCTGTTCACTTTGAGTGATATTAGACGTGAATGAATGAAGAGAACGACTGAAGGAATGAATGATTGAGTGACTAAGGTCTATATGTTATATAAGCGTGTATGTAGGCCTTTGTAATATATATATATATATATATAGAGAGAGAGAGAGAGAGAGAGAGAGAGAGAGAGAATGGTACTGAGGATCAGCGCAATCTTAAAAACAGTGCTCAACCACAGTGGGAGCGACATTTGTTACATTAAAAGCAAGTTAAAATCAAGCTTCTAAAAACATCTACAAATTTGTTTCACGCTGTGCGGTCGTCAGGATGTGATGAGCTTGTGTTGCCAGTGCCACGTATATATATAGCTAGCTGGTTTGCTGTTGTTTTTTCCCGTGCTACATGTGTTTCTCAGGTGTTGTTTTTTTTCGCTGATAGAAACTTCCATCTGTGTCTGCAATTGTTAACCATTTCTGTTCTAACATTTAGAGTTGCCAACTGTGGTTTACATAGTATAATGTATTTCTCTGTTAGGCATAGATTGCATTTTTTTGAAATGTTGTTGTATGATGCTGCTCTTTTTAAAATTTTCCAAGATATGTTGTAGTCTATGTTTTTTTCTTTAAGTTTCCAAATGTATTTACTCAATTCTGTTTGGTTTTTGTATCTTTCTTTGTTGAATGATTGTTTATGGTTTGCATATCTAGTTTTGAATTGGTTTTCCGTGATACCTACATATGATTCTTTTGCGTTCTCTGATGTTACAGTGGCTTGGTACACAATGTTGTTATAAAGGCATTTGTTGCTTAGGGGGCACTGTTCTTTTTTGGTACAGTTACAAGATTTCCTTTCGTTACCCTCCTTTTTTTCTGTGCTGCTTTTCATTTTGTTTGCTGAATCGATGGCATTTTTAAGGTTTGGCATACATGAATATGATAATTTGATGTTGTTTTTGTTGAATATCTTGAATAATTTATGGTCTTTTGGGAAAGATGATGTCAAGATTTTAAAGAATTCTTTCCCTACATTTGTTTTAACTCTTGCATCATATGGGGGATTGTACCATATGATATTCCTTTTCCTGTTCTTTCTGCATCTTTTTGTATCATTGTCTGGATCGTATCTTAGTTTGTAATTGTAGCCACTTGTATGTAACGCCTCTTGGTATTCAGCTGTAGCGTTGTTGAATACTGTTTCGTTACATGACAAATTGGATAGTCTTTTATTTATGCTTTTGGGTATTGTTTTCAGTATGGAGGGTGGGTGATTGCTTTTGATGTTTACATAAACAGGCGTGTCATTTGGTTTCTTGTATGGTTTATATGTGTGTTGGTTGAGGTCTAACGTTATGTCTAAATAGTTCACTATCTTTTTGTTTGCTTCTATTGTGATTTTTAAGTTTTGGTTGTGGAAAATTTTACACAATTCTTTTTTCTTATTTTCAATATTTCTAGGGTTGTCATTCAGAGCGGCAAGGCCGTCATCCCTGTACAGTCCAGTTTGTTTTCCAAGTTTTTTTTGAATACATTTGAAGAAAAAATGAGAAGAATGTTAGCCAACATAGATTTCAAAAAATCTAATAACAAATTTCAATCAGCGTTAGAAAAGGAAATTAAACAAATTCAAAATGACACCAAAATATTTGTGAAGGCGGATAAAACCAATAACTTTTACAAAATAGAACCTGAAGAGTACTCAAAACTCCTTGATAAAAATATCCAGAAAAATTACAGAAAGGCTGACAAGGCTACATATGATCACATCAGAAAGAAAGAAAAGGAACTTGTGCACCAAATGGACCTAAGTGACAGAGTAGAGACCACAGCAGCTAGAGAAGCCTTTATTACACTTAAAGACCACAAACCCAATTTCTTGAACAACCCAACATGTAGACTGATAAACCCTTCCAAATCTGAACTAGGGAAAATTAGTAAAAAAATCTTAGAGAAAACCATAAAAAACATAAAAGAAAACACTGAACTCAATCTCTGGAAAAACACATATGAAGTAATACAATGGTTCAAAAACCTCAATAAACAAGAAAATACAGTTTTTATAACATTTGACATAGTAGATTTCTACCCATCTATAGATGAAAAGCTACTAACTAAAGCTATAAAATTTGCCAACAAGTACACAGAAATATCAGGGTCAGAAATGGAAATCATTTTCCACACAAAGAAAACTTTACTGCACAATAAAAATGAAACCTGGATTAAGAACACAAGCAGGAATTCAACTTTCGATGTCACAATGGGATCATATGATGGTGCCGAAACTTGCGAACTTGTCGGACTATTCATGTTATCCAATATTAAAAAAAAACTTGGAAAACAAACTGGACTGTACAGGGATGACGGCCTTGCCGCTCTGAATGACAACCCTAGAAATATTGAAAATAAGAAAAAAGAATTGTGTAAAATTTTCCACAACCAAAACTTAAAAATCACAATAGAAGCAAACAAAAAGATAGTGAACTATTTAGACATAACGTTAGACCTCAACCAACACACATATAAACCATACAAGAAACCAAATGACACGCCTGTTTATGTAAACATCAAAAGCAATCACCCACCCTCCATACTGAAAACAATACCCAAAAGCATAAATAAAAGACTATCCAATTTGTCATGTAACGAAACAGTATTCAACAACGCTACAGCTGAATACCAAGAGGCGTTACATACAAGTGGCTACAATTACAAACTAAGATACGATCCAGACAATGATACAAAAAGATGCAGAAAGAACAGGAAAAGGAATATCATATGGTACAATCCCCCATATGATGCAAGAGTTAAAACAAATGTAGGGAAAGAATTCTTTAAAATCTTGACATCATCTTTCCCAAAAGACCATAAATTATTCAAGATATTCAACAAAAACAACATCAAATTATCATATTCATGTATGCCAAACCTTAAAAATGCCATCGATTCAGCAAACAAAATGAAAAGCAGCACAGAAAAAAAGGAGGGTAACGAAAGGAAATCTTGTAACTGTACCAAAAAAGAACAGTGCCCCCTAAGCAACAAATGCCTTTATAACAACATTGTGTACCAAGCCACTGTAACATCAGAGAACGCAAAAGAATCATATGTAGGTATCACGGAAAACCAATTCAAAACTAGATATGCAAACCATAAACAATCATTCAACAAAGAAAGATACAAAAACCAAACAGAATTGAGTAAATACATTTGGAAACTTAAAGAAAAAAACATAGACTACAACATATCTTGGAAAATTTTAAAAAGAGCAGCATCATACAACAACATTCAAAAAAATGCAATCTATGCCTAACAGAGAAATACATTATACTATGTAAACCACAGTTGGCAACTCTAAATGTTAGAACAGAAATGGTTAACAATTGCAGACACAGATGGAAGTTTCTATCAGCGAAAAAAACCAACACCTGAGAAACACATGTAGCACGGGAAAAAACAACAGCAAACCAGCTAGCTATATATATACGTGGCACTGGCAACACAAGCTCATCACATCCTGACGACCGCACAGCGTGAAACAAATTTGTAGATGTTTTTAGAAGCTTGATTTTAACTTGCTTTTAATGTAACAAATATATATATATATATATATATATATATATATATATATATATATATATACAAAGGCCTACATACACGCTTGATATGTATCTAAACAAAAACAAAAACAAACCAAGAAAAAAAAACCCAAACAAACCCAGATATCTTATACAACAATTAATGGATAAAATTAACAGAAGATATAGATCTAACATAATATAACAATAAAACAAAAATCCTTCACTATCTAAACTTAAGAGTGAAGGAGTAAAATGCAGGCCATAATTATATAACGCACAATGAACTAACACAAAACAGTCTAAAGAAAAACCCCAATCGGACTATGAAATAAGTGTTCAACAATTTCGATCAGCAGAAAGTGGTCCAAAAGTATATCTTGCAAGTTGTTTTTCAGAAAAATTATTAGACCTTAATGATGTTGGTAAGAAAGAAGTTAACTTGCGACAATTAAATAAAATATGGCTCAATGTTATTTCTTTACCACAAATACAATTAGCATTTTTACTAAACTTTATTTTTAAAGCGTTTGGTTTTAATCGAATCATAAGGGAATATATTTGTCTGAAATAATAAACTGGATGATCAGACATTTTTCTTAGAACAAGGTCTATTGGAAAAGCTTCCCACTGTTTGGATGAAATATCAACATTTATTTGAGCTCTATTCCGTGCAGTTGATTCAAGGATACGATAACATTCTACGACTGATGGTTCTATTTTCAGCTCGGAAGATGACCCTGCTTTTTTAGCACCATTTTTTGCAGCCCTATCAGCCAATTCATTCCCAAGTATACCAGTATGCGAAGGAATCCAGCAAAATTCTGTAATAGTGCCTTTAGACGCCAGCCAGTATAAAAGATATTTAATTTCAAACACAAGGTCGGGCCATGTCGATATATTTGATGAATCAAGGGCAAATAAAACTGCTTTTGAATCTAAAAAAAAACTATCTGAACAATATTACTGGGAAGATCTGTTAGAAATTCCATTGCTAGCATAATAGCTACTAATTCAGCTGTGAATATAGATAAATAACGACCCAGAAAGAACGATCTTTGAGTTTTAAGCGAAGGAATAACAAATGCTGCACCAACATTTCCATCATCTAAAACAGAACCATCAGTAAACACCTGAAGATGATTTTGATATTTTTCGTATACATGTGATTTTGCTAAATTAGTGATGATATTAATATTTTCCCCTTTTTTGATGTCAATGTAACCAATATCAAGAAAAGGTTTTGGTATCTCCCATGATGGAATAAATAAAGAAGATGAATTTTTAGCCACATCTTTGATATCAATTTCTGAACATTCAATCAAATCAGAAGTATATGTACCTATTGTTTCTTGCGATGTAATCATAATTGCCCTTTTTGGAAAGTCAGTGTTCGATCTAAGTTTTAAGTCTTCTTGGATGTAATTATCATTAACACTTGATTTTATGACAAATTTTGATGCTACTAGTTCACGATAATCATCAAGGGGCAAAATTCCAGCTTCTCTATATGTTTTTGCATTTGAGGCATGAACAGGGATACCGAGAGCAAGTTTACTGGTTTTGCAATCCAAACTTTGTAACTTTTTCAGAAGACATTTTGGAGCACTAAAATACACTTCTTGACCATAAGTAAGTTTCGATCTAACAAGAGCTATGGAGAGATGAAGTAAAGTTTTTGAATCCATTCCCCAGGGTAGTCTGCTTATAATTTTTAATAAATTCAAACTTTTCCTAGCCTTTGTTAATATATATTCAAAATGAATATTCCACGATAATTTTGGTGTAAAGAAAACTCCTAAAAATTTAACACTTTGTTTATATTCTAAAGGTTCACCTACACGTTTGAAGACTGGTAAATTTTCTGGATTGCTTCCTGCATTAAACAACATCATATTTGTTTTTTCAGTGGACAAAGACAGACCATTTTGTGTCATATAGTTGCCTATGCTGTCTAGATCTCTTTGATATAGTCTTCTAACATAATTCTGTGCTCTTTGTGGAGTTGACTTTTTCAGAGTTACTTCCATCCACATGCAGATATCATTTGCGTATTGCACTAGAACAACATTTTTGGAGACTGCTTTTGGGAGATCTTCTATAAGGATATTAAAAAGAATAGGCGCTATTACTGAACCTTGCGGGATTCCCATGTCTAGTTTTCTGAGTGTTGAGTGTGTACCTCCTACTCTGGCTAACATAGTTCTATTATCTAAAAACGATTTGATATAATTATATATGTTTCCTGATAATCCAATCACTTTCAGTTTGTATAACAAGCGCTTATACTAGACTTGGTCATAGGCTTTTTTAACATAAAAAAGTAGCGAGTATACTTTTCCTACGTGCAAACTGACGCTTTATTTGAGTAGATAATTTAACCAAGTGCTCAACTGTAGATCTTCCTTTCATAAATCCAGCTTGATTGACTGGTATTACATTGTTCTTTTCACAAAAGTGTGTGAGCCTATTTAAGACGATTCTTTCTACAAGTTTGCCACAATGGGAAGTGAGAGCTATAGGGCGGTAGCTGTTTTCGTCTTTCATAGTTTTTCCAGGTTTTAAAATTGGAACAACTATTGAATCTTTCCATTTTTGAGGAACAACGCCATTTCCCAGCAATTCTGAATTATATGATGCAGGAAAATAATGCAGTTGTTAGGGAGATGTTTTAACATTTCATTACTCACTATGTCAAGACCAGCAGAGCATTTTTGTTGCTGATATCAGATATTGCACTATTCAAGTCTCTGATTGTTATCGGAGCATTAATAGGGATATCATTATCAGGAACAGGGTCTGAATAGAAAGACTGTGATTGTTCTTTTTTCTCTGTATACCTTACAATTTGAGGACAAGCCTTCTGAACTACTATTCCTAGAAATATATCCACAAAAATTTCCGCCTTTTCTCCATCAGAAGGAAATTTATTCTCATTAGATTCTATTGGATAGCTTGAGAGTCTAATTCCTTTTTTCATGCATTTCACTTTGTTCCAAACCTTATTAAAGTCTTTATCATCTGAAACTTCCTTTGTACAAAATGAATTCCAGTATAGCCGTTTTGCTTTGGCTATTACATTATTACTGTGTATATTTCTTTCTTCATTTCTATATGGCTTTCTTCTATTGACTCTTTAAGCACATTTTCGGC
>CM065745.1:38388744-38396244 GCA_033310375.1 Conus canariensis
TGCAAATAGAACACTATAGAACCGTCATCTGCTGTACAGCTTTCTATTATCAGCGTGACAAACATCCTTCTTGATCTCCTGTTTATCGGCAAAGCTCCACATTCAGCATCGTTATAATCGTTCTCTGTTGTTAGTTCTTATGTCCATTGCAATGACATTTTCCCCCATTCATATGTTGTTTTTTTTTTGTTTTGTTTTGTTTTTGTTTGTTTGTTTGGTTTTTGTACTCCCAGTTCTTAAAGAACAGGGAGTACTTTAGAATGGGAACGAAGAAATGCTGTCTGTGTGCGTCTGTCTGTCTGTCTGTCTGTCTATGTGTCCGTGGTCAAAATGTGTTCCACTCGCTCCTGACAAAACTACTGGGTCGATCTTTCTGAAAATTTGTAGGTATGTTCATTATGGGTCACGGATGATGCCCGATGTTTTAATTTACCGTTACAGCCGTTACTATTGGCTGTAACGGCCTGTAACGCTTTTTCTTCTTTATGGAATATCTCAGAAAGTACTTGGCCGATCTTTGCGACAATTAGCAGGTATGTTCATTATGGGCCACGGATGATGTCTGATGTTTTAGTTTACCCGTTACAGCCGTTACTAACGGCTGTAACAGCCTGTAACGATTTTTCTTCTTTTTAGAATATATTAAAAAGTACTTGGCCGATCTTCCTGAAAATTTGTAGAAATGTTCATTATGGGTCACAGATGATGCCCGATGTTTTAGTTTACCGTTACAACCGTTACTAACGGCTGTAACGGCCTGTAACGCTTTTTCTTCTTTATGGAATATCTCAGAAAGTACTAGGCCGATCTTTGTGAAAATTAGCAGGTATGTTCATTATGGGTCTCGGATGATGCCCGATGTTTTAGTTTACCCCGTTATAGCCGATACTAACGGCTGTAACAGCCTGTAACGATTTTTCTTCTTTTTAGAATATCTCAAAAAGTACTAAGCCGATCTTTCAGAAAATTTGTACGTATGTTCATTATGGGTCAGGAATAATGCCTGATGTTTTAGTTTACCGTTATAGCCGTTTCTGACGGCTGTAACGGCCTGTAACGCTTTTTCTTCTTTATAGAATATCTCAGAAAGCACTTAGCTGATCTTTGTGAAAATTAGCAGGTATGTTCACTCTGGGTCACGGATGATGCCCGATGTTTTAGTTTACCCCGTTATATCCGTTAGTAACGGCTGTAACGGCCTGTAACGGTTTTTCTTCTTTTTGGAATACCTCAGAAAGTACTTGGCCGATCTTTGTGAAAATTAGCAGGTATGTTCATTAGGGGTCACGGATGATGCCCGATGTTTTAGTTTACCTCGTTGTAGCCGTTACTAACGGTTTTTCTTCTTTATAGAATATATCAGAAAGCACTTGGCGGATCTTCCTGGAAATTTGTAGGTATGTTCATTATGGGTCACGAATAATGCCCGATGTCTTAGTTTACCGATATACTGTTACTAGCGGCTGTAACGGCCTGTAACGCTTTTTCTTGTTCATGGAATATCTCAGAAAGTACTTGGCCGATCTTTGCGAACATTAGGAGGTATGTTTATTATGGATCACGAATAATGCCCGATGTTTTAGTTTACCGTTATAGCCGTTACTAACGGCTGTAACGGCCTGTAACGTTTGTGTTACTTCATGGAATATTCAGAAAGTACTTGGCCGATCTTTGTGAAAATTAGCAGGTATGTTCATTATTGGTCTCAGATGATGCCCGATGTTTTAGTTTACCTTTATAGCCATTACTAACGGCTGTAATGGCCTGCAACTGTCTTTTTTTTCTTTATGGAATATCTCAGAAAGTACTTGGCTGATCTTTGTGAACATTAGCAGGTATGTTCACTCTGGGTTACGGATGATGCCCGATGTTTTAGTTTACCGTTATACCGTTACTAACGGCTGTAACGGCCTGTAACAGTTTTTCTTCTTTATGGAATATCTCAGAAAGTACTTGGCCGATCTTTGTGAAAATTACCAGGTATGTTCATTATGGGTAACGGATGATGCCCGATGTTTTAGTTTACCGTTATAGCTGTTACTAACGGCTGTAACAGCCTGTAACGGTTTTTCTTCTTTATGGAATATCTCACAAAGTACGTGGCCGATATTTCTGGAAATTTGTAGGTATGTTCATTATGGGTCAAGGATGATGCCCGATGTTTAAGGTTACCGTTATAGCCATTACTAACGGCCCATAATGGTTTTCTTCTTTATGGAAAATCTCAGAAAGCACTTGGCCGATCTTTCTTAAAATTTGTAAGTATGTTCATTATAGGTCACAGACGATGGCCGATGTTTACCAGAATAGCCATTACTAACGGTTACACCGGCCCAAGACGGTTTTTTCCTCTTTATGGAATATCTCACGCGTTTTCAGGATAAACTGGGAGTACGTTTGTATGCTTTGCATCTTGTTCTTTTTTATGCAATATATCAGAAAGTACCTGGCCTATCTTTGTGAAAATTAGCAGGTATGTTCATTATGGGTCGCGGATGATACCCGATGTTTAGTTTACCCCGTTATAGCTGTTACTAACGGCTGTAACGGCCTGTAACGGTTTTCCTTCTTTATGGAATATCTCAGAAAGTACTTGGCCGATCTTTATGAAAATTAGCAAGTATGTTCATTATGGGTCAAGGATAATGCCCGATGATTTAATTTACCGTTATAGCCGTTACTAGCGGCAGTAACGTTCAGTAACGGTTTTCCTTCTTTATAGAATACATCAGAAAGTACTTGGCCGATCTTTGTGAAAATTAGCAGGTATGTTCATTATGGGTCACGGATGATGCAGGATGTTTTAGTTTACCCCGTTATACACGTTACTAACGGCTGTAACGGCCTGTAACGGTTTTTCTTCTTTATGGAATATCTCAGAAAGTACTTGGCCGATCTTTCCACAAAATTATAGGTATGTTCATTGTGGGTCACTAATAATGTCCGATGTTTTAGTTTACCGTTATACCGTTACTAACGGCTGTAATGGCCTGTAACGGTTTTTCTTCTTTATGGAATATCTCAGAAAGTACTTAGCCGATCTTTGTGACAGTTAGCAGGTATGTTCATTATGGGTCACGGATGATGCCCGATGTTTTAGTTTACCCCGTTATATCCGTTACTAACGGCTGTAACGGCCTGTAACGGTTTTAATTCTTTATGGAACATCTCCAAAAGTCCTCGGCCGATCTTTGTGAAAATTTGTAGGTATATTCATTATGGGCGACGGATGATGCCCGACGTTTTAGTTTACGGTTATAACCGTTACTAATGGCTATAACGATCCATAACGGTTTTTCTTTTTTATGGAATATCTCCGAAAGTACGTGGCCGATGTTTCTGAAAATTTGTAGGTATGTTCATTATGGGTCACGGATGATGCCCGATGTTTTAGTTTACTGTTATAGCCGTTACTAACAGTTATAACGACCCCTAACGATTTTTCTTCTTCATGGAATATCGCAGGAAGTGCGTGGCCGATATTTCTGAAAATTTTAGGTATGTTCATTATGGGTTACGGATGATGCCCGAAGTTTAAGTTTACCGTTATAGCTTTTATTAATGGCCCATAATGGTTTTCTTCTTTATGGTAAATCTCAGAAAGTTCTTGGCCGATTTTTCTTAAAATTTGTAAGTATGTTCATTATAGGTCGCTGATGATGGCTGATCTTTACCAGAATAGCCATTACTATGGTTACACCAGCCCAAGATGGTTTTTCCTCTTTATGGAATATATCACGCGTATTCAGAATAAACTGGGAGTACGTTTATATGTATTGCATCTTGTCTAGATTACTTAATTTCTCGTAATGTGTTTGTACTCCCAGTTCTTCAAAGAAAAAAGTATTCTCATTATAGTTACAGATGATGGCCGATGGTTACCATAATAGCCATTACTAACAGCTACACCAGCCCAAGACGGTTTCTGTACTCCCAGTTCTTATAGAACAGGGAGTACTTTAGAATGGGAACGAAGAAATTGTGTGTGTGTGTGTGTGTGTGTGTGTGTGTGTGTGTGTGTGTGTGTGTGTGTGCGTGTGTGTGTGTGTGTGTGTGTGTGTGTGTGTGTGTGTGTGTGTGTGTGTGTGTGTGTGTGTGTGTGTCCGTCTGTGGTCAAAATGTGTTCCACTCGCTCCAGACAAAACTACTGGGCCGATCTTTGTGAAAATGAGCAGGTATGTTCATTATAGGTCACGGACGATGCCCGATGTTTTAGTTTACCGTTATAGCCGTTACTAACAGCTGTAATGGCCTGTAACGGTTTTTCTTCTTTATGGAATATCTCAGAAAGTACTTGGCCGATCTTTGTGAAAATTCACAGGTATGTTCACTATGGCTTACGGATGATGCTCGATGTTTTAGTTTACCGTTATAGCCGTTACTAACGGCTGTAACGGCCTGTAACGTTTTGTTGTTGTTGTTGTTGTTGTTGTTGTTGTTGTTGTTGTTTTGTTTTTAATGGAATATCTCAAAAAGCACTTGGTCGATCTGTGTGAAAATTAGTAGGTATGTTCACTATGGCTTACGAATGATGCCCGATGTTTTAGTCTACCGTTATAGCCGTTCCTAACGGTTATAACGGCCCATAACGGTTTTTTATTCTTTATGGAATCTTTCAGAAAGCACATTTTCGATCTTTCTGAAAATTTTTAGGTATGTTCATTATGGGTTACGGATGATGCCCGACGTTTTATTTTACCGTTATAGCCGTTAGTAACGGCTACAACGGCCCATAACACTTTTTTCTTCTTTAGGGAATATCTCAGAAAGTAAATCGCCGATCTTTCTGAAAATGTGTGGGTACATTCATTGTGGGCGACAGATGACGCTCATGTTTATTTTACCATTATGGCCATTACTAATGTCTATAACGGCCCATAACGGTTCTAATTTTTTTTGGAATATCTCAGAAAGTACTTGGCTGATCTTTTTGAAAATTTGTAGGTATGTTCATTATGGGCGACGGATGATGCCCACTGTTTTATTTTACCGTTATAGCTGTTACTAACGGCTATAACGGCCCATAACGGTTTTTCTTCTTTATAGAATTTCTCAGAAAGTACGTGGGCGATCTTTCTGAAAATTTGTAGGTATGTTCATTATGGGTTAGGGATGATGCCCGACGTTTTAGTTTATCGTTATAGCCGTTACTAACGGCTATAATGACCCATAATGGTTTTAATTCTTTATGGAATATCTGAAAAAGTATGTGGCCGATATTTCTGAAAATTTGTAGGTATGTTCATGATGGGTCACGAATGATGCCCAATGTTTTAGTTTACCGTTATAGCCATTACTAACGGCCCATAATTTTTTTTTTCTTTATGGAAAATCTCAGGAAGTACTTGGCCGATCTTTCTGAAAACTTGTAAGTATGTTCGTTATAACCAGCCGCCGTGGCGAAGTGGTTAGCGTCGCGGACTCCCGGCTGGGAGGTCGTCGGTTCGAATCCCATCAGAGTCATGTGGGTTTTTTCTGCCCCGACCAGCTCCTACCCAGAGTTGAGTTGCTGCGGACTCAGTTGGGAAGACTGGGACCACACAGTCGAGTTCCATCCACTCAATGGATGCGATTCTGACAGTGTTGCTCAAATTTACTGACCAACACTGCAGGTGCCTGTATCTCTCGGGCCTGGTTGACGCCGGGATATAATTATGAAAGGACGCGTAGAATACAGCCCTGTCATGTAGTCTCAGACCGAAACGGAAATCCGTAGCATCATCTTAATCATCCTCATTCTCATCGATCAGCATGGAAAAAAGAAATGTCTCAAATTCTGTGGCCCTTCATGCCCTGCTCTCATGGTGACCTCAATTTCGATGTCCTCTCCACGTCTGTGGCCTTGGTTTGGTTCCGTCGGGGTCACCAGTATCGGTGAGTCCATGGGGGCTGTCGTTGGACGGACGTGGTGGCGCCCTCCGGAGGGAGAGCTCACTCACGCCGGCTCTGCGACTAAGCAATTATTGTCGTCAGTAGGGGGCTTAGTAGGTGGCGTCCTGCGTATATTAGATCAGAACAGGCGCCACTGAACACCACCGAAGTGACTCGGCAGCAGTGCAGTGTCTCCTCGGTGGGTTGCCTCTTGACGACTTGACATTGACTGCTCCCTGTGGATTGCCGGTGTCGGGGCTGCGGCGGGGCCGACCAGGCTGTGGCTGTGGATGGGGTGTCGGAATGAGCGGCGTGGGTGCACTGCCTCAGAGCGACGCCAAGGGTGGGACAGCCGAAAAAAAAAAAAAAAAGTATGTTCATTAAGGTTACAGATGATGGCCGATGTTTACCAGAATAGCTATTATAGAACAGGGAGTACTTTAGAATGGGAACGAAGAAATGGTGTGTGTGTGTGTGTGTGTGTGTGTGTGTGTGTGTGTGTGCGTGTGTGTGTGTGTGTGTGTGTGTGTGTGTGTGTGTGTGTGTGTGTGTGTGTGTGTCCGTCTGTGGTCAAAATGTGTTCCACTCGCTCCAGACAAAACTACTGGGCCGATCTTTCTGAAAATTTGTTGGTATGTTTATTATGGGCCACGAATGATGCCCGATGTTTTATTTTACCGCTATAGCCGTTACTAACGGCTGTAATGGCCTGTAACGGCTTTTCTTTTTATGGATTATCTCAAAAAGTGCTTGGTCGATCTTTGTGAAAATGAGCAGGTATGTTCATTATGGGTCACGGATGATGTCCGATGTTTTAGTTTACCGTTATAGCCGTTACTAATGGCTGTAACGGCCTGTAACGATTTTTCTTCTTTATGGAATATCTCAGAGTGTACTTAGCCGACCTCTGTGAAAATTAGCAGATATGTTCACTATGGCTTACGGATGATGCCCGGTGTTTCACTTTACCGTTGTAGCCGTTACTAACGGCTGTAACAGCCTGTAAACGGGTTTTCTTCTTTATGGTATATCTCAGAAAGTACTTGGCCGATCTTTGTGAAAATGTGTACATATGTTCACTAAGGGTCACGAATAATGCTCGATGTTTAGTTCACCGTTATAACCGTTACTAACGGCTGTAACCACCTGTAACGGTTTTTCTTCTTTATGGAATATCTCAGAAAGTACTTAGCCGATCTTTGTGAAAATTAGCAGGTATGTTCACTTTGGCTTATGGATGATGCCCGATGTTTCAATGTACCGTTATATCCAATACTAACGGTTATAACCGCCCATAAAGTTTTTTTTTTCTTTATAGAATATCTCAGAAAGCACTTTGTCGATCTTTCTGAAAAGTTGTAGGTATGTTCATTATGGGTCACGGATGATACCCGGTGTTTTAGTTTACCGTTATATCCATTACTAACAGCTATAACGGCCCGTAAGTGTTTTCCTTTTTTATGGAATGTCTCAGAACGTACGTGGCTGATCTGTCTGGAAATTTGTAGGTATGTTCATTATGGGTCACTGATGATGCCCGATGTTTTAGATTATCGTTATAGCCGTTACAAACGGCTATAACGACCCATAACGGTTTTTTTTATGGAATATCTCACAAAGTACGTGGCC
>CM065745.1:38406244-38413744 GCA_033310375.1 Conus canariensis
GTGTGTGTATCTTGTCTCTCAGCGTCTCTTTGTGTGAGCGTGAGTCTGAGAAACCTTCTTGTAGCGGAATCCTTAGTCTGTACATGCTCTGTTGTTGTTTTTATTCTCCTTCCTCCCCACACCCCACTTCCACCGCACCACTCTGTTCATCCTCAACTGATCCATGTACCTACTTTATATTGGAAACAATGGATGACATGTTTAAAAAGCTCCGCCCCCATCCCCCCCCCCCCCCCCCACACACAACCATTTTCCGCATCCCCACCCAGCCCCCACACTCACCCTTCCTCCAGCGGGGCGGTGAAGACACTCTTCATAACGTTCACCGGGTTGTTCTTCTCCACGGCGCAGATGAAGGTGACGATCTCGTCCAGACTGACGTACACACGGTCATAGTACTGCACCACCAGTTTCCGGGTGTAGATGTCAAACCCGTGCTGTTGGACGAGAGGAAATGACGTGAGAGTCGGGCAGCCTTTCACGACTCACGTGTAAAAGAATCTACAACACGACCGTGACAGGCACGCCAAAAACCACCCGCGGGTACAGAAATATGCGACACAACATTAGCGACAGTTAAATGACAGTGAGAAGCACTCCCCCCCCCCCCCTCCCCGCCCCAACTACTCGCACGTGAAGGATTGTACACCAGACGACAGGAATTGACCGATGAGGACAGGAAATGACGTAAAACAGGCGTGAGACAGTTCACGTGTGATGAAAGATTGTAGCCCCCACAACAATGGCGACAGGAAATGACGTGAAACACGACCGAAACAGTTCACGTGTGATGAAAGATTGTAGCCCCCATAACAATGACGACAGGAAATGGCGTTCAGAGGCTCTGCAGGTTAATCACAATGCCAGTCGTTTAACCTTCTAATGACGTTGCACGACACTCAAAACAGCATTGGCCCTCTGGGTATGCTAACAGAGGGGAATGGGGTGGGGGTGGAGTGTTAACATTATTCGCATTTGCGCGAACAATATTTCGGCGCAGAACGTGTGGTTAAGTGCCAAAAATATTTCACTGATCTCTTCATCAATGCATGACGATTCACTCCTCTAAAACGACGGACGGTCCACTTTGGATTTGCAAGGTGTCAGCATCACAGTGTTGTATTGGATTTGCAAGGTGTCCGAATCACAGTGTTGTATTGGATTTGCAAGGTGTCAGAATCACAGTGTTGTATTGGATTTGCAAGGTGTCCGAATCACAGTGTTGTATTGGATTTGCAAGGTGTCCGAATCACAGTGTTGTATTGGATTTGCAAGGTGTCAGAATCACAGTGTTGAATTGGATTTGCAAGGTGCCCAGTGTTGTATTGGATTTGCAAGATGTCAGAATCACAGTGTTGTATTGGATTTGCAAGTGTCAGAATCACAGTGTTGTATTGGATTGCAGGTGTCAGTGTTGTATTGGATTTGCAAGATGTCAGAATCACAGTGTTGTATTGGATTTGCAAGGTGTCAGAATCACAGTGTTGTATTGGATTTGCAAGGTGTCAGAATCACAGTGTTGTATTGGATTTGCAAGATGTCAGAATCACAGTGTTGTGACTGGATTTGCAAGATCATGAAAACGTTACTGAAAGACAAAGGAGATTTTACTTTTTAGAAATGTCGCATCGGGAGCCAAGGAACGGCGTTCATGGTCGAAGGTGCCTACACTTTACTTTATAATTAAATAGGAACGATAAATGGACCGGCAACCTTCAACGTTCTTGAAAT
Organism: Conus canariensis; assembly: GCA_033310375.1. Taxonomy (NCBI): domain Eukaryota; kingdom Metazoa; phylum Mollusca; class Gastropoda; order Neogastropoda; family Conidae; genus Conus; species Conus canariensis. The sequence goes on from CM065745.1 coordinate 38,407,976, forward strand.
GTAGAAACGCTTATTCAAGAGGCAAAGAAGCAGGGCACAAAACCTTAGGAGGAGAATTTCAAGGGTAGTATGTGTGCGCCAGTCAACCATTTCGCTATGCAATTTTACAACTTGAGCATGCAGAATTTCAAATGTAAGACAAACGGATCACAAGACAAAGCACGACGCAGTCGACCTCTTAGATCTTTAGGCAACATACAAAACACTCAGGACAACGAAAATGAAACGAGCAATCACTTATCTTCATCCACTTCAGCGCAAGATGGGCGTTGAATCCGCGAATTTGGCCATGGGTGTTATTAACTGGGCAACATTCTTTGGGGAAAAACGGCTTCAACAGATTCAGAGCTGAAATCGTGAGGGCTTCCTTAGAAGAGCAGTTCTTCGAAACATAGTTACGTGTGACACAAGTATTACAATGACAGCGTACAAACCGTCATTTTAGTTCAGTCGAGCTATGGTTCAGATACTGTACTGATTGATGACGTTACTGACGATGGATAATGATCCCATCAGGCTCTTCAAACACTCATCCCGTTCTCCTCTCCTCCTCCCCACCCCCTCCCTCGCTCCCTCCCCCCCCCACCCTTAGGCCTTTCTCATCCCTCACACCACCTGTATTTATCCCCCTCTCCTCCCCCCCCCCCCCCTGCCGTGTCTCTCACCGTGGTGGAGTAAGCAGCATCTCCGTTGCAGGGGTCCTTCTTGTGGACGGCCTTGATGCCGTAGCCCTGCCAGTCCACCTCGTTGAAGTCACGTGACCCGGCGGCCTTGCTTTGAGAGATCGGCTTGAGGTCGCAGGCAGAACTGGTGAGCTTGTCGATGTAGCGGATGTGACCTTTGAAGTTGACGGGGTTCAGACCCATCAGCATGCGGTCGTAGTAGCACTCCATGGTGTCTGGTTCAAGGACAGAAATGTTGGAAAGTTAAGGTATGAATTATCATCGTCGTCAACATCGTCATTATCGTTATCACCGTTATCATCGTCATCGCCATTGTCGTGATCGTTATATATCATTATTGTCGTCATGATCATCGACACATCATCATCATCACCATCGTCATACCATCTCATTATCACCATATCACCACCGTCACATCATCATATCACCATCACCATCACCATCAACATCTACCATACCATCATCATCATCACATCAATCATCATCATATCATCATCAATCAATCATCATCATCATCATCATCATCATCATCATCACCATCATCATCATACATCATCACCCTCACACTCATCATCACTTCATTATCATCATCATCACTCATCATCATCATCATCATCATCATATCACCATCACCACCATCAACATCACCCATTCATCACACATCATCACATCATCACACATCATTCATCTTCCCTCACACCATCATTCACCATCGCTATCACACCACCATTCATCACCATCCACCATTACCAATCACCATCACTACCTACCACCATCATCATCATCATGCCATGACTATCTCACTTAGAGACTTACCATCTCCATGAATCATTTCCCACACACATCATCTTCCATGCCTACAATTCATGACACTGGGGTCAAGCACCATTACTAGAACATGGCATTCCTTGTGTGTTATGTCTGTGTGTGTTGTGTGATGTGTACTGTGAGTTGTGTGTGTGCATCTCGCTGCTTGTGGCGTGCGTGTGTGGGTGGCGTGTGTGTTGTGTGTGTTGTGTGTGGTGCGGTGCGTGCGTGCGTGTGTCGTTGCGTGTATGTGTGTGTGTGTTTGTGTATGCGTACGTGTGTGTGTGTGTGTGTGTGTGTGTGTGTGTGTGAGAGAGAGAGAGAGAGAGAGAGAGAGAGAGAGAGAGTAGATACTTACACCTGGGCTTGTCACAAGCTGCCCCATAGTACTCGTAGTCACAGTGGCAGCCAATGACCCGGCCTCTGCTGTTTTTGATACAGCGGCCAGACTTGCACTGGATGTTGGACGGGCATTTGGGCGCCACCCGGCCTGCCGTATACACACGGTCATACCCACCATAAGAACGAGAGAGAGAGAGAGAGAGAGACAGGACCGAACGGGGACACAGATACAAGCAGGCCCAGGATACGGCTATCCTGATGTGTACACACATGGGAACGCATGGTCCAATATTTACAATCCAGCTTAGCTGAAGAGCTATTCACCGTCAGTTTGCTTGTTTGCTTGTATGTTCTTTTTTTTAAATCCTAATCAAACTTTGATAAACTAGATTAAGAGTTCATAGATGCACCAAAAGAGGAGAGTGTGAGGACATACTCAGAAACTCTTCCTTATACTTTCCTTATACTGTACCAGAAAAAAAAGAAAGAGAGAAGCGACAAGAACGAACTATCAAAAGCAATTTTTTTTGTAACTGGAAGAAGAGTTTGGAGAAGAGGTAAGCTCAGTTAGAAAATCGATTGGCATGAAGTTTTGTTCAGAGACAAAAACAGCAGCCCTCGTTCTGTGTATCAATTAATAATCTGGCCACACCTCTGCGTTGCGCCTTTTACCTCCCACCCCGCCCCCACCCCTCAGCTTCAAACACTCGGGCAATCGCATGCGAGTGAGAGCAAGTACGAGCAACCATTGATTCATGTACATTTACATGTCAACTTTAAGATCCTCCCCCCCCCCCCCCCCCCCCCCGCCCCAACCCACCAACCCAGAAGAGAGAGAGAGAGAGAGAGAGAGAGGGGAGAGAGAGAGAGAGAGAGAGAGAGAGAGAGATTCAATAAGACCATGGCCCCATTTGAAGGGGGGGGGGGTGATCAAAAATCATAGGCACATTCAAAATTCATAATACAAAAAAGGGGGATTGGGCAAAAGTACACGTAAATGTGAAGAACAGAGTTATGAGCAATATACAGATCGAATTAAGAGAGAGACAGACAGACAGCCAGCCAGCCAGCCAGCCAGACAGACAGACAGACAGACAAACGCACACACACACACACACACACACACACACACACACACACACACACACACACACAGAGTCCAGGTGAACAGCTTACTGATTTCCAGGTCACACTGGTAGCCGGTGTATCCCTTCTGACAGGAGCACTTGGAGTTGTAGTCACAGCTGCCGCGAACGCACGCCGACCCGGCCTCACACAGTTGAAGGCTGCCTGCCCTGCCAACACGGTCACATGCTCAGAATCAGTCATCACCTTGACCTTGACCTGGCAGGGTTCAAGGCCGCCTGCCCTACCAACACGGTCACATGCTCACAATCAGTCATCACCTTGACCTTGTCCTGACAGGGTTCAAGGCTGCCTACCCTGCCAACACTGTCACATAACGACAATCAGAAACCACCTTGACCTTTGTCTGACAGGGTTCAAGACCGGTAATAACCTTGTCCTTGGTTTGGCAGGGTTCAAGGCCGCCTGCCCTGTCAACATGGTCACAATCAGTGATCACCTTGACCTTGGTCTGACAGGGTTCAAGGCCGTCGGCCTTATGCACACGGCAACCTTCACCGAACATGTTTGAAGACCTGCCCTATGCACAAAGTCAGATCTGATTAAGCCGACGCTTGTAAGCTCTGTACAACACACACGCTGACCCTGACCTGAAATAGGTCAAGGTCATCTGCACTGTATACACACACAAGGACCATTCATACACATAATGACACTGATGTTTCAAACTTGAAAGCTGTATGTACACCGTACACACAATGGCACTGATGTTACATAGTAAACAGCTGTCTGTACACTGTACACACAATGACACTAATGTTACATAGTAAAAAGCTGTCTGTAAACCGTACACACATGGGGCATGGATGTTACATAGTAAAAAGCTGTCTGTACACCGTACACACAATGGCACTGATGTCACATAGTAAACAGCTGTCTGTACACTGTACACACAATGGCACTGATGTTACATAGTAAAAAGCTGTCTGTACACTGTACACACAATGGCACTGATGTTACGTAGTAACAAGCTGTCTGTACGCAGTACACACAATGGCACTGATAGTAAAAAGCTGTCTATACACTGTACACACAATCACACTGATGTTACATAGTAAAAAGCTGTCTGTACACTGTACACACAATGACACTGATGTTACATATAAAGAGCTGTCTATACTGTACACACAATGACACTGATGTCACATAGTAAAAAGCTGTCTGTACACTGTACACACAATGACACTGATGTTACGTAGTAAAAAGCTGTCTGTACACTGTACACACAATGACACTGATGTTACGTAGTAAAAAGCTGTCTGTACACTGTACACACACAATGACACTGATGTTACGTAGTAAAAAGCTGTCTGTACACTGTAACACACACAATGACACTGATGTTACGTAGTAAAAAGCTGTCTGTACACTGTACACACAATGACACTGATGTTACGTAGTAAAAAGCTGTCTGTACACTGTACACACAATGACACTGATGTTACGTAGTAAAAAGCTGTCTGTACACTGTACACACACAATGACACTGATGTTATATAGTAAAAAGCTGTCTTACTGTGCACACACAATGACACTGATGTCACATAGTAAACAGCTGTCTATACACTGTACACACAATGACACTTATGTCACATAGTAAAAAGCTGTCTGTACACTGTACACACAATGACACTGATGTTACATAGTAAAAAGCTGTCTGTACACTGTACACACAATGACACTGATGTCACATAGTAAAAAGCTGTCTGTACACTGTACACACAATGACACTGATGTCACATAGTAAAAAGCTGTCTGTACACTGTACACACAATGACACTGATGTTACATAGTAAAAAGCTGTCTGTACACCATACACACGAGGACACTGATGTTACATAGTTGAAAGTTGTCTGTACTGTACACACACAATGACACTGATGTTACATAGTAAAAAGCTGTCTGTACTGTACACACACGAGGACACTGATGTTACATAGTTGAAAGCTGTCTGTACTGTACACACACGAGGACACTGATATTACATAGTTGAAAGTTGTCTGTACTGTACACACACAATGACACTGATGTTACATAGTAAAAAGCTGTCTGTACACTGTACACACAATGACACTGATGTTATATTGTTGAAAGCAGTCTGTAGTGTACACACACACAGACGCTGATGTTATATAGTTGAACGTTGTCTGTACTGTACACACAATGACGCTAATGTTACATAGTTGAAAGCTGTCTGTACTGCACAAACACAATGACACTGATGTTATATAGTTGAAAGCAGTCTGTACAATGTCCACACAACGACACTGATGGTACGTAGTTGAAAGTTGTCTGTGCATTGTACACACTATGACCTTGTCCTGTCATGACTGAAAAACTCTCTGCTCTCTGGTCAAACATTGATTGTGATCTGACAGTGTGAGAGCCTGCCTGCCCAATACTAAGATCTAGCAGTATATCAACATGTGCCTTACACATTAAGCCACCATGATATCAACATTGAGCTAACTCACTAAGCTATCAGAATACCAACACCTTGCCGACATACTAAGTTAACATAATATCAACATTTAGTACATGCAGTGAGCTACCGGACTTTCAACACTCAGGTAACACATTGAGGAAACCTTCATATCAATAATGACTACTACAGAGGCACATTTCGCCACACTCTACGCTAACTTTGATGTCAACAATTAACTGACGTAGGAAGCTACATTTCATGTCAACGATCAGCTGACAGAAAAAAGGTAATTTGCTATCAACAATAAGCAGATACATTAGGCTGATATGACAGCAACTTTTAGCTCAGACACTAAGCTAACTTAAT